>BSBN01000597.1:1365714-2048571 GCA_027924645.1 Cunninghamia lanceolata | reverse complement strand
CCTTGGTGAGCCACGATAACCTTTCGTACAAGGAGCATTGCTTATGCTGTATAAAAAATTCCCCCAATGGGAAATGAGTTGTAGATGTGCAAACTTCAGTTGCACTTTTTTCAATGTTACTTTCTATGTGAAGTAGAGCATAAGATGTGAAAGATCCCTTACCAAATCTGCCCTGATTTTTCAATTTTGATCCCTTGGCAATTTGTCAAACAGTTGTTGTGCAAACTAATGAATTCTGATTTTCTGACTACTGTTCTGATTTTTTGTGTTTGTTATTTGATGTTTGTGTGGATATGAAATGGTTTTGATTGCAATATTCACATACCGAATGAAAAGAAATATAACCAACAAATAAACATTGCAATACCACACCAAAATAAACTTTATTTCTCACTAAACATAAGTCTGATTACAATTTCAGATGTTTGATTTCCACTATATCAGACTATAACAGCAACCAAAAGACCTGTATGGGATGCAATATTAAACTATCCAAATGACAATCACATACATGGGAACCAATGCTTAATTTGTGGAACAATTAGTGGCTGAAATCCTAATTCCCAGCTAAGATTTGGCTGAGAATAACTCCTAAATCGAATGGCTAGCAGGTGAATGCACAAAAGTAACGCTATATGCTCATAAGAAGCCCATTCTGCAATTACATCCTGATAAACCACTGCTGCAACCTCTCCAACATGCAATATTACCCTGTAATGAAGTCCAATGGCGCCCAAACGGAAACCCACAGTAGATTTCCCTGTATTGTGAACTGGGTTGTCGTCCAATCTACTGTCCTCCAAGGGGTTTCGTCCTCAGAAGAGCTACAATCTACTGAAAACCCTATACAAAGCTCCAAACCTGCACTTAGTTTTGTAAAAATGAGAATAGAATGCTCAAAAGTGAGCCCAATACATTACTTTATAGCCTCCATCCTCCTTTTTCCACAAAAAAAAAAAATATTCCCTCCAAAATGGGACACCCACTTTGAGGGTCTCTTCCTCATGAAAAAGAAGTGCCACCTTTTTAAAACAACATTGAGGCTACTAGGATGGGGGCCTTTTCACTATTCACTTCTAATTCTCTGTTACTATTCGCTTTCCATTATTCATCTTCTAATTTTTTGTTACTATTCACTTTTCACTATTACATTAAAACAAACCTTAATATTTTCAATTCAACCCCTGGATTTATCAACTGACACCAAACTGAAGGGCTCATAAGACTCTCAACAAAGCTCCACTGCCCCTAGATAAGTCCCCTAACCACTCTGCTGACCTACGGGAACCCTGGTAATAGGCCAACCACTGCTCATCTATGTGTCGTCTAGGAAGGGGACATTACAGTCCTCTCTTCTCGGGATTGCTTGCCCTCAAGCAATTACAAATCTGCATACTGAAATTTATTGCCCAATGACAAAAGTCTCCATCCAATCATAACGCAAGTGGTTACACATGTCAATAACACAATATAGATGAACAAATGACAAAAGATATCATCTTGAAAATGTGTCCATCCTACCAACATACCCGTTGCTCCACTCTGTTGAAACCAATATCGTACCACAAGCCATGAAACGTCAATAAAATCCATGTGAAATAATGCACCAATCAAATCAATACCTGGATTCCATACAAAAATATAGAGCCTGCTGTAAAAGATGAAGAAGCGATATCTCATCCTATCACCATGAAGAATCCATCCATTTAAGCAGATCAACAAGACTATGTGGTCATGGACTCTCACGTGCCAAACAACCCACATGAATGGTCGCCAAATCTCGCTGGCATAACTCAGACCAACAATGTAGGTGATATCAAAAATATCATCAAACCAATACAAACCCAAGGAATCCATCTCATATTCCATGTCCAACCCACGAACATGACTCCACACACTTCCCAACAACTGAATAGCTGAAGTAGGCCAAGAGGAAACCAGAAGTGTCATATGAATCCAACTGGGACAGTCCCTAACCCATGATGAATCCAAGAATATGAAGTCACCAATCAGTAAATAAACTGCCGCCACCTCATAAGGAGTTCGTGATAAACCCAAATGTGTAGTGTAGATGTCGTCATTACTCACCCAAGATAACTCTTGAGTGGCTGGTTCACTAAGATTGTCATCAACATCATCATCATCACCATCAGGAAAATGACCAACAACAACTGAGCTTTCTGAATTAGGCAACATTTGCTCATCATCATCTAAAGAATGGTGAATGTCACAAATATGTTGTAGATGAAGCTTGGCCTTTTGAGCCCTCATCTTGGCTTGTTTTGATCTCTCTAACCAATCATCAATCATCTTTTGGGATTGTTTTATATCAGCCGCCCCAAAGTGTCTAAAATCAGTCCTATAGAGAGTTGCATCAATTGAATTATCATGACCAATACATATAACTTGTGTACCAATTGATGTAGAATCAATATCACTCCTTTCCCAATGGTTAGAAGCTGCAATATAATTAGAGAGTGAGGATATATCCTTGTTGTTCAAAGTCAGAAAATTAGGACTGAATTCTTCATTCTTATCCATGCCTTTGAAGTCATCAATGTTAGAGTAAACAAACATGCTCTTAACTATCCCATCCTTTGTCTCATTCTTTAGTGTCTTAAGCACAATGTGTTTATCCCTGTGAGTGATCTCTAATATCATCTTACTGGAGTCTTGGACAAATTTTTCATGAGATTTCAACCATTGAATACCTAACACCACTTCATTCTTCTTAATGTTGAAAACATCATCTACAAATTCAGAATCAGAGAAGTCCTGCTTCTCATCATGTAGAGAGTGGTGTATGTTACAAGTTTCTTTAGACTGATTTATGGCTGTTGTTCTAAAGTAAACAAATTTAGTCCTCTTGGAAGAAGCAACATCAAAATAGTCATGCTTAACCAATGCATCATGTAAGCTATCATTTGGAAACTCATTGTCACCAATTACTCCATGAATACGGGTTGCAAGTTCATGTAAATGAGAAAGTATCACGCTGCTGTCCCCAACCAGAAAATTAGAGTTGTTATCATACCATTTTGTAGTCCTTTTATCTCTCTCAAAGACCTTCATGTTCCAGGATGCATGCTCTTCATCAAATGCTGGTCCTACATGAGTCTCTCTATGAAATGTCTTAATGTTGATCCTCTTCGCTACCATATCATGGTGTGGCATAGGGTTGTCATTATACCTCAGAAAGTCAGACACGTCCTCATACTCAAGTGAGTTATCCTTCACCAATTTAATCATATCTTCTCCTATGAAAGGATGATTATCAACAAGGGCTGATCCACAAGTTGAATCCTGTGTACAATGTGTCATCAATGTTGTCCTAGGGCTGCCAATTGAATTATCATGCACCTGTGTCCCTATTATCCGAAAGTGTTCAACATAAGTGTCTTTATTATGAATGATCAAGGAGTCATCATATTCTGAATTCCCTGTCTTCCTCTTCAAGTGAAATTCTGATGATTATGGCTGATTCACAGTGTTCGCTCAAATTTTCCTTCCATCTTCATTACTTGAATCCTCGAAGCATTTTCGAACAAAGACAAACCATGATCCTTATGATACAAATCAGGTGTACCAAAATTTTCAGACTTGTACATCTATTCTTGCTTATCTAAATCTGCATCTCTGTCTTGCTTGCTTGCTTCCATGCACTCTTCCTTTGGAAGGAACAAAGATCTCAGGTGTGCTTCCCTTTGCCTTCTTGCTTGCTCCAGCTGTTCACGTTTTGCTTTGACCTCTTCAAGGTGCTGTCTCGCTTGGGCAGCCATTGATTTTGCTTCTCTTGCTCTTTGTACCCAGTAGTTACACAAGACTTGTGTCTTCTTCACATCTGCCCAGGTCTGATGCACAAAATCAGAACTATTATAGCTTGAATTCTTCCCAAACTTACCACCTTTAGTGCCCAAATTATGAGTGCCAACAGTAGAGGGTTCTTCCACCTTCTCACCATGAATGTTAGCTGCCATCTTAGGAATCTCATTCCATTGAGTGACGTCAACATTAGGCTTGGACAAGGGGTCTCCATCAAAGTAGTGAGTGGAGTCTACTACTCCCATGTGTGACTGAACTTCAATAAGTGTTGCTTCTTCTCCTTCCATAGGAGTAGCTTTGATGGATGGAATGTCCAACATATCTTGATCACTTCCCTTCTTATGAACCAAGTCCATCTCAAGGATACCTACCCTATTATTTGATTCCATGCCAATATGATGTAGAGGGAATGAAACAATATTATCTAATGAACTCATACCTTGATGAACGATAACCTCCGTGGTGGCATGTTCTTCATTCATATGATCATGATGAATGTGATTCTCCAATGAAGCTTTTTCATCACTAAATGCCACAAGGCTGCAAGGTACCTCATTGTATGATTCTTCAATCCTTTTCTCAACTTGTTCAACTCCTACACCATTTGCCTTGTCATCTTGTACCCAAGGAGTAGCTGCTATAAAGGACTGATTTTCTGAATTATGCAAGGAATTATTGGATATACTCAAAAGACAACAATGATCAACAATCTCTCTATCTTTTTCTTTCACCAACTTGACAGCCATGTCTCTATCTCTAAGCAATTGCAAGTAGTCATCTTCCATCAATTTCAATGCTTCCTTGTAAGACTGCAAATATGAATGAGAGATACCATGTCCCATTCCCTTTTGTCTTTCCTCTCTTTGGGCTGTCCAAATGAGGTCTTCTAGGTGTTTGTGAGTGCTATCCATTCTTGACAATTCTTGAGCTATTTTATCTTCCTTCACCACCGAATAGTCTTGCAAATCTTCCCAAACCAAAGGCTTTTGTTCCAAATATCCTTGGTTGCCATAGTCTGATTTTTCATCATGTGAAGGTGATGTGACATTATGGGAATCAACTATCACACTAGAAGATGTTGGCAAGAGACACTATATGGATTCATGAATGTTGTCATTGATAGCAACAAAGGTTATCCCACACATCCGCAAGACATGATGAGTCTCTACCGGAAGTCAGATTGAAGAAGTGTTATGATCCGGTAAGCAAGAATAGTGCAGTCAGCAAGGTCTGACAGTTAGGTCTGGATCTCTCAGAAGAAGTATTTCAGTGAAGTGCGGATTGGGGAAGTCAAGAGGAGTACCTTGACTAATAGATTACAAGGATTTAGCCTCCGGTGATGAAAGGGTGAAGAGCTATGAGCACTTGAGTGTTGGGTCCCTGTTTGACAGAGTAGACAGAGGAAGAACTATACTGGTAGAGGGTCAGATCCAAATCCGGAAGAGATTGCTAATGACCAAGTTTCTTGAGGTATCATTTATGATTGGCCGACATGATTGAATACTTCTACAAGCATATCTTTGATCCACATTACTTGGTATGCAAGGATTCAGCCGACAGACCAGAGTTTGGGATAATATTGACTATTCCGGATGCCGACTAGAAAAGTGTTGAAATCACTTGTGCGGATATATATACAAGATGGATTTAGATGTGAAGGTGTGTGGGTGTGTGTTGTGTGGTGCAAAAAAAAAATAGAAAAGCAGAGTGAAAACAGTAAGACAGGTCCAGAATGCGATAGTACAGCAGCATCAAAAGAGAGTAAGAATGAAGTGCAGCAGATCAGTTTATTGAGCTCAACCGGAACTGAACCTCAGCATGAGTAGATGCTTCTCACCAGTTCAAACTCTGAGTTACCTTCTTTTTTTTTAGACAGTGAGTCTCTTGTAGGCAGTGAGCCTTTTGTGAGCAGTGTGCTCAGGCAGTGAGCCCTAATTGGCAAGTGCCATTTTGTTCTATCTATTCTTCTAACAGAGAATAATATCTTGGGTTAATCACCCTGTGGTTTTTTCCTTTAACAGGGTTTCCACGTCAAAATCATGGTGTCATGTGTATTGGTGTTATTTCCATTTCATGATTATGCTTGCTTATTTGATTTAATGTTGCATTAACTGTTAAGAAAGTTCAGAAAGTTGAAATATTAGGATAACTGATTCAACCCCCCTCTCAGTTATCAACAGAAGATGCCTTATGATCACCCAAAGAATCCATACCATTGCTATCCAAATCACTAACATGATCTATGCTAGCTTCTAATGTAGAAGCCTCTTGTGAAACCTCTTGCAAGGATGATGTAGACAAATCATTACCCAAGGTTGTCCTAATGTCTTCTTGAGTCAAATCAACATGTCTATCAAATTCATAATATAAATTTTTGCATACCTTATTGGAACTTGAAGACACTAAATCATTCTGACGAAGAGTTGTATCACCCATATGTGAAGATTCTCTATCCATTCCATGTATAAACAGTTCATAAGCTATAGTGTGATATTTCTTCCTTGCTTGCTCAGTTTTGTGACAAAGTTTGGGATGCATGTCCATATAGTCCTTGAAAGGAAAATTCTCCTTAACCTGTTGAGGAAGAATGCTATACTCCTCAAATATGCTAACCACTACCGCTTCTTTGTCTTGTGGTGTTGGACCTTTGCTAGTAGAAAGTGAAGATGATCCTTTAGAGAGTCCAAACTTTGAAAGTGATTCATCTAAACGCTGCAATTTACGTATGATTTTGTGTTGTGTTTGTTCAAATTCCTTCCATACCTATTTATTTCTGAACAACTTTGCCATGATGACTTTTTTTTTTGTTGCCCAAACTAAAAACCAAATCCAAACCGACTTGTGCCCAACTGATTTCACACTAATTGAATGCAATCATTACCCAACAGGCTGACAGGATTATGGCTCTGATACCACTGAAAGATCCCTTACCAAATTGGCCCTGATTTTTCAATTTTGATCCCTTGGCAATTTGTCAAACAGTTGTGCAAACTAATGAATTCTGATTTTCTGACTGCTGTTCTGATTTTCTGAGTTTGTTATTTGATGTTTGTGTGGATATGAAATGGTTTTGATTGCAATATTCACATACCGAATGAAAATAAATATAACCAACAAATAAACATTGCAATACCACACCAAAATAAGCTTTATTTCTCACTAAACATAAGTCTGATTACAATTTCAGAGGTCTGATTTCCGCTATATCAGACTATAACAGCAACCAAAGGACCTGTATGGGATGCAATATTAAACTATCCAAATGACAATCACATACCCGGGAACCAATGCTTAATTTGTGGAACAATTAGTGGCTGAAATCCTAATTCCCAACTAGGATTTGGCTGAGAATAACTCCCAAATCGAACGGCCAGCAGGTGAATGCACAAAAGTAACGCTCTATGCTCATAAGAAGCCCATTCTGCAATTAGATCCTGATAAACCACTGCTGCAACCTCTCCAACATGCAATATTACTCTGTAATGAAGTCCAATGACGCTCAAACGGAAACCCAAAGTAGATTTCCCTGTATTGTGAACTGGGTTATCGTCCAATCCACTGTCCTCCAAGGGGTTTCATCATTAGAAGAGCTACAATCTACTGAAAACCTTATACAGAGCTCCAAACCTGCACTTAGTTTTGTAAAAATGAGAATAGAATGCTCAAAAGTGAGCCCAATACATTGCTTTATAGCTTCCATCCTCCTTTTTCCACAAAAAAAAAAAAATATTCCCTCCAAAATTGGACACCCACCTTGAGGGTCTCTTCCCCATGAAAAAGAAGTGCCACGTTTTTAAAACAACATTGGGGCTACTAGGATGGGGACCTTTTCACTATTCACCTTCTAATTCTCTGTTACTATTCACTTTCCACTATTCATCTTCTAATTTTCTGTTACTATTCACTATTCACTATTTCATTAAAGCAAACCTTAATATTTTCAAATCAACCCCTGGATTCATCAACTGACACCAAACTGAAGGGCTCATAAGACTCTCAACAAAGCTCCACTGCCCCTAGATAAGTCCCCTAACCACTCTGCTGACCTATGGGAACCCTGGTAATAGGCCAACCACTGCTCATCTATGTGTCGTCTAGGAAGGGGACATTACAAGATGCTACATGTTTTTTTTGATAGAGTAGAAACAAAAAACATGAGCAAATCTATAAATAATTTTTATTCTAACATCATTTCATAAATTTGCTATATGCACAAGCTAGCTTTTTCTTTAAAAAAAAGAAGACAAATCAAACATACAAGAGAAGGGTTTTGAATGGTAAACAATGCATGAAGCCATTGTTAAGCAATTTGAGCTTTGAGACAAAATTAAAGGAGGTGCTAAAGGGATTTAGGCCACTAGCAAAAATGACACTTGGGGGTAGAGATCCTCATATTTGCAAGACTTTTACTTATCAATTGACAAACCTCAATATAGAAGGTGCTAAGAAAAATCAGCCTATTTGGGCTGTAAAAGGAACATGCCAAACCTTGTGGCACATATATTGCTAAGTTTTAAGAGGAGTTTGTAGACTACCATTGGTTGACCTTCTCTTGTAACTCCTAACCAAGAGAGAACCAAGCATAGGTGGTTGTAGGAGTGTACCACATAAAGGGTGTATCCATATTCCATCTCTAGTATTTTCATAATTGGAAGTAAAGGTGCAAAAGCAAGTTTGTGAAGTAGAATATCATGCATATTCTCTTGAATGGCTAAATTCGTTGGCAAAGGAGATGCAAAGAGTTATAATCACTTGAAGGATCACCTAAGGCATATACTATCTAGAAGTCCAATAGAAAATCTTAAATATGTAATTGTTGTCATATTTTAACCAAGGCCAAAATAGCCCAAAGATTACCCCAAAATCCCCACCTTTTTTCCATCATAAATATCCAATCTGAGAAGGCTAAAATGTGAGGTCTTCCTTAAAAATTCCCAAAAATTCTAAATGTTTTGCTTTTATCGACAAATTTTAGGTTTGGTGAACCTTGAGTTCATAGAGAAAAAGTTGTGACTAAGGAAGGCGAGGCAACGGGAAGACAAATTTTTCTCTAATGCAAAGAAGAATGCAAAGAAGACTTTTGCTGGTGAATTGTTTGGTTTGTGAACCCAAAGGTTTGTTAATGGACCAATTCGTTGACAGAGAAAAAGTTTCAAAGGCAAGGCAAAAGGGACAAAGGCAAGTCTTAGTTGGCAAATTTCAAGTTTGGTGAACTTAAAGTTCGCCGATTGGCAAGTTTGCCGATCGGCGAAATCACCGACTAAGGGAAGAAGGAGCAAGATAAAGGGGATGAAGGAAGAGTTGTCGACAAAAAGAAAGGTTGGAAAACCAAATGGTTCACCGATTGGTGAAATCGCCGACTAAAGAGGAAGGAAGAAGTTGCAAGAAAGATGATAGTCGACCAAAGACAAAGGAAAGGGAAGCTGATCGCTTGGTCGGTAAGTTCGCGAAATGGTGAAGTTGCCAATAGGTTCATGGTTTTCCAAATTTGCCGATAATGGAAGATAAAGGAAAGAAAGAAGATAAAGGAAGTGGTTCGTGAAAGTGAAGATTCATCGATAAGGCAAAAAACAAGGCAAAGATCAAACAGAGAAGGAGAAATCAGTGAAATCAAAAACTCACCGATCAGTTCATGATTTTTGAAGTTCACTGATAAAGTGATTTGCTGACTAAAGGAACCAAGGGAGGGGTGTGTGCAAGAAGTTGTGTCCACTTTTTGGCCAAAAAGTGGAAGTGTTTTTCCTGATTTTCAGAATTTGTCACATTTGACCTAAAAATTTGAAGTACTTAAAGGTGGAATCTTGGAAAAAGTCACTAAATATGAAATGTAGTACTCGGAGTCTAGTTTCCAAATATGTAATTTTTTTCAATACCCAGATGATAGAAATTGATTTTGAATAGGCGTTTCTAAAAACCACTGTTTAAAAGTCACTTTTTTTTTACTATACCATGTACGTGTACGTCATCCATATTTTGACCTAAATAATCATATTTTTCAAAATCCTTTTGGGAAAGCTTTGTAACTCACTGAAGCACGTTTTCCATATTTATTTGTAATTTTTTATTGAATAATTTTTTTTTTATTAATTTTTTATTGGTCATTTTTTGTCTTTTAAAAAATCATCGTGTACGTCACGCATAAGATGACCTAAACTTAACATTTTTTGAATTTTTTTTTTTAAATTGAAAAGAATTGTCTAAAGTACGTTTTCATACAATTTGTTTTACAAAAAAATATTTTAATATAAAGTTATTAAAATATTAAAAAACCCTGATAATTCAAGGTTATGAACCTATTTCATCATAAATTGATTAAAAAATAAAAAAAATAATTTAATTGTAAAAAAAATTACATATTTAGAATCTACATTGTCTCCTCTATAATGGGTTTTAATTTCGTCAAAATATTCTGCAAAATAGGCCTTTAAATATATGCCCAAAGTCACTATTTTGTTGTAACATTGACAGGGCCTTCAAGGTGCAGGTCAAACTAGGCCCAGAGGTCAGGGTCGGGTCCCCAAAGCATTTTCCGAAGCGGGTTACAAAGCAAAACCCGAGCCTAAAATTCAAATTTTGAATAACGGGATCCCGTTTATAGAACGCGATCCCGTTTATAGAACGCGATCCCGTTCTATAAAACGGGATCCCGTTTACTACTCCATCGGTGGTGAATAAAACAGGATCCCGTTTAATAAACGGGATCGCGTAGTAAACGGGATCCCGTTTTATAAAACGGGATCCCGTTTTATATTTGCCCTTTTTTTAATAAGACTGTACTATGACTGTCATTTCTGCAACTTGCCCTACAGTACGGCCGACAGCGACTCTTGCAGCATTCTTTGGCATATTTCTTTCTTTTGCAGGTCCATCAACTTGAAGTATTGTTGGTATTTTGATAGAAGCCATCATGGAGACGTTATTTGAGTGGAATTTTGTTGAATTGGTACTTGTTTGAAGGATTTGAAACACATTCAAGTTTTTGACATTACATGCTTCATAAATTTTTTAATCATGGGATCACAAAGTCGTAATAAGAGGAAAGATAGGAAGCTATTAACCCCTGAAGAAATTGAAGCAAAGAGAGTGAAGGAGGCAAAAAGGCAAAGAGATAGAAGAGTAAAGATTCAATCAATGAACAATGCTGAAGTATCTAATTCCACAACTATTGAAGATAAAAACATCGAGGAGACCATGGATATAGATGATGCAAGTTTACAAGAGGTGAATGTGGAAACTAATACGATTATGCAAACTACTCCTGGTATGTCTTCAAATCCCTCTATTAATGCTATGGAGAATGTTTCAATGGGCACAAATCCAGGTACTTCTTCAAATCCACTTTTGAATGAAATGGAAATAGTGTTGATAGGAGATTTAAAACAAGCTGGATATAACAATGTTGAGATTGATAATATTCGTAGAGATCAAAATTTGAAACAAATTGCAGTTGAAAATGAAAATGAAAATCCTTTTGTTGAAAATGAAAATGAAAATCCTTTTGTTGTTGAAAATGAAAATGAAAATCGTTTTGTTGTTGAAAATGAAAACCGTTTTGTTGTTGAAAATGAAAACGAAAATCCTTTTGTTGAAAATGAAAATGAAAACCGTTTTGTTGTTGAAAATGAAAATGAAAACTGTTTTGTTGTTGAAAATGAAAACGAAAATCCTTTTCTTGAAAATGAAAATGAAAACCGTTTTGTTGTTGAAAATGAAAATCGTTTTGAAGTTGAAAATGAAAATCAAAATTTAGGAAGTGATGTTGAAAATAAGAAATATTTTTTCAAAATTGAAAGAGATGTTTTGGATAATCTTCCTGGTAAAATTTCTTGGAGACAAATAAGAACACATGCCAATAGATTATATAAGGAATTTTTTTATCGTAAAAAACTATCATTTCAATGTCAACTAATGATGCAATTAATGAGAATGTGGAAAATGAGAAAAGTAATGAAAATGTTAGGCATTTTTGTTAAACCAAGAAAAAAAGATCAATCACTAAAACATGCTATGTCTACTGTTGCTAGTGCCATTGAGTCTATTGGAAGTAATAGTCGATCCAAAGATAAAAATGCAGCAAGACGAGCTATAACAACTGCTATAGTGAATAAAACAACTTTGAATAGAAGAATGGTAAGCAATATTAGTGGAATTCTAAAAATACATCCTAAAACATTGGTAAGAGCGGCAAAAAGAAGAGAGTATAGAAAATGATCCAATTAACCAATGTTGGAGTTTTAGTGGTCGACTCCCGAGATCTGACATGAAACTAAATGTTGAAATTAGATCTTTGATCGAAAAATATTGGCATGATAATACTAGGATATCGTCTAATGCTAGAGATGTTTTAAAATTAAGAGTGGGGTCCAAAGTTCGCGATCCTCATCCAAAACACCTATTAGATACAACGCAAACTGAATTTTATAGAAAATTTTGTGATGAATTAGTGTTACCTGGTAATATTAAAATAAGTCAAAGATCTTTTGAAAAATGCAAACCATGGTATGTAAAGATTAATAAGGAACGAATATCTTGTTGTTGTAAAACGCATGTTCAATTTCGTTACTATTATGATGTGTTTCAATATATACGTTGTACTTTACATCGTAACATGATTATACATGAATGTGATATTAATATGCCAACTGAAGCAATAAAAGAGTTTATATCAAGTTTTTTCTGTGAAAGATCTAATGAAAAAGGTTTTTATTTAAGTTCATGTATTTCTGGACAATGCATTAGTTGTGGCAATCTTTCTTTGTTAAGAGTTTGTATGCATGAAAGTGTTGAAAATGATTTTGGACAACAATTAGTGGATGTTAAAAGATTTAAGAATGTTGACTATTCTTTAAAAGATGGAAAATTTGGAAAGCGTTGTGATTTAATTACAGAAAAGGTTAGTGTGCATGCATTCATATCAGAATTTAAAAGTAAAATTATACCAAAATATGTCAAGCACTCTCAACAAGCTCGATGGCTTGATGGACAATTTCGTGAATGTAGAAACACATTTCCAGTTGGTACTATACTATCAGTGGTTGATTTTGCAGAAAACTATACTTTAGCTCCGCAAGAGGAAATTCAATCACAATATTACAATTCAGTGCAGGTTGCTATGTTTGTTCATATTGTTTATAGACATGCAGATGATAGCACAGAGAATGATAGAAAAGTTTTGAGGGAGTATCATTTCTATTTGAGTGACAATCGGTTACACTCGTCAGAGTTTGTTCAATATTGTTTCAATATATTTTATACAAATTTAAGAGAAAGAGGAATCCAGATGACTGAACATCTTATATGGTCAGATAATTGTACGGGGCAGTTCAAGAATGCTCGAATGTTCTATTGGTTATGTAGGGTTCACAAGGAGAATAATGTCCAACATATGTGGAATTTTTTTGAAGCTGGACATGGTAAAGGAGAACATGATGGAGCTGGTGCATGTGTTAAAAGAATTCTTGCTAGACAACAATTAAAATTTGAGGATGCAGTAAAATTTAAAGATGCACGTGGGATTGTAGATTGGTGCAATACAAGATTATGTACACCTGGATCAAGCGAGTACTCTACAGTTCGTCGATTCTTTTGGTTGGTTGAAGAAGAAAATATTCTACCTAGACTTGATTGCCAAACAATCAGTGGATCTACTAAATGGCATTCATTTAGGAGTTCGAATGCAAGTACATGGACTATCTGGACAAGGGAGCTTGCATGTTTTTGTCAGTTTTGTATTTCAGGAGATTGGGAAGCATGTGAGAATACAGAATGGGTTGAAGAGTGGAAACAAAGACCATTGACACTTGCACAAGCACATAATCAAAGTGAAACAACAATTGAAGACAATGATCAACTGTTTGTATCAGACGATTATGACCGTGTTTCAGACCTTGTACAAGAAGGTAATTTAATTCAAATCATTTCATTTTATTTCACTTTGATTACTAATTTGTAGTGCTTTTATTTATTTATGTGTACATATGAATGCATGTATGTTGATTGGTCAAATTTTATGGACATGTGCAAGTTATTGAATCAAAATTTGTTTTGCAGGACATGTGTATCCTGTTGTTGCACCAAAGAATAATGAAGAGGAAACTGAATATTGGTTGGCTCGTTGTGTGGAGACTAAACATAAGTTAACAGCACCTCGAGAAGATGATGATGGCTTTCCTTATCCAACAGGTTTGATGATCCCCTTAAGACATCCCCTTAAGCATATTTTAAGAACTTCTTTGATCCCCTTAAGCAAATTTTAAGTATTTCTTTGATGATGCCTATCATTATCCAATAGGTTCGGTGGTGGTTGTTGGCACTTGGCTACGGAAATACCTAATAAGGAAGAATGGTTTGCCTGCATTCGAAGATTATGAAACACATAAGAAGATTATACACTACTCACATTTGGTGTTGGCAACAAATATAAAACTGGAGAGGTATCGCGGAAAACCTACAAATAAAGAGTTATGGAACATTTCTATGGAAGACCATGAGACAATCATCGATGCATTGGAAAAAAGAGAGGATGGAGATGGTACAATGGAATAAGTAAATACAGGTAAATATAGTTAAATAGATTTATATTGTTGTTTTAAATATGTATTAAATACATGTTTTGATATTTCTTGTGCGTTATTAGTTGAAATTGATTTAATTTATCCTTTTATATCCTCAGGCCATCATCACAAATTCATCAAATACTTTGAAACAAAAACTTGAGAGGCACTCGTAAATACAGGTACAAATTGTGTATATCTAGATAGTTTTATATAAATTAAAATACATGTTTTGATTCAGGTATATTGATAAATTGCTTGTATTATTTTTATATCAGGTGGCATGAAGACCTGCTACATTCTCCTCAAGTTTTGGATTTTCTTGAGATGGCATATAACGACATTTTGTATTTACATTATTTTGAGTTGGCATAAATGTACATACACAATTACATTATTACACATTTTGTTCAGAAATTTGTATACATGTGTATGTACACAATTTTATACTCTACAGTATTAAATTTATCAAAATTATTATTTTATGTATTTTATTTGTTAAATGTCCATGTTTTTCTACTTAGAATTTACTTTAAATTTGATTTATTATATTGTTCAATTTGGTTGCTTTGGGCAACTTCACCAAATTTTGAGAACTTAAGACGTCCCCTTAAGACATCGTAAATTAGGACCCCTTAAGACATTCAAAAAGTTAGCATAGCTTCTCTCATTAAGGTTATGTGGAATTAGTATTTGTGGCTTGAAACTCCTAACATTTGGTATCTATAAGTAGTAAAATCACATCAAGCCTACATGACAATTTGATGATGATAAATAAGTCCTAATCATAGTCATGTAGGTGTGAATTACACTCCTACCAGTAGTTTCACTCTTGGTGGCATGTCCTGTGTGTTCTTCCCCCTCTTGAGCATCTTTTTCAACCCCCAAATTGACCTTCCCTACCTCACATTTTTACCTAGTGCCCCCTTCATTTTTCCTACTTAGGGTCACCTCTTTGTGTCTTAGGGTTGCCCCTAGTGTCTCTAGGTTACTTGAGTGACCTTAATTAGTAAAAGTGGTGACCTTATTCCTAAAATGGGTGACCTTGTGGTTTTTAATGCATGAAATAACTCATATTTTTATCTTTTCTTCTTGATTTTTAACCCATTTTAACTCCCATTTTTTGTGCTAACTTGTGCTTTTCCTCACTTTATTTCTATTTTGAACTCATCATATTTTTGAGGGGTCCACCGATGTTAAGAGGAATTTGGAGGAAATATTACATCATATCATGTCCATTGAAAGTCATTAATGGTGGTCCTAAGTCATGCAGGGGAGTACTTGGGGTGGGTGGAATCTTTTGAAGAATTTGTAAAAATTTGACTTGGGACAGGGTATATGAACTTGGCAAACTTTTGCAAAAAATGTTACAAAACTTCAAGTGGGAATTGGATGAAATGAATTGAAGAAAGAAATGATTTCTTCAAGGCAGTTAGGCTTCTACAATTAGGAAGAAATGAGTGTTTCGATGTTATGGGGAAATGATGTAAAACTAGACAATAGGATAGGAAGTGGGATGGGATAAATCATATCCTAAAGTTAATCTAGCTTTCACAAAGTGGAGGGAAGGGAAGATACAAAGGAATATAAATTGTGGGAGAACCATATGGGACCATAGCTAGGAAGTGGAGGGGAGAATTTATAGATGAGATCCAGGGCCTTTTGTCTAAAAATGTAAAGTATTAAGATCTTATAAGTTCCTGCAGACCTAAACTTATTTTAAAATTTGATTCACATCCTGAGTTTGTGTTCATAGGATGAAACATGTCAAGCACAAGATTTCCTTGAGTCCTAATGGACACTAAAGATCGTATTAAAAGGACTAATGGACAAATCCTAATTAAAGTTACACTAAGGTTTCATTTTGTAAAATATTGGAATATCCCATCAATTTTCTTTGCATTAATGAAGTAAATTTATGATGAAATCTTTTGTCTTGTAAATTAAGTTGTTTATTAATCAACTTATCAAATCAAGTGATTACTCATGATTATTTCTCAAATACATGTATATGAATCTTATTGTGGAGAAGACTGTGAAACAAAATAAGAAGTCAACTAGAACCAAAGTGATGAGAGTTTATTCAACTATAAATAGTTTGTGTAGAAGCATAAATGGAATCTAAGTTACTAGATTGCAAGGACACTCCATGATACCCACATAAGGCCTTGGGATTTAATTTAATATAATATTTCTTCATAGATTAGCTAGAGGACAAAGGAGATGTAGTCACAAATGTTGGTAGGTTAGAGCATCCTACTTACATAGGCTGGATAGAAAATTTGATGTGTTTAACTTTTTAGATATCTTGCTAGATACTTTTAGGCATTGTACCATATATGACAATTGATTATTTCTATTGATGTCAATCTATATATCTTATTATGGTTGATCTCAAATGTTTACATTTCTTTTCCTTCATGCACATGGTTCTAGATTAGTGTTTGATTTATGATTAAATTTAGGGATGCTTGTATATACATATGTATGTGATGTTATGCTTTTATAGTTTATGATGTATATGCAATGTATGTATGCATGGATAACATATATATAAATATGGATGCACCTAAACTAACATGATGGTTTTACATGATTATTACTTTGACATGTGTATGATTTTGAACTACGACAAGATTGCATTTATTGTGTGACATGTAAAAATATATAGTCCAAGTTCAACAATATATATATAAAGTCCAGGTCCATGTTCAAAAAATATATAAAGTCCACATGTTCAACAATATATATATAAAGTCCATGACAAACAGTATATAACAAATAGTCCATGAAATAGTCAAATATATAAAGTCCAGGTCCATGTTCAAAAAAATATATAAAGTCCATGTGTTCAACAATATATATATATATAAAGTCCATGACAAACAGTATATAACAAATAGTCCATGAAATAGTCAAATATATAAAGTCCAGGTCCATGTTCAAAAAAATATATAAAGTCCATGTGTTCAACAATATATATATATATAAAGTCCATGACAAACAATATATAACAAATAGTCCATGAAATAGTCAAATTATACATCTAGCCTATGTTTGAAATAACCTATCAGATACTATCTCTATCATCAAGAGTCCTCTTCACACCATGCGAACTACTCAGATGACTTGAATCACTCTGCAAAAGAGAAAGATTTATATGAAATTAGATGTAAGATGATAAGGAAATAGATAATTTAATGACAATTTTTAAATTTATAATTTATATCATAAAATTAAATTACCGTGTGAGGCTGAGAGGCATGCTCTGGTGCACTTGGACCTGTGTCTCCATGCTCTGAATCAATCTATTTAATACAAGAGAAAGTTCAAGTTGAAATTAGATATACTTGACGATTTTAAAAATGATTTAATTGAATTTAATCTATAAGAACTATCATATTTAAAAATTATTATACCGTAAGAGGAACTTGTTGTGAATCCTCTATTCCAGGACCTATCTCTACAGGCTTAGCTCCATGACATGTATCGAGCTATAATTTAAGAAAAAAAAAATTGGAATGTACATGTCAACATATATATATATATATCTATCAAGAAATTTACTTTAAGTTCACAACGTATATTTTAATTGTTCAATTTAAATCTAATCTAAATTTTAAATTATACCGTATCAGGTTGCCCATCTCCTCTGTCCTCCTGCTCTGCATGTGCTGTGTGTTGCTCATGAAACGTGTCACTAACAAGCTCCTACAATGTCATTTATATTTAAGTTAGCACATGTGTGTACAAATCATGTTTTAAAACATATATATAATTGACTTACAGTGTACATGTTATTAAATACGTTTTTCAACAACCTGAAATGCAGTCGACTCCTGATATAAACTTGGATTATCCAAGTGTGCTACAATGCCCATCCTCATAGTTGTGTCAACCTGCATAGACATATTTATAAAATATTAAATAGTACATGTGCACGTTTTTAGATACACTGATATCAAAATAGAAAAATTTAAGTATATATATACAGTTTTTTAAAACAATATGTGTACATACTGTAAGAGTGTCATGTGAGATGCCCAATGATGGAGGAGCGCTCGAGACACCCTGAGATGGAGGATTCAATGTGGAAGAACCCTGAACCAATTCATAAATAAGTTCATAAATATTTAATTGTACACACATTCAAGACTGAATTTTACAAAATTACAAATCATTGAAAATGTATCCCAAATGGGTGCCCGAGATGAACAGGTGTCGATGAAAAATTAATTCGATCAATTGTGACCCCTGTTGCCATCATCTACACCAAACAAACCAAACAATTCGATTGTTAAAATATTACAATTTAATTGATCATCTATATGTTGATTAAAAACACGTGGTTAAAAAATTGTTTTAAATTCAACATGTGTACATAACCTATATATACCTGTGTCGAATGATCAGTGGGATGATCCTCAGCAAATAGATAATCAACAAATGATTCAGTGCCCACATTATCAGATGATGCATGTGTAGCTGAAGTGGGTGCAACTGCCTGATCAGGTCCATAACACAACTGATTGCAACTCGTACATGTATGAGGCATCGACACATGTGGAGTGGCACTAGGACCACTTCCATCATCAACTCCTCCATGCTCTCTAACTCGAGCTACCATCATAGAAGTCTGCTCATGTAGGCTACCTGAGAGTGCACTCAATGTGCCTAGTGTGGATACCACTGCACGATGCTCGAAGGGCGAAGGAATGGCAGCAACAGGAGGGTCAATAAGAGGTTGAATAGGCACCGGTCGTTGGGGATCAACCCGTGCCCCCAACCTCTGTTGTGGCATGCCACCACCAACACCCTGGAATGATCTAAAATCAAAGTAGTTGGGTTTTTTATTCATAACAAACTCTACATATAATTTTCTCAAAAAATATAAAGGAACCTCACAATTAGCATGAGGTGGATAATCAAACACCATCCACCATCTATCCCAAAAATTAGCAGACATTCCTTCATGCCTACACCACCTGATTGATATTCTTTTCTTATTTGCAGGAATAGGTTCATTTGTAATGGGATGTCTAAAATATTGTGCTAAATGAGCTTTTGTGATTTTAAGATCCAAAATAGTCTTATAGGAGAGGCCATCAGCATAAAATTGGCGCCTCTCCTCTCTCCATTTCTGGAATCCATCAAAATCTGAGTCAATAGACCTCACATAATCTACAATGTTTTGCATCAAAGATGCAAAACGTACTACGTGAGGTGGCATGAATTGTTCACTGCGAATGGAATTCAGTTTTTCTTGTATCGAATCCACATTTTCATTTATTATGGCTCGCAAGCGAGCCTGGTCAGTTCCAGGTGGGGGTGGAGGTGGAGGTGGAGGCAGGTCATCTGCAGGTGGGGCATCTAGAGGTGGGGCATTTGGCGCTGGGGGTGGGGGTGGGGGTGGGGGTGGGGGTGCGGCCGGATCATCTTGTGCATTAATAAAGTCCTCAACATCAAAGTGAATATCATCTAGATTCATGATGTATATATAAAAATCTAGATATGAACCTGCATATATATACATATAAACATACAAACTTCAGTACAAATTTAAAATTAAATCAAGAATATATATATATGTTTCAAGAAATTACACTTGAAATAAATTTAAATTAAAAACATACAAATAATGTATACATGCATGTACAAATTTCAAAATGTAAGCGAGCTATTAGGACTACCATAATGATTGATACAATGGGCAATATATATTTCAAAATTTCAATGTGCATTTAAGTAAGGAAACTTCTCTGGACAATCATCATGTAATTCTTAAATGTGAATATGCATCCCAAATTTTGGACTATTTTAAAGAAATATGGTGCATTTAGGAACTTGGTGATTGTTGGGGTAAAGAGGAATATATGATCATGCTAGAAGAGGCACTGATTAGGCTCATAATTGGCCAAGGTTGCTTTGAATAAGGTTAAAACAAGGAGATACCCATGTTGATATTCACACCCTTTGGTCCACACCTACATTGGGATGGATTAAGCTTGAAATTTTGATGGGTAGCCAAGGGTAATCCTAGTGAAGTAGGAGGAGTATGTTATTAAGAGATGATAAGGGAAAACCTCTACCTATCTTAAAGCTTATGATTTTGGTGTCAAGAACACTAATATGGTAGATTCTAGGGCCATGATATCCAGGGCCTCAAGATGACTTGGAAACTAAACAAGATATCCCTTAGTGTGGAAGGAGATTCCAAGATCAACATTGATCATATGAAAAAGCATAGATGAAGCTTGTGGTTATTGGAAACTATTATATATTGGAAGTTAGAAACTTGGTGAATACTTGTTTAAATCTATCTCCTTCAAACATATCAAAAGAAAAGGTAATTATATTCTAGACTAGGCAGATAATGGAAGAAATCATTAAATTGCTCCTAGACATCTAGCATTTGTTGGGAAGAATATTTTTTTTACATTCAACTTGAAATCCCTAAGTTGTGCCTCCATGCTATCAAATGTTACTTGTATCTACCTTCTATACAATGATATTGAAGGGGTAGAAGGTTAGGCTAAGGATTTCTATATTGCTACTTAGATAAATTCCACATCTTCAATGTGTGGCATGAGCATATGCACAAAGCCTTGGAGGATATTTCTAAGATAATGAAGATAAACCTTCATGTCTTGATGCTAAATTGGATGATTCTATCCACTATGAGAATTAAGATGAGGAGGAGGTGACATAAATCCCTCCTATCAAATTCGAACAATGTTAAAAATGTCAAGGAAGTGGTAGAGGCTTTGTAAGGCTTGTGTAATTTGTCCCACCACCCTAGGATAAAGTTTTTTAGTTTATTAGTAATTCTAACACTACTTCAACTTATTACTCTACTAGGGTTAGGGCCACTATAATTTTCCCTACCACTAATATATCTTAAGACACCTATTGGTTTATGTTTCATGTCATTGTAGTATATTAATTTTCCCTACCACTATTGATTGAACAAACTATACCATATATATTAAGTACTCTAGCTCAATGATCTTAAGATTAATGAAATCAAGACTAACTATATCATCATTATGCTTAGATACACCCAACATGCTAATCAAGAACTTAATTACCTTCACAACCCTATTAGCATTGTATCACTCCTATTAGGGAGTGGACTTGAATGGGGCCAAAAGATTCTTTACCTCTTACGATTGTGACTTTGGGTTTGGCATGGTCAACTTGGAGAGGTTGTGTGGCATATCCCTATAAGAGGATGAAGGGTGATAGGAGGTTGTAGGATGGCTAAAAGCATTCACATGACGATAATGTTCAAGTTTAAATTTCAAGATATGCATCATGGTCTACAAGGTTCTCTTGTTCAAAAGGTTCATCATATTCTAGACAAGGAACTCACAATCATTGGTACCAAATTCAAGACCTCCTATTACAAGTCTCCATATAGCTTTAAACATAACACCTATAAACACAAAATTTATAGGGCTTGAATACAAGCCTGCCTCCCAGTTAGGAGACTTCCAAATAATTGGTGAACTCACATGCAATAAGGGAATAACACATGCATACAAAATATGTAGAAGAAATCCCTGTAGCATGACTCGTGATTAATTAAAGTTAGGGTTAGGGTTTCAATTAGGATCAGGCTTAGGGTTAGAATTGAGGTTAGGGTTAGAATTAGAATTCAAGGGTTGCTAAATTAGGGTAAGTATTAGAGCTACAATTATGGTTTGGGTTATGGCTAGAGTTAGGGTTACAATTACAATTACAAGTAGCTCGTTAGGGTTAGGGTTAGGGCTAGAGTTAGAGTTACAATTACAATTACAAGTAGAGCTAGGGTTAGGGTTATGATTAGGGTTATAATAAGGGTTAGGGTTTGAATTGCATATAGAATTAGGGTTAGGATTAGGGTTAGAATTAGTGTTAGGGTTAGGGTTGGAATTGCATATAGAATTAGGGTTCAATCTAGCTAGAAATAGATAAATTAGTCAAGATGGTTCTAGCTCAATTTTGTTTCCTATTTCCTACAAAATGCAAAACTAGTTATTGTTTTCTATTTAGTTGTTAGTCCCAACTCTTTCCTTTTAAGAAGTATATCAAATCTAATGTAGTAGTAGATACTTCTACATATACAAGTTTCTGTTAGGAGAAAATATATTTTGCCAAATTTGTATAGAGTTGTCTATATAGTGTGTTCCAGGGTAATCAAATGATGTAAGTCACAATTTAGAGGGTTGAGGGATAAGTTTGTGTTGAGTCTATAACAGGTGTTTTCTTACATAGACCGAGCTCCATAATCTAGGTGTCTCCATGTCTAACTCAAATGTTTCAACTTGGTCCATATTATATCCAGATTAATGATAAAATTTTATATATATGGCTATGCACAAGATCCACGACCATATCAATGTTTGGTAGAGAAAAGTTATCTAAGTTGGGGTAGATCCTTTTTTGATGTCTCAAAAGTTAGTGCAAACATGAATTCCCTTAGTTTTCTTATTAACTAAGACCACATTAGATCTACCCATTTAGGAAAAGTAATAGTCTGAATGAACCCTGGACATCCAAGAGTTTATACAATTCTTCTATGACCACGAGGGCTACTTGGGGGTGCATTTTGCGTAGCTTTTATTGAATAGGTTTGGCATTGAGGTGAACCACAAGATGATGCATGACTTTAAAGATGGAGTCTCAAGGCATATCACCATAAGACCACATGAAGAAATCAACGTAATATTTAACATGGTGACATGGTTATATATGCCTTCTTTGATGTCAAGGTCCAGTGGAGCTACTATCTTAGAGAGTTTAGGGTCCAAGCTTCTATTCACAGGTTGATGTTTATAGCATGTCCTCAATAAGGAGAGGGGAGTCATGTCTTGTATCTAAGTGGTATCTAATGGAAGGTGAAGTTTGTCAAATTGAGGAGCTCTTGGGAAGTGTCCATTTTTATTATATCATTTTAATCGATCACAAGTTTCTTCTTATATAGATTGTTGCTATTCTGCCTAGACTAGGGTGCCTCAGGACTGAAGGGTTCTTTCTTTCTCTCCAAAATAAGCATATATGTAGGTGTTAAGTATGGTGGAAAAGTCTTTCTTATGATTACAATGGGGATGTGGTCTTGACACTTGATAAGTTTCATGATGGCTTCATCATTTTGGAAAACATCAAATCATAAAGGGTGGTGTTGGTCCCAATCGATAAGCTCAAGGTATTCTAGGTCTAAGGAGATGGTGAGGATAGTGACCTATCATGAAAGAGGTTAGTGGTGGAAAGATCTTCGTAAGGATCATGAGTGGAGCCTACATCAATGTCATTAAGATTAGGGAAAGCATTACCAATGAGGTTTCAAGCTCGTATCACAATTAACATCACGATGTTCATTCCAGGGGCATAACCTAGCTAGTGAGGACAGCTACTTGAGTATATCAAAAGTTACATAAATGTTGGCTTCATTTCATTCTTAATTAGTTGGCTATCACAAAAACTGTAAAATTTTCTCAATTCTTGATTAGTTCTAGTTGTCTCTAAATGTTTGATTATGAAGGATGTGATAACTTGGTTTTATTATGGTTTGTTGTAATTTTTTTACATGATAGTTAGCTATTCAATAATGCCTTTAAAATACAATGACATACATTGTTATAAGTAAATTTTATAAAAACCAAATATACATATCATCCCAATTTGCTATATAATTTTTGACAGTTTGTTCAAAATCTCTCCTTTCATATGATACAATCGTTTCAAAATTTCAATTGCATTTTGCAGCTAAAATGTTTAAATACACCTATTCAACATTCAAATTGAACTCAAATTTTGACAGTTTGTTCAAAATCTCTCCTTTCATATGATACAGTATTTTCAAAATTTCAATTCTATTTTACAGCTAAAATGTTTAAATAGAACTATTCAACACTCAAATTGAACTCAAATTTTGACAGTTTGTTCAAAATCTCTCCTTTCATATGATACAGTATTTTCAAAATTTCAATTGTATTTTACAGCTAAAATGCCTAAATATATCTATTCAATTCTCAATTTTAAACATAATTTTGACAGTTTGTTCAAATTCTAACATTTTATATGATATAGTCTTTCAAAATTTCAATTGTATTTTACATCTAAATTGTCAAAAATCAACTACTGATTTTATAAACCCTAAACCCTAAATAACAATTCAAAATTTAAATTTTGATTGTATTTTACATCAAAACAAACAATGGAAGGTATAAACAATTGATGGGTATGTTTTTACAAGTGGAAAAATCCACTTACCTGGCTAGATGCTTTGAGAACTCGGGATCCCGTTTTCCTCTATCGCCTGTCGCTGTTGAAAATGGGGTCTCTGCTATTTTTTAAAAAATTTAATACTTTTCAAAAACGGGATCCCGTTTTATAAAACGGGATCCCGTTTCATATAACGCGATCCCGTTATATAAAACGGGATCGCGTTTATGGCCTCTAGGTTCGGGATCCCGGGAAAAACGGGATCGCGTTTTTGGTTCTAGGCTCGGGATCCCGAGGCAAAACGGGATCGCGTTTTCTATAAACGGGATCCCGTTTTTCGTTCCCCGATTTCGGAATTTTTTCTAACTCCGAAACTTCCACCTTAAGTGGACACAACTTCTTGCATCTACCCGGAGATTAAGCAAGAAAATTAAAAAAAGCAATAAGGAGAGGAGTTTGCCAAGGGTGAATTCACCGATAAAGGAAAATTCAAATAGTGTCAAAAGCAGAATTCAAATATGAAACACTTTTGAGGGGCACGATACCTGAAATCACGCATTGTTGTAGGATAAAGAGGTACCCAACATTTAATTTCTTAGGCCAAAGTCAAACACAGGTAGCTGAAATAGTGGAAATCTTCAATGCACTTGTACAAAGGAGGAACAAAGTGGATTTGTAGGTATTAGAGAAGGATTTCAGACTTTCATTCATTAATGCTTCAGGTACCCATGCGTGTGGGTATTCTTCTTTTGCAATTTTGTAGACTTGATAGGGCATGGCCACCATCCAAGTTTGCAGGGTTTCTTGATAGGGCCATGGGCCTAATTCAATGCAGTATGGGCACTAGGTAAATCGATTGACTGAATTTTGGTGCCTGTAGCTACTCAATGATTGAAAAAGTTATATATACATGTAAAAGAGATGTAATTAGAGTTAGCTATTTTTTTGGGTCACTACGTGAGTAGGGGAGTTTATTGCAGTTTCAAACCTTGTAATGCATTACAAAAACCAGTTGGATCTGATACATTGTTCTTGAAGCTGAGCCTTTGATGTCTCTGATTATGGTTCACCTATGAATGTAATTAGTTATTTTGTGTCTATTTGATCTGCAACGAATTCTTCTTCTTTTGTAATGGCTACTTAGCCTTCATGATCAATATAGTCATTGATATTTTGCCTCTCTTTATGCTTTTACACTGTGTTTATTTGTAATCTATAAGCTTATTTTGTAGATAAAACAACCCCTCCTGTACTTACAGTTTTCTGCTTCAAACCTTTGTTAAAGTTGTAAGTTTGTGTTAATCCATATCAATATTTGTAATTCCTTCAAGAATCATGCATCCTTATCTTAGTGGTCCAATCATATACTGGAGCCATTTTCTTTTCCTCAACATTACTATAGGCCTGAATCTGAAGCTGGTTGGTCTGAAACATTCCACTAAATTTGAATAGAAAAAAATAGCACAAGTAGGTTGTGAACCTAAATGTCTTGGTGGAACTTCCTTTAATCATTAAAAATTGTTTATGCATGGATTCTACAATGTGCTCAATAAATTTATATTTGACATGTACACCAATACCATAATGGATATTATATACCATTTCAAGGAGGCTTGCATCCACTTCTCAATTGCTATCCAGTCCGAGGCAAAATGCTAGCATGGAAATGGTATCCTGAGCCCATGATTTAAAAATTTTCAAAGGATAAGGAGGCTTATGGTTATCTTTCAAGTTTTGTTTTCTTGAACTATTTTATTTAGGAAAATATTTGTCCCTTTCATTCGCTGCTTCATAATCACTAGCAAGCTTTTCTAGGTCAATGTGGACGTCTCCAAATTCTTCGGTTGTAAACCCCAACACTTTTCCAAATTCTTTTGCATTAATGGATAAAATTTCTTCTTTGGTATCCTTATTTACAATTGCTCTTTTGTTATCATCATAATTGTGGGCACAGACCATGAAAAATTATGGGCAAGGGAAAACCTCATGTAACATCATGCGCCTTTGCGCCTTAATCTAGTTACCCACGGTGCATTGATACTATCAACTTTCTTTTTCTTGGCAACCTTATTCTCACATGAAAATCTAAGTTCTGACGTAATTTTACCATAAATGTTAGGATTATAAATATCATGGTATTCATGAGTTAAACTTGAGGTTTTAAGCAATTTAAAATAATTTATTTTTGTATCCGTACTTGCTCTGCCTTTCCCAAAAACTTTGTTTGGTCTACTAGTGGTGGTAGACATGCTTATACAGTGTGAAATTGTGAATTCCCTCTTAAGTCCTCCTTAATTTTTCTTAAGTCTCTCAACCCTAAACGCAAAGTTTGATAAAATAAGATATTAAGAAAAAAATTTGACAAAATAAGATTGTAAGAAACGATGAAACGTAGCCTAGGAATTCTGTGTTTTGTCTTACTGGCTTTGTTGGAAATGGCACTGCAATGAGCAATTTGAAATCTCCCTGTGTGCTAACCCTCTTAGCTCTCACTTAAAAATAAAATCACATAGCAGTAAAAAGTAGAAAGTTTGCTTTTTTTTATAAAGTGAATTTTTTTAGTGAATGAAATGTCAAGTCAACGTGTTGCTTCTGGACCACACAATTAGTATATGTTTGATAGCTATTTGCATTGACAGCGCCTAGCAATTTCTAAACCATTGATCTTTGTAAATCTAATGGTTATAGGATGATTCTGGAGATTTAAGTTCCCAAGCCTAGCATTTTGTGCATTTCATTTCAGAATGCAACTACAACCATCCATCAAATGTTCATCGAACGGTCGATTAATTTATGATATAAACAATAAACATTATCTACTTTTAGTGTTTAAAATGTAATTTGTCAATTTGCTGGTAACTTTCTTTTTTCATTTTTATTGATTTATGTTTTAAATCTGCATGCAAATATTTTTTATGTTTTACATCAGCAAAATGGGTATTCAATTGATATTAATTTAAAAAATTGTTATAGCTGGGGGATAGCTACAACCCTGGCATATCATTATGTTACAAAAAATTCCCATACATATTCTTTCCCAACCGATACTCATACGATAATAAAAATCAAAAGTTCAAAACACTAGGCCACTGGCTAAGGGAAACCATAAAAATCTCCTATTTCCACCAGGTCTGTGAAGCGCAGCACCCATTCCATATTCTGCTCTATGTCGAGAGCTCGAGTGCTCCTTAAGAAAATTTAGACCAATGGTGGCTCAGTGACGGTGGTGGGTGAGAGCCCCATCTGTCATTTTGAGTACAAAGGGAAGCTGCTGAATCCCCACACCCATCTCTGCCCCAAATAACACCAATGATAGGTTAGAAGACCGCGGAATCCCCACACCCATCTCTGCCCCAACAATCACCTCAAAATCATTACCCAAATAATGTGCCTTGAAAATTTCTCGCAATAGAACGAGAATATCCACCTTCACACCTCCAAGGTCCAACAATAACTCCAAGAACCAAGCAGCTATGTCAGAATTCACTTTGTATCTGTTCCTATCTATTAATAAGTCCCTCCCAAGCACCATTTTCATGGCTTCCAACTCTAGGAAGCGCAAACAGGCAATTCTGTGAGGCTTCGTTATAGCTCTAAGCCTCGAATTTGTTATGAAACCCAATAAAGCAATTTGCCTTCGTAGCACTATAAGGCAAATTGGCGTATCCATTTTCTTTGTTAAGCAGCAAGCTAGCTTCAAACTTTGGTATGACTATGAGGTATTGTAGGGCTCCATTAAATAGAGCCAAGCTTCATTAATGGCATTCAGCTTCAAAGCTTTGGGATATCTTTCCAAGTGTGCCAATATTTAAGTGATATGATATATCTTTTCAAGTGAATTTAATCTGCATGCAAATAATTGTACTTGATTTGACGTAAGTTAATAGATAATACTTAATAGTGTTTCCAAACTATGTTCCGTGTATGTAATCCATGTCACATGTCACCAATTTTGAATTAAAAGGAGCACAATATTTGTAAATTGATATGTAAGATCTGACCAATTTTATATACAATAAAATTTAAACTAATAATAAATATTATAAAAAGAGGGAGTAATTCTTTTTCTTTCTAATTTCAACAAAAGTCATCTCAGATCAAATATATTCAATAAATGAATAGTACAATAATCATCAAAACATTAACATTTACATATACTTCAACACTTTAGAAATCTAAATTGTCAACATAGTTGGACCTCCATAGCTGATACTCCTCTGTTAGCCAAATAAAATTGACAAGTTCATCTGCTTTGGTCCTGTAAGATGTCTACTTGATAACCACTCGATTAGCTTCCTTGTCAAATTCTTCGAAGAAAATGCTAGTGTGAATCAGCTTATCCATGCTGCTTCTCAACATATCTAAATCAACAGTGTCACAAATGAGCTTAACTTGAGCAGATATTATTTGTTTTGCCTGGTCCTTCCACAATTGTAGAGGTTTAACCCCACCATTCTCACTAAAATTAACAGGAAGTAGACTGTAATTCCATTCATCAAACTTTTTGACAAGCTCCCTGATATTTATTTCCAAAGGATCTACCAACCCTTGAAAATCCTTAATTGAATTTATAAGCATGAGAGTTGGGACAATGTTAGGAGGTGCATCCTTGACATGCTTGGTTGCAATTGACATGTCTCTTAATGCCTAGGCTCTAGGGATCCATGTATCCATTAATGATGTTACAATATCCTTATTCTTATCGAAATCCTTTATGGCATCAAACATAGAAGAATAATTTGAATGAATGTTAATTAATCTCCTATCAATCCCTTTATTCAAATATTTAAGAACTATAGTTACAATCTTCATATTACTTGAATAAATTGATTCATTGACCTGTGACAACAATTTCTTGTACGTCTCAATTTGATCCAATAATTCCTCTTTAGTAGGCTCACTTGATGGAGTTGCATCTGATGGGCTTGGCTCCTCAACTGCAAGGGGTAGGGGTGCATCTCCAAGATTGTATGGAATGATTTCCATTGAAACTTCCAGAAGGACAACAGAGTCAGCCTATGTTGGGGCATGAGCATGCATATTTTGCAATTGTTGCTTTAACAATGCCACTTCAGTTTCCAACTTGGCAACCTTTTGTTGACTATCATTATACTCTACAACCATGTCATTATATTGATCTCTTTCCTCAATGATATTCTCTATTGTTGCCTTTGTGAATTTGGCAACGTTCATTGACATGTTTGTTGCCTCAATTGTTGGGGTATCAGACACTCTCTTAATAATTAGCCCTCTACTTATTTTTAGAGCAGGTTCAGCAACTACAGGTTTCCTTGCACCTGGGGCCAATGCCCAAATAGCAAGTGTTTCTGATTCTTCGCTGAAAGCACACCCCTACAAATCCAATTTTGCTTCCTCCTCTGTTTGATACAATGGTTTGTCATGCCTCCACACTGTGTCAAAAGCAATTGCCAAGGCTAAATCCCACTTTGGCAACAATAAAATACCACTTTCTATCACCAACTCTCTGACTTTTTTAGTTGTTATCTTCTGAAACTATTCTTTCATTTCCTTTCTAACCTCAGCCTGAATAATTGCTTCTGGTAATTTAGGGTACAAGCTTCTCTTTTTGGCAACATTATCAACATATTCATCTCTCCTTTCCCTCCAAGCAAACTCTCTAAAAGCAAGGGTCTGGACAAATGAATCATTTGTCATGAAGGTCTTAGAAGCTTCCTTCCTAACGTCATTTGTGTTTCTCAACCCCCTGAGGTCTGCCTTGCCCAACCTGAGGCTGCTTTATAGTTCTATTATCTCCCTAGGGGGAGAGGGCATTCCTTGTCTCATATCCTCCTTAGTGACAATGATATCATCATCTAGATAATCCACCAAGCTGCTTTGTTCAACCTTTTGCTTCTTTGGTAGTGGTTGTCTTAGAGGTGAATCCACCTCAATCACTTGTGGAGCTTCTTGCCTTGGGGGAGATAGTGGTGGCATTTCATGCAATGGTGAGGAAGCTCTTGAGCCCTCAAGCTCATAATCAGAAGATGCAGTTGAGGTGGCAATAGATTGTTGCTTCCTCACAATACCTTTTCTCCTTGCAAAGACTATGATCTTTTGTGGTGGTTGGTAGGTAGGCCTTTCTTCCAACACTAGGGCCTTCCCCTTATCCTTTTCCTATTCTTCCCCAACCACAGCCTTTCCTTTGTTAGCAACCAATATCTCCATTTTAATCTTGCCAACCACTTGCTCAAAATTCTGGAGCATATATTCAACTTTTTGCAATTCATTTTTGAATTGAGGCAGTTGCAGGGGGTCATATTGGGGATCGGTCTTCTATTTTTCCCTTACCATCTTATCATAGGTGATCCATTTTGCTTTCCTGTCCTCCTGTATTTGGTAATTAAATATGTTCCTAATAACATCTTCAGGGAAATAGAAGTTATGTATGAATTGGCTGCTTCTGATCCTCACTTTCAATGCAGCCATGAAACCTTCAGGATCATGATTTCTTGGGCACACTCTCCTCATGTTGTATGGTTCAAGCAATTCATCCATTTTTCTCCACCCTCCACCAGTCATCACAAAGTTTGCAAAAACTGTCCATGTTGGGAAGAAGGTTCCTTTCCTCATGTTTAACAGGTGTCCATCTTCAACATTACCTAGCTACCAAATGACCTCAAGGAATCTGATTCTCAGTGGCACATCTCTTGGGAGAACATGTAGTCTAACCATAGTTCTATATGCCCTGAGAATTGTAAAATCTAGATAGGGGATGACATCTCCCTAGTTGTGATTAATTTTTAAATCAGACCTCCTTTCTTTTGGCCTGATAAAATCATGTAGTTCAGTTGGAATCCTTGGATTCAGGATTAGGTCATTCCTCAACTTTGATGCAAAGACATTCTCAAACACCACAAAATCAAACTTAATATCATCCTTGTCTAGAATTCTTGTCCAACATTGGTCATGAAACTCAACACCATCCTCCTCCTTTTCCAACTTCATATCATTATCAAAGAATTTTGCCCTTTTGAATAAAAACATGTTCATTAACAGTGAGTACCACCAAAACTGAACACAATCTTTACCATTCTTTAATGATGATAAACCCCCATGAATGTTATCTACCCGGTAGGAAGCAAAGTCATAGACTATGTTGTAAGCGGGGTGTTGGATATGAGCAACCATATACATGAAACCCATTGGCATGCCGGAAGCAGGTTCAAACCCCAAGATTTGACACAAAGAATAGAAGGTTTTTTGAAACTATGGAGCAAAATACTTTATTAGGAAGGGTTCCTTAGCTGATGGACCAATAACAATTCTCCCTTTTCCCTTGCCAACTGATGCTAGATGATTTGGCAGCATTGTGAGTTTAAAGGTGTGTCTTGTCTTCTCGTATTCACTCCTAAAGGCTTTCAAATCAATTTTTACCAAATCCTTATTCCACTCATGAAGTTTAAAAACTTCAACAATCTCTTCCCTGCTGATCTTTACCATTTCAATCCCATTATATGTCCTTACAACTCTAGAGATAGGATCATATCTGGCTGCCACAGTTTTTAACAAGTCCACATCCATGTAGACATTTGGGACAACCAATTTCCCCATGTCCAATCTCTAGGGGTTACATATAGGAGAACTCAAATTCTTGTTCCCAAACCAATTCTTGAACAATGACCATCCTGTGAGTGGTATGTTGGCATCCTTGATATGAATATGTTTATCTATGAGGCCTTCTTTAATTTTGGAACCCTGGAACAAAAGCGGACCTTTTACTTTGTTGTTAGTGGAGGGGTTTAATTGATCAATAAGGTCCTAGACTATGGGCCTTTTCATCTCTCCAGGGCTTGAGGTTTGGGCTCGTGGGGGTGCCATTATGGTGAGAATTTTGCAAATTAGGCTTTTAGTTCAGCAAGAATTGTAGGTACACAACTAGGGTTCCGACTTAAAGCATCAATAAAGCTCAAATTTTGCAGTTCAACAATCTAAGAAGGAAAAACCCTAAAAGAAATGAAAATTTAACAGTAATTCCTATTAACAGAACCATGATAGTGAGCACAAGAAGTGAATTTTAGAGGGCGAGATTTTAACTTACGGCTTTGAACGCTTTGAAAACTCTAGTTTTAAATCTTTGATCACTAAGAGATTGAAATTTGCCTCGAGAGATTGAAATTGCCTTGAGTCTTCGAGAGATTGAAACTGCCTACAGATGCTTTAAAACACTTAGATGCATTTCAATTATGCAAAAAGACTGCTTTTATGGCGTTAAAACCACCATTAATGCTTGCTCGCATGAAGCAGAACGATTGAATCCCATGGCCACTTTCTCGAATCTCAATTTCAAACTCTAGCCATTGATCTCTCGATGAGATGGCAAGTTGGATGGCTATGATGAAGTTTTTTGCCACACATAATTGCTTACTCATTTTTCGGCAGACCCCACCTTCTCTTCAGGCTATGAAGTTTGCTACGTGGTGTTCACCCATTAGCTCATTGTGTTTATCGTCCATGCATCTTCTGACAACATGCTAGCGAGGAACAATTAGGATTAACCTGGGCCCTCTAACCTATTTGCACATTAACTTCTCAAGCCATCCGCTGTTTGGTTAAATTCTTCAACATTGTGTTGGTGTTTTCTCCGAATTGAATGTTTCCTAAGCAATCCCTACAAGGTAGCCATCACTTATCAATGGGATTCTCAGGTCAGGGGCCAACAGTATAGGAGATAGACTCTATAGATGTCTCCTCTCCTTCTTCAGGCTCTGCAAAACCTAGGGGGTATTCCCGAATCCCTATTCAATATCTATGGAATGAGTCTATAAACTTGCTAAGATATTGACACAAAGCAGATTAATCCTCTATAATGTAGACCAAAACTATAAAACAAGTACAAAGGGGCTAGCTTTGGGCTTTATGTTCAGTTGTGATTCAGAGGATTTGGGTTCTAAAACCACTCCTAAATCCTAAAAGTTTATGAATAAGATTTTGATTTTGGTTTTGTATTTGGATGCAAGACTAGGATCTTGGGTCATAACATCAATACCAGAATAGACCGGTGCCTATCTCGGGGTTTGGAGTCAACAGACATACATATGTGAATGCTTACCATGAACTTTAAATCAATAATCAGATTTCAAAACAACATGAAACTCATTTAAAAACAACATGAAACTGGTAAATTTATGCCACCCAACAGGACTGTATCTTATTATTCCTCCAAAATTTGCCAAGTCTTCAACAACCAACCTTATGAAATGAGCAAGACAGTTCCTTTATAGATCAGGAACATGCTCTTAGTATTGAATACATTGTACTTCAAATTGTTACAAATACAGAGAATCACCAAAAAGGCAATGGGAGACATTAAATGTACTAGAGAGAAGAGGAGAGAAAGAGTGGTTGAACAAAAGCTTGTCAATCCTTAGATTCATATCTGTCCTTCCACTCACCGTATGTCTCCTCTGCTGGCCAAGGGAATGAAACTATTTCTACAATCTTGCCATTATGGCTGACATACCTGGCATCCATGATACTTTTTACTTGCTTACAGAACATATCAAAACTCACTTCAAGAGTGTGCAGTTTGTCCAATGATAAGCTTAGTACTTGCATAGTTGGATCACTTGCATCACAACAAGTGGGAATTAATTGATAACTATTGTCTACTATCTCCTTTCTCCACTTGTCCAAGTCTTTTGTTTTGCCATCACTCTCCAAGATGGGAGGTGACCACTTAGTGTCCAACCTTTCAATAGCTTGCAACCTCTCCTTCACAACTAAATTGAATTTCAACTTGAAACTGGCCACATCCTCAAAATACTTCAACATGTTAAACATCGGCTATAGTTTAGGAGGTGCATTGGGATCATATCTGGTACACCTCAGAAATTCTCTAACTTTTCTAGTTCTATGTAACCACTTTGTTTTTATGCTCAATAGTCTCTGTTTGTCAGACTCATGCTTTTCATAGGCTGCTCTCAACTATGAGTAGGATTTCCAAGTCTCCTCAACTCTGGTCAAAATGTTTGTCACCATGTTCTTGATCAAGTTGGTGACCACCTCTTTAACCTTGTTATCCTTTTCCTCCTTCAATCTCCTGTTATCCTCCTTCAACTCTCTAATCTCTGCAAGGAGAGGCTCTGTATCCACTGGAAGAGATTTTGTAGTTGGGATCACTGGAGGAGGGGCTGAAGTACTGGCTCCCAACGACAAATACTGCTTCAACCTGTTTATCTTTACAATTGGCTGAGCATAATTAAGTTGCAGCTGATTGTAATTCTTTTGCAATTTTGTTAGCAGTTGCTTCTACAAATTGTGCAGTTTGTACATTCTACAAATTGTGCAGTTTGTACATTTAGGCTTGCAGCCTGAGGAGCAGGGGTATCAGATACTCTTTTTATTATTACATCCCCTATTAGCTCTCCTAATTCAACCCTAGGCTTTTTGTTGTTTGGGGCTAGAGCCCATATTGCCAATGTTTTGGATTTAGGGTTGAAGGCTGCACCAGAGAGGGCCTTTTCAATCTATTCCCCTGTCACGTCTAAATCATCTATGGTGATTATATCAAATGCAATGGCATCTGATAGAGTCCAGTGAGGGAGAAGCAAAATATTACTTTTTTCCACCAGTGCTCTCCCTTCCTCTCGAGTCATTGCACTTATAGATTGATGTACTTCTTTTAGGACCCTCTGAGTAATAGCATCATACTCCTTTGGGTCTGCTCCAACTTTGGCATCTTCAATTTTCTTCTGAAATTCCTCACTCCTCACTTTCAAAACATAGCTCCTAAACTCAAGAGTGTTGACAAATTCATCATCCTCCATAAACTTGTCACAGGCCATCACCCTAACATCTTCAATATCAACAGTAGGGTTCCTCATTGCTCTCACTGCCCTATTCTCTGGGGATGAATAAGGTCTCAGTCTATCGGGTGAATGAGGTTCAATTTCTTGTGCATGTTCCTCCTCCCCCTCTAGGTCAACCACCTCTATATGATCTGGGTTCTCCAAATCAATAATCTTGGCCCTTTTGGTAGGGGAAGGGCCAACTGATTCCCTCTTTACATCATACTCTCCACTTAAGCTACCAGGCTCATAAGCATATCTTTGTTCTCCTATAGGGGCAGAGGCAATCAACTATTCTACATTATCTAGAATTTTCTCAATTCTCTTGATTGGGTCTTGCACTTCTGCAAATGCACCCAGATATGCAGGATTCATGTTTTTCTTTATCTTCTCACTGGCCATGATAGTATCCCACTTGATCCTTAAGTGGTGGACATCATTCATTGTAAAACAATTCCTAGAAATGTCCTCATTGGAATCCACCTGATAAAAGTACTTGGGCCTTCCCTTGCTGACTTTGGTTTTGTTGATGAAGCCCTCAGGGTCAAAATACCTTGGTTGTTCCAAATACATTCCAAAACATTGTATAACTTAATAAATTTGGTCCAACCCACTCTTATTAGGGATCAATAAATCACAAAATTTGATGGAAGAAGGGAAGAATGAACCTTTCTTGCAGTTCCTTAAGTGCTTGTCAGAATCATTTAACTACCTTATAACTTCTAAAAATGCCACCCTCTTTGGTACATATTTGGGTAGTATATGAGGTGCAATCTAGCATCCATGGACCCTTATGCAAGTAGTATGCTCATGATAGAACCAATCACCCCAATTGTGATCAATTCCAAGGTGGGGAGTCCTGTCTAGAGTTCGTAAGAAATCCAATACATCAGGATGCAACCTTTCACCCTCTGGGTCCAAAAATCCAAGGATTCTCCTCACAAAATATTCTTCAAAGATGACATAATCTGCTATGACACACTGCATATCTAGCATACATGTCCATACTTGCACTGGTAGCTTGTTCCCTTGAGCATCTAAAACCTTGAAATGCAGATTCTGGTGCCACATCCCTGATAAAGCAAATAAGTACATATGGCACAACAAGGAGTACCATGTGAATTCAACATGGACATCCAGTATAGACAAATTATTTTTGATCTTTGTCATTTGATCATGCATATGGTCAGCTATGAAAGTGGCATAATCATATGGTTCCTTGACATCTGGGTTCTGAATATCAATAGCCATCATCATCAAAGAAATAGACATTCTATCTGAAGCATCTCTGCCTAATACTTGACACAGACTGTGATAGGTTCTGACAAAATATTTATTAAACATACTACAATGAAAAGGCTCCTTCTCATCATCTGAAATCTTTACCAATTTCCCATCAACACCCCTTGGCCTGTGCTTTGCTAAGTTATATTTCCTGTAAGCTCGTTTCACAGTCTGGTATTTTTTCTTGAAAACCATGAGTTCAATTTGTTTGCTGGCTGCAGGGTCCAAGTTGAATACAGTGGCAATTTATTCTTTGGTAAGCTTGATAAATTTTGAACCATTTCCAGCTATTACTGTCCTAGTGGCTGGATCATACCTTAATGATGTTGACTTAATTAAATTAGGGTTGGGGAAAACATTGGAACAAATGAGCTTAGCTAAATCATATCTCCATGCATGACAGATAGCGGCCGTATAGTTCATCCTCTTATGCCAATGCTTAAAGAGGATCCAACCTGGGATAGGTAATTTGGCATCCCAGAAATTATAGTAGTAGTCAAGAAATTTATCCTTGGGTCTGCCTGGGCCATGCAATTTCAAAGGTGTTCTAGTAGAATCAAGGAGTTGGATCATAAGATCCTCATCTAAGCTTCATTTTGAAGTGGAAGGCTGACCTGATTAACTCATTTTACTTTTATGAAGGTAGCTTAGGGTTTTTATGGTTGATAACAACCCTAAAAGCTTCAAAATTAACCTACAGTTGGAAAAACCAAGCATAGAGGAGGAATAGTTACTTACTGGTTTTCAGTGCTTGCAGAAGCTTGAGATCACTTTTTCCTGCTCGTTCTACTGATTTCTTTGCTCTGAATACAATTGCGCTCTTGAAAATGATAGAGAATACCTTAATTCCTGAATTCCTGCACAATTCTCTGTATTAATGAAGGTCAAGGTAGTCATTACTCAGTTCAAACTTTGTGCCGCAAGCACTTGGAAATCTTTCTTTTTTGAAAGTTTGAATCTAGGCCATTGATCTTTTCCTTACATTCTGAAATCCACGGTCCTAATTGGGTGACTAGACTTGACAATCTTTGTCACCTTCTTTGAATAGTCTTCGTCCAATTGAAACAAACCACGTCATCTGCACCTTTTCTATAAATTGTGTCACCTTTTGTATGGGTCGGATACGTGGCAGCACCTCACAGTGTAACAACCTGTGATGGCCCACCTCTTACCTACCAGGCGTAGGCGTGCCTTAGCGTCCACGTGCCTGCCTTTCATTCAATTTTCACTTCTCAAACAAGAGAATGCCATGTGTCACGATGTCGCAGCCACACAACGTAGATTCCATCTTGTGAGATTCTCCTTGTGACGATGTGTAACCGTTGGATCAAGTGTTTCTTGGACCACCCTTACCTTGACATCTAGCAACATGAGGTTGGTTGACATAGAGTCTTTAGTTGGATATGATGCCAGCTTAGATTCTTTGACATGTGTCATTCTATTGCAGCCGCACAGTGAATATTCTCTCTTGACAGATTCCTCATGCCCCCTTGCGTGACCATTAGATTTCGCCCTTCTTGCAAATCATTTTACCAATGACAACGGTTAACCTCTAGATTAAGGGGCTGGTTAACTTACGAATATTAGGACATGAAGTCATGACTTAACTGATTGACAACTTGCTCGCACATTAACTTCTCAAGCCATCCACTGTCTACTTAAATTCTTCAACATTGGATGGCTAAGATTAAAACATCTTGTTGAGGAATTTCCCATGTGTCTTAATTAAATATTTAATAGCTCACCCTTTAAGTCTCTTAGGGCTACTTTGAAATATTCGCTAAAGCATTTAAAAAGTGGACCCTGCTAGGTTAACCTGTTCCCCACCAAGCGATGACTGACAAGATTAGGTATAAGGGGCCAGTAAAAAACATGGTTTTGATGGCTCGGTTTTCAACTTAGACAACTGGCAACTGGAGGTAGAAAGTCAACATAAGATTATGTAGAGGGTTTCTCGTATGAAATGTCAACCATTGATATTTAGAAATCTAATGGTTCAAGTGTTATTCCGGAGGCTTAAAGTCGCCGGTCTAGTGGTTCAGACATTTTCTTTTGGAATGCAAGTACAGCCATCTATCAAAAATTCATCAAACGACTGTCTGTTAAATTATTTTGCATTGACATCTTGCTTCAGACATAATAAATATGTTGACACTTGTTGCCATTCCGGACACTTTATGAAGGAATTTTGATGTGTGTAAAATTTGTCCCAGAATAGAACAATATGACCCATTTGATATTTTCACCACACTGTATGATTTTTTATTGGCATAACAGTTTATTTTTCCAATTAATTTTTTATTGGTTTGGAACTATATTAAAATTCGCCAATGATTTTTTTATTGGTTTGAAAATTGGTTTAATTCGCCAATGAAAATATATTTTTTGGTTTGAAATTAGATTTTAATCGCTAGCAAAAATATTTTCTTATTTAGAAAACAAGTTTAATTTGCCCACATAAATATTTTACTAGTTTGAAAATAGGTTTTAATTCGCCAATGAAAATATTTAATTGGTTTGAAAATAGGTTTTAATCGCCAATGAAAATATTTAATTAGTTTGAAAATAGGTTTTAATCGCCAATGAAAATATTTTATTGGTTTTAAAAAAATTACAATTCGCCAGGATTTTCCATAGACCTCTAGCGATTACAAAAGATTCGCTAAATAAGATTTTTTTCCCCAGAAAAATGAAAAAATTCACCAATAAAATTAATATTTTTTTCGGGAAGTATACACGATTTGCCAAGTTTATACACCTTCTCCGAGAGGGGGGGGGGTTCTTAAAGTTATTCCTGTTATATACTACTCTAGAATCTACAAAACATTATGTCACACTAGTATCAATTAAAATAGAAACAGGTAGTCCATAGAGCTTACCTTGAAATTGAATAGGTGTTGCTTGAAAATCTGCTTGCCGGTTGTCCACTGCGGCATGAATTTGATGTTGAGGTGTTCCTTGTTGATTCTTGTTTCCCCTTTTATGTGGACATGCATTTGTATAATGCTCTCCTCCACAATTGTAGCATCCACCCTTAGGTGCTCTTGGTCCTACAGCTCTTTCCCTCTGATTGAATTTTTCTGTTGTTATAGCCACCTCTTTTGTTTCCACCATGCTAGTTTCCACCATTTCCATCCTAAGAATTATTACCTCTCTTCAGATTTTTGATCTGCCTATTATTTCCTTGGTTGTTATTCTGTTGATAGTTCTGCTAATTATTCTAAGGTTTCTTATTGGCAAACTTCGCATCTCTGCTTATGATAACTAGCTGCTTGTTGTAACTTCTGCTTTTTTTATGATACTTTTTTTCTATCACTAAATCTTGATATACAATTTTCATTTTCCATTTTCCATTAATAAATTAACATACTAGTATTTTTCAATGCTCCATTTTAGAATCTAAATTTTAGACGTTGTTTTCAAATTTGATTTTATTTTAGTATCTAAATTTTACACATTTTTCAATTTTCATTTAATAATTAACATATTATTAATAATTTCATATTATTATTGTGTGATACTGATAAGTTTTACATGCATTCAATTAAATGCATACTAACAATAGTAGCATATACAACATTAGAAAATATTTAATGTGTATCTAGAAACCCGAGTTTTCTTGAATTAAAAGAAATTAAATAATACATATAATTTGAACACATAAATGGATTTGAGTCTTATATTGATTTTCAAATGAAGGAATACATAGGAATATTACAATATCTTGCTCAAAAATAACTCTACACAATGGTCAATTGGAAACTCATCTTATCAAATCATTATATCAGCGTCTATAGCATGCTCCACTATTCATCTAACAAAAGTGCAATTTGTTCTAACTCATAGTAATAGACTTGTAATTTTTTTAACAATTCATGATTGACAGTGGAACATAACTTGAATGTATCAATCAAAGTTGCATTCACGGTTATTGATGGTTTGATGGAATCCAAAATTTTTGCCTCATCTAGCTTCTGAGAAAATTGGTCCTTATCCAACTTCATTGTATCCTCCATCTTCTTTTTGAAAGCGCCCTTTCCAATGTATCACTCTGATGTGTCAAAAGCCACCAACAAACCAAACTCTTTTAAGTATTCTACGTTTTTTATATAGCTTCCGCGGTATTTTTACAGCCTAATCCATAAATTCTTGTGCTTTAACTAGCTTCAAACACTTCTAAATGATATAGGATGCCTTTATTAAGGTATCAATTTGGTTGTGAATTCCTTTGGATGTCAATTCATTGTCACTACTTTTGTAAATTATTTACAAAATTTTCTTTGCATTTTATGTCTTGAAGTCACGTTTCTGTTATCAAGAATGTATTATTTGAGCTTCTTATTTTGTACTATCAGACCTTCAATCAATTCAAATAATTGATACAAATCATCAATCTTCTGCATTATTTCCTCCCAATTGTTTTATTTTATATGAATAATTGTTTTTCTATAAAATTCAGATACAAGATCATAAATATCATGGTTTTCATCAGTGAAACCTGAAGTTTTAAGTAGTTCGGGGTAGTTTATTTTTTGTATTTCTTTGTCTTTCGCAATCCCTAGTCTGGTAGTGGTGGTAGACATGTTTGTTAACCCTCAACCCTAAACCACAAGATTGAAAATTATTAAACTAAAGGCTTATAATAATATAGAGTTCAAAGGAATGTAGGACTTTTATCTTTCACTTACCTAAAAAAATGAGTACAAATATTGGCATTGAGTTTAATCAGATTTCAGTCATTCTAAGATAATGGTTCAAAATAATGTTTTAAAACAACAAACAATAATGGAATATGTCTACTGGAATATAATAGTTTTATCTATTTTTAAGAGTTTGAATTTCACACATAAAAAGGTTGATAATTAACCCAGAACTGATTTCAAACAGCATAAAGAAAGATACAGAATATTATTCAACTATTTTATCCATGTCAGACAAAGGACTATCTTTAATGGTGCTAGAGGATTGTAAAACCCAGTCCATGGTTTAGGACAATGGCTAGCGTACTGGCCGAGCTTTAGCATGAAATAGGAAAACAAGATCAAGAAATGTCAAGTCAATTCTAAGTGCTAGGCAATAGTTTTGCAGATTGGCGATAAGGCAAAATAAAGGTGGGTTGATCTACTCAGCAAAACAAGAAACCAGATTGCCCAGGAAGTCAAACGACCAGAATAAAACATAGGGGGCAGATATGAGGGAGAATCAACAAACAAAAACAAGCAACTAGTGGTAGGAAGATAGGAATTAAATACCACAAGAAACCAACACAGTTCTGGAACTCAACAGCCATGAAGGGTTTAAGACGAGTTGTTTTAGCAGACCGATTGGTAGTCATACACAAGCCAGAAGGAATACACACTCAGGCCGATTTCTTACTAAGTTTAAGCATCCAACCCAGCATCCAATATTGCATAAATAAAAGGAAAATACTCGTATAGATTTGCCTGAGAGGAGGTCGATCTTGCCAACCTACTTGTAGCTACCTTCTATCTCATGTCACTGTCCTACCAGAACCACGTCCTCTTTCTCTCTGCTGCTACAAAACGTCCTTCTTTGCTTAATTCTTCAGTGTTCTCCTCCACTCAAGGTCTCATTCTTTTATTAAAGATATCTCTCTAATTTTGGTGATCCCTTTTAGGTTTAAAGATTGAAGATTGATAACTAGTCCATACTCCAGTTTGCATGAGAGTTTTACCATTTTAAAACTCACAAAATTTCTATTTAAAATAAAATAACAACTATTTTAGTTAGCTTACTGTCGCATGAATGACAATAAGTAAATTTTAATTCTTTTATTCATTTCATAAATATAATAATGCTATTTTTAATATAATTTAACTATTTTTATTAAAACATAATCACTTTAAATAAATCAAGAAGTGAAAATAATAAAATAATATATATATAAATATATATTTCTATTATAATTTAATATAATTATTCAATTTATTTTACATATTGTCTTCCAAACATCTATAGAAAAATATTATTTATTTATTTATTAATAATATAAAGCCCACACAATTTTAAATATAATTCAAAAGAACATTAATATTTTTGACTAAATCATACATTTGAAATAAACTTATTGTAATAATTGAAACACAATATTTTCTAAGTATCCAATCATCAATCACACTTATTTTTCACACATTGATGCATAAAAATAAGTCATTCAAAAAAATGCATATGAAACTGCATGAGTGTGTGATTGCATCAGGGTTAACCATCCCATCAGTTCTTGCCAAGTGGCTAGAACACTTCTACCTCGACCATGTTCTCGTCTTCAATGAGTACCTATATTCATTTGCACTTAACTCAACGTCAATAGGTTAGTGTCTCCAAAAACATACCCAAAGCAAATCATTATAATCACATCGATAATATTTAACATTTAAATCAATTTTCCAATTTTTTGCATATCTAATTTCATGCTAATTATCTTCACACATGTGGAACTTACTCAAAGTAAAATAATAATGGTAAATTTTTATTAATCTAGAATAATAATATAGTCCATAAAAATGAGATGTTACAGAAACCAATGGTAAAGCAAGGTATGCTCTTTTAAGTGGTCTTGCTAATTCTGAATTGGTGAAAGTTATGAATTTAAAAAATGCTAATGAAATCTGGAAAAATTTAAAAAGTATTTATGAAGGAGATGATAAGGTCAAGCAAGCTAAAATGCAGAATTTAAAGCTCATGTTTGAAACCATGCAGATGTTTGAGGATAAAAACATTACAAGCTACTTATAGAAGGTGGATAAATTTGTCAATGGCATCAAAGGACTGTGTGGAAATATGGATTAAAAAGAAGTGGTATTGAAGGTACTCAGAAATCTTTCTAAGACTTATAGTCATAAAGTTTCTGCTATTGAAGAATTACAAAATCTAAATCAGTTTACCAAAGATCAATTGCTTAGCACCTTAATTGCTTTTGAAATGAGAGAATTTGGTAGTAGTGCAAAGGATGAGACTGCTTTAAGGCTGGAAAATCTGAGAAGATTATGGAATCAGATCAGGAGTTCTAATGATGTGTGAGAAAAATGAAACTGGGTACTGCTAAGTACAGTGGTAAGTTGCATTTCAAGTGTTTCAATTGTGAAAAGATAGGTCATTATGCTTCAAGATGTCTGAAAAGAATTTTGAGAAGTAAGAATAGGGAGAACAAAAGTAGAGTGCCTAAGAAAAATTATTATGTTAGAGAAGATGCAAGTATATCTGATCATGAATTTGATTATGAAAATGATGAGGATAATGAATGTCTATTCATAGCTTTAAATGATGATATTGTTTCTACTAACTCTAAGAAATGTGTGAAGGAAAAGGCTCTAGAGTTAAGTCTTAATATTGAAGGTACTTTGATATTTTCTTTTCATACCAGACAGGAAAAGAACTATTGGGTTATTGACAGTGGATGCTCAAATCACATGACCGATGATAAAAGTAAGTTTGTTAAACTTGAAAAATATGATGGAGGACTAGTTAGATTTGTTGATGATACAACTACTAAGATATGTGGAAGAGGCTCAATTAGATGTTTTGATAAGCATAATACTGATGATGTTCTTTATGTTAAGGGTTTAAAGCATAACCTCTTGAGTGTTGGACAAATGTGTAGCAAAGGATACAATCTTGTGTTTTAGGATGGTGGCTGTGAGATTAGGAAAGATTCCAGAACTATGATAGCTGTTGGAAAAAGAACAAATGGAAATATTTATCAGCTCAAAGGTGGTGATGGTTATTGCTTCATGACTCAAAATAGTGAAAGTTGGCTATGGCATAGAAGATTGTGTCACATCAATTTTGATAGCCTGGTAAGGATAAGTTCAGTTCAAGATGTGAGAGATCTACCAAAGATTACAAAGCCCATCAATGTTGTCTGTAAGGAATGTCAAATTAGAAAGCAAGCAAGAAGAAGTTTCAAAGTAAAGGATCAATCTTCTACCGGATTGTTGGAATTGGTGTATATAGATCTTTGTGGCCCTACCAAGGTAAGGATTTTTCAAGGTGATGGGTATTTCATGCTATTGATTGATGATTATTCTAGGATGACATGGGTTACTTTTCTCAAAGAAAAATTTGAAGCCCTAGATAAGTTCAAAGCGTTCAAAGTCATGATTGAGAATGAAATAGATATGACAATCAAATGATTGATGTCTAACAGAGGTGGAGAGTTCACCTCCAATGAGTTTAACATGTTTTGTGAGAATCATGGAATAAAGAGGCACTTATCTAGCCCTAGGACTCCTCAGCAGAACAGAGTGGTTTAAAAAAAGAATAGGACTGTTCAAGAAGTTGCAAGGACAATGACAAAGAAGCAAACCTACCGAAGGTCTACTGGAGAGAAGCAATTCATACTACTATTTACATACTAAATAGAGTGCAAGCAAGAGCAAATAATACAAAAACCCCTTATGAGTTATGGTATAAAAGGATTCCTACTACCAAGTACTTTAGAGTGTTTGGAAGCAAATGCTATATCAGAAGGGATGAAGAAAATCTAGGAAAGTTTGATGCAAGGTTTGATGAAGGTATCTTCCTTGGGTATTCTACTAAAAGAAAAGCTTACTGGTGCTACAACAAGAGGTTGAGAAGGATTGTTGTCAAAGTTGATGAAGATCTACAAAATAATTCATAATTCAATGGATATGAAACGGATGAGTCATCTTGCGAAGAAGAAGAAAATGTTGATGAAAAGGAAGTATAGATTGAAGAAGAAGAAGCTTTGGAAAATACTCCTAAAAATCCTAAGTATGTGCAAAAGCATCATTCTGAAGATCAAATCATTGGTGACAAGAACAAAGGTGTGTTGACAAGAAGGAAAGCTATTGAAGAATAGGTAAATCTATGTTTACTCTAAATTTAAACCTAAATCAGTGATTGAAGCATGCAAGGATGAGTATTGGATCAAGGATATGGAAGAAGAACTAATGCAGATTGAAAAGAATTAGACTTGGGAACTTGTCCCAAGACCAACAAACAAGAATGTAATTAGAATTCAGTGGGTATTCCAGAACAAACTGAATGAGAATGGAGAAGTGGTAAGAAACAAAGAAAGGCTTGTGTGTAAAGGTTACTCACAAGTAGAAAGAATAGACTATGAGGAAACTCATGCTCTGGTGGCAAGAATGGAGGCCATCAGGATGTTTTTGGCTTTTGTAGCACATAAGGATTTCAAATTATATCAAATGGACGTGAAGTCTGCTTTCTTGAATGGTGAGTTGGAAGAAGAAGTTTACATAGAACAACTGGATGGATTTCAGTTATCAGATAAACTGGATATGGTTTGCATGTTGAAGAAGACACTATATGGATTGAAGCAAGCCCCCAGAGCTTGGTATGCAAGGTTAGATAGGTATTTATTATAGCAAGGATTCAATAAAGGCACCGCATATAGCAATTTATACATCAAAGTAGGAGAAGATCAAATTCTAATTGTGGAAGTGTATGTATATGATATAATCTTTGGAGGAAATGAAGGTATGTTCAAGAGGTTTGCAGATGAGATGTAGAAAGAATTTGAGATGTCAATGTGTGGAGAAATGAACTTCTTCCTTGGGCTATAGATCAATCAGACAGATAAAGGTTTTTTTATTTCACAATCAAAGTATGCCAAAGAGTTGTTAAAGAAGTTTGGAATGGAAGATTCTAAACCAATATGTGCCCCTATGACAACTGGTTGCAAGCTAAGCAAGAATGACGATTCTCCTAAGGCTGATCAGAGTAGGTATAGGTCAATGATTGGAGGATTGTTATACTTAATTGCTACTAAACTAGATATTAATGATGCAGTTTGTCTTGTGGCTAGATTTCAAGAAGATCCTAGAGAGTCATGTTGCAGTAGTGAAGAGAATATTCAGATATTTAAAGGGCATTCTAGATCATGGCTTGTGGTATCCAATGGATAATGACTTTGCTCTAAGTGCTTACACAGATGTAGATTGTCTGGTTGTATAGATGACAGGAAAAGTACAAGTGGTGGTGCATTCTTTCTTGGAGGTAGAGTGGTGTCATGGTTAAGTAAGAAGCAGGATTCAATGTCTTTGTCTACTGCAGAGGCATAATATATTGCAGTAGTGTCTTGTTGCACACAGGTGTTGTGGATGAGACAATCCTTGAAGGATATCAGAGTTGTATATGATGAACCTATCCCTATCTTCTGTGATAATACAAGTGCTATTAACATTTCAAAGAATCCGGTGATGCATTCAAGGAAAAAACATATATCAATCCGGTATCACTTTCTGAGAGAGAAGGTTGCAGAGAATGAAGTGAAGCTTGAGTATGTGCCTACAAAGGATTAGGTTGTTGATATATTCACCAAGGCTCTTCCTAATGATACATTTGAGTATCTTCGGGAGAAGTTAGGGGTTATTACCCCTCCTTTAAACTAGATGCATAAGGAGATGCATCAGTATAGTGATTTCAAGTTTCATTCCTGGTTCTGGACTGATGTTGAAGGCTACCTCTCAAGGGGAGAAGGTAGTGGTCATGATGATTGTGGTAGTCAGGGGGAGGAAGTTCTAATGTGGGTTTCTTCTAAGGGGGAGCATGCAGAGTAGTAAAAGTAATGATGTTGCAGAGCAATAATAAGCAGGTACAAGTTTGAGCAGTTGTCTAAAAAGTAAGATTGAAAGAGAGATGTGTAGCCCTTTTCCATTAATGTCAAAGGAGGAGAGAGAGCAATGTGAAAAGGGAGAGAAAGCAGTAAGTTAGTTGTCAAGAAGAGAGTAGCAAGCTGAGGGGGAGAGAAAGAGAAAGGAACTAATTGGTATGAAGCATAGTATTGAGGATGTTGCTGTGTTGATGATTTTTCACATTATGTGTTTCCATCAATGACAACAAGGGAGATTGTTGCAAGTATGTACAATTGGTGTTGTCATTGATGTCAACAAGTTTGTGTTGTCATTGGTGTCAACTGTGTGAGTAAGAAATGGTGTAAGAGTATGAGTAATTGGTGGTGTAAGAGTATGAGTAATTAGTGTTGAGTGGATATTGTCTCTGATGATGAGGTTGGTTGAGTAGAGATGAGGTTGTTGCAATAGTATGAGCTGTTTGGTTGCTTTGAACAGGTGCTGAAGGTGTCAAGAATATGTTTTTGTTGGTTGGTTTCCAAATGCTTTTGATAAAATTTGATTATTAAAGGAAAGAGTGTGTTGAAGTGGCATTTTGGTTTACATAGTAGTGTTCTAGTTTTGTTCTGCATTTCCTCTATGTTGAAGCTTTGTATTTGTGGTTTGGATATGATGTTTAGAGATGTTAAGAGATGTTACATTCTGAATTTGGTGTTTTGGTTTGTTGTGCAGAGGAAGTTGTGTTTACCAGTGTGTGGACTGTGTTTCTGAGTGTTGCAGAGGTGTCTGAGAGAAATGTCTTTAATCTGCATTTCTCCGCAAAGTGGTTTTAGGTCTTGCAGTTATGGAATTATGCTTGTAAGGTTCATATCTTTCTTCTATTGAATTTTCTTGTGGTTTGGTGCCCCTGAAGTTGATTTCTAGAGATATAGTGCATGACAGAGATAGTTAAGCATATTGGATAAACAAGATAAGGTTGTACAACATGTGAAAGTTGTTGCAGAGGAATTTGTTGGATTTCAGGTTGTTTTAGGATGTTCAAGGAATACTCTAGATTGTTTTGAAGCCTTTCATGTGGTCTGCAAGTCATCTTTGGGTTTGAGGAAGCATGTACTTAAAAGTTCATTTTTTGTTAACACAGGTTTGGCCGACCTTGGGTGTTTACACTATTTGCGGAGGTGCTTCGGTGATTGTGAAAGCATGAAGTGGCATGCTTGGATGAATTTAGGTCTGAGATAAGATGTGTTGTGGTCCACCTTCATTCCTTTCCACCGTAGGAATTTTTAGGTCTAGACCTAATTTAAATTTTCTGGGTTAAGGTGATTTGCAGACCTTAGAGAATTCTCTCAAGGTTGAAGACAATATAAATGAGTGTCAAGGGATCATGATTGCAGGTGCACATGATGGATGCAATGTGAGTAACAATGTTGTTGAATGTGTGGTGTAGTATAAGCTTTCATGTGTTATATTACTGGATGTAGTGAGCAGAAGGTGTCTACAATTCTTTAGTGTGACTGCGAAGGTGTTGCGGTGGAATTCTTGTTGCATTGTGATAGTTTTCTCCTTGTAACAATCTTCTTTATCTTATTCTCTATTATGGTAGTGAGCCTTTCTTTTGGGCAGTGAGCCCCTTGTAATTCAGTGTTGATACTACTTTGTATTGTGAGCTAATCCTCACCATGGTTTTTCCCTTCTTGGGTTTTCCATGTAAATTTGGCGTTCTCTTGTGCTTGATGTTTGTTTGATTCAATTTTTGTTATTACTTTCATGCTTAATCATCATAACAGTCTAAGGGTTAATTGAATTTATGCGGATCTAAATGTGTGTGAGGGTTTTGAAATTTTAATCTACAACTGATTCACCCCCCCTCTCAGTTGTCTTGTGCATTCAACATGGAGTGGGGTTTTTTACTCAAAAGGGTTTTCCCCACATATGTTGGTGTCTCTTCTCTTATGTCTATTCTTCTTTATTGTTCTTAGAAGTGCTAATTTACCTGTCGTTATGCTCCCCAAATTTACTTAGGTCTAAAATCTACATTACTTTCCTCTAAGGGTTAATGTGGGAAATTAAGCGTGTCTTGATTATTCTTTATGGACATATTTGTGTACTTGTATCAAGATTTTTTTAAGAAAATCATATGGTATTGGAGGTGCATAATGGTATTTTTCTTTATATATGTGTGCATCTCCTTGGATTATCCTAAATCAAAACTTAAGGAAAGTTTATTTTCCTTTAAAATACCAAAGGTGGTAATTTTTTTTGGTATTATATTCAACTTATCTATCTTGATTTAATCTATAATGGTAAGAATTTTAATAATAACATAGGCAAAGTGTCTATTAATAAGTAAAATTTAAAGCATCTACATAGTAGTCTTGACCTAAATATGATAGTTTTCCAAATCAAGATTATCATAGTGAGTCTAATTGCTACATAATTTCACATAAGATATAAAAATCCCTACAAAAACCACAATATTAATACTCAAAATAACTAATGTATTTTTCTTTAAAATGCTAAAATTTGACTAAATTGCCAAAAAAAAATAGTTTATCATTAAGACTATGACCCTACATCCTTGTTGCAAGAAACATGACAAACAAGCTTATTTTTCCTTCTTGGGGTCACAACCTCTTGGAAAAAAAATTAGTTTCTTGGTGGGTTTCAACCTCCCTCAGAATTGTAATTGTAACAACCACATTTTGAGAATTTTGTAGGTCATTTTTGAGGCTACAATATATTTACAAGAAATTAAACTTAAATTTGATAGTTGTATGATTATATTTATGATTATTAACCATAGAATTCACTTAAAATGTTTTAAAGATCATATCACATGCAACTTAGGTAGATTGTTAGTTACTCAAAAGGATTATAGGTAAGTTATATATTTGGTCTTATGAGTCTTCCTACTTATGTCTCGAACCATAGTAATATTTTAGGGGCAATGTTTGAAACCTAGTAGGTATTATTGTCTATCAACTACATGCAATCCAACATTCACATTTCTATGCAACCCATCATTTGTTGGCGACAATAGATCCCATGCACTTAGCATTTTCTTTATCTTGCCTTTATATTCTCAAATTTCAACATATTTCTTAATTCAAGCTTATGTGTCATCTATACTATGTGTACATGCAATGTAGTACTAATGTCATCTAAAATATGTATTTGTTTTGGCTTCAAAATAAATTACAAATTATTTTACATGTATGCTATCTAATTCAAATCTTTTTGATGCCGCCCCCTTCTTTTATGTGTTTTTGACTAGAGTAAGACACGAACAATAAGTATCTTTAAAAATAGATACAAAATATTTTATTGTTTTATTATCAATTATTTCAAATTATTAGTTATATAAGAGTCCAAATGCTAAATTTTATTGTTGTTTAAGAGAAATCATTATATGCATTATGAAAATCATACAACTTGTGTGAGTAGGAAAAATCAGGTTAATAAGATCAAGCATTGAAAATCAAACCTAATCCTACCACCTTCAAAGAATCCATCTAAATGACACAAAATGAATGCAAATCAAAGAACAATGTCACCTAGATTGCTTGATTCCTTGGTTGGAATTGTTGATTGCTTCTCAATAGTGAACAAACATAGTTGTCAAAGCTTCCATGATGATAGATGATATGCTCAAAGTGCTCAATGGATGCTCAATATGCATGAGATGATAATCTGGACGCTATCAAGATTGTGTGGGATGGATCTTTGGAATGAAATGAGAGGGTGTTTATATATCTCTCAACTAAGATTGATCAACGGTGGAGATTAGGTGGCTATGTGAACGGTTGAGATTAAACAAGAAGCTTGGATAAATGTGTACAAGACATGTGTCCATAGAGATAGCTTTTATTAAATGATTGTAGTTGGTTTGTTGGTAGTACTAAGATTGACTTTCTTAAAATAGAGTGCTTTTCTATTTTAAGGATTGGATGATGTGGATGATTGATTTTAGAACCAATTGAATCATTTTTATATTTTGATTTTAGGATAGGACATATCTTGTACACATAGAAGAAAGTGATAAGATAAAAATAAATTAAATAAATAAATTCATTTAATTTATTTTTAAAGGATAGAGGAAAGGCTATTTTTAGAAAATTAGAAGAAAAGGTATAAATTAAATAAATAAATTATTTAATTTATATGCATGATGAGAGGATAAATAAATAAAATATTAATTTTATTTATTTTTAGAAGAATGATGAGATAATTAAATAATTAAAGATTATATAATTATAGATGAAAATAGAAGAAAATAAATGAAATAGATGGAATTAGATGAAATTAATTAAATAAATATAATTTATTTAATTAATGATAGGAAGAGGGTAATTTAGAAGAAAATAGATAATTTAACACAAGTGTGCTAGACAAAATTGACATATGAGATGGTGAAAATGCAACAAATCAATAAATGATGTGAGGGGTCAATTTTGGGTGTCTACATTTTGCCCCTCTTTGAGACAATGTCTGTTAGGGCATTGTTTCAAAGAAGACGAAATTGATATGTTAAGATAAACAAGCTATGCCTCAATGAAACTGGCGAGTGATGCCCCCTCGATAGGTAAACTAGGCTACTAGGAAAATACTGCCCGTTGACTCGCGATTAGATGACAAACTAGGATAAACTAAGTCGACATTAAGGATTAGGGTTTGGGTCTATAAATAGGCTTCAAGGACTTAGGTTAACCCATTTGTGCTATTTTCTTTGATAATTCTAGAGCTCTGAGTGTTTAGAGTGCATCAGGACTTCCAGGAGCTTCGGGATGGTTATTTCACATGCAGATCATCGAGTGGAGAGGGTGAGGACATATGGACGACCAGAAGGAGCTCCTGCACTGATATGTATCAAAAACTTGCTCTAAATGTGTCATTAAAAGGTGCATAGGCGTATTTATTTCATGTTATTGACCAAAGGCATCTAGGGATAAGGCATGCACATTTGAATGATAGAAAGTCACTTTTTGCAGTTTGCATCGCATATGAATGTGAGTCCATCGCCTTTGGTAGAATAGGGCGCATATGGTTGAAAATTAGGGTTTAGGATAGTTGCATACGCGTTTGGCGAAAAAGCTTGCCTTTGGTTGGTGAAGGCTCGCCTTTGGTGGGTTAGGTCACATTTGAGTGATAGAAGGTCGCCTATGGTTGATTGAATTGTGTATCATAGACAAAAAGTTGCCTATGGTAAAAAGGGGTCACTTTTGGTTAAAATATAGGCAAACTTAGGGTTTGATACAAAATAGGCTCTCATTCATAAATGACAATCGATTGATGTATGCAAAGTGTATTGCCAGCATTGATGTCGAGGGAGGTTCACCCTACAGATTTGGCATTAGTGAGGTAGATAGACGCAGAGGTGCACCTGTTCTTGGATATAGTCAGCTTAGAGCATGCAACATGGATCACCCCTGTACGGGCTCATCTTGCATTGATGACAGCATTAGTAGAGCATTGGTATAGTTAGCATAGTTAATTCATGTTTCTGACTGGCAAGGCTACCATTACTTTAGAGGATGTGTGGCGTATATTGTGGATTCCTATTCATGGTGAGTAGGTAGACTATGATCCAGAGCGAGGTCCTGATGTACTCTGACGACTATTTGGGACTCCAGACATAGGGGTTGAGGATCATGAGACACCAATATGGACGATGAGGGGACACTATGACAGGCTGCAGAGGTTAGTGGTGGCGATCATTCGATTCCTGGTACTAGATAAACAAGCTTGAGGATTCCTTGTAGTATGGGAGACTGTGATGGAGGGATTATTTGAGTATGGCGTTAGATATGCATGGGGTGCATGTGTATTAGGACAATTGTATCATTATCTTCATGACTGTGCTTATTTATTTGGCTCGAGTATGTTAGATGGGGTCACATTGTTGCATGTTTGGGCATATGAGCATATTGCTGTGACGAGGCTAGTGGGATTGCGGTAGAGGGTACTAGGACAACCTTATGTTCACATTTATGGAGGAGTCACTACATACAGGTAGCTTAATACGCCTGTATACTGGTGGCATACATTAGATGAGCTTGATCAATTCACATGGAGGACATGGCGAGACTGCGAGAGTTGAGATGACGATGCAGAGAAGCTATTATATGTGTGACAACCTAGATACCTCTTTGGGTGGAGTATTTATGTTATTGAGTGATATCTCCTAGAGAGAGTGCTTAGACAATTTAGTTTGCCCCAGGTGAGCCAGTTGGAGATGCTGTTTATGGATGGACATGGCGAGAGATTTCGGCATGGGGGCTAGAGGTTGTTGTGGAGACAACATTGGCAGATGTTGAGAGCTTGCGGCTAGTAGTGTGGGATTGGATTATGGGACCAGCTAATCCTAGTACTACTCCAGAGTACGACACTTATTGGTTGATACACAGGCATACATGATTTAGTGCTCCAGGAGAGGTAGCAGTTCACAGGCCAGTGAGGAGGAGAGTGAGGGGAAAGAGACGACCTTTAAGGATACAGTTAGTACCTCAGGGATAGGTTCCTTAGGTATAGGGATAGAAGCAGGGTGTAGGATAGGTGTAGGTTCAGCCACCATAGTAGCAGGGTGTGGCAGGGGGAGGTGGTGGAGATAGAGAGGCTTAGCTGCAGATCTACAGAGGGAGATAGGCTAGAGGGTGAGATTGGAGGCATGATACAGACGGCTTGGGATTGACAGGGATAGAGCCTTAGTAGCTATACAATAGGCTTGGGCTTAGGTACATGCTTATCATGCTCAGGCACATGCATAGCTAGTACTAGATGACGGGGTTATGGCGAGGCTTACTGCACAAAGAGATGCAGTAGTGCAGAGGGCATAGAGATTGATAGGGGAGCGGGATGCTACTATAGCTGCCTTGGGTACTGATCAGGCTACACTAGTTTTGGATAGAGAGATTACTTGGGTACAAGGTGAGTTCGGTATAATTCAGGTAGAGATAGAGTACTATAGAGTCTTATACTTTAGAGCAGTGCCAGCGAACTAGATATAGCCTAGCTTCAGGACTAGGTCTAGAGCATCAGGTTCACGAAGGACAGGGATATCCGAGCCATCAGATGTGGGTCCACCCCTATAGGTAGGTGCAGGAGGATCTCAGGGAGTTGGTGGGGATCAGGGTGAGGCTTCCTCAACGAGTACCACCCATCTGAGACATCAGGGATAGCCTGCTTTTGTATAGATTGTATCAGTTTTGTATCATGTTGTACCATTGTTTGAGGCCTGAGAGCTAATATATGTATTTTTGATGGCTCTTGATAGCAAAATTGTATATATTGATTCTTTTTGTACATGATGAGACACTTGTATATTGACCCTGATGTATATATATGATGGATTTTGATAGCGATATGTGGTGTTATCATTATGGATGCATGATGTATGATGTTTATTTTTATGGTTATGATATGCATATGAATAGATGGTAATGAATATAATATATATGCTTATGTTAATGAAATGGATAAGGATCTATGTTATGAATATGATAATGAGATGAAATATAATAATATTTGTCTAACACACTTGTTTGATAGGACGAAGATGATGAAACAAAGAAAAATTAGAAGTTGATCAATCCTTGGGAGAGCTATAAGTTTTATTGCGGAATAAATGGATGGATCATGGATAATAGATGGAGCATTTGACAATGGTTGCACACAAATTTATGAGATTTGCAATCTTTATGTTTGATATAGCATGTGGATATTATGCACCAAGGTATAAAGACCAGGGTGATGATGTATCCAATGCAGACAACGTAATGCAATCTTGTCCATCGTATGAGGTCAAAATGTTGATCCAGCATACACAAGATATGAATGCTAGTTGTTCTGAGATGGACATTGAATCTGCAAGCAAAGGTTTGAACTTATTTCCACTAAACATAATGAAACCTTGTTAGTTATATGTATGAGAAATAGTCTTAGCATAGAATAGTCTTAGTGCATAAGAGACTATTTAGCTTCTCAAATGCAAAAGATATTGGTATGCAAGATGCTAATCCCAACACAGACAAGATACCATTAGGCATAGTAAGAGCATAAGATCATCCCACAAACACAACATATGAAAGAAAATGATCATGCCCCAGTCCATACTTCATCATGACATACCAGGATATGATGAATCAAGGAAATCTTGACTAAGTATTAGAAAGGGACAAAAGATAAATCAAAAGAAAACAAAAGACATAGCGATCATGTTCTCTTGCCAAATTTTGGGTGCTCATGGATAAATTAGATAGCGCATTGATGTAAGGAAAGATATATCCTGTTGAAGGCTGAGATGCTAGATTGATATAGCAAATGTTGGCTAAAGGCATGTAGACAAATGTCTTTGGTTACCTTTGATTTGATAAGTGCTTGAGCTATCGTGACTTGCATAGTTTATTTTCTACTTGAGTTAGTCAAAGAGAAGAAGATGGAAGACAGAAGAGATGAAATGGGAATAGAAGAAAAAATCATCTGTGCTTGTGTATTGGATACTTCCTTTGTATTCCAGACTGCCTACATACCCTATATCCATGAGATCAAAGCACAATACGATGATGATGAGACATGATGATATGTAGTTCTGGGTGTTTATTGATGATGTGGGAGATAGATGATGGAAGAAATGTGAGATGGATGAAGATGATGATTGGTGAAGATTAGAAGAAAGATGGAAGATAGAAATGGTGTATCGCCCATGCCTGGATCTGTGTACTTCCTTCGTATCTTAGATTGCCTACATACCCTATATCCATGGGATCAAGGCACTTAACGATAGAGATAAGATGTAGTTCCATTTGTCTTATTGGTGGGATGATGATGAAGGTGGATGGGTGTATCAGGTTATAGTTTGGTTGAGGTTGAGGTTGGTTGGATGTTTGATGTGAAATGTTAATTGTGTAGTGTTGGACGATGATGCTTAAAATATCCACTCCAAAAACTAAGTGCAAGAAAGTGCCCCCAGTATGGGTTGAATTTATTATGGACGACAAGGGATGAGGTGATAACCTAGACCTAGCAGGATGATAGATAAAATGATATGTCAACTCCAACAATTCCAAAACTCATGATAGCAGTAAGCATGGGGGTGGAAAAGGGAATGACTTTATTGGGGATGGCTAAGTTTATTAAGAACACGGGCGGATGATTGTTAGGATACGGACAAAACTTATTATGGATGGATAGACGACAAATGAAGACCAAGTAGATGATGAGAGATTGTTCTACACATAGTGCCTATTTGCCAGGTTTTCACTATGGTACTTATCCAAGGCACCTATTTACTAGGTTTTCACCATAGGACGGATTATTTATCTTTACTAAATTTTTGATTTTTGATTTTTTTATGGGATATTCCAAGGATTAGGCATAAAAAAAATTTCAGATGAACATTGTTGATGGGTTCATCCAAAGGAATGCCTTCAGGTGTTGAAAGAGTGTAAGCTCCTGATCATAGACTGATGTGATCACATATGGTCCTCACCAATTCGGTTCAAATTTTCCTTTCTTTTCACAATCCTATTGATTCTTCTAATTCTCTTTATGGACAAGCTCTCCTACCTGGAACCTTCTTTCTCTGATCTTTTTGTTGTAGCTACGATGAAGATGATTTTGATAAACTTGGAGATGATTGAGTGCCATGAGACGTCATTCCTCCAATAGCTCTAGATCATTTAGCCTAGATATCCTATACTCCTCATTAGAAATGAGATGCTACAATAATACTCTTAGTGAGGGGATCTCAACCTCTATAGGTAGGATAGCTTCAGTGCCATATACAAGAGCATAAGGTGTAGCACTAGTGGGAGTTTTGATACTTGTGCGATAAGCCCACAAGGCTGGATTAAGTTGTAGATGACAATCACGACCAACCTCATTGATTGTCTTCTTAAGAATTTTGATAATGGTTTTATTAGAAGCCTCAACTTGGCCGTTACTCTGGGGATAGTAAGGTGTTGAGAACCTGTGTTGGATATGAAATTTGCTGCATCAAAACTTAAAACCCATGTATATATAGGAAAGGGTGAGACATAGGACAAAATACAATGATGGCATGTGTCTTAATCCTATGATGTAAGACATAAAAAGTAAATACCATAAGTAAACTTAACTAGACTAGTGTGAAAAGGTCCCAAAGGAAAACTAGATAGATAGAAAACCCCATGCACACCAACACCACCCTTTAAATACAACTTAGGGAGAATGAGAAAATGCAAAGATGCAAATATGGATCCTAGAAACAAGGCGCAATGAGGTACCTATGAACATAAAAATCTCTTACAAACTGAGAAAAGGAGAAAAACCCATTGGAAAATATCCATCTCCAAAAGAGAGAAAACAAAAAAAGAGTGAAAGGAAGGAATGAAAACTCAAAATGATCCCCCAAGGACAACTTACTTCACCAATGTACAAAATATGCTCTTTAAATTATGATAAGGATAAAACTCCATTAAAAATTCCCCCATAAGAGAGAAGAAGAGAGATTATGCAATCCCCCACATTGTAGAACTGCACTAATGGTAGATATTCAACAATGAATGTTGAAGATGATCCAAAACCACCAAATAACATTTCTCTGCTTAGGAAGAAGCAAATCCATTTATATATGCATAAGAGCTTCCCATTCTAAGAAGGAACATGAGGGAAGAAAATTCTAAATGTATGTCTTTGAAAGTTGCTCAAGTGTCACCATGTTGGTGCTAATCAATGGCACAATCAAATCAAGAACTCCAAGCCTAAATGATGAAGAAGGTGACAACCCAAAACCTTGTGGTAACTAACAAAGAACAAGATCTAAAGACATTGATGAATCCTTTGAATTTTGCTTAAGAATCTCCAAGATAATGCCAAACTAAGATAAATAAATAGGTGGAGAAAGAACAAGATGTTTTAAATGTGTACTTGTGACATCTGAAGAAGATGATGTAATTCCATATGAGATAACATCAAATAGGAGATGAATGTCCTCAAGTGTGTCTACCAAAACTGCAAGAAGGGACTCAAAAAACAAACTTGATATATCTATCAAGTACTCATCCTAAGAAGTTTAATCTAGAAGACTCATATCAAGATCCTATTGTATTAAATCATTGGAAGTTGTGGACATAGTAACACTAAACTCTGAATAAGTTAGAGATGTAGGACATGGAATCTCAATGAATGGCATCCAACTATATTGGCCATCCCATGATGATGTGTCAGCACAAGATGTTTGAGTATGAACATTTATAGATGAATTTGTCAATGCTGGAATGCAAGAGTCATCAACCTTAGGATATTGACTTGTAGATAAATAAGATGAGCCCTATGAATCTAGATTAGGAGTCATAAAAGTTGAAGAATCAATAGATGTCTTTGTAGGAGGAGAAGAAGCATCAAGAAAAACCTTAATTCTATCACAACATTCAGTACTTTCCAATTAAGAAATCTCCTTTATTTTTATCATTATCATATGGTAGGTTATCAAAATCATAAAAAAGTATAAGACTTAACAAGATCTACTAGAAATGGAGATTGATTTGCATCTCCATATATCTCCAAAATTCTAGTTCAAAGAGTGTGAGTACACCCAATATGTGAGATGAAACACATAGTGTCAAGATTAACACTGCAACCAGTCAATCCTAGGACATGATCATTTATGTTATCCCATACTTGCTTCCACCAATGAGTACTTAGTTTGGGGACAAGTCTATAGATATGGAGCAAGATATGAAGCATCTTGAGATGTTTTAGGATTTTATCTTGTCAAAACTTATAGTTCCCTTTGTTTAGGATGATTAAAAAAGGATTAACTAAAAAATATATTATTGACTAAGATAGAATCCTCATGAATCAATTAGAGATAATTGAAAATGGAACCTCCATAGAAAAAATAATGGTCTCATATTTGTAATTTCTCTAAAGTACAAAAAATAAGTTCAAACTAAAATAATAGGTACTTGGTGCAAAATCTCGAAAAAAACCAAGTGGATGGTTGTGAAGTGCTTAGAAATACCTTTCAAATGCTTATAAGAAGTCAAAAAATAGACTCAGTCAATGAAAGCTATGCTTCTAAAAAAATGCTCTTTTATAACTCAAAAATGACCCTTAGCACTAGTGGTGAGGGTGGAGGGTGGCAGCACTAGATCGGTGGAGTGGTGGTGGTAGGGTTGGGTAGAATAGCTAGCTGGGATACTCATGTGGAGTTCCAACTATATATCAAAGGATGGGTGGAAAGCATTGGTAGTGGAGGTGAGATATGGAAGCACTGTGACCACTTAACCTTGGCTGAGCATGACCAAGGAATAGCTCCCATGCAACTAGGAGCAACTCTAATAGTTTTGTCGACTACTAATGTGGCCCACAAGACCACATCATACTATAATGCTTGTAGTGACCAATAAGATCTCACCGTACCCTTAAATCATATACAACCAATAAAAAAAACTTAAACCAATTGAAATACATACCATTGTACCCTAATGATGAAGAATTGTACTATGTTGAAGCAAACACTACACAAAAATAGAATATTCTCATAATATGTTGATTGTATGTCTACAAACTATGCAAAACCTATATGTTTGGTATGGACCATACTATATAGATTCATACAACTAAGAATTTTATTATGCCCTCAAAAAAGGCTTAATCTAAAACTTGTCCAAACTCTATCAATTTTATTGTCAATTCATAGTTTTTGGGCCTTCTAGACTCAATCGTGAGGTCTGTTTTGCTTCATGACACACCATGTAAAATTCTTGGTGAAAAATTCCTAGAAATGAGAAGAGGGTAGCAAATTTAAATCTCTAATACCATGTAAGAGAAACCATAAGGGTTCATAGGAGCCAAGGATCACCTGCAACACCAATTACCTTCTACACAAGAGTGAATCTATGATTATTCTATATTTATCAAAAATGATAAGTGTACGTGCAAGATTTATACATTACAAAACTTACTCTACAATGAGAGAACCCCTATATAAATAGGAAAGATTGAGACTCTAGACAAACTAATATGATGCCATGTGTCAATCCTATAATGAGACACACAAAGTAAATTCCCTAAGTAAACTTAACTAGACTTGTGCGGAAAAGGTCCCACAAATAAATTGGATAGGTAGAAACCTCATTCACACTAAGACTACATGCCCTAATTCACACTCTAGATATCTTCATGTAGGTGATAAATTCCCTAACTAAGCACGTAAGGCCTTATTTCTTGAAAATTAAGAGACAAAGTCAAATTGATTTGTTCAACATCTAATGCATTTAATTTGGACAAAACCTCCCCTTTCATCAAACTATTGGTTTTGAAATCATGACTTAAAGGAACTGGCATTTTCAAAATTGCAGCCTAATGGAGCCAAGAGTTTTACACTAGTAGTTCATCTAAGGTGTTTCAAAGCTTGAAACTTGAGAAGTGAATTCTTCTGCTAATGTGTTATCTTTTCTTGGATTCTTGTGGATCATATCTCCCATTTGATAGAGGCTTTTGGTCCCACAAAATCTTAATGAGACACCAAGTGTGGTAATAGTTCACCCACTTTCTCCTTTGAGTACCATTTTCTTCCTTTGGCTCTTGTCATTTGAGTCCTATTTTCCAAGACTTGTAGGTACCTCTTCTAGTCTATATGGTATTCTTTTGCAACATTACATCCTCTAGGAGTATCTGTCATCCATCAATCACCAAGTCCTCTAATAAGGGTAGCATATGTTCGTCATCTTCTTCACCCAACATAGATGGTTCAGATAGATGTGGATATTCACAATTCAACATAGAATGAATCCTCATATATGGGGGTAGATTAAGTCTAAAAACATGGTTTCCAAATTTTCCATGATGGTGAAGGGTCCATTATCTTAGTGGTCTTACCTTCTTGACTAGTCCTTGTATCCTTTATTTTCTTTAAAGACCACACTATGTCTCCCAACTTGAGTTCATGCTCTCTATTATGTTAGTCATGCCTTCTTTTGTACTTTTCTTAAGACCTCTCTAGTTGGTCTTTCACCTTGAGCTAGATTTGTCTAATCTACTCAATGGATTTCATGGCTCTTGTTGCTTCTAAATCTTTCCTCCTTTCTTGTCATGTTGTTACAATACAACATTAAGAGGATTAGTATGCAAATAACTGAAACAAATCTCAAAAGGTGATTAATTTGTTGATGCATGATTTTTTCTATTAAATGAGTGTCATATATAAATAAAGGACTCGTCCCAAGTCCTTGAACACATGTTGTATCCTATAAGGAGTTGTACTAAAGTTATTTTCACCATCTTTGTTTCTCTATCAGTTTGTTAATGAAAATTTATACATTTTTGGAGCTTGTATCCCTTTTGTCAAACAATGTGGACCAAAATTTCCCTACAAATCTAGAATATTTGTTTGAAATAATAGATTTGGTAGCCCAAAGTGCACACAAACATTTGTAAAGAACAATTTAGTTGTCTTTATCTCTAATGGACTTCTTTCATTCAATTAGAATGCACATCTCACTAAATATATCCACAACTATAAAAGGTAAGCATGTCGGTGTCTAATCAAAGGTAAACCTTCTACAAAATCCATGGAAAAAAATTACCATGGCCTTGTGGGCATTAGGAAGAGTCATATGCATCCCCTATTTCCTTGTTTTTGATTTACTAGTACAACAAAGTTTGCAACCTCTAATAAATTGAGCTAGTTGCATTTTAATCTAATACACATACTTAAGTTGCAAATGAGAAAATTTCTTATCAACTCCAAAATGACTCGTAACTTTGGATCTATGTCCTTCCCTCACAATAGAAGTCTATGTTGTTTTGGTACACACAATTTTCCCAAATTCTTGATTTTCCAACTGTTGGAATTCTCCCAAAAATTAGAATCATGGGCATATTCCTCTTTGTATGCCTCTTTCATAAAAGGCTCAAATTGAGTAATATGGCCAAGGGTGAAATTGACCTTGAGATAGGTCGACTAGATATAGCATATCTACCATTATGTTCGGTGCTCTTTTTTTCATACTTGATTATTTTTGTCTGATAAAATTTACTTTGTGCTTACAAATGTTTTAGAGGTTGGTGGTTAGTATACACAATAGTTTGTTGACCCAACAAATAGTGTTGAAATCTTTTAATTGCATGAACTAGTACATATAATTAGTTATCATAAACTAGATATCCTCTACCTACTAAAGTAAAAACCTCTAAATATAACTAGTTTACCTCTTTGGAATAAAATGATTGCCATGGTATACTCACTAGCATCAATCTTTACTTCAAATAACTATTGCAGGTTAGGAAGAGAAAGCACCAAAGTATGGCTAATTTTATATTTAACTTAAAAGTGTCATCATTTTCTTTACCCACTAAAAAATCTTACCCATGGTTGTAACTACATGTAGAGGTGTTGCTATAGATGAGAAACAAAGAATGAACTTATTCATGTACTGAACTACACCTACAAAACTCCTTGTTTATGTGGAATTCCTTGGTGTGCACCAATTAGTGATGGGTTTCACCTTAGTTAGGTCTACTCTTAGTTCACCTCCTCCAATCACATGCCTTATGTAGACAAGGGATTCTTTTGCAAATCCATATTTCATGTTGCACAAAAGTCAATTAGATGTTCTTACCATGTGGCACTAAAAACTAGATTATCATCTAGATACACCATGATACATATCTATGAATTCCACAAATAGATCATTCACCAATTTCATAAAAGTTCTTAGTGCATTACATAAACCAAAAGGAAGAACTAAGCATTCAAATAGACTTTTCTTTGCTTTGAAAATAGTCTTCAATGCATCATCCTCCATTCAAGCTTGATGGTATCTATTGATGTAGGATGTAGTTTTTTATACACCAACTTACTTGCAAGTCATGAAGCCTATAGAGTGGAATGGAAAAGATTCCCTACTTGAAAGATGGCTAGCCTCAAGATTCTTCATCAAATATTTCACAAGGCTTACTAGAATCTCTCAGGTGGAAAACTCTTTGGCTAGTCAGTTCAAGGGGCTACACCAAATATTAGGAATAATTTGCATGAAAAGGATCAACAATTTTTTTAGTGGTAAATCTTCACCAATTGGCAAATAGTTCATATCCACCAATTCAAATTTGGCAAATATATTGCAACCAGAAGGGGGCCAAATCGCCTAAATTTTACGAATTATCAATCAAATGCATTTCAATTTACCACCAATTTATTTATGATGCATTTTTAATTAATATTTTTCTACAGTAACATGTGTTTATAACGGTCATTCACCTAGAATTTTAGAGGCATGTTTTAATTTACACACATATTCACCAATAGCATTAAAAATTCACCATGAGGACCAATTTCACCAATACCATTATAACTCCATGCTAATCCTAGCCTCTAGGGCCATAATTGTAGTGAAAATTACAATGTATGTGTTTGATTTTCCCAACATTTATATGCACCATTTTACAATCACACAGGACTAGACAAATTATTACTCTACCATTTTACAATCCCACAAGATTTACCAAATATGGATGTATATAAATACAATTGAACTCTAATTAATATTTTACACATTTTGTTCTACTCTAATCTCTCAATTTGGATCATAGGAAAATTACAACTACAGGCATTAGTAAGTCAATGAAAGGTAAGTGATCATTTCTTTATAGTGTTATAATATAAGATTCCTCTTAATTATTTATCTATTTTCTAGTTTGGTTTCATTGTTACTGATGTTATTAAGTAGGGAGACATCTAGGACCCAAGGATCTATATTCTATGATTCCTTCTTAAACAAAAGGACATTTTTTTGCAACTTTTAATTCATGAGAGATGTTGAGTAGGAACAAGTTTCTTAAAAGTGGTGAAGGGAGGTCATCAAGATGTAGAAACATAATGTCGTACTTTGGCAATGTTTGTGGTCCATCAAATGGAGCTACAACATCAAAACTTGCACCATCTATTAACGAACAAGGAAATACCTCAGAGGAAGATTGAAATGAATTCATTGACTTGGATGACAATGTCACAAATGATATTCCAAGGTATATTTAGGGTAGCAGGAATGATAATATGAATAAATTGACCTCAACAAGTGATAACGAAGATGTAGATCCTACATGGAAGGAGAAAGGAAAAGTCCAATTAAAAATGGAGCATGAGTGGGATATGAAAAGAAATTTTTAGATTGATTGGGTGTCAAAGTACCATCTCATTAAACTAGTACAGAATGCAATAAAAGATGAACCTCCCACAGAATACAAGTGTAAGATTTAAAGTTGGAAATATCATAGGGACAAGTTGCAGCTAAAACTTGACACAATAGAAAAACATACTGGTAAAGTTTATAAAAAACAAATCATAGATGAAAAGGAAAAATTGGTTATAAGATGGAAAACAAAGGAATAATGTCTTCATGTTAAGCATGCCTTGAAATATGATGCACATATGGAAAGAAAGGTGAAGCTTTCTACACGTGGAGGTTTAATTGAATCTCAATTTAGAAAGATGATGGGAGAAGCACAAATGGCAAAAATTGTTCAGTTGAGTGTTATTTTTCATATTTTGACTAGAGGGTGTCTTATGATAGACTACCCAAAATATAATAGTTTATTATCTTTTAGGGTGTTCCTAACTTTCCTAACATACATTGGTCAATAAACAATGGATGGCAATGGGAAAGTTGTCTTGCTAAGGTGAAAAAACATGATTTACATGAAAAATAAAAGAGTCAACTTTTATTGCATTATTTTCGATGAAGTTATAGTAGTAGATAATACTTATCAGGTATGTGTATACTAGAGAAAAACATGTCCGCCAACCTCATCTACTCTTTGTTTATAAAATGAAGGAGAATGCAACATCAGAAAATCTATTTAAACTAGTTAAGAAATCTTTGAATAAAATTAGAGGTATGGATGACTACATAATTGCCAAATAGTTGGTGTGTGTAGGGGTAGATGGAGCTTCAATAATGCAAGGTCATAGGAACAGTCTTTGCATAAAGCTACAAACTTATTTTTTCACCATACATGTTTTCCATTCACTACATGGCCCATAGAACAAATTTAGCATTTAAAATTGTGAGCAAGTTTTCTATAGTATCAAAAGTTGAAGATCTAGTTGTTGATAACTGAGAGGGGGGGGGGTGAATCAGTTATCCTAATATTTCAACTTTCTGAACTTTCTTAACAGTTAATGCAACATTAAATCAAATAAGCAAGCATAATCATGAAATGGAAATAACACCAATACACATGACACAATGATTTTGACATGGAAACCCTGTTAAGGGAAAAAAACATGAGGCGATTAACCCAAGATATTATTCTCTGTTAGAAGAATAGATAGAACAAAATGACACTTGCCAATTAGGGCTCACTGCCCAAGCACACTGCTCACAAGAGGCTCATTGCCTACAAGAGACTCACTGTCTATAAGAAAAGAAGGTAACTCAAAGTTTGAACTGATGAGAAGCATCTACTCATGCTGAGGTTCAGTTCCAGTTGAGCTCAATAAACTAATCTGCTGCACTTCATTCTTACTCTCTTTTGATTCTGCTGTACTATCACATTCTGGACTTGTCTTATTGTTTTCACTCTACTTTTCTACTTTTCTTCACACCATGCAACATACACACACCTTCACACCTAAATCCATCTTGTATATATATCCGCACAAGTAATTTCAACACTTTTCTAGTCAGCATCCAGAATAGTTAATATTATCCCAAACTCTGGTCTGTCGGCTGAATCATTGCATACCAAGTAATTCAGATCAAGGATATGCTTGTAGAAGTCTTCAATCATGTCGGCCAATCATGAATGATACCTCAAGAAACTTGGTCATTAGCAATATCTCTTCCGGATTTGGATCTGACACTCTGCTAGTACGGTTCTTCCTCTGTCTACTCTTTCAAATAGGAACCCAACACTCAAGTGCTCATATCTCTTCACCCTTTCATCACCGGAGGCTAAATCCTTGTAATCTATTAGTCAAGGTACTCCTCTTGACTTCCCCAAATCTGCACTTCACTGAAATACTTCCTCTGAGAGATCCGGACTTGACTGTCGGACCTTGTTGACTGCACTGTTCTTGCTTACCGGATCATAACACTTCTTCAATCTAACTTCCAGTAGAGACTCATCATGTCTTGCGGATGTGTGGGATAACCTTTGTTGCCATCAATGACAACATTCATGAATCCATATAGTGTCTATAGTGTCTCTTGCCAACAATCTCCCCCTTTGGCATTGATGGCAACACTTAGTGAAAAATGACTAAGTGTCACACTATACTCCCCCTTGGCTGATGCTCTGTCTCTATGTACATTTTCTGGAGCTCCCCCTTAGTTGGATTCCTCATTTTTCACTGCTCATCACTCCCCCTTTGACATCAATGGCAAAGGGTGGGGTCCGCACACCAAAATTTTCAAAAATTAATCTATACTTAGTCGCATAAGTATATCATCTGGTTGTACTCTACATATACTTTAGTATATCTGCAAAAGTGTTTTTCAATTGTACAAGTTCGGTTGCCCAACTCAGCTTCATCCTGTCCAAAATTGATATGTGACCACTCAACAAGAATGCAAAAGCTTCTGCCTTCTTCAGATCTGTCAGATCATTTGTCTTGGCTATGGTTTGAGCATCACTTAGGGCCTCATGCATGGCCTCCAACTTAGGAATGATTATTCTTCTAAGTTCATTTAACCTGCTAATTCTATTTTTCTTTTCTTTCTCTAGCTTCTTAATTTCATCCAAGACTGCAATAGTCTGACATTCTTGATTTACTATGGATGAGGTGAGTGGATCAAAATTTTGAGAAAGTTTTGTTAGATTGATCTCCTGTTCTTTCATTTTCTTCTCAATCTCCATTGTTGCTTTGGACCATGATAGACAAAATTTATATATTTCCCTGCCATCTTTAAGAGCATTTTCTAAGCTCTTTATCCCTATATCCATATTTCTTCTATCATTTGATATTAGACTTAGTACTTCAGAGAATCTTTTATCCAAAAACTCTTTCCAGACCTTTTCCTCAGCTGATTTCTTTAAGGACTCAAAATGAGTGCTGATTGAACTAACAAGAGACTTAAGATTACCTGATGAGGAAGCCGATGAATCCTTCAGAAAGGATGGCATGATCTTTTCAAGCACACCGGATGCAACTTCTATTAGCTCACAGTCTTCCATGTGAGACTTTAGGAGTTTTTCTTTTGCCTTTGCATTAGCAAATGAAGCTATCTTCATTGTTTGTACTGGGGAAAGAGAATCAAAATCAAATGGTCCTAGTAGAAGTTTCGGTTCATCAATTTCCATTGGCTCTTTGTTTAAGAATTATTTGACAATTTCTGTAGTGTCTCTTGCTGGAGATAGAGTTTTCTTTTCTTCTGCAGTCTTAGAGCTGTCATCTTCTTTTCCCTTTAGTTCTTTTTCTTTCTCCTCTATTCTTTCTTCTTCTTTGGATCCGGAGTTAGTAGGGGAAACTGGAGGAGTAATGTTTGTTTGTTCATGGGCCACCTCTTCCAGAGCAGAGGATTCCAAGCCCTTATCTTCACCGGTGTCCATTACTTCTGTCATTGCCTCAGTAGATCCTTCTTCAACTCCTGTGGCCGAGGGATCAACACCTAAGTCCTCTATAATAGGAAGATTGAATCTTTTGAAGGCATTCAAGAGGATCTCTTTTGTTTCGCTTGCCACTTTATCAGTTTCTCCAAGCATGAGCTGATTCATTCTAGCTTTGCTCCGGAACTCATCCTTGCAATCTTTGAAGATCATATTTATTTGTTTTTGAGTGATTGAAGGATAAAGTTGAATAGCTATCTGCTCCTAAATTTCTAGATCTTTGGCTTGGGCATTGTTCTTCCTTATTTCAAGTTCCTTCTCTAAGCTTTTGGGGATCAGAGATATAATTTCAATGAATGCTTTGTTGTAGATGTTTAGATACCTGACCGTGGCATCTTGCAATATCTTCTGATCAACGTCACCATAAGCATCATAGAATTCAACCATTGGCTGAAGATTTCCATCCACAGTAACTGATTTGATGATGTCATCAATGGGAAGAGTGGGTTTTTCAACAAATTCCTCTGCCTTTTCTTCTTTGCTTTGACCGGTAGAGGGTTTACCAGATGTTTTCTTCTTTTTCTTGATTTTCTTGACTTCATCAAATTCAGTTTCTTCTTCATCCTTTTGACTAGCATAAGATCTTGTGGCTTTTGTCTTAGTTCTCTTCTCTCCTTTGGCAGATGATTTTACTTCCGGTTTTGATGCCCTTGAGCTTTAGCAGTGGTAGGTGCAGATTTCTTTTATGATCTGGTCCGGGTGGAAGATTCTACTTGAGCACTTTCCTCTTCTGCTTCTTCTTTTTCTTTTTCTATTCCTTTTGTCTTTTCTCTGTGGGTGTCAAGTGCCTCTTTTGAGATGCCAAAACTTTTGGCAATGTTTTCTACTTCTTTTCTTACCTTTCTTTTCATCTCTAGTTGCCTTAGCTCAACATGGATCTTCACACTCAATTCTTCAAAGGTTCCAAACCTTTCTGCCTTGGGATCCTTTGGTTGACTCAGCATGTGCTGAACATGCAGCTCCATGATGTTCTCATCCACCTCATACCCCATTGGCATGATCCACACTGTTCTTGGTTCCACTGCCTCCATTAGACACTGATCAGTCTCTACTAGAAAGCATACTGTGTCTTTGTATTTCTCAACCAGAGATTGGGGAATTGTCTCTCTAGCTTGCATCATGTTCTGAAAGTTTTTGAAGAAACCCTAGAGAGCTCTATTTTGTACTTTGTCATCACCAAGTCCATGCAAATAATCCCTGATTTGTATGGCAATCGGTCTGTCATTCTGCCATACCCATCCACTGGATCCAGGTAGCTCATTCATAAAGTAGAAGAATAAACACAATATTAACCCACCATACTTAAATGAATTCTTTTTATCTTTCTTTATTTTCTGCAGATTCTCCAAGAGTTGGTTTAAAAGGAGCTAACAAAGATCGTAGTCTGCATTCTTTCTTAACATTTCATAAGCAGTGTAGATGGCAGTTCTAGGTATTGAATTCTCCCTGCTAGAATGATATATCTTGTATCCAATGATGATGGAGGCAAACTTGACATCCGGATCAGTGATGTCATCTACTATCATTACTCTTTTGTCAAACTTTGATCGGGTAGCCTCACTCACAGTTTGATTCTTGACAGATTTAAGAACAGGAATCCCACCAGATGAGTGCAATCTAGTAACTACCCTAATGGCATCTTTTGTGATCTTGAATGGTCCATTTAACTATATGAAATTGTCATGTATCCTGCTCAAAATATACCTGACCCATTCATCCTCAACAAAACAGGGGAAATGTATGCATTGTGCAAAGTGCTTGTCCCAGAGGGCCTTGAATTGGGGTTTGAGCTCAAAAGAATCATCTATTAGTTGTTTGTGGTAGATATCCCTCAATTTGGACTCTTCGAATTCTTCAATGTTTGCGTGAATGTAAACCCTAATATCTTCTGTGTGCAATACACCATGCGGTACACTGGAAAATGCTCCTAGGGGATCTATTTCCAAAGATTTGTAGGGATGTTTCTTGAATTTGGGGCGAGGCCTATCAGTGATCTTCACTATATTCAGAGTACCCATCATTCAAGGATTTTACAGAGAGATATTTGATAACGGAAAATACCTTTTGCGCTTGTAGGGTTCGCGGAGTGAACTTGAATGATTTGCTGATTGAATCAACTCCAATGGTTGGTCTTTGAGAAGTTTGAAGCAATTTGTTGCAGAGCTCTCCTTTCTTTCTTTTCGAATGTAAATGTGCAAATGACGAGAAAATGAACCCTTTTATTTGCAAGAAAAACCCTAAATTCATACTGCAATAAATGCGCAACTTAAGTTATTCTGGTTGCTTTGTTCTTCTTATTCTGAAATAGATCTCTTTCCAGATCACTGTAATATGCTTAGAGTTATCCTTGGTGATTAACAACGAGCTTTCTTACTTTCCTCAACCATTTGATTTATCCGTAGATCAAGATGTCTCAATTTTAGAATCACACCGAACCAAACTTGTAAGAAACCTGCTTTTACCTGAAGTCTGTTAAATCGGATCTATCTAAAGGGATTAAACTCTTTAAATCTTCATGCAAATCTTTCAAATCTTTACCATGGCTTATCTAGGTGTTTCTCTGAAAACCCTTTGATCCGCAGCCTTTCATGTGCCGATTACAAGCACCAATTGACTGGCTGGGGGAATTGGTTTTTCTTTTGTTACTCCCCCTGAGCTAGAGCCCATCTATTCAATTTCTGGAAGGAATATCAGCACCAGATTCTGGTGTGGATCCATCCACTACATTATCTGTACTTTTCTTCATCCAAATCTTGTTCATCTCACTTTTAACCTCATCCGCATTCACTTTTCCTTTTCCTTTGTCTTGATTCTGATTATGATGCACCGGACCCCTTCTGTCCTAATTCTTGCTTCTACAGAATTTGGCATTATGACCGGATCTATTGCAATTTATAGCAAATAACATTTCTTTGCATATTTGACTGATATCCTTTTGATCTACATTGATTAGCCATATGACCTGCTCTATTGCATGCATAACATCTGCCATTGAATGAAATGTTCATTTGCATATTTCTACATTCATGAGATTTGTGACCATACCTTTTGCAGTTAAGGCACTATTCAGAGAAGGATGAATTAGTTTGATTCATTCTTTTTCTGCATTGATTAGCTTTGTGACCAAAGTTATTGCAGTTGTGGCAGTATCCATTGAAGGATAGATATCTTTGAGTATTAGGTTGCCTTACTGGAGGTCTTCTAGGCTTGCCCCTTGGATTTCCAGATCCAAAATTCTTCTGACCGGATCCGGAGCTTTCACCTTTCTCATATCCTAAACCATGCTTGTCATCTACCCTCTTTTGGCTTTCAAGAAGAACTTCAAGTTGAGCAGAACTTATCTTGAATTTCTCTTTGTATTCATTTGCTGTTTGAAGATCCTTTTTAAGAGTGTCAATTTGATCCTCAAGTTTTTCCTCATTATCTCTAGCATCTTCAAGATCAGATTCAAGATGTCTGATTATTCTATCCATCTTGTGGCAATCTTCTGATTTCTCCTTGAGAGATTGTCTTGGATCATCTTCAGTCTTTCTTTTTTCTTCAATTTCTTGGGTGAATTTCATAACTCCCGATTCCATTTCATGTCTTACCATAATAACCTCTTTTGACAATTTTTCACATAACTTAGTTTTCTCCTTCAGGTCTTCATTTGTATCATTTGCTTCACCTTGACTTACTAATTGCTAAAGTAGTTCCTTTCTCTTCTTCATAGAGATGCTTAGTTTCCCTTTTAATTCATTTATGAAATCATCAGCCTGTTTAAGTCTTTCCTTCAATTCATTGACTTCAGAGTTGGAATGTTCAAGATCATCTAGGGCAGACTGAAGTTGTTCCCTCAAACCATACATATCCATTTGAATTTCCAGATCTTCCTCAAGCTGTTAGGCTCTGTTTAGAGGAACTTGGCTCTGATACCAATTGTTGATAACTGAGAGGGGGGGTGAATCAGTTATCCTAATATTTCAACTTTCTAAACTTTCTTAACAATTAATGCAACATTAAATCAAATAAGCAAGCATAATCATGAAATGGAAATAACACCAATACACATGACACAATGATTTTGATGTGGAAACCCTGTTAAGGGAAAAAACCACGGGGTGATTAACCCAAGATATTATTCTCTGTTAGAAGAATAGATAGAACAAAAGGACACTTGCCAATTAGGGCTCACTGCCCGAGCACACTGCTCACAATAGGCTCACTGCCTACAAGAGACTCACTGTCTATAAGAAAAGAAGGTAACTCAAAGTTTGAACTGATGAGAAGCATCTACTCATGCTGAGGTTCAGTTTCAGTTGAGCTCAATAAACTGATCTGCTGCACTTCATTCTTACTCTCTTTTGATGCTTCTGTACTATCACATTCCGGACCTGTCTTACTGTTTTCATTCTGCCTTTCTACTTTTCTTCGCACCATGCAACACACACACACCTTCACATCTAAATCCATATTGTAGATATATCCGCACAAGTAATTTCAACACTTTTCTAGTCAGCATCTGGAATAGTCAGTATTATCCCAAACTCTGGTCTGTCAGCTGAATCCTTGTATACCAAGTAATGCGGATCAAGGATATGCTTGTAGAAGTCTTCAATCATGTCGACCAATCATGAATGATACCTCAAGAAACTTGGTCATTAGCAATATCTCTTCCGGATTTGGATCTGACACTCTGCCAGTACAGTTCTTCCTCTGTCTACTCTTTCAAACAGGAACCCAACACTCAAGTGTTCATATCTCTTCACCCTTTCATCACCGGAGGCTAAATCCTTGTAATCTATTAGTCAAGGTACTCCTCTTGACTTCCTCAAATCCGCACTTCACTGAAATACTTCCTCTGAGAGATCTGGACCTGACTGTCGGACCTTGCTGACTGCATTGTTCTTGCTTACTGGATCATAACACTTCAATATGACTTCCGGTAGAGACTCATCATGTCTTGCAAATGTGTGGGATAACCTTTGTTTCCATCAATGACAACATTCATGAATCCATATAGTGTCTCTTGCCAACACTAATCTACGAGCTCTACTCATACTTTTGTTGAAGTTCCAAATTTTTTTTGGAATTTCAATATTCTGTTGAGGAAATAATTGGAAGAAACAATCTTCTTAAAGATGTTGATACTAGATGGATCTCCTTGCATTGACTAGTGCAATGAGTTTTTTAGAATATCAATCCTTGATTGGGGTAATTTACGAACATTGCCTCATAGTAGACAGAGATCCTGACCTCTTACATAGGTTAAGTGACAGAGACACTACTAACTTTATCTGATATTATTCCCATGCTAGAGGAAATGAACATTCTTGTGAAAAAAAACATAAGAAAGAACTATGTATATTTTAGAATATACTAAACTACGTAAAATGATATGCATGACTCTCAATAATCTATATCTATCAGAGCAGTCATTCATAAGCCCAAAATTTAATATTCCGCACTTGATGACAAATGTGAAAAATCCTACTAATTTTTTACAATTTATGCAAGTGAGGAGTTATGTGTATTTATACGGGGATATAAAATACCAATGCACTATTTTACTAGGGTCATATGCACTATCAAAGAAGAACCTATTACAAGGGAAGCTTTTGACAAGATTGTTAATTCTGTAAGTACTACTTTAAAGGATATTGTGAGATCTATTTACTCAAAGTTTAGAGATTGATTGGAGCTCGTGATGAGTTACTTGAACCCATGTCTATTGTGTTTCCTAAATATTGGGTTAATTGTCAACCAACTGATTTTCATAACAAGATAAAAACCTTGGTCAATCATTATTCCAAAGGTTTTGGTATTAAATGGACAACAAATAGAAGGAATTATAAACAAATCTAAGCTTACAGAGCAATCAACCCATTTTGCAACATCAATGATGAAATAGTTTAAATTCATGGAGAGTCCCTTCCAAGATGGATCAATAACAAAGCTTTTGGCAACCTTAAGTCAAAGATAAATATTGTGTGATTCAATATCAAAATATTTCAAACTTGTTAATTTATGTCAAACCACAATATTGGGGTTGGTGGAGGATGGGAGAGTTTTTCAGTGCATTGGGGTACTTGAAATCAAACATAAGAAACAAATTTGACAAGAATTTGGAAAATTGCTTAAGGATGTATACAACTAGATATGATATCTAAAGTTTTCCTTTTGAAAGGGCACTTGGAATTGAGAGGTCCATATGTGAAAGAAGAGGGTTGTGCAACACTTCAAACCATACTAGCACATATGATATTAACACAATGAATAACACGTGTAGTGGTAGTGATGAAATGTTCTTAAATGGACGTATGTAGACAAAAGAAAATAAAGATCAGAATCAAGGTGGCCCTCAATCTCATGGTTAAATTAAGGAGATGATTTGGGAATTGGAAGAGATTTAATACTTACTAGGTATTTATATTGTATTTCATATTCCAAACTCCAATTTTTTTTTTATGATACTTTTTTTCTATCAGTAAATCTTGATATACAATTTTCATTTTCCATTTTCCATTAATAAATTAACATACTAGTATTTTTCAATGCTCCATTTTAGAATCTAAATTTTAGACATTGTTTTCAAATTTGATTTTATTTTAGCATCTAAATTTTACACATTTTTCAATTTTCATTTAATAATTAACATATTATTAATAATTTCATATTATTATTGTGTGATACTGATAAGTTTTACATGCATTCAATTAAATGCATACTAACAATAGTAGCATATACAACATTAGAAAATATTTAATGTGTATCTAGAAACTCGAGTTTTCTTGAATTAAAAGAAATTAAATAATACATATAATTTGAACACATAAATGGATTTGAGTCTTATATTGATTTTCAAATGAAGGAATACATAGGAATATTACAATATCTTGCTCAAAAATAACTCTACACAATGCTCAATTGGAAACTCATCTTATCAAATCATTATATCAGCTTCTATAGCATGCTCCACTATTCATCTAATAGAAGTGCAATTTGTTCTAACTCATAGTAATAGACTTGTAATTTTTTTAACAATTTGTTGGCGTTTCAATTCATACCTCTGGTATGCGATTTGGAAACGGAGAGCTATGCATAGATAAACTGCTCTCTTATTGGAAGGGGGAGTTCCCTTTCTTGCTGATGTTCGTTGAAAAGATAACTTGAATGAAACTTCGCCTATCTTCTTTTTGATTCTCAGCTGCGAGCACAAGGTTATAAAACTCTAAATGCTACAGAAGAGGTTTTTTCCTTTTTATAAAACTTCTACTAAACTAGCATGGACTAATGACGCTTTCAACCTCCTGAGTAAATTCAGAGCAAAGGAAGTTGAAAGTGAACGAGGAATGATTGTTAGCACAAAAACTTAAACAATTTTCTTCCAGATTAACATCACAAGACTAAAAGTACTTTAATGATGAAAGCTGAAAATGAAAGCTACAGAAGCTACACATCTGATGACGATAACTTAATGAATCGATATAGAATATTAGAGAAAAGTAGGCATAAGACTTCTATTCAATATCACAAAGTTTAATACAACTCCAGGACAGCAATACTGTAGCAAAAGGTAGGCATACAGTAAGCGATCAAACACCGGAGAATAATGAACACAAAGTGAACAAACACTTGGAATAACAATGTTTGCAGGCTAGAATAGGCACAACAAATTTGCTATCACAAAAGTTATTTCAAACAATAGGCAAGGATGCCCTTATTTATACTAAAATCAAAGGAGTAGGGAACCCTAAAATCTCCTTGATTAACCCTAACTTGCCAACTCGCAAGCTTTATTACTATTCTAAGACAAAGATACAATAAGCAAATGCTTTAAAGCAATCTGCTTTAAAGCAAAGAAGATTCCATCTATCACAAGGTGATTTCTTTCTAAATATAGAATGGATGAGATTAGGATGAAAGCACATGCTTTAAAACAAAAAGCATCTGATTTAAAGCTGCTTTATTTTGAAATGCATCCTCATCAACATTCTAGCTTTTTGGTGATGTCATCCGTTGATATTCTGGGAAATAATATCTTCTAAAAAGTGAGTGACCGCATCTCTGCCAGGAACACTAATACTCTCTAGAACGATATTTTGATTCTCTAACATTTCTTCACCATTGGCAACCATCTGAATAAATTCATGAACTTCACCCGTAGCCTTGTCAAATTTCACTGTCATTGTGGCAAGATGACTCATCTTGCTGGCATTGATATCATCATTAAAGTTGTTGCAGACGAGAGTCTAGAACTCTGCTTGCACTTCCCCGAGATCATACATGGTACCATCTTCTTTCTCATACGAACACCGGATCTGAGAGACAAAGGATCTGACGAACTTGAGGATGCCGACTACCTTTTCTTTCCATTATGTCAACTCTGAAATCATACTATTATAAGTTTTTACTGTGAAAAGATATTGCGCTTTCCAAGTAGAAACTATCTTCTTATCTTCAACTGAATCAATAGTATCAAGTGCAATCTTCAAGTCAGAGATAATGATCTCAAACACCGGCCTATTTTCTACCATGATCTGCTGCGACCCCTCATGCCTTGGCGTAAATCATGAGCGTTGTACTTCAACTAATAAAGCTCTGCAAGTACAACTCTCCCTTTGGTCACAAATTCTTCTACCCAACTATCCATGTGACTCCCATAGAGGACCAACTTACTGAAATGCCGCTGATCGGCTGGTGATCCAAGATTTGGTGGAAGGAGCAAATCAGCCTGTGAAGTGCCATGGAAAAGGTTGGAAATGTGTTGCCACAGCTGTCAAACTTCAGCTTTGAGAGCTGCCTTGTCTTTTCCATCTCTCAACACCCTTTCCTTCAAGCTATCCGATGCAACCTCAAAGAGATTAACGTCTGTATGGAGAGTAGTTCTGCCAAGGTTAGCTTTGACAACTGTGAAGTCATCAACCTCGACATCATTAGCACTTCCATTTTTTGGAGGTGTTGCAGTCTCAAGAACTATTTCTCCATCCGCATTCTTCTCAATGCGAATCTGCTTCTTCAGCTGCTTATCTGGTGTGTCTTGATAGACACTTTTCAACTCTGTTAAATCCAGCTGATATGAGGGCTTTCTTCTCTTCCTTCCTAGAATGTTTTCAAGCCAGGATGAGCCATCCTCTCTTGGAAACTCAGTTCTCGCCTCATCAACTCTTGATGAATCAATGCTTGCATCAAAGTTACGAACCGGTGAATCTGGCTCTGAATCTATGTGAATAGGAGAAGAGATTGGTGAAGAAGGTGGAGATACATGATCTAAAGGTAACACCTTAACATGCGGTGTTGTTTCAATAGGAACTTCTAGTTCAACTGGTGGATGTTCCTGTTGGACACGAGCTGGAGACTCATCCTTTTTCCTCTTTAACTTTGCCATTTTTGTTCCCTCTGGGAGAACACTCATAGCTTTTACTCTTTGTTTTGGCTTGGAAGTGGAAGGCTCTGATGGTTACACAACTGGCAGCTCTGCTAATGGAATATCATCCTTTCGCTTAGTCTTCAAGAATATCAAACTATTTTTAACCACTCGACTTGTTCTCTCCTCAATGGAAGTGCTTTCTTTTACTGACCAGTTAACTGGCGGCAACAGTTGTTGCTCAATTTGGTCTCTGAAATACGTGGGAAGTAGAACTTCACCACTTTCTATCAAACCCTCTATGTCTTCTGATAGGATATCAGACATTTGCTGAAGAGTGAACTTGTTGTAACTGTGTCCTCGCACTTCATACTCATCAGCACAATTAGCCTAGAAGTCTTCAACTGCAAACTTGTGCGTACAATTCTGACCAAGATGTGATGCATAAACACCACGGGGATCATATGAAGATCTCCTGTCGAAAAACTTAAGACCATATCTGGATGATTCATTACCGATTGCCTTGGCATCTGCTCCATATCTACGTCTGTAAATACTCATCCCAAGTGGAAAATTGAAGGCAGTCTTGCATCTGCTACGCAAAAATGTATGCACTTCATAAGCTTGCCTCAAAAATTCCATATATGCTATTGCGTCTATAGGATATCGCGGCAACATGGCTGGCTCTCCTGAGAAGCCATATACTCTGATGTAGGAAAAAGTAGGAAATTAGATGAACCAATCAACCCATTCTACCATTGCTATTCTAGCCTCTGCGGAAAACCGTATATGCAAGTCATTGTCCATGTCTCGCACTGCATGCATCAAGAATGCATCATTCACCCGCTTGTAATGTCGTTCAGCTTGAGAGATCTCTAACTGCGCGAAATGATGATACACATGCTGAGTACCCAAAGTTCCAACAACATTCAAACCTCTGAATTGACCCTGAAAAGCCATCAAATACACAAGGTATGATATCATGTGGAATTCATGAGCCCTTTGAAAATCAATTATTTGTTGATGGAGACTATCACTGATGAGTGCTAACCAGTCATAGAATTCGGTTCCGTCGACAATCTGGGACATGATGTAAAACATCCAAGGTTGAAATTTGTTTGCATCTGCTTGACCAGTGATCTGACTTAGCAGAGTAATCATTATTGCATGCTTCTCCTTGAATTCTCCACGTCCAACGTTCTTTGGCATAATATTCTGCTTTTCTTTCAACCACCTTTGACCAATCTTTTTTCTGTATTTTTCCTTATCATTGTTCCAAACCCTCTTGCATTCTTCAAGTGAAACAGTTAAGTTCTCTCTCCAAATAGGTATTGTAAAACACTTTTCAATGTCGTTTGGCCTCAAGCTGTAGAGCACACGTCCATCTCTTGACTGAATTTCTCTTGTGACCGAGTTGTAATGCATCATGCAAGCAATCACAAACTCGATACTTTACACGGTGATAGGAAAGGATGCCGCTGCAGGCAAACTAGGGTGTCCAAGATTCTTGATAGCATTATTTCCTGCATCCTCCAAGGAGTGTACATTGATTACTGGAAGTACTTTATGCAAGTCTGTTTTGGAAGTTTTCAGATAATCATGAACCAATGCTATTTTGTGCCTGATTTGTGTTGGAGAGTACTGCATATTGGAAGATTTGAAAATTGACTGTGAACACGCCTATGTTGGAAAAAGTATTGGACAAATGGCTGAAAATTATTTGTTAATTTTTAGAAAAAGCAGAGTGTGAGCTAAAAAAATTGACACATGGGTTTTGTAGATGATTCTGTTTCAAAGCAACCTAGATTGTTGGATTTTGAAAAAGTGGAGATTTTCTCAAAAAAGCAGTTTCCCAAAAAAAAACACAAATCCCAATCTTCAAGAGGATGATAATCTGGATGGACCCATCTCGATGAAAACTGAAAAAGCTCTGGTCAGATTTCTGAAAAATGATCTCCTTGAAATAGGGACCCTGAAAAAGCAAGCCTCACTTCTTCCTCAATCCGAATCTATGAAGAACACTGAAAAAGCACCTGGTTTGGGTCTTCGAATCTTCGTTGAAAGAAAAAAATAAAATCTTTCCTCTGGATGCAACTTGCAAAAGATAATGAAATAAAGAAGCTCAAATCTTGTCTTTATAAATCTTTTGGTCGAAAAAGCAGCTTTATTTGTGTGAGAAGAAAACTTCTCCCTTATCCATGAAGAAAGCATCTTTTAAAGCATAAATCCAAGTGGATGTCTTCGAATAGGAAGAATCCCTATTTTATAGGAGCCTATGGCTTCATGTGCAAGATGACAAAAAATATCTTCTTTGATGATGTCATCGAACACGCAAATTGAAAGAAGTGCTAACAAAATTTTCTTCATTTTTGACACTTCAACACTCGTTTTGACTTAAATATGGCCTGTCTCCAACTTTGACAAGGCAGAAAAATGCCATCATGAACTGAAAAAGCTAGCTGATCCTGACATTTTGGAGATTGATCAACTGAGATTCCATCCCCTGCCTCCGTTTGACGATCTGACATTGTTTGACCAAATTTGACCTCTCAGAAATTGCCAACGGGCAAAGATTGGTAACAAAGCATGTCGAAAAACACTGAAAACATAAAAATATTCTAACACTACTCAAGTTGGGCGCCCCAAGCTTCTTGGGGCGCTTGGTTTCCCAACACTTAGCCATTTTTTTAGTTTTTTCAACTTTTTCAATTTCTTGGTTTGCGTGCGCGTTCCAGAGGCACAGGACCCCTGTTTGGCTGTCAATTTCTATCAAATGGGATGAAAATGAGTCTGATGATCTAGAAAATATGTAGGCTTGATGAAAAATGAGCTGATTGTACCTTCTGTTTGCTTCAAAAAATGTGCCAAACTGATCAACACTGAACCGGACCGGGCTAACGGAAGGAGATTCATGTTTTTCGAGAAAAAACATAAAAATAATCTAACTCTAGAGAGTTTGGGCACCCCAAGCATCCTGGGGTGCCTGGTTTGTCAACATTTAGAAAAATTTTAAAAAATTTTCAATTTTGTACCTTTTCTCGATTTCTGTGTCGACGACTCCTGTTCAGTCTTCGATTTCGGTCATTCTGATGACTGTCGAGGTGGGACGGAGGGTGATCTGAGTAGTCTGCACATATTTGTGATGAAATCTTGGCTTTGACTGACTTTTGACCAAGTTTGACCAACCGGAAAAGAGTTGACAGAAGCATTTTCGACGTTTCTCAAAAAACATGAAAAAAAACTAACACAGGAGAAGATGGGCGCCCCAAGCCTCATGAGGTGCCTAGTTTCACCAGAATTAGTCAAATTTATGATTTTCCAAATTTTTAATTCACCTTAGATCCATCTTGCATCGTTTTGCGTGCATTGTCGAGTCGACGACCGTTTGTCAGTTTTGCGTCGTTGAAACAGCGTTGGAAACTCGTCGAAGAATTCTGGCAGGTGAACTTTTTTGTGTTGATGACTTTTGAGCTCATGCTTCACCTTGTGAAAAAGCAAAAATGACCCAGTAGAGAAAACTTGGTCATTTGAAGATTCCGTCTGAACCGTGCTGATCGTGGAGCAAAATCGACCAATGAGAATCGAGTGTGACACCTGATTTGGAGATTCTATTTTTAGAAAATTTTGCCAACATCCATATCTCAAGAAACCTAGAAAACCTAACTCGACGTCTATTTTTAGAAATTTTGCTTTTTTGACTTTTTGACGAAAAATTTTCTAGACTTGTTTCAAAATGCCTTAGTGAAGCAAAAAATTTGGTTGGGTACAACACAATTCATGATTGATAGTGGAACATAACTTGAATGTATCAATCAAAGTTGCATTCACAGTTATCGATGGTTTGATGGAATCCAAAATTTTTGCCTCATCTAGCTTCTGAGAAAACTGGTCCTTATCCAACTTCATTGTATCCTCCATCTTTTTGAAAGCGCCCTTTCCAATGTATCACTCTGATGTGTCAAAAGCCACCAACAAACCAAACTCTTTCAAGTATTCTACATTTTTTTATATAGCTTCTGCAGTATTTTTGCAGCCTAATCCATAAATTCTTGTGCTTCAACTAGCTTCAAACACTTCTAAATGATATAGGATGCCTTTATTAAGGTATCAATTTGGTTGTGAATTCCTTTGGATGTCAATTCATTGTCACTACTTTTGTAAATTATTTACAAAATTTTCTTTGCATTTTATGTCTTGAAGTCACGTTTCTGTTATCAAGAATGTATTGGTTGAGCTTCTTATTTTGTACTATCAGACCTTCAATCAATTTAAATAATTTATATAAATCATCAATCTTCTGCATTATTTCCTCCCACTTGTTTTATTTTATATGAATAATTGTTTTTCTATAAAATTCAGATACAAGATCATAAATATCATGGTTTTCATTAGTGAAACCTGAAGTTTTAAGTAGTTCGGGGTAGTTTATTTTTTTTATTTCTTTGTCTTTCCCAATCCCTAGTTTGGTAGTGGTGGTAGACATGTTTGTTAACCCTCAACCCTAAACCACAAGATTGAAAATTATTAAACTAAAGGCTTATAATAATATAGAGTTCAAAGGAATGTAGGACTTTTATCTTTCACTTACCCAAAAAAATGAGTACAAATATTGGGATTGAGTGACTATGTCACATCCCACAATTGATATTAAAATTTCTAGTGGACTACAATCTCCTTGACCCTCTCGCTTCCAAATAGTATCACCTAGTAGTTGTAATTTAAATTGCCTATGTGCAATACTATGACTTAACTTTTTAATTTTCTTGTTTTTCTCAAACAAGTGCCAAGTAATAGAACAACAAGTGCAACGTGTTACATCCTGAGTCCACATTATTATTACATTGCAATTTTGTACTTCCACTTCAAACAAAATTTAAGGATGGCTTGCAAGTTTGTAGCTTTAATTAATTCACCATGTTTGGCGATGGTGGCATTGAAAACATATTATAAAATCTCAATTGTTGATCTTTCCAAATCTAACGGCTCTTGATTGATTCTAGAGATTTGAGTTCACAAGTCTAGTGCTTCAGACATTTCATTCTGGAATTCAACTACATTCATCCATCCTAATTCGATGTTCATCAAACAGTGAAATATTTTTACATATTTCTAATTTTCTATTTATATATTGTTATGCAATATGAAATGAAAACCTATATTATAGTCATATTTTTATTATTATATATTATATTTTACATTATATACATTTTTAATATAAATATATAATATTTAATCAATATATAATATATATTTTAATAACAATATACAATTGTTAATTAATTTTATTTTACAATTGAAATTGAATGATGCACACTTCAATTTCATTAAAGGAGGGGTAATAACCATTGATCTCAATCATTCAATTTATTAATTCATGAAAGATTCAATCTCAATCATTGATCTAAAAATATGTAATGGCTCCCAACTAATTCCAAAGCCTTTTGTTGGCAATATGTAGCTTTTAAGATCTACCTTCCAGAATTAAACTACAATTGTCCATCATTTGTTCAGATAGATCTTATGTATATTATTCTGACGGACACTAAGGAACATTACATTCATCATATTACAATGCGCGCTGGCATAGACTTAGATCTTAACTGTGGAAAGCATGCTTAAAAGAAGAAGAGCAGAATGAATACTCTTATGTCTTAAGCACGGCTTCCTACATTAAGAGCATAACTATGAAAACTTAAAACCAAATCTATTAACTAAAGAAGACCTGAACTAAAGAAGACTCTAAACTAAAGAAGACTCTTTTCACAAGATCGGACTCTCTAGGATTTCACTTCGCTAGAAATCGTTGAGAAATGCAGGTGGCCCTGTCACCTTTTATAGGAAGAGAGGGCAAAACTTTTAACCCCGATCTCAGACTTCTTTGAAATCCGTCCATACAGAGCCGACACGTAGCAAGCCTTATCCGAAGGATGACCCGGATGAGGATAAGGATTCCTCTGGTGGGACCAATTCATCCGTGAACAAAGATAAGGATAACTTTACAAGATTCTCTTTTATCACGAGAGAGATAACTCGTGCTTACGATAAGATTGTAAGCTAACCCCTTTTACTGTGGTGTGGCCCACGTCTATCATGTTTGTCTCGAGATGATAGATGTTCTCGATGGATGACAAGCCCATCCATTAGCCTACGACCCAATACTATGAGAAGAGCTGGAGGTGTCCAGATTTGGTTGGTTAAAAATACAGCCTTCACAGAATTCTCCATCGGGATGAGTACAGTCTGGTGAGCGATAATTTCCGCTAGCCCCATACATTGGAACTCTTGGATCATCATGTGACAAGTTGACACAATTAGCACAAGTTTGTGTGGATGCATGTGGGATACATCCGGGGGGTCGACTTCCTTCTTGTTCTTTCCAAATGATGCTCATTGTTTTGAGCTTATGGGGTCCATATAATCCACGAGTCATAGCTTGAGGCGTGGCTCCATTCATGCGATATGTCTTTGTATGGATCCAGACAGGTGTCTGGTGCACATGAAAATACTGTAGCCTATTTTTGACGGTCCAATGCTCAAAGATTGAAGCATAGCCGGCAGGTCCGTAGACTTGGCAAAGATGGCGACTGATTGGATTCTCATCAGGAGACCCAAAGATAAGCTTGAAAATGCATCCCGTGTATGCTGTTGTTCCTTCAAACTGAAGATCTAATGTAGGTGGATACGGTCCTTGAAATAGGTTCCGTATGAGTGTCTTGCCATCCTCATCATTTAACCATTGATGGGGTCGTGCTATAGGGGGATTTAGGAAGACTGGAAGAACGAAATCCCCGCACCAGTTTTGAAGAACATGTCCAACATTGGGATCGATGGGTTCTGCTTCGGTGGAGAACTGGAAGAAAGGTTGCTCAGTCCATAATCCTAGAGAGGTTAACTGTTGCTTGGCAGTGAGCATCCTAAACCTGTCAAACAGAAAATCATTAGCCATTTGATAATTATGCAATTCCCTTCGTTGGAATGGGTTTGTGCTCCATTCGTTGTGACTGGCTTCATACCAACGCTGTTCTCGGATTCGAATGACCCGAACATTACCTTCAATTTGGTGAACAGTACCCTGTTCTTCAACACCCTGTACTGAGGAATTAGTAGCATGTCCTTCTCGGGACATAAAATCTACAAAAATATTTTCAACTCCTGGCAGATGAATAAAATCAAATTCATAAGTACTGAGAAGTTGAGCCCATCGGAGAAGCCGACCTCTTACTACCTTATTTTTGGATTCCTTACGAAAGAATCCCCACAGGTTCCGCAAATCACTTTTCAGAAGAAATCTTTTATCAGCTATAAACATTTGAAATGTTTGGAAAGTATTCACAACCGACAAGATTTCTTTATGCGTGCTGTGGTAGTCAACCTCACTATTCTTGAAGCTACCAGAAGTATAGCGAACAATCTCACCTTTGTCTTTGGGATTAAAAGAGATTGTTTTCTGTTCACGAAGAACTCCTCCACATGCACCTTCACTAGCATATGTTTCAACAATTTTGAATCCCTTACTAGGCAGCTTGAGAGGTGGAAGCTGAGAGCACTTTGCTTGATTCGTACAATTAATGCATCATGTTTTGCGGTCCATGGTGGTGGCTTCTTGCCAAGAAGCTTGTTGAGTTCCAGCCTATCTTCAGCAAGCTTACAATAAAATCCTGCAATATAATTTACAAGGCCCAAAAACCGTTGCAGTTCCTTAACAGTGGTAACAGGCAGAAGAGCAATACGGTGCAAGATGTGTGGTTGGGCCTCCATCTGCCCCCCCGGAAGAAGCTTGATGCCAATAAAGACAATCTCAGATTGAGCAAAAAGGGACTTCATGGGATTGACAGCAAGCCCATTGTGTTGGCAAATAGAGAGGAATTAATGCAAGTGGTCAAGATGGTGAGGCATGTCTTGGCTAAATACAAGAATGTCATCGATATAGGGTTGAATGAATTTGGCAGAAGGGCGAAAGATGACATCCATTTTTTGCTGAAAAATAGAAGGGGCTGTTTTGATCCCAAAGGGAAGGACAGTCCATTCATATAGACCTTGAGGTACCGAAAAGGCAGTTTTATAGTAATCAGCACTTTTGAGACCAATTTGCCAGAAACCCTTAGTTAAATCAAATTTGGAATAGACATGACTACCTTGGATAATTTTCCAGATATGATCTTTGCTAGGTAGAGGATGGCGATGATCAACAAGACACTCATTTAGCGATTTATAATTGATAACTAACCATTTTTCAGGTAGTTCATTACCATTTTCATCTACCTTGGGAACATACATAGCATGACAAGAGAATGAGGAATCAGAAATTTGGATAATTTTAAGTCTTTCAAGTTCTGCAACTTCTGTTCTACAGGTTAGAACCTCTGTGGAACTCATAAGAAAATAGTTAGCTTTAGCTTTAGGGATGAGTTCATTACCGTCTGGATCACGTTTCAGTGGTAGATCACAATAGAGGTTCCTTTTCTGTTTCTTTAGATCCTTTGTCATGACTGTATCAACAAAAGCAGTTTGGATCTCTGTTAGAGATTCTTTCCATCATTGAGTTGTCTGCTTAACCAGACTGTATTGACTGCTTTCTTTTTCTTTTCCTTTTCCCGCTTAGTGGCATAAGCGAGCGTCTGATAGAGCCGGGGAAGCTGATACGTCCCTCTGATGATGATGAAGTCAGAATCAATAGTGAAAGGTTCCCATTGTTGAATAGCGTTACTTCCTATTACTCCATCATAACCATCCATTTGATACTCAATAAAAATGAGTTTATCAATAAAGCCATCAAAACCAATTTGAATAGGAGCAATACAAAAGGAAGAACTATCTTCTTTTTCAACATTACCAAAAGTAATTCCGGTGGTACCTTTCATCCAGGCATCATCGGGGAAAGCATTATGACGAGCTAAATTTAGATCAGCTCCTGTATCAATAAGAAAGGCTAGAGGATAAGCCATAATACCTGGAAAATGAACGGTCAGAATATTACCAGGACATGTAGTAGTAGGCTTTGCCGTTTGCTGATAAGCTTTCATCTGCCGACTGCTTGACCCTTCCTCATAGATAGGTGGTTCTTCCACTTCTTCTTTGACTATATGAGTGAGAAGAGGACTATAAGGTCTTTCTTCACAGAACAGCTGTTCTTCTAAAATAGTAGCTTGAGCGGGTAACTGTATAGAACCAGCAGAATTAAACTGACTGACAAACTTATCAAGTTCAGGTGCTTTTTCCATTTCTTCTGTGAGGTAGAAATTTTCTTCATCATCAATTTCTGAAATTTCTACTTGAGCTTGACTGATTACCTTTTCAAGAAAGGCTTTTTGATTTCTTCTCCAGATGCACCGGGCCATGCTTCCAGGAGAGGGAGCTTCGGTCATAGGGCGTTGCTCCATGGGTTGAGACGTTGGAGGCCTTTGAGATGGTGGCCTGGGAAACCAAGGAGATGGTCTATAACCATGTTGACTAACGGTAGGTGCAGAGAACCCTAATGGTCTGATGGTTGGAGTTTTTCCCCTTGTTGTGCCGCCTTCAATATTTGGCTGGAGCAAGAAATATTTTCTGGACTTGAGCTGATCAAGTTTGCCGAGCAGCTTCTTCCATGTTTCCTGACCCATATTCATTGTCTGGAGACGGGATTCTATTTGGACAATTTCTTCAATTACTTTGTCCAATTCAGCTCGGGTGTCCCTTCTTAGCATTCTGCAATAGAAGGAGACTTCCGAATCTTCATCAGAGGTTTGTTCATCTTTGGTCATTAAATTGACCTGACCTTGAACTTGCTCTTGAGCTGATTCATATTCTTCAAACTCAGATTCTTCAGATTCTGTAGAGAGGACGATGTCCTCTGAGTCTGAGGGATAATCATTGATGAATTCAAATTCATCATTTTTCACTCCTGCATTCTTGGCCGCACGAACTTTTCCTTTACCCTTTTTCTTATTGCGGTCTGGACACTTATTTGCAAAGTGTTCACCCTTGCAAATATAGCAGGTAGGCTTCCATTTTCTGGATCCCTTTTTCCTTTTATCTCTTTTCCTGAAGTATCCCTTTTTCTTTGGATACTTGTTCTGAAATTTTTTCTTCTTCTTGTATGGCTTGTTCATTCTGTCACAGGTAGAACAAGAAGATTTTCCCTTTTTGGGGAACTGATTAGAAGGCATGATCTGGTAACACACAGATGAAGAAAGTAAAGGCTGTACCTTTTTTATTTCTTTCTTTGCTTTTCCTTCTTCACAAATGTCTTCATTGATCTGTGTTAAGAATTGAACTGAGGATAGGTTAGTTCTTTCATTTCTATATTCTCGATTACCAAATTCTCAAGAACTTTTTTTTGATAGAATTCTCCTATCACAGTACCAAAACTTTTTAGAAAAGTGGTGAACATGAATTCATGATTCTGTTCACGGCCTGACAGATAAAAATTCTCATATTGGGCATCACAATATTCCTTAAAATACTTGAGGTCCTTACATTTACCTTTGATGAATTTGTTATAGGCCAACTTTTCTCTGACATCTGTTTTTCCTACAAACAGACGTGTTAATTGAGCACAGACTTGATCTGTACCTCTGTCCAAAAGGTTTTCTCTATAAGTATCATCAAGACGATCCCAGACATGTCTAGCGACACCAGTCATGGCATTTAGAGCTTGCTTGATTACTTGCTTTTCATCTGCATCAGTATTAGTAGAAATGTAATTTGTTATCCAAGCTCTCATTGCATCAATAGCTCTTGTATTTTCTATATCTTCAAAATGATCAAAATTAACAAGAGGAGGAGTGTCTGCTTTCAGGGTCTGAATATTTTTGAATGGATCAATGGGATTGGATCCATTAGGATTAGAACCAGAACCACGAGCCATTTGGAATTTTCCTTCGGCTTGTTCAGCTGGAGTGGTTTCTCTTAATGTCCCTGAGGAGGGATCATAAACCTTTTCAATCACAGGCTTCCTGACTTCTATCTTCAACTTAGGTCCTTCATATTGAGCCTGTAGATAACCCTTGGCACTAGAAGGGAAGTTCTTTGTTCTCACGGTCTGCTGTTGTCGGACAGTGTGTGTCACACTTTGAATAGTCCGAGATTCTTCTTGAAGGGCAGACTTTATATTAGAGCATTCCGATTTGATGGAATCGCTCATGAGCAGTTGTGATTGTGCAACTGAATGAACTTCTTTAGAGATTTCAGTGAGTCTCTGACTATTATGTTTCACATGGATGTTTGTAGTGTTCAGTTGTGAACCCAACACATCACAATCTAATTTTACTTCACTTCTGACTTTCTGTAGAAGTTCTCTCTGTTGATCTAAAGATCGTTGCTGAGCAACCCACCAGGTTTCAGCTTGACTTTTGAACTCATTATACTGAGTTTTGAGTTCCTGAAGATCTTTATTCACAGAGTTCATCCACTGATCTGTGAGACGCTTTTCCAAGCGTTCTAGAGTGGAGATTAGAGAATGAAAATTCTCTTGAGCACTAAGGCGTGCTTTTTCAGCCTTGACTGCTTCGATCTGATGCCAGATCTTTCTATCCTCAGCAAGAAGCATAGATTTCCTAAGATAGAGATTTGTCCAGTTAAGCAGCTTGCTTTGACTGGTACCTTGAGAATTTTCACTAAGAGGAAATAAATGCAGAGGCTAGAAATCAGCTTTAAAGGTTCTGGTCGTATCATACAAGATAAAATCCTTGAAGGGTGGTATGGTACCAGGAACGAGACAAGGACCTGCAAGTGTGCTAAAAGCTTTTTCATGGGTTTCAGAAATATCCTGTTCAGGTATGGTAGCTTGTCGGGCTGACATCATTCGGACATGACCAGATCTTGGAGGAAAGACAGACGAACAGTCTTCACATCTATACAACCCATTATCTAATTCAGAGAACTTTTTATGGGTGCATGAGGATCTAGAAGGCATGGCTGAGCTCCCAGCCTTGGGAAGTGTAAACAAACTTTCAAAACCCTGAGAGGGTTGTAATCTAACGCTCTGAGAGAGAGGAAGAGAACTCACAGATGGACCAGGTTGGTTATAGTTAAAAACCCTTTCTGTTCTCATGGAAGGTCCAGCGCTCAAGGCTGACTGGTGGAATTTTTAAAAGTGGATGGTGGGACCCATTAACTTCATTAAATTTATCCCGCCATCGCCATTAATAAAATATTGAATGGGATTCCAACTTAAGTCATTATTAAAATTGATAATTATTAAAGCTTATAGATAATTATGAAAATCTAATAATGTTAAAACTCAAGGTTCAAAATATTACTTCACGAATGATATATATAATTAATATATATTATATTAATTAATATTATATAAATATATAATATTTTAGTATATATGAAAATAGTACCTCTTTCAATAGTGTTGTTGAATTAGAGGGAAATGGCTCGGTACCAAAATTTGGAGTGAAGAGATTCAGGATGGTGGCAAAGAAGAATCAAAGGTTGGTCAAGATACCCTTACAGGGAGAATAGGGGAGAAGATCAAAGAGGTTGGGGAAGAGACTGGAGGTAAGGTAGAAAGTGGGATGGTACAAATGGATGGAGCGAATAGATTAGAGAGAAGATGGAGGAAAGAGTGCAGAATCAGGAAGAAGATTGCCCATCATGGAGGGAAAAGGAAAATACTTTGGCCATAGGAGTGAACGCTATTCCAGTAAGATCTAGAACACTCCCAACATGTATTTCCATTAATGTAGATAGCATAGAACTAGTTAATTCAGTAGTCAGGCTGAGCACTAGAGGTTTTTTATCAAAGGGGTAGGAATTTGGCTTGCTAGGGCAAAACTCAGTAATTGGTGTCTTAAACAATGGAAGAAAAAGTAAAGATCAAAGCTCTCCCTAGGGGTTTCTTTCTTATTGAATGTGAATCAACAAAAGACAAAAAGGAAATCCTAAACCAAGGGCCATATATGATGGACGGAGTAGGGGTGTATATAAAGGATTGGCAGCTGAATTTTAACCTGATCAAACATGAAATTACAAACACCCCCATGTGGATAAGACTGTATAATCTTCTGTCAGAATACTGGGACCTGGGAATACTCAAAAAATTTGGAGAAAGCTTGGGATCTTTCATCAAAATGGATAATTATATCATGGATGAAGGGGTGGGAATGTATACTAAAATCTGTGCGAATATGGATCATAGCTCTTTAAGCCCTAAATAAGTTGAGATCAAGTCAGAATCAGGTATTTGGAGACAACAGGTAGAAGTGGAGAAAATGACTATCTACTGTAAAAAATGCAAAAGCTCAGGAAACTCAGAGTTGGAATGCGCTGTCATTGGAGGGTAAAATCTCTAAAAGGACAAAGTTTATGGATGAAGAGAATTATTGGGAAGTGACCGAGGAAGTTTCAATACAAGTAGAGTTGGGGATGGAGAAAAAAGAACACACTAAACACACCCAAGTAGGGGTTGATAGCCCACAAGGGAATGGGGATATCAGTATAAATTTTATAGTATCTGCAGGGGTGGATGACTCAAAGCCTGTATAGTTTGAAGAAATTAGTGCCGAAGAAAGGGGATCCTGTGATGTTAGACCAAAGTCCCACTCAAAGGGAAAGCAAAGAAGAATCAAATAAGGAAGTAAACCTAATCAAGGTAGAAGAAAAGGAGAATTCTCCCAACCAACAGTCAAGAAGGGCAGAATTGGCTTTCCATATCCCTCATGTGTTACAAATGGAGATGAATTTAGAGGTTGACCAGACCTTGATAGGTCAGGAAGAAGTTGATCATGATTCGGAGGAAGAAGATTGCTAAAGTGAAGATGAAGTAGGTGAACTAGAAGAAAGAACTATATCACAAACCAACTCAAAGAGGACTAAGCCTAAATTAGGGGAAAGATCTTAGGGGAAGAACATCCAATAGGGAAAGGTTGGAGATAGTTGGGAAAGCAAAAGGATAGAGAAACCTAAGTTATATGAAGGGCTTTTCCCTTCTTGAGGAGCCATGAGGATCTTCACTTGGAATGTTAGGGACATAAATGCCCCTAACAAAAGGTGTTTACTCAAACGCCAAATAAATATGAGTGAACCTGACTTGATCCTCTTCCAGGAAACTAAATTGTTGGAGGAGGACTCAACCAATATGATGAAATTCTAGAAATTATGGGATGGCTCCTTTGTGACAGCCAGAGGGGCATCAGGTGGTCTATTTCTTGTCTAGAATCCACTTATAGTAAAAGAAGGTCTACAGACTAATGATTTGTGGTAGATCAACAAAGTCACTTTTTTGGAGGAAAATGAAAGATTCACCTTGATTAATGTCTATGGGCCATGTAGACCAGAGAAGAAAAAACAAGTATGGGAACAATTAATAGGTGTCATTCAAACACTGAATTAGGAGCACATAATACTTGGAGGGGATTTCAATGCCACACTAGATGCTTCAGAGAAGAGAGGAGGATTAGAGAGATGTTCTCATATTCAAGTAGATTTTGTGGAATTTATAATGAGGAACCAATTACAAGATATTAAGCCCAAAAATGGTGTCTTTACATGGACCAATAGACAACAAGGACACTCAAACATAGAGGAAAGGTTAGACAGGTTCTTGATTGGTGGAGATTGGGGTGATACTTCCCTCATTTTTGAATCCTCCATTCTTCCTCTAACCAGGTCAGACCACTTTCCAATTCTCCTCAGTCTTGAGTTGGATGTCAGACCATAATGGAATTCTTTCAAATTTGAAAAGATGTGGCTTAGGGACCTAGAGATAGAAAGTAATATCAAAGAATGGTGGGATCAGGTAGGAGATATTAGGGGAACAAAGATGTTTAGACTTTTCAAAAAATTGTGTTTTGTAAAACAACAAGTTAGAGTATGGAACAAAGAGCATTTTAAGGAAATCTTCAAAGAGAAACAACAATTAGAAGCAGACTTAGCAATACTAAATGAAGAGATTATTCAAAAATGAATGGATCAAGAAGGCTATTTAAAAGAGAAAAATCTAAGAATGAAATATGAAGAGATATTGGCTAGAGAAGAAATTTTTTGGAGACAAAAGTTGAGAGAAAACTAGTTAAAGGAAGGGGATAAAAATGCGAAATTTTTCCACAACTCAACAAAGGCTAAGAGAAGCTTGAACAAAATCTCTTCAATCAAGGATAGCAATGGAAATCAGGTTACCATCCAAGAAGAGATAGGGAAGGTGGTGGTGGAGTTCTTCCAGAAGTTGCTCAATCAAGAGGACCAAATAGACATTATCATGAAAGAGGAATTTTTGAACCATATTCCCAACATCATTGATCTGGAAAGGAATGAGATGCTTATGAAAAGCTTCATAGAAGAGGAAATTAAGGTAGCCAATTTTCAGCTAGCACCAAAAAAAGCCTCAAGGCCGGATGGTTTTCTAGCCTTCTTCTTTTAGAAGTTTTGGAAAATCGTAAAGAAAGATTTATTTTTGGAAATAGAAGATTCCAAGAGAAAGAGGGAAATCTTGAAGGATTTGATTAACACATTTATGGCCTTGATCCCAAAGAAAGACAAGTTTGTTTCTATGGAAGACTTTAGACCTATCTCATTATGCAACACAATATATAAGATCATAGTTAAAGCAATAGAAAATAGACTTAAGACTAATTTGGTGGATATCATTTCAGAAGAATAGAGTGGCTTCACTCCTAGTAGATCAATATTTGAAGGAATAAAAGTGGCACATGAAGCAATTCACACATTGAAAAAGATCACGGTGGAAAGGATGATAGTAAAGCTAGACATAAGGAAAGCCTATGATTTAGTAAACATGGATTTTTTGCTTGCAACTCTAAGTAAATTTGGTTTTTGCTCAGAGTGGATCAAATGGATTGAAAGTTGCATCTCCTCTCCAAGGTTTTCATTACTAGTGAATGGGAGTCCTAAGGGATTTTTTGATACTTCCAATGGGCTCAGATAGGGAGACCCTTTGTCCCCCTTTCTTTTTATTATTATGGTAAAGGATCTAGGGAGACACATCCAAGGAGAAGCCAGGGTTGGGAGATGGAAAGGGATTAAGGTGTCTCCACAGGTAGAGGTAGTCACACACCACCAGTTCATAGATGACACCCTATTGTTTGGAGTGGCAAGATTGAGGGAAGCTAAGGTTATGGAGACTTTGGGAAAAGACCATCAAGCTTCAAGACACCATATCAATTGGAACAAGTCAGAGATTTTCTTTTTCAATACAGACTTGAGAAAACAAAGGGAATAGCAATTAGTATGGGTTTCAAATTAAGCAATTTCCAAGAAAGTGTATTGGTATCCCTCTTTTTCAAGGTGCCAAAAAGCCAAATACTAGGACTAGTTGATAAACAAATGTAGCTCAAACATGACCACTTGGAAAGGTAAGTGGCTATCTTCGGTAGGCAAAATAATGATGATCAAATTAGTCATCTCAGCCATACTGATTTTTTCAATGTCATGTATGAAAATCCCAAAGAAGGTAGGAGAAAACATATATTAGATAATGAGGAATTTCTTTTGGAAAGGAGTGATAGAAGGGAAAAAATTTCCTCTGATTGTGTGGGACAACATTTGCACTCCCAAACAAGTAGGAGGGACATGAATTAAAAATTGGCAAATCTTCAATAAAGCACTTGGGACGAAGTTGGTGTGGCAAATTTATGCTAGTACCCATAGCAAATGGGTGGAAATTATTCAAAATAAATATTTGGATTTGAGGGATCCCATTTGAATCTTAACCACTGATAATCTCCTAAAAGGATCTACGGTGTGGAACTTTTTTTGGATTGTAGGGATTTGATTATGAAACATATTTCATGGAAAGTTAGAAATGGTAGGAAGGCTCTCTTTTGGGATGACTCATAGAATAGGCACCCAGCATTGAAAGACATGCAAGATCTTCAGGAAGTAAAGGAATCCTTGATGCTCAGGTGGGGAAAAAATTATGTAACTATGAAGAAATGTATACTGTTAATGGAGTGCAAGAATGGAAGTGGAAATCAATTGAGGATTTGGGTCTATCGAGGAATGCTCAAAGGAGATTTGAACAGATGATAGAAAGCAGAAAAATCCATCTCTCAGGGGAAGATGATAAAATTATCTAGTGTGGAGCAAAATCAGGGAAGTATAATATGAAGGTTGGTTACATAGTAGAGGAAAATGTAGAAAAGAAGGATTGGCCAACACGTCTTATATGGCATAGTTATTGTCTTCCCAAAGTGAGCGCCTTTGCTTGGGCAGTAGTACAGAAGAAGATTTTAACTGGAGATAGATTGAGAAAGCTCGAGTTTCATGGCCCCCTAAAATGCTATCTATGTGGGGAAAATGGGGAATCAACGAATCATATCTTGAGGAATTGTCCCACTACAGAGGCATGTTGGAAAAAGTTAATGGAGAAATTTAAGTGGAGAAGTGCTCTCCCAGGGGACCTTCTCTCCACATTCAATGCCTAGCCAATAATGAATAAGAAGGCTCTCTTTTCTTGTTTATGGATTGTTAGCTCGTCTATCCTCATTTGGGAAATTTGGAAAGAAAGAAATAGGAGTCTTTCAAGAAAACGTGTTGGAAGAAAACAATTAGTGGAAAAAGATTGAACAATCAATCATGGAAGTAGCTAGTAGTGTAGTGGAGAATTAGGGAAGCAAAGATAAAATTTACTCTTGGTGGGATGATGAAATGATTGAAAGGTGGGAAGGAATTTGCATCCCCCCCGTTAATGGGGGTGTCCGGGTTGATTAAGCCAAGGAGAGAAAGTTGGTAAGATGGATCCCACCGGATCCTGGATGGTCAAAATTAAATTTTGATGGGGCGTCATGGGGCAATCCGGGACAAACAAGTATAGGTTGTGTTATTAGGGATGATGAAGGGAAGCTTTTGGGGGCTATAGATAAAAGATTAGGTATTCAATCTAATAATGAAGCAGAGTTTCAAGCTCTAATAATGGGACTCCATCTAGGACTGTCATTAGGTTTGAGAATAATTCATATTGAAGGTGATTCTTTGGTAATGATTAATACCTTGTAGTGTAATGAGACTCCAAATTGGAGACTTAACAACATTTTGTTGAGAGCAGTAGAGCTATTGAATAATTTTAGGGAATATATAATAAACCATTCCTATAGAGAAGGTAATAAGGTTGCTGATAGATTAGCCAACATAGTCTTTGACCTTGAAGAGGATATGAAAATTGGCAATGTGGTCGAGGGTTGGGTTGAGAGATTCCCATATTTTGATATCCTTCTTAAGAAAGAGGGAGTAGGTGACATGGAAAAGTCCACAGTGATAGGGGAGCCTATGTGGAGGTAGAAGGGATGAGATGGTTTGAAAATAAGGAGGAATGGCGTCAGGTAATAATTGGTTGGAAAGGTTGGCAAGCCGAAGGCATGATAAACTCATTCCATTGTATGGAAGTCAAGCCTAAAGCATGAGAATAGTGAAGAAGGGACGGGAAACATTTAATTCCCATGGAGACATAAGGTGGCGGATGATGGGAGTGAGAACTGAAATGACTGGTTGTGCGCGTGACTTCCTATTTATAGCTCAATGGCAGAGAATTCAAGCAGTTTTGAAATTTTGCAGAATGGAAGCCACCTTCACTTTGGTAGGGAAAAAGAGGCAAATGGATTTCAAAGGAATCATTTTGGAGCAAAGGTTGAGGAAATCATTCAAGGTGTAGTCCTAGATTGGATTGTTCACCATTGAGATGGTGCTGGGAGACACTTATATGAATTAGGATCACAAATACAAGGTGAATGAAGACATTGCCACTATGTTTGTCAGTGTTTGCCTGGATGTGGACAAATCTAAGGACTCCACCAGGGAGCTGATGAGGGCTCTTATTCACTTTGTCTAGCAGGGAGGGCTGGAAGAAAAATTGAATGCAGTAGTGCCCGGTCTTGACTTTCATCTGGATGGGGAAGTTTGGTTGTTAATCTTGCCATCCCATAATGGACCTTGGGTCCCCTTTATGATTCTATCTATTGGAGTTTATGAGGATGCAAGAAGGAATGAAGTAGGATGGGGTATCAACATTCTCAAGATGTTGGCTAGGATAGCAATGGAAGAAGGGCAAAACTAGGCAGAGGAAGTGGAATCGGAAGACTCGAAGCCCTTAGGTGATGAATGAGATGGTAGTCTATAGCATCATAAAACATTATAGATAATATGAATATAATACAAGGCATATAACATGTAAAAAGTCAAATCAAAAATCCTTTTTGTTATTTAATACAACCAGTAAATTGGATTTTAAGCAATGAAAATAGAATATTAAGATAGCCCTCCATTGTGAGCAGCTGGATAGAATTTTGATCTTCATTTTTAGGGGATATGGCTCCTTCAAGCCTAACTCAAATATATATATATATTGATCAATCAAAGGGGTATAGGACCACTATATTATATTAATATAAAAAGTTTACAAATGAAATGGTCTTAGATCATAGTTTAGAGAACAAAACATAGTTACATAACAACAAAACATTTATATTGAACCATCTGTATATAAAAATAGTTACAACTTCTCAAGAGCAGACTCTAACAATGTCCATTCATCATCCAAAGGTTGTCACTTTCTCTTGAAGGCTTTGAAAACCTGTTCCCAAACCTAAAATGATGTTTGGTCTTCTTGTTTGTCCACGAGCATTGCTTTAAATTATTCTTCTCCCACAACATAGTCATCATTCTAAAATGGAGAGGGTAAACCTTGTTGCACCAAATAAATAATCTACTCTCTCATTTCCTTCACAACCTGCTCTAAAGTTGTTAATTAAGTTTTACACTTTAGAGTAGCTTTATTCCTATTCCGCACCTCATTGTCTTTAGCCATTACAACTCTCCTATCATCAATCCCTATGGATAGAAGAACCTCATCTATCACACTATAAAGTTTCTCAACCAAGTCTTGAGCCTGGGATATTTTAGGCGCTAGTGACAAGAGAGTTGATCTACTTCCGCCTTGACTTGCACTATTAACATTTGACAAAATGCAATGAATTTAAACTCTGATTTGAGATCAGTTGCACTTGCTACTATTTTGACCCAATAGGAAGTGTATAAGTCTTTGATCAACTAGACAACTCTAGGTGCATGACTCACAGTTTGGATCTCCATTTGTAACTATTGGAGTTGTTGATCTTTAGTGTTGAGATGAGCTTTTAATAACTTAGTTAAGTCCATTAATTCTATCAATTTAGTGTGAAGCTAATTTATTTCAACTAATATGGTTTTTTCTTACTCATCTATCTTTTGAAGCTTATTCTTGTAGCCCTCTATTGTAATATTAATTCTATCTGATTTAGACTGCAAGGTAGCGTGTTTGGATTTCTCAACTTGAAATTTGTTAAGAGAAACCTGGGCTTGAATCTCTGAAGCCATCTTTTACAACTCTTGCTCTTGGGCCTTCGTTTAATCTTAGAGTTGATTAACTGTCTTTGGCCCATTTCAGCTCCAAATCTCTTTTTTTCAGCTTTCTTTTTATCTTTAGGAAATTGCTTGTGATAGATTTGCATGTTTGTTGCATTAACTCTACTCTATCTTCAGGGTGCACTTACGGCAAACTTATTCCTACAACATGGACAAAGTAATCTTCAACTTGCAATAGCCCCTATGGCTTGTCATCCCACACATCCGCAGGACATGGACACAATCATTAAAGCCTATTATATAGGATCATATTGCAATGTTATGCATGTGTGTGCAAGATTTTTATCCTCTCTTGCTATTGAGTTTCCATTTTTTCCTCATAGGCTTGTTTGGTAGTCAACATTTGTTAATGGAGATTAGTTGGTGACTGAATGAAACCACCTACAAATGGAAAAACCTTAGGAAGTCCATACGAGTAGGTGACTTATTGGGAGGGAGCAAGAACAATTCTAGGTGATAGAACTTTGATAAATTTTCTGGGTCGTCTCCCAAGTTTCGGTCTCCGTGGGTCTTTGGTTAGGGTTTGGTATTCAAAGTGTTGAAAATTTCTTGTCCCTAAGGTGTAAAACCCTGAACCCTTGAGTCTTTTGTGAAGAGTCATAGTGTCTTATGTTCTATTTGTGAGTTGATTGTCTATTGCCCATGCAGATTCTTTTAATTGTAACTTGTGTCTAGGAGTGTCATCTTTTTACCGGCCCCTCCTTTGGTTCACCACCTATTGTCTAGGCCTAAAGTTATGCTTATATGCCTAAGCTTTTGTTGAGCCCCCCTAGTGAGTCGTGGCCCCTTCTCACCTAGTAGAATGAATATTATTTTAAAAGGGGGCATGTGCCTTTATACTTTACAACTTGTTGCTCGCAGTGGATCGCTCCACGTGTTGATCCTACGCAACCCCTAGCACAAATAAAAGGCAAGACTCTCCAGGATTGCACCAATGTTCCACGTGTTGGCTCGACACAAGTTCTTTATGAAAGCAAGTATAAGTTTCCTCCTGAGTTGCACCATTGCTCTACGTGTCCCAACCTGTCTTCCAGTCAAAAAAGGTATGATTTATTACTACAATATATGATGACTGCGGAGCATGCCAAGTTTCAAAAGGATATGTTATTGTACCGTACCATACTGTGGGACTCATTGGTGACTAAGGTGGATGTTGTGGCATTCTCTTCATGATACAAAGGGGGCATTTTTAAGTGGAATTCCAAAAGTATGCCACGCGACATCATTTGGGCACTCTTCATTGTTCAGTGGACCCTCATATCTGTCATATTTTCATACTTGTAGAAGTATGAGAACCTGCCATGAATACTCTGTAGACTCCATGGACTCTCTTCTTGGCAGTGTATCTGAGGTGGCAATCCACGTGGAGTTTTCTCATTGGTTCGCACCATATTTTCATGGTGATGGGGATTCTCATCTCTATAGACTTGTATATACCATTGATCTAGGTGACCTGTGATGCAATCAATGGCTCATATTAAGAAAGAAAAGTTAGAGTGGTGGCATGTAATGTGCAATGAACCTGTGTAGTGGTGGCTTTTTCAAGCATGCATAGAGATCTTCTCGCCAGCATTTTTGCATGGAATGAGTCCATGAGACTTATGTGCTCATTTGATAAGATGTCCTATGGGGTGCCATGGTAGAATCTGTTGGGGTTAGCTTTTCAAAGTTGATGAAATCCTCAGATGGAGGAACTGGGTCTAGAAGTCATCATGTGGAATTGACATTTGCAGGTGCCGTTGGCTACATGACATAAATATGGGAATAAAGTATAGCCTCCATTTTCTACTTCCAATAGTATTGGTACATTATTCGAGGATTTCTATTTATGACAGAGTGCCTTGGTACGTGTTAAACCAAAATGTTCATAAAAATACCAAGGATGTGGGAGCCTTCAATTCATCTATAACTAGTTGTCTGTATTGCTATTTGTGTCTATCTTTCAATCTATGCAGGTGAAAAAGGAAGGTTTCCTGAGTTGTCTACTACCTATGTCATTTCTTTCTTTTAGATACTCTTCTCTATTTTCCTGGTTGATATTATGTTCTTCCAGAGTGAAAGAATCAGAGACATTTTCTTCAATGGTATAGGTGGTTTGGGTAGAATGCAAGGAGTTGAGTAGAAATCATTAGACCCTTGCTTGACCCCAACTTCCCCTTGTTTTCATCCAGATGGGGAATTTGAATCTCAGTCTGTCGACTCCCTTGACTCCCTATTGTTGTGAGTTTCCAGATTGGGATTGCTGGAAGTAGGGACCTATTTTCCCTCTTCCCCTCCCTTTGCACGATTGGTTCTAACAGAGGATCAACTGCAATTGAGGGAGTATTGTCCCCCTAGATGAAACAACTGGAAGAGGGGAAGGAGAATTAAGTTGATAAGAAGAGACAGTCCTTTGTTCAACTTAAACAAACACTTTCTACTTCTTCCTCCTTGACAAGGATTTTGGCACTGCCAAAATCCACTTCATGTGGCTTCTTTTGGCTTCCTAAGGGCTAAAATGGCTGAAGGCTCCCCCTCAGAAGGTGAAGAGCTACTTTCCTATGCTCAGAACATGAGAGAATGGAGGGAATTTTTATTTCCTCATTTATACAGTCCTGGCAGGGATTCCTATATTGGCGCGTGAGGATGGAGAGGCAAGACAGTGGATTCTTGTCTCATTAGCAAGTATCTCAAGATCAAAGTGTCAGAACAGAAAGATCATCTAACATATTACCATCCATTGATATGATTTCTAGCCCCTGTGCCAAGATTAGAAAGCATAAAGGACAAAAGACAGTTATCTCAGCCCGTTGGAGGAGATAATTTGTTACAAAGGCATCTCTTACCAGTTAAGAGACGGTTATATTTTCTTTCCAATTGATCTAATAGTTGTCAAATGAAAATGTGACATGTGTAAGTGGCTTGATCCTTGTTGCTCCCTTGTTTTATAAAGGGTATTTCAAGGCCATTTAAGGAGAGTGTTGTTGGTCTATCTCTAGAAAATTTTGTAGCAAAAATGCAGGGAATGGAAGGCTAGTCTTGCCTTAGGATATTTGAGTCTATGTTATTTGTCCTCGTGAACTTGATAGTGGTACTAGCATCTTAATTGAATACAGTAGCATAATTCTGAGTCAAATTGTCTCCTGATGTATGGTTAGTGAAAATTATGAATAAATAAGTCAAGGACTGTTTACTTCATCTCCATGAAAATCTTATGGATGTATCTTTCTAATTAAGTCTCTCATTCAAAGAATAGGCTAAATGGCTTAAATGGGAATTTAAATTTGTGTGAATGTATACGAGGATCTGATAAGTATGATTTGTTAAGACGGTTGAGTATGATATTGTAAGGCAATATTATGAATCTCTTTGATGCTTAGATGGAATGTTGTCATTAAGTTCCAAGCTGCATTTGATTGACTCCACGGCCCTAAGATAAGACATCGATCTCTTGCTTCTGCGTCTAGTTTTCAACCCCTAGACTAAACATGCACCCCAAATACTTTGAAAATCCTTAAATTCAGTTGTAACTATTTGTCAAAAAATGATGTTTCAACTTGTTCTATGGTCTTGAGGATGCAAAGGCTTGAATTATCTAAGCCAAATCTTCTTCCTTTTTATGACTCAAGAAAATATGTGTAGAACAAATCTACTATTAATAGTATTGATAATAATTGGCACAAGATATTTTAAATATTGTTTAGGGATCACCCTCCCAGGTTTTGTAGAGCCTAAAGTGTAGAGGGAAAGTTATTTTAACTTTCACTTATGTGTTGGCCAACCCCCCACCATAACCAAGTATTGAAAATGGCTAAATCATAGGTTATTCATGAGACTAGGTTGGGAATTAAAAACAACCAACACCAAGATGCAATGGATAATGCACCATGAGTGTGGAAGGGGATAAAGGTGGTAGACTAAGGGTATGCGAAAGAGGTGGTGTAAGGGTTTGTTGGGAAGTGGGAGATGAAAATGATGTTGATAATGGAGTCATAAACATACCAAATGGTTGCATTAAAAATGGGGAGGTTTGTGTAGCCATTGGATTCATTGTAAGCATGAGAAAGGTTTACATCGATGAAATTGATGCTTCCACTAAAGGTATCAAGATGGGGGCCCAAAGGAATTGATTGTATGGTGGAAGTGGGTGATAGCATAAGAGAGGCTAGAATAGACTGAGTAAAATAAGAGGGAAGAGAGGTACTTACCTACATGGCCACTGGGTTCATGGGTGTTGTGGTTGGCCTGGCCACTAGTATGGCAATCTCCAATTCCTCATCATCACTCTTTTGCTAATATTAGCTTATTTTTCTTCTTTTGAGGCTTTGCCTCTCTTATAGCACCAAAAACTTGTTTTGGAGCTAATTGTGCTATAGAAACATGTGCTTCCACAATACTTACTGGTGGTGTCATTTCCACAATTGGTTGAGCCATAGTAGTTATTGGTTGCGATGCAACTTGAACACCAGATGGATGAAATCATTCTGTCATTTCCTAAATTTTTCCTATACTTTGTTGGTATGTGATTTATGTGGATTGATGAGACTGCACAAGTTCTTCTCTAAGACCCCAAAATACCAAAGCTATTTGGACCGAATGAGTAGAGTCTTACAATGATTCTCTTTCAACCTATCATAGTGAAAGTGGCCATTGGCTATGAATAGAATCTAGTTCTTGGATTTCTTCTATGGAGAAACTACTGCCTTCCAACACAAACAATTATTTAGCTCATTCTTCTTGAACCTCAGGCTCAGAGCCCTCACCTACTTGAATGTTACTGACATCATAGTCTAAAGCATGCAAGGAGTGTTCTTGATCTCTAGGTTCTCCTAAGTGTCGTCTATCAAAACTAGCCCATATGATTTCTTTAGCTCCGCTATCTCTTATCTATATTTCGAGTAGGCCTTACTCTTATTTTCACTTCAATCCACATTTCTAAGGGATTTTTAGAGACCAAATGCCATGATTTTAGAAGGATCATACACGCAAATAGATTTATAGAAGGTTTCCCATGGTGGAAGTGGATTTCTAGGGAGCTCATGGGTCTCAACATACATATCTAGTGAGTCATTAATAGGTAATTTTTTAGCTTCAATAGCTAGTCAACTCTGGTGAACAAAGACCTTTATTTTTGTCCTTTTAATCCAATTTTCCATGAATCCATTTGGGTCATATGACCAATAGTCATATATGAACTCCAAGCCTAGATCTACCAATTTCAGCATCAAAAGATGTTCCACTCCTCTCTTATTGACTATTATACCTCTGAAAGAGAAGAATATCATAAAATGTATTTTTCTTCCTACTGGCTCCAAATTCAAAGTCAATTACATCCATTTGTTAGGCATATTCAATTCCCATAACCCTATTTGTAAGAAATTTAGGGAGCCTAATAGGCTCCTCTTTAAAACCATGCACCCTAATCATTGTATAGTGTGCCCCAAAATACTAGTCACAAGGGTCGTTAGTCCTCTTTGGATATCACTCAATCTAGACACATTCTCATGAAAACTAAGATATAGAAGGATTGGGGTAAGAAAAATTTCCACAAACTCATAGTAGTCTGAGGTTCTTACAAGGATCGGTGTCCAAGAAGACATTGGAATGATCTTATGAGCATCAATGGACTCATCAATAATGGAAAGATGCATATGGGTCTAAAAAAATGAGTGTTTTGATATAAGATCAAATAGAGTAGAAAAAAAGAATACCTAAAGAATTGTTGTGTACCAAAATAGACAAACTAGTAACATATTATGTCCTCTATCACTTCTACAAAATAAAGCTTGAAAGCTTGATCTTAGATGATAGTCTTGAGTTTGAAGAGAGAGCCTTTCTGAAAATCATATGCACTTAGGTATCATTATCCAAACTAAAAATAAAGGTCATCATGGAGCAAACATCTTGGACATCTTGTGTAAACTGTGGTAGAGCAACCGAGAGAGCGGGAAGCTTGGTGTTATCCTTTTCTCAGTGAAGCTTCTTATTTGAGAAGTTGAGCTAATTATTTCTTTTGTCCCACAGTTGTTGCAATCTTTGGTAACCACATTCAAAGGGTTGTTCATCATATCCCAACTGAAACATCTCACTGGTAGTGTTAACATTGATTGTCACTTGAATATTCTTTCCCTAAATTATCTTTGTTTTTGCGTCAAAATAGTTGACACAAGCTTGAATGATTTCTAAGCATGGGTGAACATTTGGGACCATATATTGTGCTAAGGTAGAGGTCCAAACCCTTATTCCAAAGCTCTCTTTTTCTCCCATTCTCAATCAACTTAACATTTGAGCATGTGCTTCTTCTCAAAGATTCTTTGAAGTCTTTGATAGTACTATATCAAAAATACCATCGACAATGTTGAATACAAGAGAAGAGTCTAAAAACTTCCCCTTTTTGACTTTTCTTACATTTGAAATGTATTCCCTTGATTGTGCAGGCACTGCAACACAAGATTTACTATCCTTGAACTCTGGGGGAAGGTTCTTGAGAGGGTTGGAAGGCAAACTCCTCTTCCTCTTTGGCATCTTGATGTTTCGTACCTCCTTTCTACAAATCTAATCCCTTTTTCAAATAAACTCAATGAACCGCTCAAATATTTAGAAATAGTAGGGAAAGTATGGCTTCTTCATAGGTGTACCATAATTTTCTTCTTTATGCTTCGGGCTCAATTTATAATCATAACTTGTAAAACAAAGTTATGAAACCTACGATCTTGAGAAACACTCATTAATTGTAGTAAATGAAGCTTCACTTGAATGTCACGTCACACATTTGGGCTATCTCTTCAATCATAATCTTTGATTCTTTGTATCATTGTTCTGAATTTAATGATCTACTGCATTCAATACTCGTTAACGACTACTTAACCTGTATTTCAAAAAAAATCATTTAACTCCAAATATTTAGGAATGAAAGGTAGAATCCACTTCTGAGAATAGCATGGATTTAAAATTGTTTGTAGTGGTGCAAAGATACAAGGAGAGATCATGCAATATTTGAACGTTGTCATTTTGACATGTTCTAAACGTTGTGCTATTGCATGTTTCATCCAAGTCAGTATTCAATGGGACCCACTATTTTCAAAGGATCAAGGTTAAATGAAAATAAGTTCTTATCAAAGTCATTGATGTCCTGGCCAAAGAGTTTGACGTGGCACAATCTCACAACATTTAAACTTTGCAATCTAACAACTTTAAAGTGTTACGCCATTGGCCAAAGTAGATGAGTTGATAAATATTGATGACCCCTATCTCTTTTCTAAGGGATTACATGATTAAGGGTTAAATTGTTAATATGAGTTCATGAGTGCCACATGGAAGCATCATACAAATTAACGGGATGGTAGGTGTGACAGGTTCTAAATGTTGTGCTATTGGTCAAATACTGTCAAGTTGGAATCAACGGACCCCATTGTTTAAAAGTTTTCACGACAACAACATAGATGAACCCAAACACTATTGGATGTTTCATCCAAGTTAGTGTTCAGTGGGACCCACTATTCTCAAAGTTTCAGGGTTAAATAAAAGAATTTCTTATCGCTGTCATTGATGTTTTGGCAAGAGAGTTTGATGTGGCACAATCTCACAAATTTAAACGTTGTCAGTTTGACAACTTTAAAATGTTACACCATTGGCCAAATAAGATGAGTTGGCATATATTGTGGGTCCCTATCTCTTATTTGAATGATTAAGGGAATAAGGGTTAAATTATTAATATGAGGTCCTGAGTGCCACATAGTGGCATCGTGCAACATTTTGAGATGGCAGGTGTGACATGTTCTAAATGTTGTGCTATTGGTTGAATTATGCCAAGTTAGAATCAGTGGGCCCCATTGTTCAAAAGTTTCCATGACAACAACATAGATGAACCCAAATGCTATGATTATTAGATCTTTCATCTAATTCAACATTTAATAGGACCCATTATTCTCAAAGGCTCGGGGTTAAATGAAAGAAGTTATTATCACTTATGTTGATGTCCTAGCAAGATTGTTTGACATGGCACAATCCAGCAACATTTAAACATTGTCAGTTTGACAACATTACAATGTTATGCCATTGGCTAAAATAGATGAGTTGTCATATATTGTGAGTCCCTATCTCTTTCCTGAAGAATTAAATGAATAAGGGTTAAATTGTTAATATGAGGTCTTGAGTGCCACATGGTAGCATTGCATAACATTTTGGGATGGCAAGTGTGATAGGTTCTAAATGTTGCGCTATTGGTCAAATATTGCCAAGATAGAATCAACGGGCCTCATTGTTCAAAATTTCTTATCAGAGTTGTTGATGTTCTAGTAAAAGAGAGTTTGACATGGCACAATCTCGCAACATTTAAACATTGTCAATTTGGTAACTATAAAATGTCACGCCATTGGCCAAAGTACATGAGTTGGCATATATCGTGGGCCCCTATCTCTTTTCTGAAGGATTAAGTGAATAAGGGTTAAATTATTAATATGAGGTCATGAGTGCCACAAGGTGGCATCACACAACATTTTGCGATTGCAGGTGTGTTAGGTTCTAAACATTGCATTATTGGTCAAATTATGCCAAGTTAGAGTTGATGGGCCCCATTATTCAAAATTTTCCACTGCAATAACATAGATGAATAGTATATTTTAATATAAATATACATTTATTATTGAATTATATATTTTGATTAATCAAAGTGGCATAGGACCAGTATATTAGATTAATAAAAAAAGTTTATAAATGAAATGGCATTGGAGCACAGTTGAGAGAACAAAACATAATTACATAATAGATATTATTGAACCATCGATATACATTGTCGTTACTTCTCTATTTTTTATTAACATCACCATCATAAATTGGCGAATTACATTTAACCAAACAACATAGAAAAGAGACCAAACAAAACATTCAATTAATAATAATCACATATACTATAACAATATAAAGATTAAAATAAATTGTCTTTTTGAAAGAGCTTGTGGAGAAAATTGTGTATGGGTTATGGACTATGGAAATATCATGTCTTTAATACATTGTCTACTATCTAGTTACATACAAAACTTTTATCTTTGAACATTCAATTTGTCCTTTAAAATATTTTTGGTTCCTCTTTTCAAATATGTTGAATGAATATTTCACTGTAGTCCATAACCATCCTATTAATAGACAATGTCTACGTTACCAATTCAATTAGTAGTCATCTATAATGTCAATAAATAATTTTTCATATAAATTTGGATTATATGTACGAGAAACCACTAGATGTGGGTAACAATAAGGCCAATAAAGGAGAATTAAATTTATTTTCTCCATATCATTGTCAATTGTGCTATTGTACTAATTTCATGCATCAATTTGAATTTCTAGTTTCTCATACATACAATTATCTCTAGGAAATTCAACCAACCATCCAAAGTAGTATGCATCATTTGCAAATGTAAAATGTGTCAATTCTTGACACGACACATTAAATTTGGCAAAGGCTAGTATTTCTTCATTATGAGACCTACAAAGAAATAGCATCCTGCATAGCCATACATAAATAAAATTGTCTATCATACTGTTATACATTTTTTAACTCTCTTTTTAATATTTATAGAAATTTCTAATTTGAAAAGGGTAGAGATTCGAGGCTCAGAGCTAGAGGAGAAAATGAAAAAGTAGATGATACCAAAAATCATTAGTATCACACAGTTAAATCCAGAAGCATGAATGAACACAAAATAAAAGTAGTTGGACTCAATTTGTATATAGAAGTTTCTAATACAAATTTAAATTTTACTTGGTAACTTACTTTCTACGCATAGCTACTGTAATGAATGCCATTGCTTTAAACTTTTAGAGTTTCTCAAGTCTTCTACCATCCGATGCTCAATAATGCAAGTTAGCAGTCTCAGTCAAATTTCAAAATCATACTTCAACAAGTTAACCTTTTAACCTAGCTTTGTCATTTTTCTAATATTTCCAAGACAAGTGTTAAGTGCCAAGTAAATGTATATTTGTGAAACATGTATACAACTAATTCACCCATGGTTGAAGTAATAAATAGTAATAAAGTTTTGTACATGTAGTACAAAGAAATTGACTAATGGCAAGCAACTGCATTAAATTGACTTTGCCATCACCTCTAATATACTTATTAAGATATTGAATGGATATTGGTTGATCTAGGTGGTTTTTCACTTGGCTTTCAAAGTTTCAAGATTTGATATGATGGATTTGATTGCAAAAAATAGCTCATTAAAGATTAAGGTACTACAACTTGTCCTATCAAATATGCGACATTATTACCAATCGAGATCAAGATTCACCCACTATTTGATCTTCTATTTTGTTGCAAATGAAATAGATGTTGCTAGGTGGAAGTTGTACATTTTGAAACAATAAATATAGCATCATTTGTGAAGAATAATGATTTTGTATAATTTTGAAACAAGACTAGGTAATTCTATAAATTTATTTGCATCTTCCTTTTGTGTTGGTGGTTGTTTCTTTTTTCATTCTTAGCAATCAAGATGAGTTAGTTGATCCCTCGCCATGTTTCTCTATTGTCTTGCAAGTGGGAAATGACTAATTTTGCTAGATATGAGCAGTAAAAACTAGAGAAAGTGTTTTTTGTTGACTCCTAGTTGATGATGATGTCCATGAAATTATTGGTTATGATATTCTCTTAGAATTTTCTTAAAAAAAATCTATTCAGTGACATTGTATCTATATTTTTATCACATTTAATGGACTTGCTCAATGACCTAGGTCTAGTGAAGATGATCGATAAGGCAATGATTCGGGAATCGCTTATCCCTAGGGAAAATCTTGATTTAGCTTGAAATGATTATGAATGTGATGTAAGACCATGGGATAAGGTTGGGATTTTCCCTTTACATGTATTAGAGCGCTCAACTGCAACTAATTACATTCTTGAGGAGGCAAAGATGACACTTTTTAGAGGCTCGTTGGAATCCTTTGACATGGCCCTTATTATACATAATGATTTATGTGCTTGTTTATTACAAAGCAAAGGTTTGTTGTTTATGTTGCATCTTTTCTTCTTCAAGTGGCATTTGTTAGGGGACACATCAATGAGGGCCATTAATATTTAGTCATTATGGCATTAACAAGTTTGTTTTGAGTTTTCTATATTTTTTCATATTTTGAATTTTCCTTCATATATATACTCTTTTATCCAAGGTTCATGTTAGGGCACCTTTGCTTAGGGCCATCTAAGTAATCCTTGGTAAAATCTTTTGTTTATTATAATATTATAATATGGGTTATCTATGTAAATTGTAATTGTAGTCATCGTTTTAAATTTTTGTTTTATTATTTATTATTTTTTGTTAACTTAATTCTGAAAATTTTATTATTTATGATTATTCATTAATTTTGGAAGTATCATTATGCAAAATATTTGTGAAAAATAAGGTTAATCTAAATCTTCACTCATTGACACTTGTCTCTATTCCAAAAACTTTATGTACAAATTTGGTTGTGTCAGAACTTCATCTTGGAATAGAACTTAAGTTGTTGATCTGTGATCATCTGACAACGTAAATTTATTATGATATTATAAGATGGGTTATCGATGTAAATTATAATTGTACTCATCCCTTTTATTTTTATTTTTTTGATCGATCAAAAGTGAGGATACCAATATATATATATAGTATATTAATAATGAATTTACAATAGAATCGATCTTGAAACCCAGATCAGAGATTCATCAAAAAGATTTTTACAATAAAATTGACTTTGAAACCCATAGCAAAGATACGATAAGACCAGAATAGTAAAAATATTATAGCTAGACTATATCGTAAATATAAAATATGAGTAACACAACACAAATTCTACCAATTAACCACCGCTGGAGCTCGCTACCTTTGAAAGATTAGGAAAAGGAGAAGCAAATTGGAATGAAGATCCTCCTCATCATGCTTAATAGAAAATGAAGATAATTGAAAAGATTGAAAGCTTGAACATATAAAATTTCCCCAATATCTAGTCGTAGTCAATCTAATGATAGTAAAGAACCTGAAGGGGAATCTGTACCAGGAGACTTCAAGAGATCAAATTTTAAGAAGATACCACCCATGGGAGTAGAACCAAAGTCAGCATTATAGAACTCCAATACATTATCCAGAGATGAAAGGAGATAGATAAATGGTTGTATATAGTTTTCCACTAGAAATTTCACAAGGTCCTTATCCAGCAAAAAGTCCTTGGAGTAAGAAAGGAAATCTGACGCCACCTTCAGAACCACGGATTTTTACAAATTTCTTTCAACCATTTTCTACCCACAATTGTTTGAATTACTTCCTCAATAAGATCACAAGGCATGATAAAGACAGTCGATTTTTTCCTTATCAAAAGGATGATTATCAAGATGCTCCCAAAAGCATCATGGAAGGGATACACGCCATGTAGCATTCATTCTTCAGTAAAGGAAATAGCAAAGCATATATGGTAATGAGTCTCCATTAGGTGAAGAATTTCTTAAAAACTAAAACTAAGGAATATTTGGTAACAGATGAAATCTCTCAAAATCTCGCACACCAAATAGATTCTCCAACCTTATATCATATGGCGTAACGGGATGCAGAAAGGTACAACTGTAATCAATAGTAATCAAGGTGAGGACGATTAAAGTGAGTTAAACCCTACACTAAGATCAAAAATAAATGTTAACAATAAAACAATGACAAATCCATAACGTCAGCATTCAGGAGCCAACACAATGGAGTCGTCATGTAATATGTCCACCGTGTCCAAGGATTTTTCTAGCTCATTCAATGCCATGAAAGAAAGAGTGATATCATGCCAGTCCTCCACTTCAGAGCTTTCAAAATAATCAATTTCTCTTTCAATGGCTATAGTAGATAAATTGTGTGCCAACCTATTTCCCTCCCAAAAACAATGTCTACATTCAAAATAATCAAACTGAGACAACAAATTCCAAGCCAAATCCATCATGTTTGTGAGTTTCCAAGAGCTGGCTTTCTTTTTTAAAAGCATTAATAACTAGCATGAATCCATTTCAATCATTATGCAAAATATTTGTAAAAAAATAAGGTTAACCCGTTCATTCATTGACACTTGTCTCTATTCCATAAATTTTATGTATAAAATTGGGTGTCAGAATTTTGGCCATAGAACTTAAGTTGTTGATTATGATCATATGTAAATTTATTATAATATTATAATATGGGTTATTGATGTAAATTGTAATTGTAGTCATCCCTTCTAAATTTTTATTTTATTATTTATTATTTTCTATTAATAACTTAATTTTGGATTCCAAAATTTTTATTATTTATGATTATTGGTTAATTTTGAAAGCTTGATTATGTAAAATATTTGTAAAAGATAAGGTTAATTCGAATTGTTATTCTAAAAACTTTATGTACAAATTTGGGTGTGTCAGAACTTTGGTCCGTCATTGATTTATGATCATCCAATGATCAAAATCTATCAAATTATTCAATCTTTTTAAAGCTATAAATTCGTCAAGTAAATTAATCATTATCATTTAGCATATGATATTTTCACCAGCGACATTATGATTTTTTTAAAATCGTCAACACATTTGATAAATAATTAATTTTATATTTTTGAATATATCTATAATTCACCACCTAACTTATTTTATTTTTTGAATACAACTATAATTCACCAACAATCTTTTTTCAAATCTATCTATAATTCGCTAGCTAAAACCACCAACATGGACAAATTTTAGAAAAATCACCAACAAAATTATTATCTTTCAAAAATAGGCATACATTCACCACAAAAATTATTGCCTCAAGCTAGGATTCACCAAGATTTTATAGGTTTTTTTAGGGGGGTTCCTTAAAGTTATCATTGAAAAGGAGACTCACTTAGTGAAAACAAAACACTATTAGCCGATGTGAGTCTTTAGTTTCATTTGGAAATTAGGATTTATCACTTGGAAAATGAACAATCATTCATGAAATTCATTCCATTCTTTAAGAATCTGATCCTAATTTTTAAAATAACAAGATTTTATTATTAAAATTATGCAATAACTTTTTATGCCTTTTGTGAGTGAAATTTACCATCAAGACCTAAAACTAAATTTGATATGAAATAATACAAAATAGAAAGGGAGAAGAAAGGGTTAGAGAAAGAAAGTGAATCCAAACTCATCTTCAAAACCTCTATACATCACTCCATAGATGGACAGATGCAACTAAAAACCAATCTCCATCATACCTATTGCTACAATTATAATGCAAGATAGTGCAATCTCTAAAGGAAAAATCATGTGCATAATTGTTCCTATTCGTGTAAAGTATGTTCATTCGACCACATAGAACACCTCACCATCAGTGGTTTAAATATGCATTGAATCCATCAACATTTGGTGGATTAAATGCATAAAGTTATGGAAAGAAGACAAATTCAGAATTTAAAAACTAAAACATGAAAACCCATAAAGATGTGAGAAAATTTGTGTATCTTGTATTCATTTTTAAGTTTCCTGGGTTTTTGCCAAAAGAAAACATAAAGAACTATTTATCCTTCAGAACCAAAAGGAACCAACCCCAAAAGAGAAACCCTTACAAAGAACCATTTACAAGTATATATAGGCACCTCTCTGAAAATAAGGAAGACGAGAAGTCATTCCCTCCAAAGGTCACAAGAGGACACATAAGAATGTGAAGAGCCAACTTTGACTACTTCACATTTCAATAATACATTATTTTACACAAAAGTTGCATGTTGCACATATTTAATTAGCCTTGGTTTGAGACTGCTTCTACTTGTATAACTAGAACTTGCTTATGGTTGCCTTTACAAAGCTCGAATAAGGACCATCAGAGTATACAAATCGAATATCTGCTTGAAAAAAATGATCCAAAATTACCTCATATGCTTTCTTGTACTTTGAAATATTCTTCTCACAATCTTCACATGCCATCCAAACTCTTGTTAGCCTTATGATGGATGAAGAATCAAAATTCTCTCCACTAGATGACTCTACTTTCAACAAATTTTTAAAATGGGATTCAAAATTTGTATAGAATTCAAAGTATTATGTTCATTATATACATTTCATCCAATTATTTTTATACAATCACTAATATCCTTTAATGTATACTTTACAAGATTGTATGAGGCCCAAAATCTATTTTTGCATCCTTCTAGTATGTCTTTCTTGAAATTATAAGTTTCTACCCATTTCTTGTGAACAAATTCTTCCTTTGCATGTTCAAAATGCCTTCACTCACCAAAATCTGAAAATCAACTTTGGCAAGTTTCAAGGAAGATATATTTCAATATCACTTAACTCTCAATCAATATTATTTCCATCTCTTTCATGGCATCTTCTTCTTTTATGAACCTATTGCACTCATTCATAATTTCATCTATTGTTTTGTGACCTAGTGACAATAGTTCATTACTCCATGCCCTAGTTTTCATTATTATATTATTCACTTCATTGGCAGGAGGCATTCCCTTATCTACATTCGGAGCTCCCTGAGAAGCTAAGGCTATAGTTGTGGAATCTTTTGAACCAACCACATTTTCAATATATGATGTCAAGTAGGCAACTTTATTTCTCAACTCTTACTTTGTTGCCTTATCCTTCTCCATCTTTTAAATCATCCATTTCATAGATGACTTTTCTATTTGTTTACTCTCCTCTCTTGAAGGTTTTCCCAATGAAATTGTAGTGACTATATAATCATATGGTTGCATTTCAATTTCTAAAACATTCTTCAGAGGGGTCACAATCTGGGCTTGTCGTGTTCCTTGTGCATTTGTAGTGATAGTGGATCTTACACAAGCTTTCTTCAAATGTGGTGGCTTGACAATCATTGTTGGCAATTGAGTGAAATCATCTATCAATGGTTGCAATTCCCTCTTCTTATGTTGTTTTACTTAATTGAACAAATTAGGTGTATTTCTTGTAGAGGATTTCCCCTAATAAGTTGCTTCATCCTAAACTTCATGTTGCTCAACCTATTGTGAATGTTGATTATGAGGAGGACTTGGAGGTTGAGAAGGTGAATGAGGAGGATAATGATTTTTCTCAAAAGGAGTAGGTGTTCTCTTAGGAGGAGTGGGAGATTTCCTCTCAAGAGTATAGGATCTCCTCATTCTTCCAAGAGAGGTAGCTAATGCTTCTTGATATGAGGACTATGGTTGCTTTGAGGATGGAGTTCTCTCTGGAGATGATATATTACAATTCTTTCTTCCTCTTGGGAAATCTAAGAAGAACTAGCTTGAAATTTTCTTAGAGAAGAAGAAAGTGGGGGAGATTGATGAGGAGGAGACTTAGGAGAATATTTATGAGGAGACTTGGGAGGGGAAGAAGGAATTTATTTTAAATTATCTCCTAAAACACTGAGAAATTTAAGCTCTCTACTGGGCAAAACAACTTTTTTCCTCATCTGGTTAAGCCATTCCTTGGTCCTTTTGAGCACCTTCTTAGTTATTTGTTCTAAGTCTTTGACTTCTTTTTCACACCATTCTACTTGAGGTGAGAGTTAGGAAGCAATTTATTTTTTCTCATATTGAGGGTATATCACATTCACATCATCCTTAATAATATTTGGCACAATAGCAATTTGATACATTTTCAATTGATGTATATTGAACCTAGTGTAATCTCTTCTTATAACTTCATATTCATCATCACAATTGATCCACAAGTAATGTAGTGTTTCCTTGTGTTTGCAAAGAAATCTTAACCTCTCAATAGTGGAACTTGGGTTAAACAAGGATCTAGCTTCATATAGCTTTAAATTGAATTATGCCATCTCAATTTCTGGACTTTTAAAAGTTTGACTTGTCAAACAAGAATATTTATTAATAATAATAGGGAAGGTAGGTCTCTTTACTTATTTCTCTTAACACAACTTGTGAACTTCAATAAGTTGTCTTCACAATTCTAAAAAAACCAACTTGTCACTAACATATCTTAGTAGTTTGTAAGGGGCTTTATCAAAACCTCCAACTCTAACATATGTAAAAATGGGAAATTTAAATATACCAATTACTGCATCTTTTGATTTTAGCTATTGCATTAGTGGACATTCTCTTGCAAAAGTCACCCTCAATTATTCTAATGATATATAAAATAAAGGCATCATTTACCCTTACAAAATTTTGAGGAGTTGTATATTCCAACTGTGGGTAATACTCAAACACTTGTTGTTGACCTTGCCCCATGATACTTTTGATTTGTAATCCTATAATGTATCGCCTCCTAATAAGGGCATATACTAAGTAAGATGTCATGTAGAATAAATATTGGACTCCACAACTTTGGTTAATTTCTCATATAATCACTAATCAAGGTTACCCAATCAATGAATTCTTTTCCAGTCAAAATCTTGACAATATACTAATATATCTATGGCTATAATTCTCTAGTAGCTTGTATGGCTATAATTCTTTGGTAGCTTCTTGCCTAGTAACTCTGCTTAACAATGTTATGCAATCATTTACATATTCTATGAATTTACTCCTAAAGAGCCTTTTGGGCATTCTAGAGATGGAGGGTTTAGTTTTCTATAGCCAAATTTTATTAAACATTTCAAGGAATTTGTTCAAATTATCATCATAATGCTTTTGGGTTGATTCCACAAAGATATTTCTGCACAAATCCCTAGTTGGAAGACCAAAGATCTCCTCCATGTATTGTGGTTGTATCTTTAAAACTATATTTCCATAAACATTCCTAATTTCCCTTTGATTAAGGTTATAATAGTAAGCACATGTCATCACCAAGGACCACAAATTACACTAAAACTGGGAAACCTACAGCTTGGACTAACCCACTAGCCCTTAAATTCTAAGTTTTGCTGGCCAAATTTGATGAGCACACGGTTATACTAAGAGGGGGGGGGTCAATCAATATAATACAATCTTTTACTTTTTAAAATTTAATCAACTACAACAATAACACACAAGAAAGATCTAGCAATATTTAAGAACACAGGAAGAACACACAATTTATGTGGAAACCCTTGCGGGAGAAAACCATGGAAAAATATTGCTTATATATTGATCTTCTTTGTAGGCACCAACCTACTTCTCTTTACAATTATTATTTTGTAGGCACCAACCCACAAGAGACACCAATCCCCACTTACAAAATTTGTAGGCACCAAACCATTGGAGACACTAATCCCCACAATTGAGCACCAACTTAGCAAGAGACACTAATCTTTTCTTTGATAGGCACCAACCTCCAAATTATTCAATGAGTGATATTGTCTTCACAAGATCTAAATGTAGATATACTTTCCCTCACAAATCTGACATTGAATGATGTAAGTCTTTCCTTCACAAGTCTGATCACAAATCATACAATGTCCTTCCTTCACAAATCTAAATTCTTCTTTCACAAATCTGATTCAAGTGATGCAATATTCTTCCTTCACAAATCTGATTCATATAATGCAATGTTCTTCCTTTACAAATCTGATTCAACTAATGCAATGTCTTCACATAAAAGTTTTCCTTAAGGTCTGCTCTAATTTCCCTTACAGATCTACTCTCAAGTTATGCATCATATATTCTTCTCTTCACAACATTAACACTCTCTTCATATATTTTGATATAAATCTGAATTACACTTCATATTCTCTATTGTAGATTTGCTTGAGTACTTGAATGATTATTTCTTATTTAAATATGCCTCATAAGTCTACTCAAATCTACCTCATATGTTTGCTCAAATTTGCCTCATAAGTCTGCTCAAATCTACCTCATAAAGTCTACTCAAATCTACCTCATGAACTCTGCTCAAATCTACCTTATAAAGTCTTCACAAATATGTTCATAGAGTCTTCATAAATCTGATCATAAAGTCCTCTTCTATATCTGCATAAACTTCTCTTCTAGATCTGCATTAACTTCTCTTCTATATCTCCATTAATTCCTCTTCTAATGATCTTCTACTAAATCTTTATGTGCAGATCTGTAGATTTCTAACTAATATATCTTTATTTCCCTCACACACTTTTCTTCCCAAATGCAAACTAGCCTTTATATCTTTCCAAGGAAGGTGACTCAATGAATAGACATAACTAATTGCAAAAGAGGCAAGAGGTCATAACAAAATACCTCCTCATAATAGTCTTTAAATAGGACAAATGTGTGGAGCTATTTGTCCTCATGTGGGATGACTTGACCTTTTGTGGGAGTGATTTGTCCTATATGGGAGCACTCCATTTAGGGGGTCATGATCTTATTGGACTTTGAGTCGACCTCTTGAAAAATATACAAATTTCTTTATTCAATGCAATTCAAACTCTAATTTGGGCGCTAATGTAATTCCTCCATTTTTCCAATGTTTTGCTAATGTAGTTGGCCATGATCTTTCTTGGATGACAATTTACTCTTGCCTTTGACATCAATGATGAAAATCTTCTAACAATCTTATTCATACATCAATGACGATATCGTTTTGTCATATCTTTGACATCAATGACAACTAATCCAACAATCTCCCCCTTTGTCATTGATGGCAACATGAACATAATTCTCTCCTTTTGCACTACTCCCTCTTACTATATCTCTCCCCCTTTGACATCAATGGAAAAGGGAAGTAACATACTTCTTTCCTTCATGATGTGATTGTCCCTCTTTTTTGTGATGATCCCCCTATCTGTAAAGCTCCCTCTTGACATCAACGACATCATGCTTCCTTTTCCTATAACTCTACCTTGTTGTAACTCTCCCCCTTTCTGTAACTCTTCCTCTTTCTATAACTCTCCCCCTTTTACATTACTGGTAAAGGGATGTTCATTATACCTCCATCCATGTCTTATATGGCATTATTACATCAATAGGAACTCATTTAATGTGAGGTCAAACATAAGCATCAACACAACCATTCAACTTTCCAAGTTATCAATTTCTTTTGCTTTTACCAACACATGTTCTAGCCAAATTGTCAAATGCACATATACGAGCATACTCTTCAAGAAAAGACTTCTTTAGATCATTATCATCCTCATATCAGGCTTTTGGAAATCTCTCTCATCAAATTTAGTCTTATAAACATCTTTATCATGATTTCTTTCTTCTCTCATTTTCTTAAGTCTTCTAGGCTCTTTATCATCTTGACAATAATTCCCCTTCACTTCATTATATGGTAAGTTTATAATATGTAGTCTACTACTACCATATCATTCTCTTTTTATTGTCCTTATGGCATAAATAGAATTCTTCCACTGCTTCTACAATAGGATTCTCATTCTTCTCTCCAATCATATCTTCTCTTTCTCTAATATTCTGTGAGACTTCATCCTTAAGTTATCTTTTCCACGGAGCTAAAAGATAGTGCAATGATTAGCTCCCTCTAAACTTGTACTTCTTATGAACTTAGTGATACCACTTGTGCATGAATTTTAGTTTTCATAAGCATAGATTCTTCATTCTCTTGCTCTTGTTTCCTTCTCCATACTTTTGTATTTTCTTCCTTTTGATTATCTATGGCTTCCACTTTCTTGTTCTACCTAGGAGGTTCCACAAAACCACTTCTACAGAACGTGCTATGTAACCATATTTGTTGCAATTATAGCACACAACATTGTAATCCAAAAAAGGAGCAAAGGAATTATAGTTCCTTCGTGAGAACCCATAAGGACTTCTATTATTGTTCCAACCAAAATTTCTTGATTGTGTTCTACAATATCTTGCCTTATAACCAAAGTGATTACAAAATACAAATAACCATAAAAGGAATGCTGAAACCCAGTCATATGAGGTTATCTCAGAGGGAAAGATCTTCTAAATGTATTTTTATCCTTGTAGTCTTTGTGAGGAATTCTAATTTTCTCAGGAATGTCATTTTCTTTATTCTTGTTTCTTTCATTCTTGATAGGACTCTTGAGAGCATTTGCATAGATTTTTGGTTTTTGTTCATTTCCCTTCTTTGGTGGCTCCTTGGGACCTTTTGTAATCTTTTGATTTTCTTCATAACCAAGACCTGTCTTAATGTGTGATGATCTCTAGCCATTGATGATATCATCTAACATTTTTGTACTCTTGTCATTCTTCAAGTCTTTGTTCCATTGAGTACCTGTTGTCTCCAATTCCTTCGTTAAGGAAACAATTTAGACTCATGCCTCTCACAATCTTATTCTTTTGCCTTTAATTGAATTATTACCTCTTCCTCAATTCATTTTGCCTCTTCAAGTGAGTTCTCATATTGATGATCATCTTCTCTGACTCTTCAAGGATTTGTAACATTTTGGCCTTAGATTCACTATCTTCTTGAAGCTGTGATTTTAGTTTCAAAATTCTCTTCTTAATCTTCTCGATCTCACTGTAGGCATAATGGAGTTCCTCCTCAAGATTCACTTCTTCATCATCTTCGTCATATTCTTCTTTTGAAACTTTCTCTTCTCTTCTTTGGTCTTCACTTTCAAGGGCATCATTATTTGCTTCTATCGCCATGAAGAGTGTTTCTTCTCTATTACTGTAAGAAATGCTTTCATTGCTTTCCTCTGATGAGCTATTATCTTCTTTAGAATAAAGGCTTTTCTTGTACTTCTGGAAGTTCTTCTTTCCTTGTTTGTGACTCTTCTTATATTGTTGATAGCTTCTTCCTTTATTTAAGTTGTAATCTTCTTCATCATTGCTACTTTCACTTTTGACCTACACACACTCAGAAGAAAAATGACCTATTTTACCACAATTAAAATATTTATACTTACCTTTGTACATGTCAGATCTTTTCTTGAGCTTTCTATCAAAATGGGCTTCTTTTGCATCCAATTCATTGTTGGAGCTATCTCTTAATTCATGCTTTTTATTCCTCATCTTCTTCAAAGCTTTGAAGGCTACCTCCCTTTTAGATGATTTCTCTTCAGTCCTCATTTCATAGGCAGTAAGGATCCCATGCAACTCATCCTTTGTCAATTTATCTAAATCTCTCATTTCTTCAATCGCCAGAACCTTGGCATTAAATCTTAGAGGTAGAGACCTTAATACCTTTTGCACAATCACAGCTTCTTCAACTTTTTCACCAAGACCCCTTATTGTGTTCACAATCTCAGTAACATGAAGCAAATAGGAGGCTATGTTTTCTTCTTCTTTCATCTTAAGGCTTTCAAATTGTCCCCTATGGGTTTGAAGCTTTGCCTTATTTACTTTATCATCTCCTTCATAAATATTCTTCAGTTTATATTAGATCTCCTTGGCTGATTTGCAATGCATAACTTTCATAAACTCTGATTCAGATAATCCACACAAAATAGCATTCATGGCTTTTGCATTATTCTCGTTTTCTTTCTTTCAATTTTAATCCATCGGTGGGGTTGATGGAGCAGTATAACCATTCCCAACAGATTGCCAAATATCAAACCCTAGAGCATTTAAGTAGGTGTGCATCCTTATGCTCCAAAAAGCATAGTTTGTTCCATTGAACAATGGTGCCTTATTTGATGAGAATCCATATCCTTCATGACCTGCCATATGTGCTCTTCAGATCTTCCTTCTAGAGGTTAAACTATATCTGAAATTGATGAGCACATGATTATACTGAGAGGGGGGGTGAATTAGTATAATACAATCTTTTAATTTTTAAAACGTAATCAACTACACCAATAACACACATGCAAGATCTAGCAATTAAGAACATGGGAAGATCACACAATTTACATGGAAATCCTTGCGGAAGAAAACCATGGAAACATATTGCTTACATATTGATCTTCTTTGTAGGCACCAACCTAATTCTCTTTACAAGTCTTCTTTTGTAGGCACCAACCCACATGAGACACCAATCCCCACTTACAAAATTTGTAGGCACAAACCCACTGGAGACACCAATCCCCACAACTGAGCACCAACTCAGCAAGACACCAATCTCTTCTTTGATAGGCACCAACCTCCAAATTCTTCAATTAGTGATATTGTCTTCACAAGATCTGAATGTAGCTATACTTTCCCTCACAAATATGACTTTGAATGATGTAAGTCTTTCCTTCACAAGTCTGATCACAAATCATACAATGTCCTTCACAAATTTGATTCAAGTGATGCAACGTTCTTCCTTAACAAATCTGATTCAAATAATGAAATGTTCTTCCTTTACAAATCTGATTCAACTAATGCAATGTCTTCACATAATTTTTTTCCTTAAGGTCTGCTCTAATTTCCCTTACAAATCTACTCTCAAGTTATGCATCATATATTTTTCTCTTCACCACATTAGCACTCTCTTCATATATTCTGATATAAATATGAATTACACTTCATATTCTATGTTGTAGATCTGCTTGAGTACTTGAACATGACTTACATTATTTATTCTTTAAATATGCCTCTTAAGTCTGCTCAAATCTGCCTCATATGTCTGCTCAAATTTGCCTCATAAGTCTGCTCAAATCTGCCTCATAAAGTCTACTCAAATCTACCTCATGAACTCTGCTAAAATCTACCTTATAAAGTCTTCACAAATATTCTCATAGAGTTTTCATAAATCTGATCATAAAGTCCTCTTCTATATCTACATAAACTTTTCTTCTAGATCTTCATTAACTTCTCTTCTATATTTGCATTAATTCCTCTTCTAATGATCTACTAAATCTTCATGTGCAGATTTGTAGATGTCTAACGGATATATCTTTATTTCCCTCACACACTTTTCTTCCCAAATGCAAACTAGCCTTTATATCTTTCCAAGGAGGGTGACTCAATGAATATACATAACCAATTGCAAAAGAGGCAATAATTCATAACAAAATACCTCTTCATAATACTCTTCAAATAGGATGAATTTGTCTTTTTGTGTGGAGTGATTTGTCCTCATGTGGGACGACTTGTCCTTTTGTGGGAGCGATTTGTCCTATATGGGAGTGCTCCATTTAGGGGGTTTGCCCCATATTAAATTCAATTCATTTTATTTAAACTTCCAAGGGGAAGAGATCTTATTGGACTTTGAGTTGACCTCTTGAAATAAATGCAAATTTCTTTATTCAATGCAATTTAAACTCTAAATTGAGTGCCAATGTATTTCCTCCATTTTGCCAATGTTTTGCTGATGTAGTCGGCCATGATCTTTCTTGGATGACGATTTACTCTTGCGTTTGACATCAATGATGACAATATTCTAACAATCTCATTCATACATCAATGACGATATCCTTTTGTTGTGTCTTTGACATCATTGACTTGACTAATCCAACAAAATTCTCATTTATGGCTATTCTAATGTTAAACTCTTCGAGACCCACATGTACTAAATTTGTGTCTATAATGTTTACCAAGTCTATCAAGAGTTTGACGGTGTTACGGCGCCTTTGAATTTATACTTCATTTATGCGAGAGAGGTCTATCCACTAGAAAATACCTAAAATATTTAATTTAAGTCAATACATTGGTTTCGCATGTTTACCAATGCATTTTACATTTTATCAAATTAAATCTATAATGCAATTAATCAAACCCTACTTATGCCATTTTCACAATTTCTAGTGTTTAAAAGGTCTAAATAATCAATTTCCATGTGTTAGAACCTTGAAAATAAATGATATACTATTTAATTGCATTTCAAAGTTTAGGCCTAGTTTGCATATTATAGGTTGGGTTTCAAGCCCGAATTGTAGCTTGTTTAAGTTTTCTTTTGAAATTTGAAAGTTTTGACATAAAAGTGGTTATGCACTGGAGTTTGAACTCTTGCTGTAGTTTGCAACTATTTACAAATTGCAAAGTTCTTTGGGGTTTCAAACTATGAATGGAGTTTAGAGTTTGACTATAGTGTGCAAAAATTTGTAAGTTTCAAAGGTAATGTGAGTGTAAGTCAGGCTTCAAATCTAATTTTCATTATGCAAGAGTTTGCAAATTATAAACTAGAAAGGGAATGCAAAGCCTAGCATTGAGTTTCAAAGTTGACTTACAATTTGCAAACCCAAAAAATTGTAAATCACATAGAGTTTTGGGAATTTGAAGTCAGGTTTTGGGGTTGATCAACATTGTGTATAAAGTTGTAAATTGCGTCAACATTTTGGAATGCAAAAAACTTGAAAAACAACATTGGTTTTTGGGAAGGGCTGAAAAGACCTAATTCTCACTAAGTTCTTGAAATATTTGGAAATGTGATTTCACCATTATAGCACATAAGCATATACAATCCTAGGGTTTTAATGTTTGGTGATCAAAACGCTAAAAAAGGATAACTTGACAAGATTCCCAAAAACTAGGGCACAGAAAGTTCCAGGGATGACAAGCGAGGAAGCCCTAATCAAAGATTGAACCAAAATTTCAAACAATTAAAACTAGCACCAAGGTGGAAATCACTAACATAATGGAAAAATATTTAAAAGCGTAAATTAGAACAAAAACCAATTCTGCCATTAAAACAGGAGTCGAAGGCCAAGAAATGAAAAATTTAGACAAAATAAATAAAACCAAAGAAAAATTGAGAGACAAAAGAAAACCTAGAGAAAGATGTAGAAACCTTCAAATAGATGGAAATGTGAAATTTGAAACATCGAAGGAAGTTGAATTGTCTTTAGAAGTCAAAGCACTTGGAGAAGATGAAATGACAAGGGAATTTGGAATGCTTGGTGTTTTGCTTGACATTCACATATGTGCCATCAATGGCACACCTACCAACTTCAAAGTTTGAGGGGTGGTTTGCAATAAACCATCCAAGTTTTAGAGAACATAAGCAATTTGTAAATGTTGTCAAATGAGGTTCAAGGTTTCGAAGGAACTTTGCACTTCAGGACATAACACTTTAATAACTTTTGTAAAAATTAAAATAACATGTCCCCCTTTTTGAAAAATGTCCCTTTACCTTATGAATCACAAACATAAGGATATTTATGACTTTGTGATACTACAAATTTAACAAGACAATAAATGTCATAAAATAAAGGTAAATTGGACATTGTCCAAGATTTACAAAAAAATGCAATTTTCAAAATCAAGCACTAGGGTCCCCAAATTTAAATTTTAGGGGCATGTTGTGTAGGTCACAACAATACACTGATTTAATATCCAATTTTGTTAAATATTTGGCATGTTGTAGTTAGTCCAACAAGTAATCTATCCATGGGAAGGATATCTATTATTTAAGATGATCTTGTTTAATGCTCAATAGTTAATACATACCCTCCAAGAACCATCCTTCTTTCATACCATGACAACTAGTGAACCACATGGTAATGTACTTGACTGAATGGCCCCTTGTTCAAGTAACTACAAGATTTGTTTCTTGACTACATGACTTTCCAAAAGTGGCTGCTTGTACAAACCAATGTTAGGTAAAGGAGATTATGGAACCAATTGAATATTATGCTCTACCTCCCTTCTAGGTGGCATCCCCTATGGCACTTGGAAGACTTCTTGAAAATATGCTACAATATCACCCAACTCTTTTTTGTGCTTGTTAGTATTTGCAATTGTAAAAACATCTAGCTCATTTCCATGTTTATCCTTTAAAAGAAGTAAACTAAACTACTTATTTTCTTGAATTACTTTAATAGCTTGGTTGGCACTTACCATGGCAATTTTTGCCTTGCTTTAGTGTGCATTTATAGTGTAGTTAGACCCCATTCTTGACTTGTATTTGTTATCCCTTCTCATAAATTAACATCTCTAACATATAAGTATGGAGTTCCAAGTACTATATCCAATACATCAAAAGGATTCACATCTGCATCCACTTCGTCAACACACTGGAATTGATATAATTTACATTGCTTTGTTACTTGAATCTCCACACCCTTTTTCACCCAAACGAAAGAATATAGGTGAGGATGATCATATGTTTTTAAGCCAATTTTTTTAACAATATTAGGTGAAATTAGATTGCATTGAGAGCCACAATCAATTACCTTGTTTTCTTGACTTGCATTTAGTTAGAATAATTTGTTCATCTCCTCTTGTTCTTTTTGTACACCTATGTCTTTTGTAGCCATGCACCCTAGCCTTTTTTCTACATTCAACTTGTTTGCAACCTCTCAATCATCCACAAAGGGGTACCATGGACTTCTTGGAGTCCTCTTTGGTCCGGTTGTTTGCCAGGTGTAGTTACAAATGCAACTTTCAACATTTTGCATCAATATGTCATGTATAACACAATGACTACAATAAATGTTAATAATGAAGCAAGGAATAAAAATTAATCCCCTGTCGCCATTCCTTATTCAAAGAGGACTTTTCAGATGTAAGACCAAGAGGAAGGATAGACAAAATAATGAGAAGACAACTAACATATGGAAAGAAGGCAGAAGATCAATTATAACAAGATCGAACTTGCTAGAAACAAAATGGAATTGCATTGGACTACGAAGAAGTCTTTAGACATTGGTACAAAGAACAAGATTGCTTCAACTCACTGGTATGTGAATATGGCTAAAACAATCAAGGGAGAACTCATGAAAAATGAGTCATCTGGTTGTGAGAAAGTTTGTAACATTACAAGGATTTAGAACATATTAAAGAGAAGGAGCCTTGCTCCCTTTTTAGAAGCTATAAATGGGTATGACCCAGTGTTGTCATGAGAGTTTGCTACCTCCTAGAAAATTGGCACAGTGTATGTGAGAGGGATAATTTTCAAGGTTTTGGAAGACCTTATCGCTACAGAACTCAACACTAAGGGTCTAAAGCTACAAAAAACTATAAAAATCTACAACCATGATGCCATGAATACTTTTCTCAAGTAGGGGGGTAGGTATCAAGATACCATAATGGTTTCAAGCGGGAAGACTTATTTGGTTGTTGGAAAGATGTGGCAGAAAATCTAATGAGGTACTTTACATTAGAAGGTAGATATAAAAGGATTTATTCGTATCATTTCTCAATGCTCAATCATCTTAGGCATAACATCAAGATGAGTTTTCCTTTTTTCTATTTAACTCCTTAGAGGAATATGTGCTTAAGGTCCTATTGGGGAAGGCAAAGTTGTCTTTCCATCAAGGTTTAATTTTATGTTTATATCACTTCCAACATGCTAAAACCTCGCCCTCACCCCCCCTCATTCTTGGAATCTATAATCCATCCCTGGTCCCACCTAAATTACCCAAAGATCCTACCCTTGTGCCCACTCCCATTTTTAAGAAGGATCAATCAACCCCACACCCAACTGCTATTGTGATGGACAAATTGACCCCCACCCTAGTTGTCAATATTTTGGTGCCCCATACCCAATGGTCACTCACTCTCGACCTACTAATAGCAAGATCATGACCAAGGGTAAAGGCATTTGTATTGAGGACCCCTCAACCCCCTCACCTCCATCTAGCCCCAATCTCATGGGAAAGACCACTGGCCCTCTCCACCTCAAATACAAATCTATAAAAGATCAAGTTGAGCACAATATCACCCCCAATGTGGATTTAAGGCATGTTGTTCCCAAACCTACTACCAACCCTTCAGTGGACCTACAATTGGAGGAATGCCAGAATTGCAATAATTTGAAGGATAGGGTGGAGAAGCTATAGGAAAGCCTTCAATTACATAATAATATAATGAAATGGCTTCTTTCCCAACACTACACCACAAGACAAAGGCTGCAAGAAGTTGAAATGGAGGTTTTCAAGCATAAGAAGTGGTAGACTTCTTAGGTGGAAGAGGAGATCTAGTCGAAGGTGGAAAGGTTTATTGCAACCTTCAAAAGGTGGGAGGATCTTGAGCAGAATGTAATTGAAATTCAAAAAGGACAAGAGGTGCTAAATAAAAACATGGCACAGGTGGTATCTTTTAGCAAAGAGACTATAAAATACTTGGCCACTAGTCTTTATGTCCTTTAGTCTAAGCTACAAAAACACCAAAGGGACAAGCAAGAAGGCCCTGCTAGGAGGACTAGGAAAAGAACAACAAAGTAGAAGGGAAAAGAAAAGTATAAAGAAGAAGACCCTGTAGTTGTCACTCTCACTGACCAAGTAGAATTCCTCAATAAATAGTGGCAAGTTGCCAGGAGATTACAGAAGCCGGCAGATATCAAATAGTCGTGTGTGTTCTATTGTTCCTCTGTTGAATCTTTGTTCTTGTTTTTTGTTGTTTTGGAAAGTTTGTTGCTATTACTAGTCACATTGCTCATGAGACTCTTTCCATCTACCTATAGGTTGTTGTTAAAGAGTCTAGACCCTTTCAATCCCTTTTTTATCAATATCAAAAACACAGTGACTAAAATGCTTTTTAAGATTCTTGCATTGATGTACAACAATAGTTTTCTTGTCTTTTGAATTACCTTTCTTGAAGATTTTTTTCTTCTTGGAATAATTGTTCTTTTGTCCTTGCTTTGAATATTTCCCCTTCTCTTTTCTTCTTCTCTTCCCCTATGTAATATGTGTGAATGCATGCCTCATCCTAATCCTTTGGTTTATTGGTAATTACCATTCTTTGGATGTGCACAAAGACCTCTAAGGTATTTGTTAGCATCTTCATCTTTAATGTCCAATCCAAGCAACATGGCTTGTCTTTGAAACTATGTAGTATAGTCTTGCACATTGCCTTCATCTTCAATGTCCAATCCAAGCAACATAGCTTGTCTTTGAAACTATGTACTATAGTCCTATGCATTGTACACCATCCTGCTTGAAATACAACCACTAAATATTTTGATTGGTTTTATGCCCAATTCAATAAAAAGTTTTAGAAACTCTTTTACCTCATCCCGATTAGCAACAATAGGCTTTTTCTTCTTTCTAGAAGTTGCCAAATGGATTTCCCACCATACAAGAGCATGCCCTTCTATTTTGAGACATGCAAAAGATTCTTCTGTGTCTTATTAACAATATGCATAATAAATTATACCTCCATTCACTTTATCCAAGTATCTAGAAGTTTTGCATTTACTTGTCCTTCAAAAGATTTTATGTCCACTTTTGTTTCAACTTTGAATGGGGTATGTTCAAATTTTACCTAAGTTTTTCATGATGGATTCTCGTCCAAGAATGGTCTTTTTCAACCATGTCTTGTCAATCATCTCCAATAAAAAAATTCTTGGCTAGGACACGTACTATGGAGTTCATAGAGAACTAATCTTGAACCCTCCACTCTTTTTGTTCATGTGATTTTGTTGTTGCCTCATCCAATTCTAGTTTTGCATTACTCTTTACATATTGTTTTCCAAGGAAATCACCCATGCATTAAAATTATTCAGGTTCTCCATTCTCACCTCCTTATTCTACTTCTAGTTAGTGATTTCTAAATTGAAAGCTAGCAACCCTTTATCCTTCGAAGATATGGTCATTGTCATTCTTATTCACATTTCCCAACAATTAGCAATCTACTCTAATACCAATATGATATCTTATTTATCTATCTTGTGGTAGCAATTTCCAAACCACACATACTACAATGTTACTTGAATTTCTCACATGAAAACTATATAGAGGTATGACATAATGTTTGGAATTGAAAACAATTAATTGTAAGTAAACAAATTTTGCAACACAACATGACATTTTTATCATGAAAAACCTTGTGATAGGGAAAACTAGTTGGTAGCAACAATTGCTCATCCAACTAATTAGTTATTCTTATTATTGTCGAGCATGTTACTTAACTTTTCAATTGGAATTACCTATTCTTATTACTGTCGAGCCTGTTACTTATCTTTTTAGTTGAAATTAGTTGTTCTTATTACTATCGAGCCTATTATTTTTAAAATGCCTTCTCCCACTCAATTCCCATGTGGCCCCTGTGCCCCTGTTTCCTCTATGACTGGTCTTCCTTCAATTTTGCCTATGATCGATAGGGTATGTTTGGCCCCAAACTCTCATGGAAGTTTGGTTAACTCTATTGGTGGAATGGCTATGAATAGGATTTTGGCCACTCATGCTTCTCTAGCTACTCACAGATCTGTCCCTTTACAAGGCATTATTTCACTGGCTCTCCTTCTCACCCTTCAAAGGTTTGTGCAAGTACTTATAGCAATGGCACTCACTCTAGTGTTGGCCCAGACTTGGGCTTGAATGGCAATAATTGTCCTCACTCTTTTAGGAATGTGGCGGCCTCGTTTAATCTAAACAATGCAAATACTCATGATTTGATTTGTGGGCATGCTAGAGGTTCTATCTAATCCTTCTACCTACATGGGGATCCTTAGGAAATCCCTTGATGCTCCTTGCTCTTATATGACAGTTGTTGGTAGAGCTTCCACAACCCATGTGCAAGTTTCTCACCCCCCTCCTTTGGCTAAATTGGTGCCTTTCCCCTCTGCTTTGTCTACCCTTGTGGTGGCCCTTGGATAGGATGTGGTAGATAACATGGTCTTTTTTATCAATTAGGGTCTAATTTATTACAATAATAATGAAACATAGAATGATTACCAAGATATTCAATATTAACAAAGGAGTGAAATCATCCTTAAATAAGATTATAAACGCTTTATTCAAAAAGGATAAGAGTGAAAGCTAAGAGGATAAGATAGACAACTAATAAATAATAAAGAATATTACTAAAGTCTATCCTAAAAGATAATTTATCATTATAAATAAAACATTACTTGAATACCCTCCCTTAATAGTCAATCTACTAACTACACCAAGCTTATCCTAAAATTTTACATATTTATTAGGACTCAAAGACTTGGTAAGAATGTTTGCAGTTTGATCCTCGGAAGGACAATACTGCAACATAACCGATCCATCTTCTACAAGTTGTCTGATGAAATGACAATGAAGTTCCACATGTTTGTTACGCTCGTGGAAGACTTGATTCTTGGCAAGTTTTAGTACCCCTTGATTTTCACAGAACAAGGGTGAAGGCATTGCTTGAGATATTTTCATGTCTAAAAGCATCCTTTTGAGCCATTCTACCTCACATGTTTTTACTGCTCCTCGATATTCTTCTTCTGTTGAGGATAGAGCTACTACCAACTGTTTCTTGCCTATCCATGTGACTACCCTCTGCCAAGGTTAAAAACATAACTAGAAGAGTATTTTTTGTCATCCATGGAACCTACTAAATTTGAATCTGTAAACCCAATTAACCTAGGATGTTTTCTTCTATTATACAAAATGCCAAAGTCAAGTGTCCCTTTCACGTATCTCAACACCCTCTTCATTGCAGTCCAATGTTCTACTTTGGGTGCTATCATGAATCTAGAAATGAAACTCATAGAATAGCTTCAATCAGGTCTAGTGGGTGTAAGATAAATTAAGCTCCCCAATAATTGCCTATAAGTTGACACATTGATGGACTTAGAGTCAATGTTGGCTGAAAATTTCAGCAATTTCTCCATAAGCGTTGATGAGATTTTGCAATTTGTCATTCTAAATTTGTCAAGCAAACCCCTGACATATTTGGATTGTGAAACAAAAATGCTACCGCCTATTTGTCACACTTCTATACCTAGGCAATAATGTAAGAGGCCTAAATCAATCACTTCAAAAGCTATACTCAAATCTAATTTTATCTTTTTAATTATGTGTGCTCACTATATGTAATAACGATGTCATTTACATGTATGACTAACAGAATGATATCATTACCACTACTTTTGATGTATATATTTGGATTCGAAGGAGTCCTCTGAGATGTACCATGCCCTAGGTGTCTTCTTTAGGCCATACAAGTCTTTCTTTAGCCTACATGCAAGATGCTCATTCCCTCCAACCTGAAAACCCTAAGGTTGAGACATGTACATTTCTTCCTTCAAATCTCCATTGAGGAAGGCACTCTTTATGTCCATTTAATGGATTGTCTAGCTAAACTAAGCTACCATGGCTAGGACTAATCGAATGGTGCTCATCTTTGTTGTAGGAACAAAGGTCTCTTCGTAGTCAATGCCTTCTCTTTGTGAGAACCCTTTTGCAACCAACTGCGATTTGTACTTGTCACAAGTACCATCTACTTCATACTTGACTTTGTACACCAATTTGCAGCGAATGAGTTTCTTCCCTAGTGGAATATCTGAGAGATCCCAAGTCTTATTTTTCATAAGATTTTCATGTTCGGTGGTCATGGCCTTTTCCCATTCAGGTTTGCCTTTTGCCTCCTCAAACACCTGTGGCTCATAAACTCCCTGAATATTAGCCATGAGAGCAAAGTTAACTGTGTTCTACTTGCTCTTTCCACTTGATGATCTTCCCTTGATCATTTCACTTACCTGAACATCGCTAATGGTTCTTTCTCACCACTTTGTGTTGGAATAAACGAACAATCTCTAATCTAGTTGTTAATCATCAAATCACCAAGATATGATACCAATTGGTGAGATACCAGGCTTTGACTACTGCAAAATAGAAATCTAAAAATAAGTTTGCTTAATCCTTGAAATACCATGAAGAGATTCAACTTCTTTATAATGCTAAAATCAACCACTCTAACATTCTTGATAAAACCACTGTAGATGAACTTATAATAGTAATAATATCACCATAAGATAGCAGCAACAAAGAGGCACAAATCAACAACATAAGAATGCAAGATCTCACAACACAAGGTAACAATGGAACGAAAGAATAAACACATAACACAGTGTTTATGTGGAGAAACCCTTGCGAGAAAAAACTCCACCAAGAAGAGAGGTCCAAGTTGTATTATCTTCAAAACAAGATTACAATACATCCACTTCCAATCTTCTCTTTAGTCTTCAATCCATTAGCACCTATGTACAGAAAATCTCACTCAACCTGTTACCTGCAAGCAAGTTTTCCTCACTTCTGTTACTCCACCAAACTTCACTCTCAAGTCTCATATTTATACAAAATGAGTACCCACCAAAGAAATTCATGGGAGATGAACAAAATATAATATTTCTATCTTGGGATACACCAAAATCATCTTCTTACAAACTCCCTTACACCTGTCATAGAAATTTTCTCAATATAGGTGCCTAGAACCAAGAATAGGCAATTACAAGACAATAATTGTTGTCATATGCTATCATAGAATCTCTTACACCTTATGACACTTGTAAGTTGTCATAGATGCTCTTACAAATTTATGACACGCATTATAAGAACCCAAAAATACATTTCCCTAAGATAGGTGCCAAGATTCTCCACCTCACCTCACCTCATTTACTATTTACCAAGATTCCTTGAGTAATAAAAGTAACTCTGTAACAACCTACCGGTAACTAATTAATTACTGAGGCCAATAAATAATTATTTACTGTACCAGTAAAAATATTTTACTGTTGATGGTGAAACCTTCATCCCTTATAAATAAATTTATAAAATTAACACCCTATCTCCAAGGATGTTGGAACTCTCCAAGAACCTTGGATCTTTCCAAGAACAGTGGAAACTATGCAGTAGGATTTACAAGGTTGATGGCACCTTAATCCCAACATTCTCCCACTTGACATCATACATTGTAAATACATATCTATAGGAAAAATCAACAAGGGAAAAATATCTCTTAGCCAACCATGTATCATTGATTCTTCAACATGCCTTTGTGCTCCAACAAGATGCCTACAAAAGCAACCATGATAACCACCATTCCAAGCAAGAACTCCTCACATCATGTCACCCATGATAGGATAAGAAACATGCCAAGGTGAAACATATCAACTGTCATTGAAACCTGCACCAATCTATACATGAACACAAGCATCAAATTCAAATGATAACAAATGACTCTAAGTGACTGCCACACTCAAACCAAATTGGAATAGCAACCACAACAAGTTGTTAGTTCATCCAAACTATCCATACCTCAAACTAGGGTAATCAATCTATCATGGGTAGAACTTCATGCTATCAACACAACAACCCAAATCTGCAAACAAGTCCCTGTATATCCACCATCTTACAAAACAAGACTCCAAGGTAATAACACACATAGACATGCGATAAAAAACCTCTAAAGTAACTCACTGTAGTAAAGTGTAACCAGTCCAAGAGAGGTGCCCCTCCCATACAGGACACATATACCTTCTGGAACTCCCACTGCATAGGTAATGTCAAATTTGAAAACATGATCACAGCATTAACAAGTCCCCCTATAGCACTTCACATAGAGGATGTATCTAACCCCTCTATCATAGTGTCAAAGAAGTATACAATGATATGCAAACTACATCTCTCATTACCAATTCAAATAACTCTCCCAAGTCCTCCAAACCAATGAAGAAAGAGATCAAGGAGCTACCAAACTATTGCCAAAAAATAATGAATTACAAACAACATGACTCCATTCAAAACCTCAACTCCATAAACATAAGAACCTTTAGGAAGAAGACAATTTACTAGGAAAGAGAGAACCTGCAAATCAAAGCATGTCCTTATACCACACTAACATGTGCCAAACTATGTAAAATAAGATCTCCTTCAACACTCCCAAACTGAAAGGATATCAACATCTTACCATTCAACTTATAATGAAACATGGCAGCAATAGATGTAAACCTCTCATGCAAAAAGTAGATCAAACTAGCCAAACATTCCCACAACATAAGAGAATATGCCCAAAGCCACTAATCATCTCCTGTACCTCTCCTACCAAATCCTCAGAGCTAACCCAAGTTCAAGATTACAAGGAGAACAATGGAAATACATAAAATCATGCATCTACTTCTCAACAAGCCCTCAAAACTCAACATTCAAGACTAATACACAAAAGAAGACAAGTTACATATAAAGAATGCATCTAATAATTAGGTGGGCAACGCCTCTTAGATCATTCACCTACCAAGTAGAACAAGAGTGGGATACAAGATTGTCCTGTGCATACAACACCAAGCAATATAAGCTTTCAATAAAGACAACCTTCTCATCGGGTCTATGATGGACTCACATCCATTTCTAGGTGTAGGCTTCTTGGTCTTTACTGTTGAAAAACTTTCATAACAAAACCATTCCAACACATATCTCTTAAGTACAAGAGATTTCCAGCCTAACCCAAGTCTCTCTAGTATCCATGAGCAACCACCAGTCAATCCATGCCAACTTCAAATTCAACCTACAAAATCATGAAGCTCCAAGCAAATGATTAATACTCAAAACCAAAGAAAACTACATCCTCTCCAAAGGAAGAACAATAACACCTTTACCAAAGACTCTAAGGGTCCTCCATGAAAAAAAATGTTAAAACCTCTTCAAATCACATGAAGATAACCATATCCTGCCAAAGCTCCCACTGAACCGTTATACCAAGCTATACATGGCAACAAGATAAACATCAAACCATCATTGTCAAAAGCTCCCACTGAAACATGTAACCAAGCTATCCATGACATCGTGATAACCATCTCCTAAATGAAGATCATTCATGGTCTTAACACAATCAAAGAATCCCATTGTAATGACAACAGCTTCCAAAAGGTTAAATAAACCATAATCTCCAGACCAAGAAGATAGAACACACTATGTAACTGCACAAAACTCCCACTGAAAGTGATACTAAGTTGTATACATGGTTTTATGACCTACATCATTACCAAAACTCCACTAAAAGTGAACAGAGCTTTTCATGCACCATAACTTACTGCTATAAATTCTAATGAACAACTATATCAGGTACTCTAAACCATCCTTCTGTCTGACTACAATAAACATACCAATGTAATCAAGGTGATCAAGAAGAGGCTAACCAAATAGAATCCTCATCAGATAATTTACAAGATCTACACTCATGTAACATCTCAAAGGAGAAAAACTTGGTCAGTGCTCCAATCTCAAACAAATAAAAAAAATAGATTCAGCACTACATTAGTAACATGCAGAACAAAGATAACTAGGAATAACATGTAGATTTCTAAGACTCAAACACCAGGATCAACACTAGACCTGATTTTCCAAACAAATCCACATAAGAGTAACCATAAATCATAAGAACCCAACAAGCAGCCTTGCAAATATGTAATTGTTTCCATCCAGAATGCTCTAAGAGTCTGAATACAATCTTACCACAGATCTACAAACCACAGATTTTAGTTAACATGTAAAACCTGCAAAACCATCTCTCCCAGTAAATCTGAAATTACTTAAACATCCAGACATTCACACCATATATGTCATCTAAAACAATGAAATATCACAGATCTACGAATCCACAGCTTTTTGAAACAAGGAAACTATAAAACCTACATATCCAAAATAACATGAATATAAAAAAGGAGGAACCAGGTTGTTCAGGAGTGCCCATATCATAAAAATACCAACTCCACAACCCACATGCAACCAATGGCAAATCATCCAGTGCTTTTATGTAACCAAGGGCTTAAACTGTGAACCCAACATAAGCACTTCATATTATAGTCCAAAAAATAAATGTTCTTCCATGTGACCAGGTCACCAAAAGTAACCATCTAATATGAACACCCATTTACTTCACATGACCATAAGGTAAAGGAATAAAACCACCATGCAAGAGGATACTCACATATTGCCAAACTAGAGCTCCAAATCACTACCATAAGATCAACTCCATGAAGATCCATAACCCTGAGCCTCAAGAGCCCACCATAGATCTCATTGACAATATCCATCGGAGAGTTAGATACCATGGCTTCCAATCTCACAGATCTGCAAAACAATGCCAATATACAGAACATCCACTGCAGCCCAAAAACCTCCAACATTCTACAATTCCTTCCAACAGATTCACAAGCTTTACAATCTAAATTCAAAAAAGGAGGAATACCCAGAACCAAATTACCATGAATCCATCACATGCAAGCAACATGCAAGCCCATGTAACTCACATGCAAACATATGCAAGTACATGCAACTCACATGTAAGAACATGCAAGCACATACAAGCCATGGAACAACCTTAAGATTTGATAATTGTTGGAATAAATGAACAATCTCTAATCAAATTATTAATCATCAAATCACCAAGATATGATACCAATTGGTGAGATACAAGGCTTTGACTACTACAAAATAGAAATCTAAAAATAAGGTTGCTTAATCCTTAAAATACCATGAAGAGATTCAACTTCTTTATGATACTAAAATCAGCCACTCTAACATGTTTGATAAAATCACCTTAGATGAACTTATAACAGCAATAACATCACCATAAGATAGCAACAACAAAGATTCAGATGTACCTGACTACCCAGCTCATTTCCAGAAAAGGACCTGCATGCATATTGTACCAAAGTGAGAAAAGAATACTGCTATTAGAAAGGTTTGTAAACAATGAGAAGAGCCTTAAAAAACTATTAGAACAGTATAGGTAGGAATAGACACTGTGTATTATTAATTCAGATAAACAAAACCAGAGGGAATCTACATTTCCAGACAAGATCTAAGATAGTTCTTCCAAAGCGAAGAGATGAAGCACTATCTTGGAATAGGGTTACTAGTTATGAGTTTCTTGTATGCACATAACCACTGTACATAGCAGTTGTGTATGAAGCAGACCTGACTGTCTGATAAAAATCATCTGCTTCTAGGCAGGTCTCCAAGATGATGACCCAGGTTATTAGGTCAAACAAATTAAAACAATGTTGGTTAGTAATCTTGGGCCACATTCTCAAGATTAAACTTGAGTCATATTAAATGTACCCCCATTAAGGCCCGGGTCATGTCAGAAGGTAACCCATCAAACCCAGGTGTCTTTGAACTTTGCATGTACCCTATTAAACAGGGATCGTGTTCGGTGTAACCCAAAACACATGATTCTTTGTTTGAAGTTTAAAACACATTTGGAATTTTAAATCCCATTTCTAAAAACATACGTTCAAAGTACTCTGAGGATTGGAAAGGCATGAAGGTAATAGAAAAGTAGTGTGTCAGAGAGTATGCCTTTAAAAACAAACATTTCTGACTACGTCTACATGTAGGAAATGTAAAATACCATTTCAAAAACACTTCTGCGCTTATGTTCCATTTTAATTGAAAGGCAATTCTCATTTCTCTAAAATGGAGCTATTTCATTTGTTCTTCAAATCCTAACAAAAAATCAAAAAGAAGAAACGCATAATGCTACAAATTTCATTTACATAGTGAAAAGGCAGTCAATTTTCCTCTAACATAGTGAAATTTGGCATTGCCTATGTCTGGGTTAATAATGTTAAATAAGAGCAAATGAATTTGTAGCAAAGCAACATAAATATCTAGCAAAGCAACTGATCGCTGTAAGTTTGTGTCAAAATGCAGTACAGTTAAAAATTACCTGATAATCTTGTCAATGTACTCGGAACGTAACAGAGACCAGTATGGGCCGAGGGCTGCAGTTCCCTCGATTACTAAAATTAATTGGTGAGGATTTGAGTTTCCCTGCGTATTCATCTTTATTTAACACATCAATTGTGTAGCTTTAAACAGAATAACAGTCTACAGATGAATGCAATGGCGGCTCCCGTGCTTTGCAAGCGCCCTCAATGAAGGCAGGGAATAGTGCAAATATTTATAGAGGTAGTCCCACGACTTCGTAATCCTCCCTCTAAGTTGTCGTACATGTATACTGTCTTTAACCCCAAATATAAACCCCTATTCTGACACTTGCAATAAGGGCTTAAATTTGACACCCGTGTCAAGCAAATTTTTTGTGACGGTTATCTATTTGAAGTTGCCTTTCAGATATTAAAGCCTATCTATTTTAGGAAAATATATATATATATATATATATATATACTAAAAATATTTATAGAATAATTACATAAAAAATTTGACAGTTTACTTGAAATCTTGCCTTCAAGTGATACGGTCTTCCTAAAATTTTAATTGTATTTTATGGCTAAAATCACTAAATACAGTCATATAGCCATCAAATTTAAGCCCTGCTCGCAATCCCTCGGGCGTTTCACTTTCTATATTATAGTAAAAAATCATATAATTATATCTAAAGGTTTAACTATAGTGGTAGCAAGGGGTGGAATGTGATGATGTGATCATGTCAACAAAAATTATTACGCCAGAGGGGTTTCTACATTCAATGGGCGCTGAAAGATTCTGGACTTTCTATGTAAACTTATAAGGTACTTGGTTCAACGCGACGACATTACCCGTAAACGTGACCCAGCGGTACCGTAAATACCGAACACTGCGAATGTTTGTGTTTGGACGTTTATTTACAAGGTTCACCTAGATGAAAAGAAAACTTATATGATAGCTTATAAAGAAATGAGAAGAATTAAACTTCATTGCTTGCATGTAAAGAAAATGGCTAGATGTTTTGATCCATTCATAAATATATAAGGAAGAGTAAAGTAACGACATTCCAACAATTGTAATCATAATTTCAGAAGATACTAACTCACTTACGTTAATCACAATCATAAGTTAGAAAAGATACTATATCATTTAGTTTCATGGTGATAGGAGTTAATTTGTCATACATGAAGTGTTCTTTATTCAAAGTAAGTCATATATCAAATTAATCTTTATTTCCATTGTCGATATATTTGCGAGTAAAAGTTGACAAAGATTCTTGTTACTAAAACTAGTCACTAGTTGCTCCAAGGTTTTATAACCTTCCAAAGAACTTACTGATTCCCTTCATGATTCCTCTATAGCCATAACATTCATTCATTTAAAAGTACCCTCATTTTAGAACTTCATACTGCTAATTATTCATTTTCCTTGGTAATATTTTATTTTTTTGTTTTAAGTTAATTGAATCTATTCCAATCTAAAGAAAGATGATGTTTTTAATTGTATTCAATGTCCAACATTTCTCATTGAGACAATGAATTAGATACTCAATCATAAGGGTCAACATTTGTTTAAATAAGTCATTTTGCCTTTGTCACATATGGTCAAGAGGGTTAATTTTCTAATGTAAAGATAATCAAAATCTATTGTTAGACTAGAGAGTTCGTGTAGGAATCATTATTAACATGATTCACTTGATTTCAAGGAAATACCTTAGTTTAAAAAAATCACTAGCATAAATCATCCATGTAACAATTGCATCAAAAACTTAATGAAAGGTTCAATTTATAGGAACATGATGGTCAATTGCCAAAATATAGGAGTTATTACTTAAATCAATTTTTCAATAACTAATCTAATAATTATTTTAAAATGTACATGGGATTATTGATTTTATAAATAATGTTATTAAAGATAAATTCATTACTATACAATTATGCGTGTGAACCTCAAATGACATAATGAAAAGTGATCTTAGAAAATGAAATAATTGTAGCAATTTCACAAAATGGATTTGTGGAAAAGTCTCTAAAAACATTTAAGCAAATGCATTAGGCAGGTGAAATTCCAAAATCTACTTTGTTTATGCCTACGTGGGAGTTTTAGCATGGACCTGCAGCAAAACATAAAGGTAATACCAGATGTTGTAGTTGCAAATGCCCCAGGACACATGTATGCAAATAACATATTGTGAACGTGTGGTAGCTTTGCCTAAATGTTTGCAATACATGTTCATTGACAGTTAAAAATGAGTTTGGGCCATAATTCCTAGAACATTGGTACATCATTCTACCTGATTCGAATTTCACCTGAGCGAAACAGATAGAAAAATAATCACAAATAAAGATACCTAATCTGGTTAATCTGGTAATTTCTCAATTACAGAACAAATATTTTCTTATAACTCTTCCTGTTTACGATATAAAATAGAATAAACTTCTAACCTTCTAACTCCTACTGTTGGACGTGATAAGAAGTTAGGAAGAGGAACCTTTGAGGGACTGGGAGGATCCATGATATTTCGTGTTCCACCATCGAATTCGGTTTTCACAAAATAATTTACTAGCTTGATAAGTATTGATTGACAGATCAAGATTTCTAAGTTTATCTTCGTAGTGTTGAATCCACCACAAACAATGACTATGACAAAAACAATCAGTTTTATGAATTGAAAACTGATCAGGATATTTGCAAGGTCTATTCAGTCCTGGCATTTGCTTCTTAAAGAAAATATTTTTATAACTTCCTATAATTAGAGATCGTAGAAATCCCTATTGCTCTGGTCTTACGGGTTTTCCTGGTTTTTTTTTTTCTAGCTTACTCAATATAGTAACTGTGGAAGCATAGGTAAGACAAGCGAACTATTTGACAGAAGCCAGTGAACAGCAAATTGTGGAAGCACAGATTGGCATTTGCTTCTTAAAGAAAATATTTTTATAACTTCCTATAATTAGAGATTGTAGAAATCCCTATTGCTTTGGTCTTACAGGTTTTCCTGGTTTTTTTTTTCTAGCTTACTCAATATAGTAACTGTGGAAGCACAGGTAAGACAAGCGAACTGTTTGATAGAAGCCAGCGAACAGCAAATTGTGGAAGCACAGATAAGGCACCTGATCCATTCTCACAACAATATCAGCAAGAGATGACATCTTACAGAATGTGATGGTTTGAGTTAATGAAACACTCCGAAACATATCCTAATAGTGTAAGCTTTATTTGCAGTGCATACAGCCACGTAGATGCAATAACAGCACTAACAGCAATAACAACAATGTACGATTACCTCACAGTAATGCTCCTCTGGCAACTTCCCTTCCTAGCGTTCGGTCTCCCCAGATTTCTCCAGCCTTTTCCAACCAAAGATCCATGTGTCTTTCTTTCTTTACAATTGAGGCATTTATAGAAAATTTCATGTATCCCTACCCTTGTTTTTTTTTAATGCAAATGCATCCTCCACTCCTTTAATTTATTGATAATGCAGCCTCCACTCCTTTAGTTTAATGCTAATGCATTCTCCACTCCTTTAATTTATTGATAATGCAGCCTCCACTCTTTTAGTTTAATGCTAATGCATTCTCCACTCCTTTAATATATTGATAATGCATCCTCCACAAATCTTATCCCCCATTTCCTATGTGTAATCCATTTAAATTGTTTATAATTTATATTTTAAATGAATATACTAATTTCCCTATTTTTTTCTAATTTCCCAAGTAAGAATAAACAACTCAACCCCCCACTTCCTCCATTAACCTAGTGGTCATAAAACAATGTAATCCCACTCAATAGGTTCCCCATTAAACCCCACTTGAAGAATAAAATACAAATGAGAAAACTTAAAATAACATAGAGTGGGTGACACAACACCCACATAAAGGGAACCCCACCAAAAGGAGGCACATGGAGACAAGCCCACCATAATGAGGGGGATCATGGAGTGCTCCATGACTTGGAAGTGGGCATGAGTGTGGATTCCACTCATCCCATGTCCCCCAAGCTTCCAATTTTCGTCACTTAACCTCACCCCCAAGTTGAGGTGACCCTATGGCAGTTAACCCAAGGTTAACCTAGTGAAAAAGGTCCCTAAACCCAAGGGGTACAACCTAGGGTTGTTTAAAACCTAGTTAGGACTCCCAGAGTCAATTAAAACACAAAATAAAGGATCTAAAAGAATTACAATTTAAACAAGATTAAAAACATCATTACTTATATCACTTATCATAATAAAAGTAAATCAAAATATAATATACTTTTTATGTTAGTTTTCAAAAATTGAGTTGTGACAGTTTCAGGTTCTGAATCATGCGGAAGTAGAAGATATGTTCTAACAATATGTCTATTTATGAAGAAGGTTGTCTGGGAGAAATGAGATTGCTCTTATTTCTCTGCGTTGAGGTTTTTGGTCTTGCATATTTGCGAACGTGTTGATATTGTTTGTATCTATCTTTCCTTGGAGTGGTTTGTGTTTAGATGCTCCGCAAGGTTAGTTTCATGAGTTGTTTGTCTCTGGCAGTTTGACTGGTTACACAAGATGGTTGTGCTCCTCAGTTGTATGTGGTTGCAGTAGAGTTGTTGGATATTATGTTGATACTAGAATATTCTGGGAAGATGTATGGATGTTATGGAGTATTTCCTTGTGGTTCGCATGTTGGTTTTGGATCTAAAGAGGCATGTATGTGGTTCCTTGTAGTGTTAGTTCAAGTTTGGGCAACCTAGCGTGCTAGCACTATTTACAGAGGTACCTCATGGACTGTGGATGTGATGAGTAGCGTGGTGATACAGATTTGGGTCCTAGTTAACCCTTGGTGCAGTCTGCCCTTCACTTCTTTCCATCGCGGAAGTGTTTGGTGCCGACCTATTTTGGTGTTGCACATTTGAGGTGCATATGTTTCATTAAGGCCAACCTAATTCAGATTGTTTTAGGTCACAGATGGTATAAATGCAAGGTAAAGGTTGTTTAGAGAGTGTGGGTGTGTAAGATGTGTGTAAAAGGTAAAATTTGGATAGTTGGTTTTTGGTAGTTTTGTGTATATCCTCCTTTCACCCTTACATTCAAGGACTTTGGGTCAAGTGGCAATGCACTATTAGACCCTAGGTCACTATGAGATGTAGGGAAACTTGGATTTGTATGATTTGATTATCAATTATGCTCAATTATGTATCAAAACCCTAATAATGCAAATACGAAAGCAAACAAATGAATATCAGAAAATGCTGCTATAGAAAGATGTAAAATGACAGATAATTGTGCACCTATTTTCGGGGTTCAGAAGCAGAACAGTCGGGGACTAATGAGTGGGCGCCTTAGTCCAATGCCATGCTTTTTGTCAGGATCTAGAAGCTTGATCTGCAACCTATTCCTTTTGTCTCAGAGATTTTGCCATCACAAAATCTAGAGGACTAAAGAGTGGGCGCCCAAGTCCAGGGTGCTATTTTCAACTTTGATCTGCAAATCTGACACTCTATAGTACCTTCCTACAACTCCTCATTTCCTGTATCTTCAACCTGTAACCTGCAATCACAAAAACTTTGGGAGGGGGTTGTGGTGTTTAAAGGCTTGTCTCAGTCAAGCCTTAGAGGGATATTCAAGTCTTTCAAACACTGTTATCAGATAGAGAGTGCATGCCTTTGTGAGGCAGAGGTAAAAACTAAATAATAAATGCTCAAAAACACAAATGATGTCACCTTGTAGTAAAGATCTCATGGAAGGAAGAAGCTCTTCATGCCACGAGGAGATGGATGCTCAAATCTACAAATACAAACACATAGACAACACAAATCTACTCTTGCTACACAATGAATGCCTTGAATCAACTTTAGAATGCATAAAGTTCACAATAATCATCTAGTTTACAAATGAATGCCTAAACATGCTTATATATGCAACTACAAACACTCTCGCCAAAAATTTCGTAATTCAAACTTACTGTGTTGGCATAGAACCCAAATAATGGTCACAAGCCGACACCCAAAATTTGGGACTGACCCAAAATAGGGCAGGACTAGGGCACAGGCACCCAAGTCCTCCCCCTATTTTGGTCAAGGTTAGGTTCAAGGGATCCCCCTAGGTCCCATTTGTCATGAAACTTAGGGATCATTTCATCGGGATGCCAAAATATGATGCAACATGTCCTAAATGCACACTAAAGACCTAGAACCTAAACCTTAGGAGGGAAAAGCCCCCAAGGGGACATTTTTCGATGTTACATTTAGCCCTCACTTTAATGTATGTATAAATGCAAGGCCAATACATGCATTAAAGTAGAGTCAATAAACACATCAAAACGCTAAGCACGAAGAAGACACGCCAAGCATGAAGAAGACACGCCAGACACATTGAAGATAATGATAAGCACGCAAAACACAGAGAATACAGTAAATGCATAAAGGATAGTTAATGCATGGAAGACAGAAATAATTTATTTTCTTTTCTTTTTCTCATATATATGAAATGCAAATGCAAGTACAAGGAAAGTAAACACACCTCCCATAATGCAGGAAACACTCATCGCGTTGGTCTTTAGATTGCATATATGGGGCAACACACACACAAGACACACCAAACCTCCCAAAATGCAGGAAGCACTCATCGCATTGATCTTTAGACTGCATATGGGGCAACAAACATGCCAAACAAAACAAGCACACCAAACACACACACTTTGAAGACACGGAGAAAACATGGTAGACAAGCGATGGAGTGTTCATATTTCTAGGCTTATCACCATCTCAAACACATTATAGGCACACACTGACGATTGGGCTTTGCCACAACAATCGTCGAAGACACGCTTAAGGGCTGAGTTAGTCACAGAACCACTCCCCTCCTCCCGATGAGGACTTTTAAAAATGACAGGATGATGCAATATGCTTTGAGAAATACACCATCCTCACCTCCGCAAAGGGCTTAAGATGATTGATTGATTGATTGATTGATTACAAACAAACTCAGAGTGCAGGAGGGACTCATCGCCACCAGTCTTTAGACTGCACCTGAGGACAAGCACATTGCTAACATCTACAGCAGATAGCTTACCTTATATGCCCCCACCTTAAGGTGGTTGATATCACACATCGATATCAATCACGTTAAGGTAGGAAGAAAACACACAAGGGAACACAGACTTTCGCAAAGCCCATGTCCCCCGGAGGTGACATGTACTTTACGATCGCCAAATGTTCCCACAAACACATCCCTGCATGAAACATGTTAGTGTCCAAATAATCATGATAAACAATAACATCAATGCATATGATTAGTCACACAAAGAGCCAAGGTTACACCATGAATTTGAAGATCGAGGATAACCGTGGGGCTATATCATGAAAATATTAGAACCGAGTGTCACCAAGGCGAGATTCAAAGACAAACAAAGTGCACAGAGTGGAAGTATTGTTGAGGTTTGTAAGTGAGATAAAGATCAAAATCACTATGCAGAAAGCACAAGTGCTTCTACTAGCCAAGCATCGGATAAGATATACAATGAACTATGTCCAATTTTTGATTTCTCGTGAAAGGGACACTAAGTCTGCATCAGTATAAATGTTTTTCGTCATCCGCCTGCTAGATAGAAACACTAGAGGAAGGGAAACAATAAATAAGAGAGGATAAACAAGTGCCTTAGGGACAATCACGTAGGAGGGTGCCCCCAAGTCACTAACCACAATGCTATGTCTGTAAGACACAACACACAACAATGAAATCAGAGAGAGAGGCAATATAGAAAAATGATGATACAAATAGGTCACAATAGAGACGGTCTCCTGGTATCCCGGACCTTACGAGAGAATCAAGGGTCATCCCAAGAGGCCTAAACAACACATAACACATCACAGGGGAAGCACATCATGAGAGAGATAAAGGGTTAGAAATACTTGTCTGTAGGGTCTTCGTGCTAAGTCTTGTCATCAAGCAAATCATAATCACATTCCCACTCTCAAATTTTAGAGGAAAGTGGGACATAAGGTACCATAGCCCAATTCTTGTCCTTGTCTTTAGATTGTTCATTCTTAGGATCATCTTTGTTTGGTTCAATGTTTGGATCAATGTTTTTTTGTTGAATTGTATGCATTATGCTCTTGAGAGATGGAAGAAGGAATGTGGCTTGAGTGATCTCAGTATCTATCCAAGACAGTTTTAATATAGGAGAACTTTCCTCACCTACTAGTGCTACATCTTTTGGAGAGAGAGTAATGGAAGTTAAGGTGTCATGAAGAGAGGTATTCAATATTTTTGAATCCTTAGTGTCCAAATGACTTAAATATTCGGTCAAAGAAGGGGGATTAAGGGTCTTCTCCTCCTTAGTGATATCCAAGGTGTATGAACAATCAACTAAAGGAACAAAGTTGGTAGGATGATCCATAGAGGTCTCATGCATTATGATAGAGTTTTTATTGTTGTTAGATGAAAGCTCATCATCTACCCATGGAATGTTCTTTGTTGAAAGGAGTTCTTCATTCACTAATGCTATCTCTTGGCCAAGGAGAGCATTGGAATGGCAAAGTGGTGATGGCTCTTCATTTGCTAATGCTTCCTCTTGGCCGGAGTGAGCATTAGAATGAAGATTTGGTGATATGATGTTAAGAGATGTGTCCATGAAATCATCCTCTTGCACCAAAGTGTCCTCACGAGGAGGAACAACCTTGGGAGAGGGGTCATAAGGTAAACCAAAGTTATCATCACATGTTTTAGCAATAGGTGTCGTAGTGGAATTTTCCATAAAGTCATCTAAGGCTTCATCTAACATTTTGAGGTCATCACTAGTATATACTATTGATCGTGAATTTAGTGAGATAATATAATATCAAATGATATATTCCTATGATATTTGTGAAGCTGTCAAAATTAGATATATAACAAAGGATTTCATATGTAGAGCACATAGAGAGATCAACATCATGTATGTATGCTATTTGTTCTAGAATTTGAGGATGTTTCTCAGTGAATTTAGAGAAACGATCAATGTCTACAATTTATACAAACAAAGATTCCAAAGAAGTAGCCATGATATATGTTTTCCAATCAATGCCAAATCATATTTTAAAGGATTTTCAAAAGTATGCAAAAGACAAGTGCAAAACTATATGCAAAAGTGACCTAAAATGCTTGATTTTTTATACTTTTTCTATGCAAATATACGAAAGAAAAGGTGTTGTAAGGATTTTGATCAGGGGCAGAAAATAATATGTCTGATATCAGTTCAATACAATAGTAATATCCATCACAAAACACTTTTGATGCAATTCTAAGATGATGACTAGTCCAAATCTAGTGAAAATACACTAAAATATGGGATTTTTTTACCAAATCTCAATGCAAAAGAGCATGACAAAGGGTGTTGTGAGTAAAATGATGATGGAAAGAAAATTATATCAGTAATAACAACCACCTAATGCCAAAAAACCCATCACAACACGCTTTTAGTGCCACTCAAGATCAAACCCTAGTGAAAATATAGCAAAAATATACAATTTTTCACAGTTTTTCAACTCCAAGACCTAGCAAAAGGGGTGTTGTAAAGAATTTTAAGGGGTGGAGAAAATTATAGCAATGATATCAGTCACCTAGAATCATAAAATCTTTTACAACACACTTGGAGTGCAAACTAGGTCAAACCCTAGGGCAAATATAACAAAAATGTGTAATTTTTCATCGAATTTTTAATACAAGAGCCCAATAAAGAGGTGTTGTAAATATGTTTAGGAGGGGAAAAAGATAATAACCATGATTACAGCCAATTAGTGCAAAAATATTCTTCACAACATGCCTATGGCGTAAATTTTGAGAGTCGATAAGGCCAAATCTAGTGAAAATCAAGGTTTTTCAAGCCCTAGGTTTGAGATCTTGATGCAAAATGCTATATGAATGTTTTGTAATCTGTTTTATGATGAAAATTAAGTCCACTCAAATCTGAAAATAATTTTCACACCCTACCATGCAAAATACAAGTGCAAATCTAAGGAAAAATCAATGAAAATGCTAGTTTTTGTTGAAATTTTCTATGTAAAAATACAAATTTTTGATATCTAAATGCAAATTTACACTAAAATGCAACACTACAGCCAAATGCAAATTTGAATGAGTGTCTAAGATCAGTAGAAAAATTTGAAACCAGATTTTTCCTACAAACCCTAGTTTTTTGAAATTACTAGGTTGTATGAAAAATGCAAAATTTTCAATAAAACCCTAGCAATTTTATGATAAAAATGTAATGCAAGTTATTGAATTTTTGTAATTTTCTGTAATTTAGCTCATATCTAGTGCAAAAATTAAATTTTTGATGAAATTCAAATTAATTAATGCAACATGCAAACCCTACAATGCAATTTTTTTAAAATTTTAAAATTTTTTAATTTTTTTGTAAGTTTTCCAATGCAATAAGATGAATAACGATATGAATGATTGAAATCAAAGCAAATCTAAAGCAAAACAATCAGCAAGGTGCAAACAAGTCCAATAACACGAGGTCACCAAAATGTAAAGGGTAAAATATGGATAGTTAGTTTTTGGTAGTTTTGTGTATATCCTCCTTTCACCCTTACATTCAAGGACTTTGGGTCGAGTGGCAATGCACTATCAGACCCTAGGTCACTATGAGATGTAGGGAAACTTGGATTTGTATGATTTGATTATCAATTATGCTCAATTATATATCAAAACCCTAATTATGCAAATACGGAAGCAAACAGATGAATATTTGAAAATGTTGCTCCAGAAAGATGTAAAATGACAGATAACTGTGTACCTATTTTCAGGGTTCAGAAGCAGAATAGTCGGGGACTAATGAGCGGGTGCCCTAGTCCAATGCCATGCTTTTTGTCAGGATTTAGAAGCTTGATCTGTAACCTATTCCTGTTGTCTCAGAGATTTTCTCGTCACAGAATCCGGAGGACTAAAAGTAGGCACCCAAATCCAAGGTGCTATTTTCAACTCTGATCTGTAAATCTAACACTCTGTAGTATCTTCCTACAACTCCTCATTTCCTGTATCTTCAACCTATAACCTACAATCACATAAACTTTGGGAGGGGGTTGTGGTGTTTAGAGGCTTGTCTTGATTCAAAAACACAATGATGTAAAAGTGTTTTTTTAATACCTTTTTTGGTTTTTTAGTTTTTTTAACTTTTTTTTTTTAAATTTTTTTAGTTTTTTGGGCTTTTTTAAATTATTAAATTATAGAAATTTGGAGAAAAAAGAACCACTGATTTCAACAGGGGCAGAGTTATATTCTTAGGTACCATGACCTAAAACGTGTAATTGATTAAATCATTGATTTATTGAATGTAGACCTAGATCTTCAAAAATAGAGGTTAAAGTATTTGTATGTGTTATTTTTGTATGCAGGTGAATTCAAATTTGAGCAATTTGTGATGGGCAATCAAAAGACAAGAGAAAGGTTGTACGATCGAAAAAGAGATACTACAAATGTCGATGAAGGAACATCTACTCAAGAACAACCCATGGAAATTGTTGATGACCAAGGAGTACAAGTACCAGAACAAATTGAAGGCGGTGATAGAAATTTTTTCCTTGGTATGAAAAATCTAATGGAGATGGATGAGGATTCTCTTTTTAAAAATATTTCATCTGAAGATATGGTATCTGAAAGCACAGTAAAATTACACTCTAAAAAAATATGAGATAATTTTTTTGAAAATAAGTCTATAATTGGAAGAGCATAGTTATTTGCAAAGTTATTTAGGGGGAAAGAGATGACCCTTGTTTTGGAGTTCTTAGGGGTTGATAATAAGAAAAAGTCATTAGGTTCATTAAAGCAAACAATAGTTGAAAACCTACAAGAAACATTGAATTTTATTGAAAGCAAGAGTCAAGCTGTTGATTTAAGTGCTGCATGTAGAGCATTGATGACTATAATTTCTAGTAAGAAATTATCACATAGAAGACAAGTTCAAGCAATTTCCCAATTACTCAATGTTTCTAGGAGAATTGTTCAAAGATATATATTGCAAAGAGAAATATATTGGATAGAAATGTTGAGAATAATTGGGTAAATATTTGTAGGGTTCCTCGAAAAGATAGAATCTCAGAAGATGTAAAGGAACATGTGATTGAATATTGGACCAGCCACTCTCATGTTTCTTCCAATAGAAGGGACACTATACAGATAAAAGGTGAAGATGGTACAAAAATTTCACATCCAAAACATTTTATAGATACAACACAAAGTGAACTTTTTGAAGCATTCAAGTAAGAATTTTTAGATGTAAAGATTTGTCAAAGGATGTTTGAGAGACTATGACCAAGTTTTGTACATATAAATAAGGTATGTGAGACTTGTTGTCGAAATCATGTTGAATTTCATCTACACCTACAGTCATATAAAAAAGTTATGGCAGTAATTAATCCAAATATAGTCATCCCTGGAAGTACAACACAATTTGTGAAGTCTCTTCTATGTAAAAAATTAGAAGATTCAGATGAATACAAAGTGCAGTGTATAAAAAATATATGTAATGATTGTGAAAATTTGAAGAATCTTGTACAGGTTGATAATATTGATCATTCAATGCAAGTTATGTGGAAGATATTTGAATATGAGAAGTACTCAACAAAGCCAGGAGTTGAGAGCAAAAAAATTATTCTTAAAGAGAGTGAATTGTCTTACAATGAGTTTATGAATAAATTTTGTAATATTGTATATCCACATATTGAACATTGTCATGGTGCTAGATGGAAAGCTAAGCAATTTCGTGACTCAAAGAATTGCTTTCCACCAAGTTGTATTCTCTCTATTGTTGATTTCTCTGAGAACTATACATTTAGTCCTCAAAGTGAGATTCAAAGTCAATATTATCATTTAGAGCAAGTTGCAATATTTATATAAGTTTGTTATAGGTATGCCGAAGAACATGCGGATGGTGTACAAAGTAGCAAAGATGAACGAATTATCATCAAAGAGGTTCATTTTTATATCACTGACGATACAAGTCATGATAGAAGCTATGTAGCCCATTGTTTTGCAATGTTTTTTGAAGATCTGAGACGACGTCAAATAGATGCTTCACAACATTTGATATGGTCTGATGGATGTGCTGGTAAGTGTTGATTTTTTTTTTTTAAAAATTATATTATATTTATTTGTGTAATTAACTTGTAGACTTGAATTGTTTAGTTACTTAAATATGTTGTAGGTATGTATATAGTTTTTTAAAAATATTTTGGTTTTAAATTTGAAATTGTTTGTAACTTCACAAGACAATTTAAGTCTGCAAAAGCTTTTAATTGGTTAAGCCAACAACATATTAAATGGAACATACATTTTTTGTTGAATTTCTATGAGTGGACATGGAAAAGGAGAGCATGATGGAGCTGGAGCATGTGTGAAGCGTGCACTTCAACAACATGAACTTGCAGGTAATACCATATGGACTACAAATTTAAATTCTTAAATATATTTTAAATGAATTTAAACATGTTAGGAAAAAAGTGTAGATCTCAATATATTGCATGTGTTGAGAAGTGGAAGCTTAAACCATTATGCAATTTAGTGGTTTTGATATATATCCAATGTTGCAAATTTTCAATATTTCTCCTGTTGGATTTTTAAAAAATCTAATTATGTTTTTTGAGATCGTCTTTTCCTTTCAACTAGAAAACCTCTTAACTTGACATTTCACCAACATGAACTTGCAGGTAATGCCATAAGGAATGCAAATTATGAAATTGTTGAATGGTGCAAAAGTCATTTTGTCGTCCGTGACTCAATATACAACACACGCTATTTTTGGGAAGTTAAAGGTATATAAATAATTTTTTTTAATTTCAATGTGTGTACATGAATTGAATTTTTAATTTTATACACTTTTTAATTAGATGATTAAAATTTAAACAGATATTGATCGATCAACTCTTACTAATTATCAAACAATTAGTGGTATTAGAAGTTTGCATCAAATCATGATAGCAGGACATAGCAGGCCTCTTGTAATTCAAGTGAGAAAAATCATGTTTTTGTGCTGATTGTATTGAGAACAATGCAAATACTCTACAACGTGAGAATATTAGAGATGGGTATGTTTTAGAATGGGAAATAAAACAATTAGTGGCCACGTTGAACCCTTTTGAAGATAATGACATTGTAGATGTCTATGATCTTTTGTATTCAGCTGATTACGAACGCGTATCAGATTTAGTTGTTACAGGTAAATTTTAAATTTTTTAAATTAAATTTTAACTTGTACATTTGATTTATAATATATTCTACTTAAGTTGAGCATGGTTTACTACATGGTGTGTACAGAAGATATTTTTGTTATTCCTGCAAATCTTGACAATACAGAAGGTGTAGATTACTATCTACTAAGATGTACGTAACCAAAATGCAAATTGTTAGAATTAATGATAGATAGTGATGGACAAGAGTATCCTACTAGATCAGTGGTTGTTGAAGGCACATACCATCAACAAACAAAGATAGATACAAATGGTATTATATTTATTGATTATATGCTAAGTCAAAAGGTTCTACATTATAGTTACTTAGTTATAGCAACACGAATAAATCTTGAAACTTTACCAAAAAGAGGACATGCCAAACAAAGGTGGAGGTTACCTATTGAAGATCATGAAAAGATTTTAGAGATAATAAAAGATAGAGAGGATCCAGATTATATGTACCAAGAACTTTAAGCTATTTTTGTATATATATATATATATATATATATATATATATATATATATATATATATATATAACATTTGGACCTAAATTTGAAAATCTTTTTATTTTATGTTGAATTCAAATAATTTCATTCAATGTCGTGATACATTACTTTTTTCTTAATCATCAAAATAGACAGGTCATTAATTAATTGTATCCCACATGTTTCATTTGCCTACATTTTGGTGTTAAGATCTTACCTGATATTCAGGTCATCCTAAGATATTGTGATTCGATGAAATTAGAGGCTATCTTCTATGGAGGAAATTCTAGATGTCATGGATGTCATGATAAAGTTATTGGCTATCTTCTTTTATTTTAATGTAGCTTAATTGAATTGAGTTATTTTTGGATGTCATGATGAAGTTTAGTTTTTAAGGCCTAATAAGTATTTATAGGTTCAAATATTCTAGATGATTGAGTATGATGCATGTGTGTAGTCATTAATGTGTTCACCAAGTTGTTTGTTAAATCAACATGTTGGTGACCTGAGCTATTTTCTAATGACTCTATGGTGTAAGCTTAGTTGTTGAGGGTAGGGAATGTCAATCTCAAGACCAATTTAGAACTATAGCTTATAATTAGGCAAAGGATAGTTCAAGGCCAATGCTTAAGGCAAGGTTAAAATTCTTCTCTTTAGGATAGATAAGCTTGGGAGGTTAGTCCCTAAGATTTGAGATGTACACTAATTAAAGTGAAATGAAGAAAATATAAGCAAGCTTGATAGCAATCCCACCATGAGCACATGAAACTCCTAGAAATTTGTCACTAAATTTCATTATACAAGCTTGTATAATCATGGTTTTTGAATCACTCTCAACAATATGCATATGTTATGCATGAAAATAATTGTAAATTAGGTTTATATTTCCCCTTAAAATATATAGTTCTACATCATGCATGATTATTTTAACAAGTGCAACACAACATAACAATGTTTTAATTTTCTTAGAGGGGCTCTCATTATATAGGTATTTTAAATTCAAATATATGAAGTTAAATTCTAGTTGGAAATAGAAATAAAATAGAGAAAAATGAATAGAGAAATAACATAGGCAAAGGGGCCTCATGAGGTGTAGTATTTGACATTAGACAGGTCATCAATTAATTGTATTTAGATGAATATTGTTTCTAGTGATATTTTCCCTATGATCAAAAATACAATGAATGTCTTACAAGGATGGCTATGAGCCCCAAACTTGAACATGAATAGAGAAATTAAGGAGTTGTATTAGAATTACCATACCATGATTTTTTATGACGAAGAACCAAATTTGCAAAAGACATGAATTGGAATCATAAAGCACATAACAATTATATAGAAAGATATTTTTGGTCTTATTGACCAAAAAAGGAGAAACTTTTATTTTCTTATTTATAGGTGAAATTATTGCTCCCTCTTATCTAGTTGGCATAAGTGGAAATATTTTTTAATTACTTGTAGAACAATAATTTTATCTTTTCCAATTATTTATTTAAATATAATGTATTTCTTGGCTTAATGAATTTATTTATTTAAATCTCATGATGGGACTTTTTTGCCACTATATACAAGAATACCTCAAGATAGCTTAATGTACATCTAATATAAATTTTAAACTTTGAATCTTGGAAATTGGTTTCAAGAGTTGATGAGTTTCAAATCCTAATGTAGTGATGTCTAATTAGAGTAATGATTCTCTATTTGCTTCCAAATTGCACCAATTAGATCTTGTTGTAGTAGAGACTATGATTGCATACTTTCATTCAAATTTACCTTATTTTAAAATATAATACAATTCAAGGAGAATGTTTTGATATGAGAAAAAATTAAAAAAAAAGGTTGTTTAAAGGACTTATGTAACCAATTTGAAATGAAAATCCTTGAGGGACTAAGTGTCTATAGAATTGAATGTTACCACATTGCCAAAGGGATTCTTGATCTTATTGCCTAAAAGATCTTATTTGCCTCAAATTGATTTACACCTAAGGGGGTATCTATGTATTAGTTATATGTTCACCAACCCTATATATAGAACTAAATGAGGGAGTTTTCTATGTTCTTGAACAAGGGAGATCTATATACTAGACTCCTTGACATTTGTGAGGGATGTAGACTCTAGAACTATTTTAGTCTTTAATAGCTTAACGTTAGTGATATATACTGTTTTACTTAGATATTTTTTTTTATCTAAATATCCAAATTCAATGTAATTGTGTCTATACAAGTGAATGAAATTTTATTGAGTTTCAATATCATTCCTTAGTTTACTTATATGATTGATATGATCTTTTTTTTTGCATAACTTGAACAGTAGTGACAAGTAAACATTAGGTTCTATTATGCATAATCCCCCTAAATGATTGGATTGTTATTAGTTATAATGTTACTATGTATGTTTGGTTATATATTACTAGTTATTTTTTATTGTAGAATGATAATGACTTGTCAATTCTTGTAGTTGTAGATCATAGTGAATTCAATTGAGTTATGTTGTTGGTACATAATTCAAGATATTGTGATTCCTAGATTAGTATTAGCTAAATTAACTAGTTATGCAAATTTCCTTTCATCAACTAGCAATGCACTATAAATGTGATGTCTTTTTTGTATGTTTTTCCTAAATTTGATTATAAACATTACATTAACTCAATTTTTATATAGATTTAAAGTGAGCAAGAATATATGTTTTTCCTAAATCACAATTTAAGAACCGTAATATGAAACCATAATGTCAAATGTATATAATGTGAAACATAATAAGACATGAACCATAATGTTCAAAACCATAATATAAAATGTATATAATGTGAAACAATAATGTAAAATGTATATATTGTAAAACATAATAAGACATGAACCATAATGTGAAAGGTCATAACATGTGAAACCATAACAAGTCGGAGAGTAGGGTGTCTAATATGACTACATATGTATAGATCTATCTCTCGATCCATGTGTGGATCCATGTCTCAATCTCTCTCTAGATCCTGATCCATGTGTGGATCCATGTCTCAATCTCTCTTTGGATCCCGATCCCTATCCTGATGCACCTCCCTGCACAAGAAAGTACATAATTTAATTTAATGTACATGTGCATATATATGTAAAGTCATCTTAAAGTTAAATTGTACTTTCAACATGTTTGAATTTATCAAATTGTACTTTCAACATGTCTGAATTTATCACGTAATTTATACATTATAAATGTACCTCAAATGTATTGTGCACGGGATCCTCTGCATACTCCAAATCTCTGAAGCGCGACAAATTATCCCCTTGTTGCTAGAAATTTTCAAATACAAGATTTCAATGAATAGTGAGAACTACTTTTAAGTCAAGTTTATTTAATATATACATGTGAATTTGTAGAATGCAAAATATAGAAATTATTCAAGCACCTGCACATCCTGGAGCACTCTACCAATCCCACTAATGTCAGAAGATTGAATGGTAACATCAGGGACACCTATATCTGAAGGTAAAGGACCAGTGCCAAAGAGAAGTGTGCTATATGTGCCATGTACATGAGGTGTAGCCTGATGCTGTGTGGGGGCTGTAGGCTAGTCTGGAATATTCTGGTTCTCTGAAGCTACCTCACCCTGACCTGACTATCTACCATTATGTCGTCTAATATGAGTCGATACAACATCCAAAGGAATCCCATACTTGTCACTGATATACTGGTATGTTGATAGTAAATCAACAAAGGCAGCTGAACACACACCACGTACAGCGGTGTCACTCATATAGGCCACATCTAATGGGGATGGTATATCCGCGTGAATGTAGGGGTCATAATTCACGGATGTAGCCTCAATGGGAGGAAGGATAATCCATGGACGTAATAAGTATCTCCCTACACAATTAGATGACATCTGATCAACCTAAGTAACAATCATGGTCATCATGTCAAAAACCCTGGATCTAGTCAGTGCGACTGCTGCATCTCCTGTTGTTGCTAGTTCCAAACATTTTGGAAGAATCAAAAGGTTTGGACCAACTAATGCCCTCTTGTTTTTAGGCGGTGCCAAATTTGGATGTCTAAATTTAGGTTTATCAACAAACCTCCCCTTGCCCTGTCCTGTGTAGGCATAGATGTGTAATCCATAAATAATCCTAAATGGAACTCAACATATAACTGTTTGCAAAAATATAGTGGCAAATCGTCATTATGAGGCCATCTATGATTAGCTGCCAAAAATCTGGGATATATAAATGGACTAACAAGTGGATCTGTACACTTGGTAACAATATATCCTCTTTGTCTTTCTCACTATAAAAAGGGAACATACTATGCACATTATGTAATGAAACTCTATGAGAAATAGATTTGATATTCTTTGTGCTAGTAACAGTCTTAGAAAGGGACCTATAAAACTCCCCAGTGCTAATATCATCATATGGATTGTATGATTTTATCATCTCAATCATATGTATAATCTCAGACTAAATATTGACTAATCTATCTCTATTAGCCAAATTTGGGGAGTTCTGTATTGTTTGGTCCAAACATTTCAAAGCATTATCTAATCTAGATATGCTATCATTATAAAAATTATTCCTAGCCTCAACTTCACGCTGAGACTACGTGGAATGATGAGATCCCTCATCATTAGCCATATCTAGATATAAGAGATCTGCATTTAATTAAAATAAAAAAAATAAATATGTACAAGCATTTTTCTTTTAAGCATACAAAAATATAAAAATGCAACCTGTAGATCATATGAATAAACACAGAGTTTTGATTTGCATGCAAAAGGAAAAATATTCAAAGATAAGTTTGGGCAATTTACATGATTCAACTTTTCATAACTACATAATGGAAGAAAGATGCAAGGAAAATTACAGTACAACAATAATTACATCCAAGTGACCTTAATGTTTCATTGGTATATATTCTTGGTGACAATCCTATTGATGATATCCTTTGAGGGAAGAAGGTGAGGGGAGGAATCTAAGGAAGATTATCAATAGACATGCCAATGAGTTAGAGGCACTGTTGATTGGTCTGAAGATACTAGCAACTTTGATGCAACTTAGTTTGAATGTTCTTTGTTTTCTTTGTCCTTCTCGTGGTTATTTACATGTTATTGATTTGGGAATGTATGTTGTGTTTTTAGATTGTGCTATTTTAATTGTTTATATAGTGTCTCGATGCACTCACTTAACAAGGTTTTTGTTGGGGTGTTTTTTGGCCTTCTTTTCTTAGCCTTATTCCTCTAGTATCAATTGAGTGGTATTCTCTCATAGAGAAGACAAGAGGCCTAGAGAGAATAGTGGAGGCAATACGTGCAACTTTTAATTTGTATCTATTGCCATCTAAAATGGAGGTTGGAAGTGGAGGGAATAAACCTATGGACAAAATGGTGGCTCTAAAACATTTAAGGAAGATTTGGTTTGTTAGGAAAGGGTGGAGGTTTGTGTAGAAGAAAATTTATTTCAATTTTTAGTGGAGGGCCTAGTCAAGCACAAGAGCAAGTAAACGGTAAACAAGGTGAGCAATCTTCTATATTTTCCTTGGCCTCTAATAAAGATGTGGTGTTTGTGATTGAGAAGTAATAAAATAGGTTGAAAGTGGTTGGTATTTTCTTTGTTTGTCTTACCCTAGAGGCCTTACCCTCAAGGAAGTTCTTTAATGATTAGATAGATCCTTTGTGTGGGGCAAGAAGCTTAGTATTTATATGATGTTCTATAGAATGTGATGTAGGAGCATCTAGGGATTTTGCATTTTATTTCCTATTATGGACATTAGTAGAATATTAACCTATTATCTTTTGGTGGCTATTCTTCTTTCTAGTTGTGATTGTTTAAGTTTTTTTTTGAGTGGTGGTTGTTCATATTGATGCACGGGTAGGTGTTTTGTTGGTGGTGCTATCTTCTAGCATTAGGATGGCCATGTTGAACCAATTCTCTACACTTGATAACTAATATGTCTCACCAACATCATTGATAGTGTCTAATTTGGCCTGTGGAACAAATGTATCAACTATACACCTACATCATAATAGATAGGGATGTTGTGTTGCACCCGCCTATCAACATATAATTTATTCTCTGATGTAGGTGTGTATGTTGATGTTGTTCCACAACTTCCAAAGTACTAGTTATCACTGATGTTGGTGAGACATATTAGTCTTGAATAGGTTCAACATGGCCATCCTAATGCAACTATAGTGAGAGGTACAAATAAGGTTTTGTAATTATAATTCAACACATAATTGTCTATTTCAAATAATTTAATTTTGTACATCTACTAATTTCATCTGCTTAATTTTGTCATTGTTTGAGTTTTCTTTTTTGAATAAATTTTAGTACTTTCTGTTATCCTGAATGCACCTTTTGAGCATTACATAAATCTTTGGAAGAAATACACTTCAATGAACATGTTTTCAAAAATATTTGTAAAGTCCATAAATTTTAATTTGTTTTGAAAGCTTCAACACATCCATTGCAAGGAAAGATTACAATTAAGAAATAGAGAGTCTTCATCATATTCAGTGGGTATGCACTCAAGAAAGAAACTCCCAACAGTTACAAACTTAGAATCTTATCCCCATCAGTAAATATGGTTATTGCAGATTCTGGAAATAGATTTTGGGCATCCCCCTGTTGGAGACGACTGGAGAATGTCAAGGCCTCACCAAAATGGATTTGGACATGACAAGCCGTGTTAATTCGAAAGTCTCCTCATATTTCCTATTGAATATTTTGTGGCTCACACAATCCATAAAGGCAATGATATGAGTGGAATAATGTTTTGTAAGAGAAAAATATAGGCTAGCCCTTCACATGGTTGTTGTAGTTGATTGGAACTTTCAGCGATATGTTAGACTGGGTGCTGGAGTGGAATTTAGAGAAGTACCATTCTTGATTGTTGTGGTTGAGCTTGAATGTAGGTTGTTGGGAGTTGGGGAGAACCTTCAAGTGGTTTGGGAAGTGCTGGAATTGGAGAATCTTCAAGTGGTTGTGGCTAGGATCCCACATCCCTTCATGGATCAAGCCAGATACAATAGAGCTGGTGGGTTCAGTTGTCGGCAATGGTAACCAAATGTAGTCCTCTTAGTTCTTTGATTGTTGTTTGACTCTTTTTAGTATATCCATCTAGTTTTTAGGTTTGTCTAAGTCTTTCTGGGGTCTATGAGAATTTCCAAATCATTGTAAATTATGAATATCAGCTTTGGTTGGCCATGGAGGATAGCCTTTGGCAGCTAGATATATTTTGTAGATCTTTATCTATATAATGAAATAGGTAGGGACCTATTCTCTCTTATTAAAAAAAATGTTAGTATTTATAAAATTGTTCACTAAAGTTGTGCCAATTTCCAATGTATAAGGTGCAGATTGAATCGAGAGAGCTTCAAGTGCATTCTTGAGAGTTTGCAGTGCATGTAAATTGTCCCTTAAAATATTTTTGATAGGAAATTTGTGCAATTTCAGCAATTTCCATTTTTGCCTTTAGTTGGGCCTATGGATTCCACAACTTTGTTTGTGACTTTAGTTGCAAATCATGACGAAATTGGTGTTGAAATGAAACACGACTGAACAAACTACAAATACAAATCACAAAGAAATGAAACCCTAAATGTGACTAAATAGATTGCAAGTGCAAATCACAATGAAATGAAATCCTAAATGTGACAAAATGATCTTTTTTGGGGGGCAATTTTTAGGTTTTATGTTCACTATTTTGGTGAGGCCTTGGCATTCTCTAGTCGTCCCCAATAGGGGGATGCCTTCCATGTATGCCAAATCATTGAATCCATTTCTAGGTTTTCAGAATTTTTTGTAATGGCATAAACTTTAAAATTTCAACTTAAGAAGTTAATTCCAATCAATTATAGGGCATTCAATAGTCACTCCTTTGCTGGGCTTGTAACCAATTTTTTTTTTTAAATCTCTTTAATCCTAATCAATATTTAAACTACTTAAGAACAAGGTTCTGTTAGCTTTTATAAGTGTTAATATTTCTTATTGTGTATCATTGAAAGAAATCTTGAGGAAGCTACTTCTCTGGTAAGTGGTAATGATTGTTACTGTGTAGCATTGAAATTTCAATGAAGCTACTTCTCTGGTAAGTGGTAATAACTGTTACTGTGTATCATTGAAATCTTGAAGAAGGTTTTAGAAATGTGTTGCAAATAGATGTAAATCAAAGTAATGCAAGTTTTGAAGCATATGACAGTATGATTTTCGGTCTCTACAGAGGTGGTAGACTAGATGATGCCTTGACACTTTTTGCTATTTTTCAAGAAAACAAGCTTCATGCTACATCACCTACATACATATTTCTTATTATTGGTCTCTGCAATGAGGGCAAAGAAACTAAATCTTTAGAACTCTTTACCAATTCATTGAAGATGGGTTTTCATCTGAATTAAAACCTTGATGTGTGCTATAGACTTTTTAGGGGCACATAAACTTATAAATGACATGAGACATGCTATTTAATAGAAATTAGGAGCTAAACTCTCTTGGGCCTAGGTTGTGCTATGCCTATAGTCTGATGCAAAATTCTGGTTTACCAATTTTTAAACACATCAAAAGATGCATAAATTGTATGTCATGGGTCTTACGAGACTGCATTTCAATCCAACAGATACCAAATTTAGTTGCTGATAGATTAATTGAATTTGATGTATGATTTATCCCGTCGCTTTTGAATGAAGGCCAAGATGCCAAGTGGCAATGTGCCATTAGCTATAGCATATAGGCTAGACACATTAGATGGGGAATAAAAATAACAATGTACAACAATATACTTCCCCTCTAGGACCCAGTAGTTGAGCATCCTAACTTCAAACCTCTCAAAATCGTAAGTGGTAATTTTGAATCACTTCAAAAAATTTATAGAAGCTTATTTGGCAAGGTCCCTGTTTATAACCACTCTACTTAAACATCATCCACTTCAATGGTCAAACAATCAATAGCAATTTTTACACCTCATCCATAATAGAAATTTTAATGTTGGATATCATTGATGTCTCTAAATTTTGCAGTCTATGATCACCCTAAAAGGTTACCACAGTTTGAGGATAGTTATGTTTTGAAATGGTTTGAATACTAAAACATGGAAAGCAACCACATCATTATATATCATGAGATTTTCAATAGATTTCCACCAGAGTCTAGAAGGTTCTCATAATTTAGGATAGTCATAAGGATGGAAGTTAACCATGAGAGGATAGTGATATTATGGGAATATTTTGACGAATGGCTGCTAGTACCCTGATTAAATGGGACTACCCAAATAATGGAAGTACTATAGCATGTTTTTGTACCCTCATCCTCATGTGGAGTGAAAGAGAGGTCAGTTTGTGATTTTAGAAGACTATCACCATTTGCATCAATTATAGCATGGTTATTTGAAGAGTGAGGGCAATTCTATTCTAAGACAAGGGATTACTATTTTAGAATGAGAAATATTTTTCATGACTATCTTAAAGCCTTGACATACCCATACAATGTTGTCAAAAGCATTAAATTGCCATAAGGGTGTTGTCAAATTGTCATAAAAATGAGATGCCTACGTTGTTGTATGAGGTTTATGGTGTAGTTATCAAAAGATTCTCAAGAATGTCACCTTGGTATTGAACCCTAAAGAATCATTAGATCACACCCAAGATTACTCCATTGGCATTCTAAAAGATTCATCACTTTAATGCTCTCCATATTCCAATGGAGGGTCAAATATGAATAAAACCTGACAGTAAACAGTCTAGAATGTATTAAGAATTTGTGGTAGATCTGAGAAAGAGGTAGATTGTCATGATACAGTACACTTCAAGAACTGTGCTTTTGAGTCTCTACATTTTTAGGAATGTCCACATAACTAGGTTGTTGATAAATTGATTTCAATTATCCATTGAAGGTAGACAACTAACATCTATAAAATAAGCTCTAACTATTCTAAATCTGCAATATACTAATAAAATATCACTAATTTGGGCAAGTTTGAGATTAACTAACTATTAAAATAAATCTATATTGTAATTTACTTTCAAAATAAGCTATTCTAAACAAAATGATGGAACTTCCAAATAAATCCACACATTTAAACAAAATGATGGAACTTCCAAATAAATCTATATTGTAATTTACTTTCATAAGGTTCTATGCAGCATCTGCCATTGCAGAGAACAAGAAAGACTTGGCAGAGAATTTGTTGAGGCTTCTTTATTCAATAGTTAGCAAGAGTGGGAATTCAATAGAATGAGTTGCAACCCATTTTGCAGATGCCATGTCAACCAAATTGAAGTCACCCAGCCCATCTTTTTTATTCAACAAAAAATTTAGTTTCAAAGAACCCAGATCAATTATAGTTTGAAGCACTTATAGCATTTTACAGAGTGTCTCCATTCTATCAATTTGCTCATCTCACAGCAAGGTAACTGCTTATGAAACCCTTGGGGAAAAAGCTATTGAAACCCTCATTTCTGCGCGAAGGCAAAGCTCCTATGAGCTGCAGATTTGGGATTCGGGAAAAAGATGAAGAAATTTCTCACCCAACATATCATTGTCCTCATCAATTAAGTTCAACTAATTAAACTACAACGCTTAATTAATTAATTTTTTGTTTTTTAAATAGAAAACAATTCTAACCCAACCTAGAAGTAAGTGGTGATATTTTTAAGGTTAGAAGTGAGGTGGAGCAATGATGATGCCATTGTTTTATTTAATACAACTATCTGAAAGCAAGAAAACCTAGCTCCGAAAGCTCGCAGAAAAGTTAGTTAGCTGGACAACAATTCCTACATTGCCATTTGTCTGCCTCAATAAAACCACACAGTTTTTAATACAAATAGAAACCAAGCAAGATAGTGGCCTGTGAGGTCATAAATATGAAGAAATCCTAGGGTTAACAAATGCATACATACAAACAAACATACAGTAACAACAATACATACATAAATGCTAGGGTTTAACAAAAATAACAATATAGACAGAAATGCTAGGGTTTAACAAAAACAACAATACAAATAAACAAAAAGCAAACAACTTCATATAACCAAGCTGAACAAAAATAATTCTTGAGATATCATTTAAAGTCGAATGAAACATGTTACCTAGGTTAAATGGATTTGTAGGCTGGAGGGTGTCGAGCGAGAAATGTCCAGATGAAAGCTTTTTAGCCGAAAACGCAAAATACAACACCTCCACTATTTTTTTTGCTTTTATTTTTAAACGACTCGGCCGAAACCCACTCGGCCGATTGGGACTTGATCGAGATTATACGCACCACATTGGCGCCACATCGATTTGATCGAATCCCACTCAGACGACTCCTACTCAACCGAAATTGTTTAGTTAGCCTAAAGTGTGACACATGTGTGTACTTTTACCTCTCAGTCAAGCCCTGGAGAGACATTCAAGTCTTCCAAACACCATTGTCAGATAGAGAGTGCATGCTCTTGTGAGGCAGAGACAAAAACTAAATGATAAATGCTTAAAAACACAAATGATGCCACCTTGTAGTGAAGATCTCATGGAAGGAAGAAATTCTTCATGCCATAAGGAGATGGATGCTCAAATCTGCAAATACAAACACATAGACAACACAAATTTGCTCTTGCTACACAATGAATGCCTTGAATCACCTTTATAATGCATAAAGTTCACAATAATCATCTAGTTTACAAATGAATGCCTAAACATGCTTATATATGCAACTACAAACACTCCCGCCAAGAATTTCATAATACAAACTTACCGTGTCCGCATAGGACCCAAATAACGGTCACAAGCCGACACCCAAAATTTGGGACTAACCAAAAATAGGGCAGGACTAGGGTATGGGCACCCAATTCCTCCCCCCTATTTTGGTCAGGGTTAGGTTCAAGGGATCCCCCTAGGTCCTATTTGTCATGAAAATTAGGGATCATTTCATCGGGATGCCAAAATATGATGCAACATGTCCTAAATGCACACTAAAGACCTAGGAACTAAACCTTAGGAGGGAAAAGCCCCTAAGGGGACATTTTTTGACGTTACAATGTGAATATAATCAAGTGTGGTGATTTGAGTGCGAGCTTAAATGCTTATGACTTCCGGATACAGTGAGCAGAAGGTGTCTACATTTCAATTTTCTTGAAGTTATTAGAGGCAGTGAGCCAAAGGTTACGGATGGCATAAGGTTGCAGTGGTGGATTTCTCCTATTGCCTTGAGATAGTGAATCTCTTTGTAACAATCTGCTTCTATTCTTCCTTCTTTTGGCAGTGAGCCTTTCTTTTTGGGCAGTGAGCCTTTTTGGGTAGTGAGCCTATTGTATTTCAATGTTGCTATTCATATACATATGTGAGCTAATCCTCACAGTGGTTTTTCCCTTCTTGGGTTTTCCACATAAATCTTATGTGTTTGGATGTGTTTGCATTGTTGTTTCATATGTTCACATTTTGCAAATGCATAATAAGAGTTTGAAGGTTAATAGATGTTGGAATAGTCTTGAGGGTTTAATGTTTTAATGTATAACTAATTCACCCCCCACTCTTAGTTGTCCTGTGCATCTAACACTTGTTCCATTCTTGCACCTTAGTCAAGCCATGTTGATTGATTCAACAATTTTGATAAAGTTAGAAGGAAACAAGAAACAAATGTAAATGATGCAACTATAATGATGATAACTTGAGACTTTGAACAAAGTAATGGATGATTAATGACCCAATGCAAAAACTAGTATTTTAAATTTTGTTGATAAAAAATTTGATGCAAAATAGTGTTCTAATAAGGGTACAGGAGTGATTATGAGTTGCACAAATGCTAGTAGTGAGTGATTCTACATGACATGGGGTGATCTTGGATGGTAAGTGATAATCTAAAAGACCTAGGGGTGATGTCCTTTTTACATATCCTAAGTGCACGATTTGAACCTTTTGGCATATGAATCAACAAATAATGACTAGTTGGAATTGAATTGGCCTAGGGACAACATTAGGTTGGAGTTTTTAAAATTAGGTAAATCATGCACATGCAGCTTTGAATTGGTCAAGACTGCACCTATGACTATGAGCTAGAGGAACTAATATTCTAAGACGTGAGAGCTGTCTAACCAAGGGTTAGATTATGCTTTTGATTATGAATTTGAGTTTAGGTTAGTGGGAACACCAAATCAGTCAAAATGTGTGTTAGGGTAATGTACTTGGGACACACACACGAGGACAAATTGGTCTAAAACAAAGTTAAAAGTGTAATTGATGCACTCTTTATTCTTACATTTTACCCCTCTTTTAGTGTGCATGTAAATCTACATGAGCAAGCACACCAAATTAAAAAGAAAAAGATAGGCACTATTGGAAGCAAAATAGTCAAAACAATAATCTATATTCAACTTATGAATTGCACATAAACTTGAGAGTGTAATAAGTAATGATATGCCTCCTTGATTTTGTTTGTGCCATAAAAGCATGCACACAAATTAAGGAGAGAGAACTATTGTATAGACATAGAGTACGATAGCATGGTAGTGTGTGTAGATATTGATTACAAGTGTTAGGACTAGGTGTTGTACACCTTGCAAATCCTAAGAATAATGTAATTATTTAATGTTTATAATGTTTTGTAATATTTGGGCGCTTGTGGAATGGGGTGCCACCCTTAGAGGAATCTATGATATTCCTTGGACAACACGCTATGCCACTTATAAGTTGTATCATGATGTGTGAGAGCATTGATGAAGGGGGATAGGAGACTAGGCAGAGCATCTTTGACCAACTATTTATAGTCATGTCTAAGAGGGTTGTAAGATCAATCAATGCTCCAATGTGGATTTCTTGAGCTACCTATGACCACCTTATTTTGAGGAGTCAAATGTCTTTATGGGGAGTTACTTTATATTTTGGGAGGAGTTACTCTTATAGAGGGGTGCATGGGTCCAACTTGGAATAGTTGGACCAAGACTTGGTTCATGGTTTTAAATATGTGGTTTTACAAAGGCATTGGTGGTTTCCTAGATCTCCCTGATCTATGTATGAAAGGCTTGGAATAGAGATTGTATGAGAATTTTATTGCAGGGACATGTTGTTGGATTGACTCTATAAGATAGATTTTAGGATCTCCATTTATAGTACTATCTAACTCTACTTGTATTACAACATCTTTCAATTGACTAATGCATTTGAGTGTGTTATTGTTGTTTAGTTTTTGTATAAGTGTTTCCTAGGTTAAAGATTGTGTTGTTTGTGTTGTTATGCTACTAAAATTTGGTGAGGTCTATAAATTATTGCATTGTTTCCCTTTGTAAGATTTATATGGGTGGTTGTACAATCATTCAAGATCTTGATGAAAACAACCAACCATAATAACTAATTTACACATGACAATCAAATATTGAAGATGCAACACACAATCGTTATTCTAGTATATTGAGGATGCAAATACAAGATCTGATACAATACAAAAGAATGCTTGAGCAAGAAGCCCAAATGAGAGAAAGAGGGTAGCATTTATAGAATGTGCTATTGAGTGATGAGAAAACTTACTACCCATTCGATGAGAACAAAAACATATTGAACAATATAAGGAAGTGCATACTCAACCACCTTTATTAAATGTAAGATATCACCTACCTAAGTAAGTGTATCCTAATGTGCATACTAATTCAAGGAACATAAACTAAATGTATAAGTAATAAATTGTTTCAACAACCCCCATAAGAGTAGTTTAGGTGGGAAGAGATGGATCCCTATAAATGTGTAGCCATGTAAGGCACCCATGTACAAAATGTTGCCCCAAAAAGAAGAAACGAAGAAACCTCCCCACATGAAAGAGAAAAAATTGCTCCCAAGAAGAGAGAGAAAAGAGAAGGGCTAGGTGACCCCCTTAAAGGAATAGCCTCCCACACACCCAAAAAAGCTCATAGATGATGAAACTTTTTTTTTATGAAGCGTTTAGTGAAGATATTATCAACTTGCTTTGAAGTGAGATAAAATTGCAAATCAATGACCTGCTCCTACATCAACTCCCCAATGTAGTGTGTGTGGACCTCAATATGTTTGATTTGTTGATGATGGACTAGTTTCTTCAAGATATAAATAGCACTCTAGTTGTCACAAAAGATGATTGAAGGGATCTAAAAAGGAATTCCAAACTCAATGAGTATATTTTGAAGCCAAATGGCCTTTGTGTTGGTATTCATAGCCCCCTAATACTTAGCCTAAATATATGAATATAAATAGCATGTTGCTCTTTGCTCAACTAACAAATAGGGCCATAACCAAGATGAAAGTTATAGATAGAAGTGGATTTGTGATCATCAAATTTGCTTTCCCAACTAGTTATTATGTATCCAACCAAGTTTCAAATTGTATTTGTTGAATAATGAATCCTAAATGTGTATGTGCCTTAAACATAGTGCAATGTGCATTTGACAATTTTCTAATGAAGCTTGTGTGGCTCTTGCATAATGTGAGTTCAACCATGCCAATCACATATGATATGTCTAAGTGAGTGTGATTCAAATAGATGAGATTGCCAAGGAGTTGACAATACAAAGTGGTATCAACCAATGGAGTGGAACATTGAGCCTCAAACTTGACTCCAAATAGAAAGGGAGTCAATGTATGCTTGCAATTAGCCATGTGAAACTTGTTAGGATTATGTGTCATACACCTTGAAATATCCCTATATTTTAAATTATTTTGTAATATTAATGTGACCACATGGAATAGGTATCCCACTTGAGGTGACATTATTTGCCACTTGTAAAAATGTAATATGACATGTTGTAAGAAGCATATATGACATTGTAAGATGTGTAAGAGATTATGTGATGCATAAGATCATGTAAGAGGGAGTTACAAAGTGAACTAGAAAAGTCACGGAGACTTTTGATCAAATTTGTGGTGTAGGATAACATCTTTCTAAAGGAGGAAAAGGTCCAAAAAGGAGTGCCCCATTTTGGTAGGCGGGGTTATGACATGCAAGTTACATTCTATTTAGGGTTTGTTGACTTGTTACAATTACAAGCATTAGAATTTGAGCTATGGATTTGGTTGCCACAATTGCCCAAAGTATTAGTGCATCGTTTTGGAATACATTCATGTTTCTAGTTTTGGGCTTGGTTTATTTGTGAGATGATTGGGACGGAGATAGTATGCACTTGTATTTTGTAGGGGATTATGATACTTAAATTTCTCTAGACACAATTGAAGGTTGAGGTTGAATGGGTGGATTCTCTACAAATGTATTGTAATCTAAAGATTATGATAAATCATATAGAGTTCATTTGTTGTTGGGTTTTTCCTTGAAAGAATTTTCTCAAGGTATCGACTAAGTTACGTGTTCTTTCTCCATCGTACATGTGTTGCATGTTTATGTAAATCTTTTTGAAATTGTTAGATCTATATTATTTTAGCATTTCTCTCCTCTCAAGATTAAGTAGGAAGTTGTTTATTTGTATATGAATTCCTTTTATTTAGAATTAGAGTTAGACTAGCTTGTGAGATCCTTGGTTAGGAAAGAGGGATTTCTCTATTAATATTAGTTTGAGTTGGAGCTTTATTTAGGGATGATCTTATTTTAGGTGAAAAATACCAAGCACATCCTGATTTGAGATTGAGAGATATAATGGCACAAGTTTTGAGCTATGAAAGCTCAAGATGGAGGATCTACTCATAGACAAAGTTCTATGGGATGCAATATCTAGTTGAAAACCTTTAGATGTGAAAGATGAAGAATGAATAGTGTTGGATCAAAAAGCTAGAATCCTAATTAGGCTCTATTTGATAAATTTAGTTCTTTTGAATGTTTTAGGTGAGACCACCATGGAGAGCCTATAGAAGAAGTTAAGAAACATGTATCGAGCTAATTCCATGGTAAGTATGTTTTTCTATGAAGAAGATTTATTATTTGAGGATGAGTGATGGAGACTCCACTACACAGCATTTGAATCCATTCAACATCATTGTGAGCTAGTTACAGTCCTTAGGCATGAAAGTGGATGATGAGGATCAATGTCTTACACTATTGTGTTATTTTCAATATTCATGGGATAACTTGGTTATGGAGATTAGTAGTTTCACCATAATGCTTAAGCTTGAGGAGGAGGTGGGTGCATTAATTTTAAAGGAACTAAAATCAAAAACTTTAGATTCCATCAAATTAATATTGGTCATCAAGAATAGGTCAAAGGAGAAGGGTAAGAACAAGAAAAAGGATAAAAGGTCTAAATATAAAGGAGGGTCTAAATCTCCTCATAAATCTAAGGTTAAATGTTGGAACTATGGCAAAATTATCCATATAAAGAAGGATTGTGAGGAAAATAAGAAGGGCAAGAAAGATTCTAATGATGAATCAAAATTAAAAGCTTCTCAAGATGACATTAGTGATTCATTTCATGTATCTCTTTTTATGTTGCATGTGAAGATGCATGGACAATTGACCATGGAGATTCCCTCCACATGACGTCTCATAGGGAGTGGTTTTCTAAGTATGAGAGCACTGATGGTGGAAATATCTACTTGGGTAATATTACATTTCTTAGTATTATTGGGCATGGTAGAGTTGAGATTAGATTTTACGATGGGGGGATTAACTACTTCCCAGGATTTTTGCATGTCCCTAATTTGACAAGGAACTTGTTATTAGTAAGAAAAAACTAATGTAGGTATGTAGGTAGTCTTTGACAAATAAGGATGTAAGATGGTTTGTGGAGCTACAATGCATACAAAGGGAGTTCATGTTGGTACTCTATCCTAACTTGATGCTAGCACCTATATAGAATGTAATAGTTTGGTGGCTCATATTATTTTTGGACTTATATCTTTAATTACAAAGGATTTCCATACATCTAAGAATAATAAGCTTCTAATTGAGAAGACTATCTTGTGGCATGAGTGCATGGGCCACATTGGTGGAAAAGCCCTTAGAGACTTGAAATGTAAAAACATGGTTGAGGAGTTATTTAATTGTTCTTTGGATTTTGACTTTTGTAAAGATTTGTATATATGGAAAGCAAATTTATGATTAGTTTTGCTCAAGCTCTACTAGATTTGTATGGATTTTGGATTTGATTCATGGGGATGTGTTTGGTCCTATAGATGTACGTTCACTTGTAAAATATCTATATTATGTTTCATTAATTACTAATTTCTGTAGGGAGATGGTTTTATTTTTGTAGGCATAAATATAAGGCCTTTTGTAGGTTCAAAGAGTTTAAGGCTCTTTGGAGAAATAGACATAAAATAAGATCAAGGTGTTGAGAATTGATAACGGTGAAGAATTGTATTCAATAGAGTTTGATAGGTTTTGTAAGGACAATGGTTTTGCACAACATAAGATAACTCTATACACCCCTCAATATAATGGAGTTGTGGAGAGAATAAAAATGATGTTGATGGAGAGGGATAGAAGTGTGCTTAATGAAGTTGGTTTAGATCACCACTCTCAACCAAGGAGGAAACCATGTAAGATATGTCCTTCATTAGACCAATCCAAGAACAAATGAGATATAAACAAACTACTCCATGCTCCTCAAGATCTCCCCAAAAAGCAATTCATAATGTTTTTCATATTGCATTACTAGAAAATATGTTCTTGACATCTCCGGTGTGACAAATCATCCTAGAATGGGTCCAAATACTAGACAAATGCAACATTAATCTATAAAATTGGACAATTCAACAAGTGCTAGTCTAATGGGATCGGATGTGTTCTTAAAGTACCACATGGGAAGATGATGAGTTCATGATAAAGAAAGTTCTAGCCTATATTAGCAACAATTTTCTTTAAAAATATTAATTTATTATGTTGTAACTTGTAGACATTCAAATTAATTGGTTTATACTTTGTTTAGTATTGAGGACATGGTAAATTTTTAGGGGGGTGTCATGACATCCCCTTTAGACTATGTGATTGAACCTTTCCTAGGCATACTATGTTGGTTGGTTGATTTGATTTGTTGGATTGATCGATCAATTGTTGATAACTAATGTTACATCATTCTTATACTTGTAGCTAATGTAAGCTACAACATTTTATACTTATAGGGTTTAGTGTGGGAAAATCCACCATAGGTTTGGTAGATCAAGTCGTTATATTTGATATTTGTATCTTTTAGATTATAATGATTTCATATGACACAAAATTATGGTATGATTATTTTTACAAGTGAGACCAAAAATTCTTGTATGAGATGCACCATGCATTCATGGACTAGGCTAAAGGTCAACTTTCAAGATGATAATGACAATTTGGTGTTCTTTAATGCTTGAAAGTCACTATTTATCTAGTTTGATTGTTTTCATACCTGATTGTTGTTTTTGATAAATTGGTTGAATCCTAGTCATATCATTTGTAAAGCCATGTTCTTTTTTATCTAAATGTATATAAACATGTATCTATGCATTTGCATGTATATGCATACATATATTTATATATATGAATATGTTTGTTGATAGATTTACTTATATTATTGTATCTTGTTTATATATATGATTAATATATACATATATAATATTATTTATTTGTTTGAAAAGTATTGTTTGAAATAAACTATATATAAATATATAGTTCATTTAAATCAATACTTTTCAAACAAACAGATAATTACACACACACACATCTATATGATGTGTAAAAGAGAGTTGATTTATAATAATAATCCCAACATTGTAGGAAGGTCTTAAGGCCTATGACCTATATGCATTAACTAAAACCTAACATATCAAATAAGAATTTTGAACCCTAAAGAAATCAACACTTAGAATGGAACTTGGATAGATTTGTGGCTAATATGTGTTCTTAAAAGATTTGATGGTAATGATATCCATTGCATGGGATTTTGGCAACAATGAAATGTCAATCCTCTCTTTGAGTGGTATGACATGCAAAAGGATGTGGACATTAATGGTAACATGTTGTTCAATACTATGTTTTTTTTATTGGTAAGTTGTGGGGGTTATTTACGCTGACCCCACTCCAGTGGAGGTCACAAGAGGGACCTCCTCCCCATCCACATATTCAACTTAGATTACCTATTCAACATAGAAGCCACAATGGAATTCGAAGAGCCACAACTTGAAATTCCAACTATATATGTCACTTGGGGGATTCAAACTCAGATCTCCATCTTGAGAACCTTATGGAATTGCCATTTAAGTACAACCCCTTTGACCAATGCTAGGTATTTTTATGAGCATTAAATGATATTATTTCTAGAGGCATTAATGGCAATAACAAGCAGAACAAATCATGGTGACCATTATCTTCAGTTTATTGCATGGCTAGAGTCTTAAGTGAACTTATGTTTTGCTAATATATGTAGTATTTTTCAATTTGGAAAAGCATGGGACAATTGGAAAAAGTTTATTATTTTATATTCTTTGGATTATGGTTGAATATATCATTTCTAGGTTGGCTAGGATATCTAATACTCCTACTATTAATGCCTTTGAGGGGATTATACTAGTGTATGTAGAGATTTTCAAGAAAGACAAATACATACAAGGTTGGGGATGTTATTGTGAGGTTGAATTGCCATTCCCCAAAGATTTTGGTGTTATCTTTAACTTATTATTTTGTTGCACTTACAATGTGGGTTATCTTAGAATGATGATACGGACAAAGCTAGGGTTGTCTTACTTTGTTTAAAGACTAGATATTAGTATGTTAATGGTTTAACTGTTCCTAGTTTTGGATTGGATTCCTAGACAACCACCTTTATGACTATAATATAAATGTGATCATATGGGGTTTGTATCACCTGTTTAACCGTTATTATTAAAGGCAATCTTGTCTTTCTATCATTATATTATTATTGATAATCTATTTTGTGGTTTTCCATAGGCAATCTATATGTTTGTGCTCAAACATGTGGCTCCACAATTCCTAAAGGCTTGTGCCAATACCTAAGGCCAAGGAGTGTCAACTTAGGTGATGGGAAGGACATATGATCGGAATGTTGCATTAATGGACCAATGATTATGAGTAGGTAGGTTGGTCTTCTTATTTGGAATCAGCTAAATGTGAAAGGGTATTTCCTAGAGGTGTCCTTAACAAGACATCTATCAAACAATATGGAACAAGACTAAACCAACCACAACTATACCCAATGTACACTTAACCCCAAAATCTGTTACTAGGCCAAAGACTAACTAGCTACATAGAAGACCTCTTATTGAGATGATAACTATAACCTTGCATATGTATATAAATATTTAGCAATACAACACCCCCATAAGTGACTCAACTCAACTTTTCATACACAATTTTAAGGTGTAGGCATGCATAACATGATCCTCCAACTATCTAAGAAATATGCGATCACTTTGTTAGATCTAGGGCACACAACTGAGAGGGGGGGTGAATCAGTTGTGTAAAAACCTGCTTCTACTTCAAACACTTGATTCTTCTTTAATAGTTAACAGTATATCAATTAATCATTCATGAAAGCATAAAACATAAACATCGGAGCAAAAACACATCAACACATTAGACACCAAGATTTTGACATGGAAAACCCGGTTAAGGGAAAAACCACGGGGTGATTAACCCAAGAATTATTCTCTGTTAGAAGAATAAGAAAAATGGATGGCACATGCCAATCAGGGCTCACTGCCCGAGCACACTGCTCACAAGGAAGCACACTACTTACAAAGAGACACACTATCTACAAAGTGATAAGAATCACAAACTTGAACTGAAGATTGACATCTTCATCATGTCTAAATCAGTTCCATTTAAGCCCGAGACACATCTGCTCTGCCTTTTGCTCTCTCGCTATGCCACACACATCCGCTACACCACACACTTCAAAATGAACTCACAAACCTTTATTTATACAAGACATCAACTTAGGAATAATCATCTAAGTCGGCAATCAACCACAAGAACATTCACAAGATGAATAACTCATCCGATCGGCCAGTCTGAGCAAGAACATTTTCACCCAGAAGAATGACTTCAATTCCGGGCTCTAACACTAATGCAGACCGAAAACACAACCTCAACATGATTCACGAACCTTCACAGGCTTGCCTGAATGACCAGGTACATCTGCACTTCCTCTACTTATCAGGATCTCTTCTCTTCTTCATCTGGAACTTCAAGAACACAGTCTACCGCCACTGTCATAATGCCAAAGGTACCTCCGGACCTCCAAACTATGAACAAATCTAGATGACACATCACAAGGACATCCCAAACACTCCTTCCAATCCATAGGATAGGATAATGCACTTCCAAATCTCACCGGACCTTTTTGTAACACTCTGTCACTCTGGAGCATCTTTCGGAACCGGTTCTACTTGATCGATCACAACTTCTTCATATCTTCATGCGGACCTCTGAAATCTTAACTGGAGCATCTCACGATTCATATCTACAAACCCTTTAATCCACATCCTCTGATACTCAACCTATTGAGTGCTTTGGCCTTCTTCTCATCACTGTTCTTCACTATTCCTGATTGAGACTAATTTTCTCAATATCCTCAGCACATAGTTCATCCAATCCTTCTCATCAAAGCAATATGAGTATGTTGACATCAATGACAACACTGGTTAGCCTCATACTTGCAGCAATCTCCCCCTTTGTCATTGATGGCAACATATGATGTGAAAAACCATCAAGACAAGAATTACTCCTTTCTGTCACAACTCCCCCTAACAGCAACAATTCTTATCATGTCTTCTCTTTCTTTACTGCTCCCCCTTTGATCAATCAGCCACTTGTTTTTCACATGTCTTCTCTCCCCCTTTGACATCAATGGCAAAGGGCTCATACTTGCAATTTCAACACCACAGAATCATACTAGCTGCTCCCCCTGGGTGGTAGCTCCCCATCACCAATCTGGATTACAAGATATGACTGTGAAATCCACCGGACTGATGCACATCAGTGCATCCTAGTTCATCACCGGAGGGGCCATGACCCCTAACTTCTCCCTGAGATACTCAAAAGAATCCTTGGGAAGAGGTTTAGTAAAGATATCTGCAATCTGATCCTTTGAAGGTACATACTCCAATCTGACTTCATCCTTGTTCACCTGCTCTCTCAGAAAATGAAACTTAATAGATATGTGCTTGGTCTTAGAATGCAACACCGGATTCTTAGAAATATTTAGTGCACTTGAATTATCATAGAAAATTGTGATAGGGTCCTCATATTCTACTTTAATGTCTCTTAGCATTTGCTTCATCCATAAAATTTGAGTGCAATTGCCTGCTGTAGCAATGTATTCTGCTTCAGTTGTAGACAAGGATATTGCATCTTGTTTCTTGCTTAGCCAAGAAACCAATCTCTTTCCCAAAAAGAATGCTCCACCACTGGTACTCTTCCGGTCATCCACATCTCCTGCCCAATCTGCATCTGTGTAAGCATGAAGAGAGAAATCATGATCTCTAGGATACCACAAACCATACTCAATTGTTCCTTTTAGGTACCTAAAAATTCTTTTGATTGCCATGACATGAGATTCTCTGGGATCCACCTGGAATCTTGCCACAAGACCAACAGCCTGCATTATATCTGGTCTAGTCTTAGTGAGATACAACAATCCACCAATCATTGATCTGTACTTTGTCTGGTCTACCTTAGGAGAGTCATCATCTTTGCTCAACTTGCATCTGGTTGCCATGGGAGTATTCATTGGTTTTGAATCTTCCATCCCAAATTTTCTTAACAATTCTTTTGAATATTTGGTCTGAGAAATGAAGATCCCTTTCTTTGTTTGAGTAATTTGCAGACCCAAGAAGAAATTCATTTCACCAAGCATGGACATATCAAACTCACTTTCCATTTGATTTGCAAAAGTTTTACACATACTATCTCTTCCTCCAAAAATGATATCATCCACAAATACTTCAACAATCAAAATGTTATCTTGATCAATTTTGAAATACAAATTACTGTCAGCAGTACCTTTGTTGAAATCAATCTTCAAAAGATGTTTGTCCAACCTCTCATACCATGCTCTTGGGGCTTGCTTTAGACCATACAGTGCCCTTTTTAATTTGCAAACCATATCACCATGCTCTGATAACTGAAATCCATCCGGTTGTTCAATGTATACCTCTTCTTCCAAGTCACCATTCAGGAAAGCAGATTTGACATCCATCTGATACACTTTGAAATCTTTGAAGGCAGCAAATGCAAGAAATAGTCTGACAGATTCAATTCTTGCCACTGGAGTAAAGGTTTCTTTGAAATCAATTCCTTCTATTTGAGAGTAGCCTTTGCATACCAATCTGGCTTTGTTTCTAATTACTTCACCAACTTCATTTAGTTTGTTCCGGAAGACCCATTTGGTTCCAATCACATTTTTGTTTCTAGGTCTGGGAACAAGATCCCAAGTGTGATTTTTCTCAATTTGCATCAACTCTTCCTCCATTGCTTTGGTCCAGTTTTCATCATTGCAAGCTTCATTTATTGTCTTAGGTTCAATCTTTGAAATCAGACAGTATTCATTTGAATCTTGAGCAATTCTCCTCCTTGTTTGTACCCCTTTGCTTTTGTCGCCTATGATCTGATCTTCAGAATGGTTTAGAGTTACATATCTTGGAACTTTAGGAGTTTCTTGTACTACTGTTTCTTGATCAGGCTCATTCGGACAAACCTCCTCTTCCTGATTTACCGGATCAGTCTGAATCTGAGTTTCAGAGGAAGATTGAGCTCCTTGCATCAGAGAATCATTCTGATCATCTTCATCATATTCATAAAATCTTGAGGGCTTCTCAATTCCTTCATCAACCTTTACATTTGTACTTTCTATCATCTTTCTCAATCTCTTATTGTAACACCGATATGCTTTGCTTTGAGTGGAGTAACCCAAGAAGATTCCTTCATCACTTCTAGCATCAAACTTTCCTAGATCTTCATCTCTTTTGATGTAACATTTGCTACCAAATACCCTAAAATATCTCACAGTAGGAGTTATACCAAACCACAGTTCATAAGGAGTCTTACCGGTATTGTTTCTGATTTAAACTCGATTGAGAGTATAAACTGCAGTGCTAACAGCTTCTCTCCAAAACATCTGAGGAACATTTGCTTCCCGTCATCATTGTCTTGGCAGCTTCCTAGATGGTCCGGTTCTTTCTCTCAACTACTCCATTTTGCTGTGGAGTCTTAGGAGCAGACAACTATCTTTTTATACCATGCTTCTCACAAAAGTCTATGAATTCACCGAATGTGAATTCACCACCTCTATCGGACCTTAGACATTTTAGTTTCAATCCAGTTTGATTCTCTACCATAGCTTTGAAGATTTTGAACTTCTCAAGGGCTTCTGATTTCTCCTTTAGAGAGGTAACCCACATCATCCGGGAATGGTCATCAATCAGTAACATGAAATATCTATCACCTTGCATACTCTTGATTCTTGTCGGACCACATAGATCAGTATGAACTAATTCCAATAATCCGGTGGAGAACTGATCCTTGCTTTTGAAGGAGACTCTACTCTGTTTACCTAGCTGACATTCTTTGCACAAACTATTTGTAGGTTTCACCAATTTTGGAAGATCTCTTACAGCCTGAATATTGCTTATCTTGATGATGTTATCAAAATTTACATGACACATCCTTCTATGCCATAACCAGCTCTGATCAACTTGGACAAACAAACAATTTTTATTAGAACCAACTAGATGGAAGATATTACCTTTTGTTTGAGTACCGGATGCACTCTCAGTTCTGGAGCTTTCAAAGATCCTGCATCTTCCATTTTTGAACCGGAGATCATACCCTTTGTCTACTAACTGTCCAACACTGAGGAGATTGTGCTTCAATCCTTCAACATATAGTACATTACCAGTTTTGCTCTTTCCATCAAAAGAAATAGTTCCCCTACCTCTGATTCTACCAGCAGAATTATCACCAAACTTTACCATTCCTCCTTCATACCTTTCCAAATCTAAGAACTTGTTTTTGTCACCTGTCATATGGTGAGAGCAACCACTGTCAATAACCCAATCATCCTTTTCTTCAACTTGGGCAGCCAAAGCTCTTTCTACAACCTTATGATTGACAGATTCAGAGGACATTGGATCTTCTTCCTTGATGGCAATAAACACCCATTCATTCCTGGTTTTGTTTCCTATTTCTGATTCATCATCTATTACTCCTTCATTATCATCTTATTCATGAACATAATAACAGTTCTTTTGGAACTTTTGTCTGTTAGAATTTGACCTTGCAGATCTTTCTAGACATCTTGAAGCAAAATGACCAATCTTATTGCAGTTGAAGCACTTAAAGGGTAATTTTCCTTCATACTTACCGGATCCTCTTGGCAGTCTCTTTGCAATGAGAGCTTCAAGATGAGCTGTTTCTACTTCTTCCTCTTCCATATCTCTTCTTGCTTGATCATACCATGACTGCTTCCTTGAAGAGTTTTCTCCCGGATCAAATCTTTGTTTGCCTTTCACATAGGCTCTAGCTTTGAATGCAAATTCAGTCTTGGGGGGATCATCTCCAAACTCAGTCATTTCAAATGCAGCCAGTTTGCCAGCCAATTGTTCTCTTGTGACAGTTGTATGAGCTCTGAATTCATCAATGGCAGCAACCTTAATTTTGTAGGCAGCATGAAGGGATCTAAGAATTTTGCAAACAATCTCATTTTCATCCAGAGTTCCACCAGCATTCCTGATTCCACACACCAGCTCATTTACTCTTGGCATAAAGGTAGTGATATTTTCATCATCTCTCATCTTCAATCTTTCAAATTTCCCTTTGAGACTTTGCAGCCTTGCACTCTTAACAAACTCATCTCCTTCATGCAGAAGTTCCAGTTTAGTCCAGATCTCATAGGCAGTTGGCAAATCAATAATATTTGAGAGTTCTGAGTCGTTCAGTGCGCTTAGAAGAGCTTCTTTGGTCCGTAGATTGTTTTCAACATCTGTGATTTCATTTAGAGTTGTCGGACCACCCTGTAGAGGTACATATTGTTTTGTGACCATGGACAAGTATGCTTTTCCCATACACTCCAAGTGACATTTCATGCGACCTTTCCAGAGAGAGAAATTGGTTCCATCAAACTTCAGACTATCCTTCTTATACGACAACATCCTGGATCTCCTCAAGCGGTTAAGCTCCTTTTAGAGGAACTCGGCTCTGATACCAATTGTTAGATCTAGGGCACACAACTGAGAGGGGGGTGAATCAGTTGTGTAAAAACCTGCTTCTACTTCAAACACTTGATTCTTCTTTAATAGTTAACAGTATATCAATTAATCATTCATGAAAGCATAAAACATAAACACCGAAGCAGAAACACATCAACACATTAGACACCAAGATTTTGACGTGGAAAACCCGGTTAAGGGAAAAACAACGGGGTGATTAACCCAAGAATTATTCTCTGTTAGAAGAATAAGAAAAATGGATGGCACATGCCAATCAGGGCTCACTGCCCGAGCACACTGCTCGTAAGGAAGCACACTGCTTACAAAGAGACACACTGTCTACAAAGTGATAAGAATCACAAACTTGAACTAGAGATTGACATCTTCATCATGTCTGAATCAGTTCCATTTAAGCCCGAGACACATCTGCTTTGCCTTTTGCTCTCTCGCTATGCCACACACATCCGCTACACCACACACTTCAAAATGAACTCACAAACCTTTATTTATACAAGACATCGACTTAGGAAAAATCATCTAAGTCGGCAATCAACCACAAGAACATTCGCAAGATGAATAACTCATGCGGTCGGCTAGTCTGAGCAAGAACATCTTCACCCAGAAGAATGACTTCAATTCCAGGCTCTAACACTAATGCGGACCGAAAACACAACCTCAACATGATTCACAAACCTTCACAAGCTTGCCTGAATGACCAGGTACATCCACACTTCCTCTACTTATCAGGATCTCTTCTCTTCTTCATCTGGAACTTCAAGAACACAGTCTACCACCACTGTCATAATGCAAAAGGTACTTCCGGACCTCCAAACTATGAACAAATCTAGATGACACATCACAAGGACATCCCAATCACTCCTTCCAATCCGCAGGATAGGATAATGCACTTCCGGATCTCACCAGACCTTTTTGTAACACTCTGTCACTCCGGAGCATCTTCCAAAACTAATTCTACTTGATCGATCACAACTTCTTCATATCTTCATGCGGACCTCTGAAATCTTAACTAGAGCATCTCACGATTCATATCTACAAACCCTTTAATCCGCATCCTCTGATACTCAACCTATTGAGTGCTTTGGCCTTCTTCTCATCACTGTTCTTCACTATTCCTGATTGAGACTAATTTTCTCAATATCCTCAGCACATAGTTCATCCTTCTCATCAAAGCAATATGAGTATGTTGACATCAATGACAACACTAGTTAGCCTCATACTTGCAACACACTTAAGATGTTACCCAAGTTATAATACTGGATCATGAGAGCATGTGGGACTCTACTTTACTCCTTAAATAACAAGGACAAAGGGGTAATTAAAATGAGAGGTGTTGGACCTTCACCAATTAGACCCATGCCTACTCCATTGGGCAATGGAGTCATAATCATGTAAGGAAGAAGAGAATACACTTGCAAAGCATAATGGGACTAGATGTGCACATGCATAGACAAATCTGTACTTAATAGTTTGGTCACAATGATACAACTGCCTATGTGAAACATAAGAAAGACCATTGCAAGATAGCTTATAGTGAATTAAATGCAATCACTCATTCATCTACCTCATGTGAAATAAGAGTAAGACCATTGTAATAAAGATTACAATGTATTATAATGTTGTGTGACATGAATCGAACTCCTATTTCACTTGTTCCAGCAAATGTCACAAGAGAAAATACACAAGTAGGTTCAAGAATCCCCATAAATAGTTAGACCACCATGGAGACATACCATTTACAAGAATTATGTTCATTATATAACCTTCATATAAGTTACAATGTATATCTCATCCCCTTATAGACCAAACTTGCATCACTTGATGCCTTATAACAACTTGAGACACATATGTAGCCAAATAATTAGCTTAATGACCAACTCAAAATACATCACATGGCCATGTATATGTAGCATTCTACAATTGTAACAAGTCATCTCACATCATCCATAATTAACCAACTTAATTACCATTAAGTACAAGGTCATGATTAACAGGATCATAGTTAAGCAAAATTTCATAATCAAAATTAATATGCATATCTTTTCTGGATATTTCAAACTAAAATTTATAACAATTCCAAAGATAACATACTAGTGAATTCCTTTCACTATACATTTACAATGTTTTGCTCAAAACATCAATGATAAGTTTATAAATAATATTTGACTATCAAGTCATATGAAAGAATGTATTGTAGCTGGAACTTTGACATTTGTCTTCATAAGTCTCATCTTGTCTTCTACTTGGGAAGGAGAGCATCGCCTTAGTGGTTTTCCTCCAACCACAGACTGGTGGTCCCTCGCACAACTTCCTTCCTGGAAGCGGCCCTACCTTTCATGAAGGGAATAGATATAAGGAATCGATTGGTTTGCCATCTGAGTATCTAGTGTTGTGTCCATAATACTTCACAGTCATACAACTATAGATCCACTCTAACTATGTATGACACTATTGGAAGCATTATGCCATCTGGAGCACAATGAACCAACTAATGCATGCAGAGACGGATGCATTACTTTAGCCAAAGATTTATATACATATACATTTCACAATGAACATAGTCAAATGGTCCACACCTCGACTTGACTTAGAAGCTGTCTCATCCTACAGTGATCATAATTTGACCCCTCTAGGTCATAATAAAGATAGGTTCAAATCACCCTTAGTCTGTCTACTCAGACTTTCGACTCTGATTTCAGGAGTTCTTTCATTATTTGTCTTGCTGCCTATGCAACATGGAATCTGTGACTCCATGTCACTCTATTCATGTTCTTTATTTTTACAAGTTTATATGTTCATGGTTTTAGTTTAAAAGACCATCCCTGGTCTAAATTTCTATGGCTACCTTGTTTCAAGGTTTTCATCAAATTCACATCAACTATAACACATACCAATATAGTCTAATAAGTTGATAATATTAAATAGACCTTTGGTCAAAAGAATTTAGAAGGGTTCTTGATACCCTATACTTCATCCATGAAGTACTGCCATTTGATAAAGAAACATATCCATAATACATTTTCAACAAATGAGTTATCATACTCATTTTCATATTCTTTCTTTATGGAAATAAAATAACAGTCGAGGGTTTACCCCCTTGACATGCAAGATTTGACTTGCACTTGATGCAGCCTATACAAGGCTATCAATAATAAACTAGTTTTTCACCATGGATACTAAGAGTCATATTACTCTTTCATGCATAAAGATTACACCAGAAGGTATAATGTTATCTTTCATAAACACACAAGTGTTTCACTTTTCATTTTATGTGTATCGAAAGCCTCAATGGCATGGACACTGTCATAAACATTGATTATCATGAAAGACTCTTCATTCCATTATGCATGACCATTGGCCTTTTTAATTGTGTTACCTTTCTACAATGTATTGTCTTTCAGCCTAATCAAATGACTTATGATTTTATTTTGCATGGCTCACGGCCTGCTCAAATGGCATTATCATTATATAGTATGCATGGCTCTCAGCCTGCTTAAATACTTATTAGTATCTTTTCAATGATTATAACAAATGTTTGCTACCCTCAGCCTTATCGGCTTCGAAGGGCACGAGACTGCTACAACATTGCTCATAACCAGCCGGCCCCATGGCCTCAACAATATTATCAACATGCAATTCTTATCCCATAAGATCAACACATTATCTCTAATCATTCGACCACGAAGGCCGTAACAAAGTTAACAACATACTAATGCTATCATAAAGGATATGCATAGCATTTCTCATGCATTTGGCCATGAAGGCCTTAACAAAATTATCAACTATAATAATGCTATCATAAGGATGACATAGTCTACGTTTAACCACTATGTGGCTATCAATAGTGGTATTATGTATATATTTGCATACTATAGATTCACATGACTATAACATACAATCTTACTTGAGGTGATAGGCACGTAGCCAAGTTGCTGTCAGCTAAGAGTAAGTCTATCAAAACCACTATTAGCTCCTTGCAAGCTCCCAACCTGTAACTCGCTACTCCTGTAGCTTCCTTCCATCACCCTCCAAAAACAATAATCATAATATTGTAACAATCAAAAGACTATCATTCCTTGTCTTTGCATGTTGTTTTCTAGCACAACACATAACCGCCACCTTTTTCCAATGGAGGTGGGTAAACAATTGGCATATACCTCTACCACCTCGCTAGTTTTTAGACTCCATAAAGACCATAATATCTCCCATTCAGGAGTAATCTACAATGTTTAAGCTTATGATAAGCTTCACCACCACTTCCACTCTCTCCACTCATCGTGGATAGTGGTACGATTGGCAACAAGAAACATATAAAATTATATCTCAAGTGCTCAACCACTACAAGTGGATAAATAGATAATTATATCCCTCATAGTATCATTTACATCTAAATGATGTTATAGGATTATCAAAATAATCTAGGGTATCACTAAATTATATTACCATCGTTAAGGTGGTATCATTAATATGCGAACATGGGGTCGAGTCTCACTCCCCCACTTCACTATATTAGACTATAGTCAAAATAATTAAACGATATTCACAAAATTTAATATAGAAATAGATAAGTAAAAAAAGGAAAACTCGACATCCAATCAAGGTTACTATCGACTATATGAATGTTCTGAGAATATTATCTAGTCGAATAGACGTAGACAACGTCGAGAGATAAATCGACTTGCCAACATTGGTTGAATAGAAATCGACTTAACAAAGAAAAAGACTTATACTCACCCTATCTTGCATGGGTTCACGAATGATCAATTTCAATACTCAGATGTCATTTCGACCTTTTTCCCAACATCTATCTCCTCCCAAGTGATACTCTCCTTCCATCCTCAGAGAAAGATTCTTTTCCTGGTTACACTCACAACCATATAACCATGATTAGTGTATCATCATTTAATTCATAAAATATTATGATAAAATTATCTTATCAACATGTAATCTCATGTCTAATCTAAACATCAGTCGATATCCATAAAATCAATGATTCTACTTGATATTTTCCACAAACATCAAATCATTAATCTAAGATTAATTATCCTATTTACCACATAAAAGTAAGATTAAGCTTAATCAAAAGTTGGGGATGTAATAACAACAAGGCTCTTGGAGGGAGATTTCAAATAAACATCCAATCAAACTTGGTCTCCAAGATGACCACATGGCCATGTCAAAAGAAGAGAATTGTTGGGAAGAAGATCCACCTAAGATCACACAAGATTTGCATAGCAAGGGTGAACATGTCAAACCCTTAAGATCACGTGTGAGTAAAATATACACAATGATGAGGAGAATCCAAACATCAAGCACAACCACTGATCACAATAGCCTTAAACTCTTTGCCATGTCGAGGAGGAGGTTTGAAATGAGGAAACTCGCTAGGAACAGATGTAGGGTTGAAGATGAAACATCAGGATCATGCCCACCATGATGGGCCTAAAAATAACCTAGAAGCAACATCAAGGCTGAGAAGACATGGCAACCACCTACGAACCAATAATAATTTTCATATTTCAATGCTTGTGAGAAGCGCAAGAAAAAATGGGGTAGGTGGGAATGAATAGTGGATAGCGGGGTAGGTAAAGATTTTAAACCTTGTATGAATGTAGGCCATCCACATGGAAGCAAAGAAAATTAAATAGTGGAAGAGGCATGGAGAATAATAGGATCACACTAAGATGAAGCAAGATGAAACCATAAGCAACCTAAAGTCCTTCGTACACTAAACATCACCGCAACAACATGCCAATCCACTGCAAAGATGTATGCAGTTCCAATAAAACAATCATGGCCACAATATAGTGAACCTAACACTAAATCGACCAACATACATATGTGAGACATTGCTATCTAAAAGATAACCATCACAAGCAAAGAACACACCATGAAGGTTGAAGAAGAAAATCACGGGCACAACACTTTCATTGCAAGAGGGAACTAACCCGCACAAAGAAAACACCACCACCACCACACTACAATGATGCACCACAAACCACCAAAATGTAGACAAGGATAAAGTAGACCACTACAAGGCAAACAAGAACCACCATGAGATAGACATGGGCCACCACAATAACTGTAGGATCTAGGATGAAGAGAATCATACTACACCAAGAAGAAACCTACCACAAAGGGAAAAAGGGATCATATGGAGACCATCACAACATAAGATCCTACCTACAAGGACATGTGCATCCACCACAATCTAAGAGAGACCACCACACACCATAATATCCACCTCAAAGAGATGAATAGATACAAATAGTTGAAGCAAAACACCTCTAGGGTGAGAAAAAACATGTTAAGATGTCATGCTCACATTTGCCATGTCGTCATGACGCGCAACATACATGTCATGTCTACATTTGTCATGTGGTCATGACACAAAATATCAATTTTTTTTTCCACCCGACTCAAGAAACCCCCCGCGCGCATCAAGCACGCTCAGTGACACACGCATGTAACATAGTTGCATCCGCAACCTACGTTAGGCATGTCACCTAAAGGCAGGGAGGACAATCCAAAATGGGATAATGTAAACTAATTTCGTAATCCAAATGAGGTGATAGCCACTAAGGGGGTGTGCGTTGCAAGGAGTGACACCAAGAGGGTTGGTCCTCGTTTCGGGACCCAACCCTAGGGTTTACTAAACAAGGTGGAATGATCTCAATATAAATCGGGATCTAACCTTAGAACAACTAATAACTAATAAAATAACATTTAAATTAATGCCACAAATCAATTTTCAACTTAAACATTTAATCAACATCTAAAGCAAAAAAAAAGTAAATAATCAAATTAAATTAAATTAATATTTCCATCCAAAGTCTAGGAAAATTTTGGCAGCATAACACAATAAAAGGGATCAATCTCCCCTAGTGATTTTGACAGCATAATGCCATCTCATCAACTATGGGAGAGTTTAAAACAAATTAAAAATTAAAGCTTCACTAAACATCTTTTTAAAATTTAAACAAAAAATATATACTAATCACTAAACACTTTCAACATTTAAATCAAATTTAAATAAAATAACTAAAGGGGTTGGATAAATTAAATCTAAACATTTAACTTGCTCACTTGATAAAAAGGGTTGGAAATGATGGAAGAGAAAAATGCCATTTACTTAAATAAATTAAATCATAAGGTTTAAATGTCTTTTTCCCTCAAAATTAAATAATAAAATCAAATAAAAAATATAAACACATCACATTAAAAAACCAAAAAGCCAATGGAGGAAAAAATGTCATTTACTTAAATAAATTAAATCCTAAAGTTTAAATGTTTTTTTCTTTCAAAATTAAATAAAAAAATCAAATAAAAAAATAAAACACATCACATTAAAAACCAAAAAGTCAATGGAAAAGAAAAATGTCATTTACTTAAATAAATTAAATCCTAAAGTTTAAATGTCTTTTTCCCTCAAAATTAAATAATAAAATCAAATAAAAAGTGTAAAACACATCACATTAAAAACCAAAAAGCCAAGGAGGAGACAAATGTTATTTACTTAAATAAATTAAATCCTAAAGTTTAAATACCTTTTTCCTTCAAATTAAATAATAAAATCAAATAAAAAGTATAAAATACATCACATTAAAAACCAAAAAGCCAATGAAGGAGAAAAATGTCATTTACTTAAATAAATTAAATCCTAAAGTTTAAATGCCTTTTTTTTTCCTCAAAATTAAATAATAAAATCAAATAAAAAGGCATAAGTGGGTTTAAATTAACTAAAGCAATAGTTGAATTTACTTAATAATTTCCTAATCTCTAGGGCACCAAACCCTAGAATAAAAATTATAAAAGCTTTCACAACTCTCATTTGCTCTCACATTTCTTCTTTGTTTTCTACAAGTTCCAGGTTTCAAGGTGGAGGACAAATGGGAAGGTACCTTCCCAAGTGGGAGGTATCTTCCCCAATCAAAGAATTCCTACCAAAAATTTTATAGATTGCTAATCTACTTATTTTCTAAATTGTTTTCTCTCATGATCATCTACAGGGTGATCTAATTTATTCTTCTCTAACTTTTTGTTTGGTTTTCTAATTTTGTTTTCTAATTGATCTCAATGCACAGGTTCAAGATTTCTCTATTGTTTTTGATAAGATAAGCGGCAACAGAGGGTGCCGATCCCATAACAGTAAAGCCAAAAAAGGGGCATCAAAAACTATAACAGTTTAACAACCATCAGAGTTTAAGCGAAAGACCAGAAGAACAAAACATACAAAAACCACAGAACCAGTAGTTCAACAGCAGACAAATAGAAGACACAAAAGCCACTAGTGGCTAATTAAATATTTTGTCCCAATCATTAACCAGAAACTGGAAAACGTCCTGGTAATCTTTTAGCTTCTTGCCTTTCTTGTCTTTGTCATCTAGCTCCATCTCCTGAAGAACCGCCAGGGTCATGGTCGATCTATGCATCACCTTAGCAAAGAATTTAACTAGAGCGGTATACTTCTGCTCCAACTTGCTAACCCTCGCTGTTAGGTCTTCAATCTCCTTGTTCTTACTATTTTGGCACCTTTTTTTTGGTTACCTTTACCTTTACCTTTCTTCCCTTTCTCGGTTGTTACCCAAAGGTTCATGAAGAGAGTTTTCTAAGCTTCAAAAGAATGCTATAAAATTTCCTTTAACTATGCTAATGCTTTTATTCCCATAAGACTAACATTCTCTTAAAACCCTAGCTCTCTGTTTTCTATTCTTTAAAAATCTTTTTTTTTCTCGAAGAGAGCCAAAATGCTCTATGTTCTTTATTTTGCAATAGCACACAGGAAAAGAAATAATTTATGCGCGCGCGCACACACGCACACACACACGCACACACACACACACACACACACACACACACATATTGTTGTGATTACATCACAAATTACAATAAAACATAGTGGTATACATTATTGTAAACAAATAAATGTTGTAGAGGTCAAACAATAAAACCATATTTAATCCTATGACTGCATATATAAAGATTTAAAACTATACATTGCTAATGTCCCTGCAGGGCATTGAGGTTGAAGGGGGTTTTAAGAGTTTTAAAAAAATAAAATAAAAAACGTTATGAAGTAGAGGCGGGGTTAGGAGGCACCTTTAAAAGAGGCAGGGAACCAGAGGGGGGCGTGGGGCTCTCAAACCCCCGTCCTATGCCAAAACAACACCGGCTCCACCCTGTGCTCTGTAGGTGGGGTTAGCCTTAATGTTTTTTTTTGTTTTAAAAAAACTTCACACATAACATAGAATGCCAACCCTAACGGGTTTCTAAAACATTACCTTATTTTCATTAAAAGCTTCAGATATGTATTTTTTTTAAGTATGCCCATTACATTATATTATATATATCTAAAGTTTACTCAATAAAAAGAAAAGATTAAACAATAAGCTTAAAGATTAACAACAACAAGTTTTTATATATATATGAACATTTTTAAAAAAAAAGATCACAAAAGAGCTAACCAAATTTTTTTTTTTTTGTAAAGAGATAATACTATTTTTCTTGTAGGCAAGAGGTACAAATATGTTTTTTTTTTTTTTTAAACTCAAAAGTGTAAACATAAATATATTTTTCCTTTACTCACAATAACATAGTAATTTTCCTCTCTTCTTACAATCAAGTTTTATTCACTCATTTAATAAAATAAATAGAATGGAGAGGGAGAGAGATTTCTTTTCCTTCACAACTTATATATATATATATATAAAATGAAAGTTAGGGGGGGGGGAGAGAGAGAGAATCATTCTTTCATAACAGTGAAGTGAAGATAAAACCAATGCCATTAAACATTTATAATAAATACAATATTCACAAAGGTAGTAAGGAAAACTATAATCCTTATGAGAGCTCCACTCTCACACAAACAACTTTTTACAAGCCCAACAAGGGGTAAGGCTTCTCAATGCCTTTATTTTTACAACTACATAAGACCACTATAAACAAGATTTCTTTCCAAGTCCAACTCCTCCATAGCCTCCATATGAACCTACAAAACATATAAAATAGATAACCATGCCCATGGGAAGCTCTCCTCCCAACCTAAGCCTACAAGTAGGCCACCCCCAAGTTAGGAGGCCTTCCAATAACCAAAGTTCAAACCACAAAGAAAACAAAGCACACACATCATACACATTAACACCCATCCATGGCAAAACACAAACTAACCCATTTTGCAAATGAGTTTAAGGGTGAGAGAGTGGACTACTCTCAACTGAAAGTTAACCCAACTCATAAAATCATGAATCTCATAATGCTCATAAACCCATGGCCTCTTACCATAAACTTTCCATAATACCATCACAAGGCACTCTTTCCATAAAACGTATACTTCACAAACTTTCATACTAGGCCTATGACCATGAAAACTATACCAAAACAATGAGGGGAACCAAGGAGGTTCACACCTCTCTCACCCATAACAAAGGTGAGCTCTTTCACATGGAGAGCTCACCAAAGCAACCCTTCAAACCCACATCACAGAACTAAAACAACATAAGAAAAATAAAAATAAATCATACATATTGCATAAGCAAAAACAAGTAAAAAGCTAGGCTCGAAGCCTTGAGAGCTTACCTCACGATATTCAAGGGTAGAGTATGTTGGTGAAGAGATTTCTACAAGTCCTTCCCAAACTCATTCAAGAACTCCTCTAATTCCCTCTCTCCAACCCCAACACAATACCAAAAATAATGCAAGAAAGAACCCCCATCTCATCTCAATGAGAGATAAATAGGCAAGGCTCTCAAACCCTAATGGTTGATAATGTGACACTTGTCACTCTCTCCTCCATCCACATAACCCTCCTCACAACCCCACAAGAATGAGGAGGTGACACATGTCATCTCCCCATTCCACAATGCCACACACTCTCCCACAAATTCTCTTACACGTGTGTGAGAGCATAGGGAAATGTGAGCATGCAAAGGAAGCTTCACATGAATGAGGAGGTGACACTTGTCACCTTCTCATTCAACTAAGCTACACTCTTCTCCACAAGTGCTCTCACACATGTGTGAGAAGCTTCAAGAAGCTTCTAAAACACTTGAGGTAAGGGTAACCTTACCCAAGTGGGTGAGGTTAGGTTAAGTGAGATGGTGACATACCAACCACCTCTCACATCTCCCCAAACTCGTCACTTGACTCAAGGGCCAAGTTTGGGTGACCATACATAGTTTAAAACAAGTTTAAATATGTTAAGAATGGTCCTAGACCCTACGAGTATGACCTAGGGTTAATATTTGACCATTAATAACACTAGGAAACACATAAATTCACTTGAAAAGGGCTCCAAACATTTAGCACTAAAAATTGTGCAAACCCAACATTATAATTTTTACAACACATTAAGAGATAAATTAAAAAGGGGTAAACCTTACAAAATATCATAAATCAAATAAACATAATCTACCTTACAGAGTCCTTCCCAAACTCATTCAAGAATTCCTCTAAGTCTCTCTCTCCAACCCCAACACAATACCAAAAATAATGGAAGAAAGAACCCCCATCTCATCTCAATGAGAGAGATAAATAGGCAAGGCTCTCAAACCCTAATGGATGAGAATGTGACACTTGTCACTCTCTCCTCCATCCACATAACCCTCCTCACAACCCCACAAGAATGAGGAAGTGACACTTGTCATCTCCCCATTTCACAATGCTACACACTCTCCCACAAATTTTTTCACACGTGTGAGAGCGTAGGGAGATATGAGCACACAAAGGAAGCTTCACATGAATGAAGTGACACTTGTCACCTTCTTATTCAACTAAGCTACACTCTTTCCCACAAGTGCTCTCACACAAGTGTGAGAGCATAGGGAAGAGGTCTCACACATGTGAGAAGCTTCAAGAAGCTTCTAAAGCACTTGAGGCAAGCGTAACCTTATCCAAGTGGGTGAGGTTAGGTTAAGTGAGATGGTGACATACCAACCACCTCTCATATCTCCCCAAAGTCGTCACTTGACTCAAGGGCCAAGTTTGGGTGACCATACATGGTTTAAAATAAGTTTAAACATGTTAAGAATGGTCCTAGACCCTAGGGGTATGACCTAGGGTCAATATTTGACCATTAATAACACTAGGAAACACATAAATTCACTTGAAAAGGGCTCCAAACATTTAGCACTAAAAATTGTGCAAACCCAACATTACAATTTTTACAACACATCCAGAGATAAATTAAAAAGGAGTAAACCTTACAAAATATCATAAATCAAATACAATATAATCAACATTTTCAAACACAAATGACCTTAGCCCAACTTAGGACTAGGTCAGCTTAACAGGGATATAACATCTAGTTATTGTCTGACCTTTGATTTTTCATGGATGTGGAAAGTTACCTATACACTTCCATCAACCCATTAATAGCACATAGTACAAATAGCCGAACCCAAGTGAACTACACATAACACACACATGATCACATAATCGCATAGATTTCATCTATAGACACCCAAATTGTCTCCAAATTTGTACATGTCTTGCAACACCTAGTCAAATACATTACTTAGACATCATGTAGCATTTTCTCCTAATCCCATCTTAATCCCATTTATTCTATCATAATCCCACTATCCAATTAATTAAATAAATCTGATTTATTTAATTAATTTTCCAACTAATTAAGTCCTCACCTCTCACCTCATTCCAAAACTTGTCCACCTCTCACTTGAATCATGTGTGGTAGTACATTTTTCATTTAATATCCTTTTTTGTGTACACGGTCACACGAACTTATTAAATAAACATTTTGTGTACACGATCACACATGAGCCCTATCCTACTCCTTACACTTGTCACATGACTACAACTTCCTTAAAGAGTGGGAATAACTAATCAATCCTAGCCATCCACATCCTTCAATTAGCCTTTCAATCTCAACCATCTATTTGAATTAATCCTTGCCTATAAATCAAGCCCTTCACAAGCCATTTAAGGATCCATCTTGCATGCATCCTTATGCTGCCAAAATTTCTCTACAATCTTTCATCTATCTTCCATTATCTATCATCCATTATCTTCTTTCTATCATCTTCATCTTAATGTTATGCTACTAAATTGAGAAACCAACATATTAAATCAAGCAATCAATCGACCACGAATGCATCTATTATCTACATCTATCTGAGGTATTGAATATTTGGATTAGGTAATGCATTTCATTGTTTTTATCATTTTTATTTTATCCAAATTTTTCATTATACATTTTGGTGAACCCGACGTGAACATGCTCTAAGGATCCAATCATAGTTTTAAGCAGGTTTTTGTTCCAAAAATTTGTATTTCTCTAACCCTTGTTTGGCAACTTTTATAAGTGATCTATTGTAGGTGACCTCCTAGGAAAAAACAAACATCACCATTGCGTCCGGGAGGCCATTTGCATGAATTTTGACTATAAATTTGCCTAGTTTTGGTGACTAAATTTTTTTAAAAAAATTAATTTTTTTTTAGATCGCCAGCCATACCATACGGATCCGTATGACCTACGATCTCTATGCAAATAGATTGTTGATCTCTGATTTATGTTGCAGAAGGTTAACGCTGTGTGTTGCAGGTTCATAACATTCTCATTACAACTAATTATTCGATGTTGGAGGGTGATTGTTTATATTGTTTGTAGGTTTAAACCCTACCTATCGTCGCTACACCCTAATTGCCTCAGTGTTAACTTTAAATCCTAATAGAAGCCCTCTGGTCTTAGTCACTGCCACCTGATCCATGCATTTGAAATCTTGACCCTAATTGCTTGAGATTGTCGACACCGTGTGAGGAGCCATCTTCTATCGCCACCCTTATCCTTGCTTCATCTGCCCCCATCAGTGGTGGTGACCATACTAGTCGCTAGCTTCTCTGCCAAAGTCACCACCCGATCTCCGTTTAACCATAAGTGATATATTGCAGGTGACCTCTTGGGAAAAACAAACATCACCATTGCATCCGGGAGGCTATTTGCATGAATTTTGACTATAAATTTGCCTAGTTTTGGTGACTGTAAAATTTTCCAAAAATTTTGAAATTTTTTAAAGATCACAAGCCATACCGTACGGATCCGTATGACCTGCGATCTCTATGCAAATAGATTGTTGATCTTTGATTTATGTTGCAGAAGGTTAATGATGTGTGTTGCAGGTTTATAACATTCTCATTACAACTGATTATTCGATGTTGGAGGGTGAGTGTTTATATTGTTTGCAGGTTTAAACCCTAGCTATCGTCGCTACACCCTAATTGCCCTAGTGTTAACTTTAAATCCTAATCAAAGCCCTCTGGTCTTAGTTGCTGCCACCTAATCCATGCATTTGAAATCTTGACCCTAATTTCTTGAGACTGTCGACACCGTGTGAGGAGCCATCTTCTATCGCCACCCTTATCCTTGCTTCATCTGCCCCCATCGGTGGTGGTGACCATACTAGTCGCTAGCTTCTCTGCCAAAGTCACCACCCGATCTCCATTTGACCATCACCTTCTACAGAGAACCTTAACTCCTCCCGATCACTATCACCACATCTCCAGACTCCCTTTTGCTAGTTTATCATTCATCCACCACCAGTCCTTGATCTTCCATAGCAGCCAAATCCAATCACTTCAAATCCTTTGAACACACCACCTCTGATCACATCCTTGCCCCTCGTCTAGACGCCTCCGCCACTTCTCAAAGCTCGATCGCCTCCATAGAACTCTAACCGTTAATTGAAACATTGGCCGCTAACCTTTAAGTTCTGACTACGAGATTTGTAGCGCATATTCCTTAGACAACCCATGCTCGGTAGTCTGCATGAAGAGAGCAATGTTAGGTCTTTGAGCTCCATCTTGGAGATATTTTTAAATTCATTTTTCCACATTGATCTGACTGTTGCAAACTGGGTCTCTTTTAACAAATCTGCCCACGATTATATCAACAATTCAATGTTCATTTTCGAATATTGTGATTGGTTTGCGTATCCATGCCGCCTAGCACTTTAAACAACTTTTGATATTTTGGCGTACTACAGAGTGAAGAGCATTGAACTTTGATCTATCCATCGTATCTATTTCATCAGTTAGCATTTGTAACATTTCAACCTGTGCGAAGTACTAACACTGACGAGGATTCATTCCTTGTGTGCATCTGTCTTTCTGTCATTTAAGCTTATCAAGATAGCGATCCAATACCACAGGGCTCCTCTGCTTGTACTACACCAAACATGCGTACGCTGTGCAGGGCCTCTGTGCATTTTCCTTCAAAGTAAATTGCAATACATAGCCAATTTCAAGATCCAGAAGGCCTGTGTCAGTTTTGAACCATCGTTGTATCTGAATTTCATAGTCTATGAAGCGCCCTCCACCTGAATGAAACCAAAATTCTTATTTGTAATCAAATACGATATCTCTACTCCATATTTGGATTTTAACTTTTAAGCAGATTCATTTGAGATCGATAGTTGTTGTGACCAGGGGTCGAAGCTATCGGCCTCTGTTTCTTTTTGCATTGATCGTGGCTCTGGTCATATGAGTGCCCACAAGCCCAGCTAGCCCTAAACCACCAAACTAGTAAACCAAACAGCAAACACTAAACTTCTAGGCAAACTGTAGCATGTGACCATCTTTCATTTGACTCTTAGCGATTAACTGTCAAACAGCCAGGTGACCTCGTGTGCTCCTACATGCCATAAAAGGGCATTTTTTTTTCTTTTTATCATAACTTCTGTATACGGGCTCCAAATCGTGCAAAAAAGGACTCGTTGGAAAGTTGGTCCAACAAACTTCGCAACGGTGCAAATTTTATTAGTTGATTATACCATTTTCTAGCCTTTTCTCTTGGTCAAAGTCAAACTTGCAATAAAACTTCAACGAGCATATCTTGAGCAAATTTGATCATATTTCAATGATTTTTTTTAAAAAGTGCATGAAATTGTCTGAATTTTCTGTTTTTGCAATTTGTCTTGCCGTATCAGGTCATTTTAATCAAATTTTATTAGATTCTTCATTTTTCACATAACGGTTTCTTGTGCAAGTTTACTTGGTCATTTTTCAATTTTGTGACATGTAAGAACATCAAAGGAGCTCGAGCAATGTTTAGATCAGTCACAACAGTAAGTGGAAAGAAAAAACAATCAGGTGCACACATTCCATCTTTTATCTCTTAATCAGATCACACATTTCAATTTGGGCTCTTAAAATGAACATTGCTTGCTATCACACATAAAAAATTGGGCATAAAACGAACAAGTCTTTTCCTACACATTTGGATTTGGATCTAAAAAAAGAATAAGTGCTTGAATTGTCTTCCACACATTTTATTTTTCTACGGGTCAATTAACAAGTACGAGTGTGAATCAAGTGACAACTCACTTGGTTTGCTTTTGTTTACCCTATCTAGGAGACCTGCTTGGAGACACACCACTCCAAGGGATGACCTCAATCGAGGCTGAATCAAAAGACACCCTCCATGGGAGTTGGAATCTTGACACTCTTGGCTAAGCCCCAAAGAGATTTAGACCTTTGGGAAGTGAAGGTGAAGGGTGGGTTACCCCTTTCTCCTGGCTGTGTGGCAGGATTTTGCTTTCATTGCACCCTAGTCAACTTTGTGCAACCTAGCTTGAGACCTAATTGGCCATACCCACTTGACTAGTCATAGGGCTTGTTGATGTGTCTTCCATATGTGCTTGCTTAATCATCACATTCTTCATATTTCAAATTTAAACTTGCTTATGTGTCTTGTGTGAGTGATTCATGTGTGTACATGCATAATCATTTGTTTGAACATTGCCAAATCAAGCTATAAACAACAAACACATAAACGAGTCATCCTACACATCATATCGAAATCAATTTCATCCTAAACATATCCTAGTCACATCCATACACATTCCTAATCATTACACATCATCCAATCATTCCAAGCCAAATCATCCTAGTCACCTTCATCCTAATCACTTAATCCTAGTCATCCAAGCAATCAATATCCTAATCACATCATCATCATCATCATAATCCTAATCAAGCACTTGCCAAAAGGGTCTTAAGACTTAAACACTTGTGTGACAACATGACAACATTAGAAGACATACTACCCAACTTCCAAGATCTCCTCCAATCACATTGTCAAGCATACAAAGGCTCCAAGGCATCATCCAACAACTTCAACCTCAAGCAAGTCAATCACCTCAAATGTAACATCTCATAGCGCAAGCCCAACACCTTGTGGCCACTTGTCAAACCCAACAAACACAACATCAAATCCAATCACCACATCAACAACTTCTACATCATTCTTATGTGGCACCTATATTATCATATCAACCTCATCGATCCACATGTCACATCAATCCTTCATCAACCTATCACATCTCTCCCAATGTCAACCCTTATCCATATCAATCCATCTCTCAAAAACCATTATCCTATACAATCCTTCCACCACAACACCATCACAACTTCCAACACATTCAACAACAATCCTATGTGTCACCTTCACCGTCAGGCCAACCTAATCCATCCACCTATCAAGTCAATTGCACATCAACCTATCCTACATCTTTCCATGAAAATTCCACATCAACCTATCAACATCCACCCCAACATTATCCAATTCCTCATTCTAACATTCTGACACCTCACCAAACCCATCCGCAAGGCAACCAAGTGTCCTCACAAGAAGCACCATTGATAGACCTAAGTCCACCTTTGTAACACGAAGCACATCCAAGTCCAAGTGGTCCCTTGTACATAAATCAAGCAAGCCCAAGTTATCCTATGCAAGACCTAATTACCTTTAACAAGGAAGATACCAATCTAGAGTGGCCTCCACCTTCCAATCACATGCCAACACATGAGCCAACAAGTCTTATCCCAACACCATCATGTGATCCCAATCATAGTCCATCTTCTAATTCACCAAGCTCTCCATTACCTTCATCACTATGTCATTCTAATCCTTCACCAAAACATGCGGCTGAGATAGTTTTACAAGACATGCTCAACAAGAAACTCATTGAACTTCCCCTCATCAACCCATATGAAGAAATTCCATATGATGAATGTGACTATTGTGCATACCATAGGACCAAAGACCATAATAGAGATAAATGCCCTATATTTTTCCCAATTGTTTACAAGGTGTATCAATATCAAATGGGAAAGCATGCCAAATCATCCCAATCCCATGTGTCACCTCCATCCAATCCTAATCCTAATCCATCCAATCCAATTATACCTCAACCTAATCATGATCCTAAGCCTACAACACCATCCACCCTTATTGTCCATCGACCCCTATATTGTACTTCCACCCATAAACTTGCAAAGGATGTGATCCATTGGCTACTAGCAAGGGATAGAACACCCCCATGTCAAACACCCATTCATGAGTCTCTTCAAGATCCCTCCAATTCCATGCCTAGTCCTTTAATCCCATCACGTGACCCACAAACCATCAAGCCTATTCACAAACCTCCTATCATGAACCCAAGTCAAGATCCATCATGCCTTCATGTTGTTGACCAAGAGTCCATCCAAGAGCCTTCCACTTCCATCCAAAATCAAAAGCTATGTAAAGAGTATAATCCAAAGCATGTGGAAACATCAAGCCCTAATCCAAATCAAGATCAGAGCACCTCTAAGTTCAACTCATACATGACCTATATATTTTCTATGATCAAGATATTATCTATGATCATGACCTTATTGGTGAGCAAATTTATCACATGCATAACACATGTAATCCTATGTGTGCTCACATTTATGATCAAGGTTCTATCTATGATCATGAAAACCATGATGATCCTTTTAGCCAAACTTTTATTCCATTCATGATCAAAATGATATCTGTGATGAAGAACCTATCCAAGAGCACATTGATCTTATTCCTACTCCCATATCCATCCATAAGCAAGATATCCAAATTGCTCCTACCCATCTTCCATCTAGCCCTATCCATAATGAACAAATATCCACCTCCCCTGATGAGACACTTGTCCCTCGATCCAACATAGAAGATCAAACCAATACCTTGGATCTTAGAGAACATAATGATAATCAAGATCCTAATGATCCTTCCACATCCACCATCATATCCTATTGGTCTATCCACCTTCATCCATGAATGTTCTTCCTTAGGAAAACAACAACCTTTGTCTTCCACTTCACCTTCTCCATCCAATAATGAACTCAAGTCTAGTTCCCAAAGCACACCAAGTCCCATTGTCCATCGCATCCTCCAAAACATGAACTATCAAGGTAAAGGCTTAGGCCTTTATGAACAAGGTATTTTGGAGCCAATCCATGTCAAGGTCCCTCCATGCTCATATGGCCTTGGATACACACCTCAATGTAAACAATCTAAAGATGTTGGTAATTCCTCCATTCCTCCTCCTAAGTCCACTTTCTATCATAAATCCTATCATATACCCAAAACATATGTTGCCATTCCACCTCCATTATCCTATAAATGTCAAAAGCATGTGACCATACATCTTGCACCTTCCACTTTACCTCCACTCATTCCAACTCCTACTATCCCTCCATCCACTTTGCCTCCACTTCTACCAACACCTAATTATTCACTTATCCATAAATTCCCTTACATTCCTAATCATGACCAACAAATGCACATATTTTCTAAACATGAAGCTTTCACTCATTCCACCAAACCCATGGGATTCTAAAATAAAAAGTTGGATGCCTCCTTTCATAAAGCCAAAAATCCTATCAAAAATCCCAAAGATCCTCGTGCCCTAGGGCATCAATGCAAAAAGTCAAAGCAAAATCCATTCAAAAAGCTATCCAATCCCATACCTTCAAAAGAAAAGGTCAAAACTAAAATAGTTTGGGTCCCTAAGCAAAAATCAACCAAGTCAAATGAGGCATCCTCTTCCACCTCTCAAAAATCCCAACCATCTACTTCCATCCAAAAATCCCATTCTATTCAAAAATTCCAAAAATCCCACAAGTGAAACAAAAATCATATAAATACTAAGTCTATGTGAGTGCCTAAAACACTTCATCACCCATCCCCTAAGCAAACATTATCATGGTGTATGCAACCGTTGGTCATAGTTCCCTTCCATTCCACAATTCCACATACCTCCATCTCCCCACCTTTTCTCCACTATCCTACATATCTCCCCATTCACCTTCCTATGGTCCATGCTTTTGCATAAACTTTTCATCCACTATCTTCCCTCCATAATCCACATCTTAATCCACTACGTGTCCTTGAACATAAACCTTTCATTCATCCTAATCCACTATCTGTTGTTATATGGAGCCTAATCAGACTCGGATGTTAAAATTACTCCACTTTTATCAGTGCAATTTCCCCCAAAATTGTTTAATGGGGTCAAGGGACAGCATCCCTTGTGGGGGTTTGGGGGCAGCGTCCCTAAGATGGGGTCAAGGGGCAACGCTTTTTATTATTTTATAAAGGCGTCGGGAGTCATTTTTTTATTGGCTGACATTAAAAAACCCCTATTTTGTAACTGACATAAGACTTGATAAAAGTGGCTAAGGGTTAGGGTTTCTTATGATGTATTGTAGCATTTTGCAGCGGTATTGAGTTGCAGGGATTACTGGTTGTCATTGGTTTTGATTTACTGGATAATAATATTGGACTCTCTGTTGGTGGATGTAACCCGAGTTTGGGTGAACCATGTTAAAATTGTCTCTCGCTGTTATTATTTCTGTGTATTTTTCATTCCTTTGTTTAATCTTTATTTGCATTTAATTGATATCTTCTATTGGCTAACCCTAACAAGTGGTATCAGAGCGGGTTGTGTTCAATTATCATCTATAGGAAGGTCTCACGATTAAGTGGGAGTCTCACTGGGAGCAATGGCGTACGAGGGTAAATTGAAGGTAGACAAATTCAATGGGCAAAACTATCAATTATGGAAGATGCAGATGGAGGATTATCTCTATCAGAAGGATTTATGGAGGCCGTTGGAAGGAATATCCAAGAAGCCGACAGGAATGATGGATGAAGATTGGGAACTTCTAGATAGAAAGGTACTGGGAACCATTCGGTTGTGCCTGGCACCATCTGTGGCATTGAATATAACAGAAGCAAAGACAACAAGTGAACTGATGAAAGCTTTGGCTAAATTGTATGAAAAACCCTCAGCCTCAAATAAGGTATTTCTCATGAAGCATTTGTTTAATCTGAAAATGATTGAAGGTGGATCTATGATAGATCATTTAAATGAGTTTAATACAATTACCAGTTAGTTAACTTCTGTAAAAGTGAAATTTGATGAAGAGGTGAGGGCTCTCTTAGTTTTATGTTCTTTGCCAGAAAGCTGGAATAGCTTGGTAATGGCTATAAGTAACTCTGTCTCTGGTTCAAACACTTTAAAATTTGATGATGTTGTTGGTGTTATCCTTAGTGAGGAAATACGACGGAAAAGCTCAGGAATGTCCACATTAGGTAGTGTTTTGAATGCAGAAAGCAGGGGCAAATCAAAGGAGAGAGGAAAAAGTTCTGGAGGTCATAGGAAGTCACGAGGAAAATCAAAGGACAAGAGGTCCCAATCCAGAGGACAGAAGGATTGCTAGTACTATGGCAAATTAGGTCATTTGAAGAAAGATTGTTGGTCTTAGAAGAATAAAAGAGACAAACAAGAAGGCAATAAGGATGCAAATGTGGTAAATAATAAATCCGAAGATGATGTTTTGATTCTTTCCCTAGATAATGTTGATGATTCATGGGTTTTAGATTCAGGGGCTTCATTTCATGCTACGTCCCATAGAAGTTATTTTCTTGATTATGTCCAAGGGGATTTTAGGCTGGTTTATTTGAGAGATAACGAACCCTGTCAGATTGTTGGAAAGGGAAGAATCAAGATTAAGTTGCAGAATGTGAATCATTGGCTACTACAAGAGGTAAGGCATGTTCCAAGGCTGAGTAGGAATTTAATTTCAGCAGGGCAGGTAGTTGATGAAGGTTGCATTGTTACATTCATTGATAAAAATTGGAAGGTTACAAGAGGTGCCTTAATAGTAGAAAAATGTGTGAAAGTAGGCACCTTATATCTTTGTACAGGTCATACTGTTCCTTCTACTTTAGTTGTTGCAAAGAAAAACCAAATAGGTTCAGGAACAATTGCTGTAGGTTCGCAGGAAGAGACTGAAATAGTTGTTGCAGGTTCTGAGACAACACTATGGCATAACAGACTTGGGCATATGAGTGAAAAAGGTATGAATGCACTTCATTCTAAGAAAGTTTTACTAGGTCTGAAATGTATTAATATGGATTTCTGTGAAAGTTGTGTGTATGGCAAACAAAAGAGAGTTAGTTTTATCAAGGATGGGAAGCAAAAGAAAGATGAAAAGTTAGAGCTTATACATACAGATGTATGGGGACCGGCTCAGGTATCTTCTCTTGGTGGCTCTCGGTATTATGTTACATTCATAGATGATGCAACTAGGAAGGTTTGGATTTATTTCCTCAGGCAAAAATTTGATGTAATTGAAACTTTTAAGAAATGAAGAAGCTTGGTTGAGAATGAGACAGGTAAAAGATTAAAATGTCTCAGATTTGCTAATGGTGGTGAGTATTGCAGCAAAAAATTTGAGGATTAGTGTTCCTTTAATAGAATTCGTAGGCAGAAAATGGTTCCAGGTACTCCACAGGAGAATGGAGTGGCTAAGCATATGAATAGGACAATAATGGAGCATGCAAGGACCATGAGATTGCATGCTGGGTTGCCTTTAAACATGTGGGCAGAAGCTGTCAACACTACTGTATATTTAATTAATAGAGGTCCTTCAATTCCTTTGGGCTGTGGTATTCTAAAGGAAGCATGGACAGGTAATAAAGTGAGCTATTCTTTCTCAAAACCTTCATATGTGAAGCATTTGCACATGTAACTTCTGAAAATAGAACCAAACTAGATGCAAAATAAAAAAAATGTACTTTTTTTGGATATGGCATTAATGAATTTGGTTATAGGCTTTTGGATTTTGAAAATCAAAAAATTGTGAGAAGCAGGGATGTTATATTCAATGAGAAGGTGTTGTACAAACATCAGTTGCGGCAACATGAGAAGAAAGAAAAGAATTGTGTGGTGCTATATGATACTCCAAATAGTGATGTTCCAGTGGTTCCTCATGCTCCGCAATAGCAACAAGAAATACCACAAACTCCAGTGAATGTTAAACGGTCAACAAGGCTAAGTAGACCTCCTAAAAGGTTTTCTCCCTCTTTGTATTCTATTTTGCTAACAGATGCTGGTGAACAAGAAGGGTATGATGAAGCTATGCAGGTGGATACAAAGGTTCAGTGGGAGCTTGCAATGAAAGAAGAAATGGACTCCTTGCTGAAAAATCAGACTTGGGAATTATGTAAGTTGCCTGAAGGTAAAAAAGCTTTACCAAACAAATGGGTTTATAGGTTGAAAGAGGAAGCTCGAGGTAAGAATAGATTTAAAGTTAGGTTAGTTGTAAAAGGATTTGCACAGAAAAAAGGCATTGATTTTGATAAGATTTTTTTTCCGGTTGTTAAGATGACTTCTATTTGTACTATTTTAAGTATTGTGGCTCTTGAAGATTTGCTTTTGGAACAGCTAGATGTGAAAAATGCCTTTCTCCATGGTGATTTGGAGGAGGAGATATATATGGAACAACCCCAAATATTTGAGGTCAAAGGTAAGGAGAAACTGGTGTGCAAATTGAAGAAGAGTTTGTATGGTCTTAAACAAGCACCTCGACAATGGTATTTGAAATTTGGTAGTTTTATGGTTGAGCAAGGCTACAGCTGATATAATTCTGACCATTGTATTTATTTTAAGAGGTTGGATAATGACAACTACATTATTTTATGTTTATATGTTGATGACATGCTTGTAGCAGGGTCTAACATGGATCACATAAGAGACTTAAAACAACAATTAGCACAGTCATTTGCTATGAAAGATTTGGGGGCAACAAAACAAATCCTTGGTATAAAAATTTGTAGAGATAGGAAGAACAAAAAATTAACTCTATCCCATGCTGATTATGTTGAAAAGGTGTTGCAGAGATTCCATATGGAGAATGCAAAAGTTGTCAGCACACCTTTACCTAGTCATTTGAAATTGACTAAGGAGATGTGTCATAAGACACAAAAGGAGGAAGAAAAATGTCCAAGGTACCATATGCTTCAGCTGTAAGAAGTTTAATGTACGCCATGGTATGCATGAAACTGGATATTGTACATGCTGTAGGAGTCATAAGCAGGTATATGAGTCATCCCGGATTGGAGCATTGGAATGCGGTAAAATAAATTTTTAGATATTTGAGAGGTACATCCAATAAATATTTATGTTTTGGGGGCTCTAATACTGATTTAGCAGGTTATGTAGACTCAGATTTGGTAAGGGATATTGATACCAGGCAGAGTACTACAGGTTATGTCTTTATTGTAAGTGGGACAATGGTGATTTGGATCTCACGGTTGCAAAAGGTGGTTGCTTTATCCACCACAAGGGCAGAGTATGTAGCTATAACAGAGGTAACCAAGGAGATGATATGGCTGCAATCTTTCATGCAAGAATTGGGCAAACAACAGACTAACAATTATTTGTTTACAGACAATCAAAGTGCCATACATCTTGCAAAGAATTATGCCTTGTATTCAAAGACCAAACACATACAGTTGAGGTATCACTTCATTTGGTCAGTGTTGGATGATGGACAGTTAAGGCTAGAAAAGATACATACAGATGAAAATCCAGCAGATATGTTTACAAAGGTAGTGACAAGGGAGAAGCTGAGCTCTTCTTCAACTTTGGTTGGTCTTCAAGATTGAAGACAACAAAAATAGAACAACAGAGTGCAAGGTGCCTATTTCCAGTGGAAACTACAGGGTCATTGGTGTTATGATCAGTCTCCAAGTGGGAGATGATATGGCATTGAGTTTGATCAGTCTCCAAGTGGGAGATTATTGTTATATGGAGCCTAATCAGACTCAGAGGTTAAATTTACCCCACTTTTATTAGCACAATTTTCCCCCAAATTATTTAACGGGGTCAAGGGACAATGCCTCTTGCAGGGGTTTGGGGACAGCACCCTTGGCATGCTCCCTATCGCGATACAGGGCGGGGTCGAGGGGAAGTGCCCCCGAAACCTTAAACAATTTTTTTTTTATTTTATAAAGACATCAAAAGTTATTTTTCTATTGGCCGACATACAAAAACCCTATTTTGTAACTGACATAAGGCTTGATAAAAGCGGCTGAGGGTTAGGGTTTCTTATGATGTATTGTAGCATTTTGCAGGGATATTGAGTTGCAGGGATTACTGGTTGTAATATGTTTGGATTTACTGGATAATAATATTAGACTCTCTATTGGTGGATGTAGCCCGAGTTTGGGTGAACCACGTTAAAATTGTCTCTCGATGTTATTATTTGTGTATTTTTCATTCCTCTGTTTAATCTTTATTTACATTTAATTGATATCTTCTGTTGGCTAACTACATCATAATCCACTATTCCCTTCATAATCCATGTCATAATCCACTATCTACCTAATCCATCTCCCTTTCATGCAATCTCCTACCAACATCTATGATCATAATGACTTGACATGGTCTATGCAATGAAATCCATCTCTAATGGGACTATTACCTTTCATAGCACTAGACACTTGAGTCCCTCCTATCCATTACCATGGTGAAAACCTGCTCGCATGGCACGAGCAGGCGCCATGTGTAATTGTCATGCTATCCCATTTAAAAAGAAAAAATAAAAAAAATAAAAAAATCAAAATAGTAAAGAGAAATCCTTTCGTCCAACAGTGAAAACCACCCTTGGTGGCACCTTGGATAAGTACCATGATGAAAACTTGGCAAACAGGCATCAAGTGTAGATTGATCTTCTATGTCACTTACACTTGGGGGCACAATGTCTCATCCATCTTATAATTTCCAACCTATCATTGTCCATCTTATCATGTCCTATCTTGCCATATCCTATCCTAGCATCCTTATCCATTACACCCACATACTTATCCTATTGACTCCATCCATCCTCCCTTCTTCCTTTTGATCTTGATAAAGATATGGGGGCAAAATGTTGAAATATGCTTTGGATATCTCTTGATATACCCCATCCCATGCAAACCAATCCATCCACTTATCATAAGCCTTGTCATGTAAAATCCATCCCATCATCCTTTTGTCATAAGCTTTGTCATGAAAAATCATTAAACATTCCACCTATAATGGGGCATATTATTCTTATGTGACATAGTCTTTGAGATCACATCCTAGCTTCATTATGATGCATCCATCCCCTATAGCCTATCATTTTATCCATCCATCTATCATGAGCCTTACATTACATTTACTATCGCCCATCCTTTCATTCATCCAATCCCATTTACCTCCTTGCACCTAGACTTGGTTTTTCCCCTTGTCATTGGTATCTAGCACAATGGCTACCCAAATTGCAATCCATTGGCATTTTCCCAAAACATTTCAAAAATCCCCAAAAAATTAAAATATTCCCAAAAAATACAAAAAAATCAAATATTTCCAAAAAAATACAAAACAATCAAATATTCCAAAAAAATACAAAAAATCAAATATTTCCAAAAAATACAAAAAAATCAGATATTCCCAAAAATATAAAAAAATCAAATATCCAACAAAAAATCCAAGCAATAAGATCATCCAATCTTCCAAATACTCCATCACATCAAATCCAACAAAAAGAATTCCATCAAAACAAATCCAATCAAATCATTAAATCAAGCCAATCTATCAATCAATCAAAATCGCATCAATCTAATCCATATCATCTTATCAATAACATTATATAACATCAAACATCCAGTCAATCCAATCAATCCATAACTTGATCAATCCATCTACCTTCATCATCACCATCAATAACACAAATCATAACTACATCTCATCTCCATCGTTAAGTGCCTTGATCCCGTGGATACAGAGTATGTAGGCAATCTGGGATACGAAGGAAGTACTCAAATTCATGCATAGGCGATAGACCTTTTCCATCTTCCATCCTTCTTCTAATCTTCACCAATCATCATCTTCATCTCTCATTCTTCTATCATCTATCTCCTACATCATCAATAAACACCTAAAATCCAGTCAACCACAACTTCATCAATCTTCTTCAATCACTTCTTCCAATCATCTCAATCACATCGATTCCAAGAAATAAATCCAAATGCAAGTCATCATCAATCCATAGCAATCAAGTCAATCAATCTCGTCAAATTATCCTATCATATCAATGGTCTTGATCCTAGCCTTGTCGTAAACCAAATCAATTAATCAATCATCCTTGTGTTGATTTAGGGATATATTGTTCCCTGCAATGACAACACTATCACTATTATCATCATCAATCAATCAATCAATCATTGGTTTACAGCTTGACAGGGGCAATACCTTGTTTGTTTTTGAATCATTTGTGCATGTTTGCTTGCTTGCTTGTGTGTGTTATAATTTTATCTTGCATTTGTATCACATCCGTATCTTTCCAACTAATATTCATATCTTGTGTATGTTGGAATAGCTTTTTGCATTAACTTTTACATCTAAGGTCATATCATACCTTTTGTGCATTAGAAATTTAATGCTCTAAGTTTTCTTCCTCATACATTAGACAAGGTTGTATTACGCTGGGGCACGAGACACATCGTCACCTTGGTCCTTATACCTTGGTGCATAACATCTAGTGCTATATCAAACATCATGGTTGCTCACTTTCATTGCATCATAACGCATCATTCATTTTCTTCTATCCATTCCCTTCATCTTTCTTTCATTAATCAATCACTTTCATTTCGAGAGCCTACCCGTGTTTGTCCAACCCGCATATCCTCTCGAGGGGGCATCCTCATCCTATCTTTCCATCATCCTTTTCCTCTATTCATACCTTATCTTCTTTGAAATGATGTTACTCGACACAAATCTTATCATATTAAAGAGGGGCAAAATGTAGACACCCAAAATTGTCCCCAAATTTGTACATGTCTTGCAACACCTAGTCAAATACATTACTTAGACATCATGTAGCATTTTCTCCTAATCCCATCTTAATCCCGTTCATAATCCCATTTATCCTATCATAATCCCACTATCCAATTAATTAAATAAATCTTATTTATTTAATTAATTTTCCAACTAATTAAGTCCTCACCTCTCACCTCATTCCAACACTTGTCCACCTCTCACTTGAATCATGTGTGGTAGTACATTTTTTATTTAATATCCTTTCTTCTGTACACGATAATACAAACTTATTAAATAAGAGTTTTTGTGTACACGATCACACATGAGCTCTATCCTACTCCTTACACTTGTCACATGACTACAACTCCATTAAAGAGTGGGAATAACTAATCAATCCTAGCCGTCCACATCGTTCAATTAGCCTTTCAATCTCAACCATCCATTTGAATTAATCCTTGCCTATAAATCAAGCCCTTCACAAGTCATTTGAGGATCCATCTTTCATGCATCCTTATGCTGCTAAAATTTCTCTACAATCTTTCATCTATCATCCATTATCTTCTATCTATCATCTTCTTCTTAATGTTATGTTGCTGAATTGAGCAACCAACATAAATCAATCGATCAATCAACCACATATGTACTTGGATGAATGGCCCCTTGTTCAAGTAACTACAAGAGTTGTTTCTTGACTACACGACTTTCTAAAAGCGACTACTTGTACAAACCAATGTTAGGTAAAGGAGATTATAGAAGCAATTTAATATCATGCTCTACCTTCCTTCTAGGTGGCATCCCCTAAGGTGCTTGGAAGACTTCTTGAAAAGATGCTAGCTTATCATCCAACTCTTTTTTGTGCTTGTTAGTATTTGCAATTGTAAAAACATCTAGCTCATTTTCATGTTTATCCTTTAAAAGAAGTAAACTAAACTACTTATTTTCTTGAAGTACTTTAATAGCTTGGTTGGCACTTACCATGGCAAATTTTGCCTTTCTTTAGTGTGCATTTATAGTGTAGTTAGACCCCATTCTTGACTTGTATTTGTTATCCCTTCTCATAAATTAACATCTCTAACATATAAAACAAAGGTGCAATAAAGATCAAAGGAATGGGCGTTGAGCAGGAAACGGTAGATTTGAACTATGTTGGACAGGGCGCTCACCACTCTTGGTGCCCACACCGGCTATGGGTCGGGCTGGCGATGGCTCTATCTTAGACATGTTGGGTGAGGCCACCCCGGGTGTGCCTATGAGCAATAAAGTGCCTATTGGGGATAGGCAGGGACACGTTCCTATTAACAACGGTCTAGGCATTCAGTCTCTCACGGATCTGGGTTTCAACATGGGTTTGGGTGTCTCTGGTCCATTGGTCGGGGATGTTGCTGTTGGCGGGTCTATTATGGGGCTCCAGGTTCCTGGGGGCCTTAAGATGTCTTTCTCTGCTGCTGTGTCTGGTTCTGGCACTTGGACCCACTCACCCCGACCTGGTTCTCGGCCTATCCCTTGTGCCCGAGAGTCCTATTGTGGTGTGTGGATCGGAGGTCTCAGAAAATGTGAATTTCTATCGCAATTAAGGCATGATATGCAGGTTCAATGGATTCTGGCCTTCTCTACCCAATCTCCACAATTGGGTCTTGGATCTTGGAAGCCATTTGTTGAAGGTAAAATTGAGTTGTTTCCCTGTGCAAGAGAATTCTTTATTGTGACATTTGCTTCTTCGGAGCAACGAGACTTAGTGCTCGATGGCAAGGTTTGGTTGTGGGGGGAGCACTCCCTTTCCACCAAGCCCTGGACTCTATCCTTCAATCCCCTAACTGAGCCGCTCAAAATCGGACCTATTTGGGTCCATCTCCCAAATCTCCCTCTCCAGTTTTGGGAGGATTCCTGCTACAAGAGCATCGACAATGCTATTGGCCATTTCCTTAAGGTTGATTCTACAACCTCTTTCATGGGACATTCCATGGTAGCTCATATCCTTGTGGATATAGACATATCAAAACCTCTTCATGGGAATGTGGTCTTGATGGTAGGGGATAGGTCCTAGAAACAACTTTTAGATTATGAGGGTCTCCCTTTTAGGTGCATAAGGTGTTTTCCTACTGGTCATTTGGCCTCTGGTTGTCCTCTCTCACGTTGCGGGGGAGCTACAACTTGGTGGAAGGATGCTTTCCTGGATCACCTGACTGTCAGTGCTTCTCATGAGGATTGTTCGTCTCAGGGGGTTGCGTCCTCTGAGGACGCTGGGCTCTCTTTTGGTGCTACTTTTGAGGGGGTGGTGACGAATGCTACTACGAATTCTTTGCATTCTTTGGACTCTTCTAATCACCTATCTGCTCATTTGTTGGCTCCTCCAGTTTCGGGCAAGCCTGCTACTTCTTTTGTTCCGTCTTCTTCGGTTCTGCCTTCTTCGGGCTCAGTTTCCCTGCGTGTGGATCCTTCTGCTGGGGTTCTCTATGTGGTTCATCGTGAGCCCTCTTTGTTTGTGGCTTCAGGGGTGGTTCCCCTCTCTCCTTGCGCTGTTGATGTTGGGTCTAAGCCCTCTTGGACAGTGGTTCAGCGTAGGAAGAAAGGTCCTTTGCTTTCTAGTGGCAAGGGTATTAGATTTTGTAGGTCGGGTTCGGGGGTTGTGTAGTTCCTTGTTATGTTATCCAATTGGGCTGCTGTCCCTGTGCTCTCATTCTGCTACTCCTTCTGAGATCAAGGTCTTTTGGTTGTTGGTTTCTTGCAACTTGGCTGCGGTTGTTGTTTTTCTGCCCTTGGGGCCTTGTTGTAAAGGGTTTAGCCTCTTGTTAACTACTCACCATAATCAAAAACATCTCTAACATATAATTATGGAGTTTTAAGTACTATATTGAATACATCAAAAGGAATCACATTTGCACCCCACTTCATCAATACACTAGAATTGATATAATTTACATTACTTTGTTACTTGTTTCTCCACACCCTTTTTCACCCAAACAAAAGAATATAGGTGAGGATGATCATATGTTTTGAAGCCAAATTTTTTAACAATATTAGGTGAAATTAGATTACATTGAGAGCCAGAATCAATTACCTTGTTTTCTTGACTTGCATTTAGTTAGAATAATTTGTTCATCTCCTCTTGTTCCTTCTCCACACCTACGTCTTTTGTAGCCGTGCGCCCTAGCCTTTTGTCTACATTCAAATTTTTTGCAACCTCTCAATCATCCACAAAGGGCTACCATGGACTTCTTGGAGTCTTCTTTGGTCTAGTTGTTTGGTTGTAGTTACAAATGCAACTTCCAACATTTTGCATCAATATGTCATGTATAACACAACGACTACAATAAATGTTAATAATGAAGCAAGGAATAAAACTTAACCCCCTATCGCCATTCCTTATTCAGAGACGACTTGGCAGGTGTAAAACCAAGAGGAAGGATAGACAAAATAATGAGAAGGCACTTAACACAAGGAAAGAAGGCAGAAGATCAATTCTAACAAGATCGAACTTGCTAGAAACAAAACAGAATTGCATTGGACTACGAAGAAGTCTTTGGACATTGGTGCCAAGCACAAGATTGCTTCAACTCAATGGTATGTGAATATGGCTAAAACAATCAGGGGAGAACTCGCAAAAAATGAGTCGTCTAGCTATGAGAAAGTTTGTAACGTTACAAGGATTTAGAACATATTAAGGAGAAGGAGCCTCGCTCCCTTTTTGGAAGTTGTAAATGGGTATGACCCAGTGTTGTCATGAGAGTTTGCTACCTACTAGAAAATCGGTGTAGTGCATGTGAGAGGGATATCTTTCAAGGTTTCAGAAGACCTTATCACTATAGGACTCAACACTAAGGGTTTGAAGCTACAAAAAACTATAAAAATCTGCAACCATGATGCCATGAATACTTTTCTCAAGCAAGGGAGTAGGTATCAAGATATCATAATGGTTTCTAGTGGGAAGACTTGCTTGGTTGTCAAAAAGATGTGGTAGAAAATCTAATGAGGTACTTTACATTAGAAGGTAGATATAAAAGGATTTATTCATATCATTTCTCAATGCTCAATCATCTCAGGCATAACATCAAGATGGGTTTTCTTTTTTTCTATTTAACTCCTTAGAGGAATGTGTGCTTAAGGTCCTATGGGGAAGGCAAAGTTGCCTTTCCATCAAAGTTTAATTTTATGTTTATATCGCTTCCAGCATGTTAAAACCTCACCCTCACCCCCCTCATTCTTAGAATCTATAACCCATCCCCAGTCCCACCTAAATTACCCAAAGATCCTACCCTTGTGTCCACTCCCATTTCTAAGAAGGATCAATCAACCCCACACCCAACTGTTATTGTGATGGACAACTTGACCCCCACCCCAGTTGTCAGAATTTTGATGCCCCCTACCAAATGGTCACTCACTCTTGACCTACTAATAGCAAGGTTGTGACCAAGGGCAAAGGCATTTGTATTGAGGACCCCTCAACGCTCTCACCTCCATCTAGCCCCAATCTCATGGGAAAGACCACTAGCCCCCTCCACCTCAAATACAGACCTAGAAAAGATCAGGATGAGCACAATATCACCCCCAATGTGGATTCAAGGCATGTTGTTCCCAAACCTACTACCAACCCTTTGGTTGACCTGCAATTGGAGGAATGTCAGAATTGCAATAATTTGAAGGATAGGGTGGAGAAGCTACAGGAAAGCCTTCAATTACATAATAATATAATAAAATGGCTTATTGCCCGACACTACACCACAAGATAAAGGCTACAAGAAGTTGAAATAGAGATTTTCAAGCATAAGGAGTGGTAGAGTTCTTAGGTGGAAGAGGAGATCTAGTCGAAGGTAGAAAAGTTTGTTGCAACCTTCAAAAGGTGGGAGGATCTTGAGTAGAATGTAATTGAAATTCAAAAAGGACAAGAGATGCTAAAGAAAAACATTGCGTAGGTGGTCTCTTTTAGCAAAGAGACTATAAAAAGCTTGGCCACTAGTCTTTATGTCCTTTAGTCTAGGCTACAAAAACACCAAAGGGACAACCAGGAAGGCCTTGCCAAGAGGACTAGGGAAAGAACCACAAAGTAGAAGGGAAAAGAAAAGTCTAAAGAAGAAGACCCTATAGTTGCCACTCTCACTGACCAAGTAGAATTCCTCAATAAAGAGTGGCAAGTTGCTAGTAGATTATAGAAGCTGGCAGATATCAAATAGTCATGTGTTCTGTTGTTCTTCTGTTGAATCTTTGTTCTTGTTTTTTGTTGTTTTGGGAAGTTTGTTGCTATTGCTACTCACATTGCTCATGAGACTCTTTCCATCTACCTATAGGTTGTTGTTAAAGGGTCCAGACCCTCTCAATCCCTTTTTTATCAATATCAAAAACACAGTGACTACAATGTTTTTTAGGAATCTTGCATTGATGTACAACAATAGTTTTCTTGTCTTTTGAATTACCTTTCTTGAATAATTTTTTCTTCTTAGACTGATTGTTCTTTTGTCCTTGCTTTGAATATTTCCCCTTCTCCTTTATTCTTCTCTTCCCCTATGTAATATGTGTGAATGCATTCCTCATCCTAATCCTTTGGTTTATTGGTAATTACCATTCTTTGGATGTGCACAAAGACCTCTAAGGTATTTGTTAGCATCTTCATCTTCAATGTCCAATCCAAGCAACATGGCTTGTCTTTGAAACTATGTAGTATAGTCTTGCACATTGTCTTCCTCTTCAATGTCCAACCCAAGAAACATAGCTTTTCTTTGAAACTATGTGGTATAGTCCTACACATTGTACACCATCCTGCTTGAAATACAACCACTGAATATTTTGATTAGTTTTATGCCCACTTGAATAAAAAGTTTTAGAAACTCTTTACCTCATCCCAATTAGCAACAATAGGCTTTTTCTTCTTTCTAGAAGTTACCAAATGGCTTTCCCACCATACAAGAGTATGCCCTTCTATTTTGAGACATGCAAAAGATTCATTTGTGTCGTATTAACAATATGCATTTTTAAATTATACCTCCATTTGCTTTATCCAAGTATCTAGAAGTTTTGCATTTACTTGTCCTTCAAAAGATTCTATGTCCACTTTTGTTTCAACTTTGAATGGGGTATGTTCAAATTTTACCTAAGCTTTTCATGATGGATTCTCGCCCAAGAATGGTCCTTTTCAACCATGTCTTGCCAATCATCTCCAATACCAAATTTCTTGGCTAGGGCACATAGTATGGAGTTCATAGAGAACTAATCTTGAACCCTCCTTTCTTTTTGTTAGTTCATGTGCTTTTGTTGTTGCCTCATCCAATTCTAGTTTTGCATTACTCTTTACATGTTTTCCAAGGAAATCACCCATGCATTCAAATTATTCGAGTTCTCCATTCTCACCTCCTTATTCTACTTCTAGTTAGTGATTTCTTAACTAAAAGCTAGCAACCCTTTATCCTTCAAAGATATGGTCATTGTCATTCTTATTCACATTTCCCAACAATTAGCAATCTACTCTAATACCAATATAATATCTGACTTATCTATCTTGTGGTAGAAATGTCCGAACCACACGTTACTATGCTACTTGAATTTGTCACATGAAAACTATATAGAGGTATGACATGATGTTTGGAATTGAAAACAATTAACTATAAGTAAACAAATTTTGCAACACAACATGTCATTTTTATCATGAAAAACCTTGTGATAGGGAAAACTAGTTGGTAGCAACAATTGCTCGTCTACCTAATTAGTTGTTATTATTATTGTCAAGCATGTTACTTAACTTTTCAATTGGAATTAGCTTTTCTTATTACTGTCAAGCCTGTTACTTATCGTTTTAGTTGGAATTAGTTGTTCTTATTAGTATCGAGCCTGTTATTTTTGAAATGCTTTCTCCCACTCAATTCCCACATGGCCCCTGTGCCCCTATTTCTTCTATGACTGATCTTCCTTCAGTTTTATCTAGGATCAATAGGGTATGTTTGGCCCCAAACTCTCATCCAAAATTTGGTTAACTCTATTGGTGGAATGGCTACGAATAGGATTTCGGCCGCTCATGCTTCTCTAGCTACGCACAGATCTGTCCCTTTACAAGGCATTGTTTCACTGGCTCTCCTTCTCACCCTTCAAAGGTTTGTGCAACTACTTCTAGCAATGGCACTCGCTCTGGTGTTGGCCTAGACTTGGGCTTGAACGACATTAATTGCCCTCATTCTTTTAGGAATGTGGCGGCCTCGTCTAATCTAAACAATGCAAATACTCATGATTTGATTTGTGGGCATGCTAGAGGTTCTATCTAATCCTTCTAACTACATGGGGATCCTTAGGTTGTCCCCTAATGCTCTTATGTGACATTCATTGGTAGAGCTTCCACAACCCATGTGCAAGCTTCTCAGCCCCCTCCTCGAGATAAATTGGTGCCTTTCTCCTCCGCTCTGTGTGCCCTTGTGGTGGTCCTTGGACAAGGTGTGGCAGATAACAAGGTCTTTTTTATCAATTAGGGTCTAATTTATTATAATAATGAAACATAGAATGATTACCAAGATATTCAATATTAACAAAGGAGTGAAAGCATCCTTAAATAAGATTACAAATGCTTTATTTGAAAAGGATAAGAGTGACAACTAAGAGGATAAGATAGACAACTAATAAATAATAAAGAATATTACTAAAGTCTATCCTATAAGTTAATTTATCATTATAAATAAAACATTACTTTAATACCCTTCATTAATAGTCAATCTGGTAACTACACCAAGCTTATCCTGAAATTTTACATATTTATTAGGACTCAAAGACTTGGTAAGAATGTCTGCAGTTTGATCCTTGGAAGGACAATACTGCTTCTACAAGTTGTCTGATGAAATGACAATGAAGTTCCACATGTTTGATACGCTCATGGAAGACTAGATTCTTGGCAAGTTTTAACACTCCTTGATTGTCACAAAACAAGGGTGAAGGCATTGCTTGAGACATTTTCATGTCTAAAAGCATCCTTTTGAGCCATACTACCTCACATGTTTTTACTACTCCTCAATATTCTTCTTTTGTCGAGGATAGAGCTACTACCTACTGTTTCTTACCTATCCATGTGACTACACCTTTGCCAAGGCTGGAAACAAAACTAGAAGTGTATTTTTTGTCATCCACAGAACTTAATAAATCTGAATCTGTAAATCCAATTAACATAGGATTTTTGCTTCTGTTGTACATAATGCCAAAGTCAAGTGTCCCTTTCACATATCTCAACACCCTCTTCATTGTAGTCCAATGTTCTACTTTGGGTGCTATTATGAATCTAGAAATGAAACTCACAACATAGCTTAGATCAGGTCTAGTGGGTGTAAGATAAATTAAGCTCCCCACTAATTGCCTGTAAGTTGACTCATTGATGGACTTAGAGTCAATGTTGGCTGAAAGTTTCAGCCATTTCTCCATAGGTGTTGACAAGATTTTGCAATCTGTCATTCTGAATTTGTCAAGCAAAGTCCTAGCATATTTGTATTGTGAAACAAAAATGTTGCCACTTGTTTGTCAAACTGCTATACCTAGGCAAGAATGTAAGAGGCCTAGATCAATCATGTCAAAAGCTATATTCAAATATGATTTTATCTTTTTAATTGTGTGTGCATGTATGACTAGCAGAACGATATCATTACCACTACTTTTGACGTACATATTTGGATTCGAAGGAGTCCTCTGAAATCCCCGTTCAACCAAATACTTGTCAATTTTGATGTATCACGCCCTAGGTGCCTGCTTCAAGCCATACGAGGCTTTCTTCAGTCTGCATACAAGATGTTCATTCCCTGCAACCTGAAAACCCTAAGGTTGAGACATGTACATTTCTTCCTTCAAATCTCCATTGAGGAAGGCACTCTTTACGTCCATTTAATGGATTGTCTAGCAAAACTAAGCTACCATGACTAGGACTAATCGGATGGTGCTCATCTTTGTTGTAGGAACAAAGGTCTCTTGTAGTCAATGCCTTCTCTTTGTGAGAACCCTTTTGCGACCAACCACGATTTGTACTTGACAAGAGTACCATATGCTTCCTACTTGACTTTGTACACCCATTTGCAGCGAATGAGTTTCTTCCCTAGTGGAATATCTGAGGGATCCCAAGTCTTATTTTTCATAAGACTTCCATGTTTGGTGGCCATGGCCTTTTCCCATTCAAGTTTTCCTTTTGCCTCCTCAAACACCTATGGCTCATAAACTCCCTAAATATTAGCCATGAGAGCAAAGTTAACTGTGTTCTACTTGCTCTTGCCTCTCGATGATCTTCCCTCGATCATTTCACTTACCCGAACATCGCTAATGGTTCTTTCTCACCACTTTGGTCTCTTTTTAGGAACCTCTCCATCCAAATCATTGTTACCATGACTTAGGCTACATATTTCTGTGTCATCTAGATGTTGATCCAGGCTATCATCAATTAATTCAAATACAGTTACCTGCCTAGAAGACTCCTCATGCTCAAAATCTTCTGTCCCTTCAGGTGTAGCTAAGTGACGCTGGACACCTAAATCCTTAGCCATAATAGGTTGATCTTCAGTAATCTTGATCTCTGAAAAAAGCTAGAAGGGCCCAATTTCCTCATCAATCACAACATCTCTGTTGAAAGTCATGCAGTCAGTGTCAACATCAATCAACCTATATGGCTTATGATTGTCATTGTACCATGCAAACATTAATTTCTTACTCTTAGGATATAACTTGGTTCTCTTTGCATCTGGAATCCAGGTATATCCAATGGAACCAAAGACCTTAAGATGACTAACTTTTGGTCTCCTCCTAGACCAAGCTTCCTCTGAGGTCTTCTGTTGCACCGCCTGTGTTGGAGACTTGTTTAGTAAATGAACTGCAATATATACTGCTTCAGCCCAAAACTTCTTGGGAATACTCATGTTCTTCATCATACACCAGGCCATCTCCGTAATAGTATGGTTTCATCTCTCAACTACTTCATTCTGATGTGGAGTGTAGGGTGTTGTATATTGACATTTGATGTCGTGTTTAGTACAAAAGTCATTGAATTCTTTGGAACAGAATTCACCTCCATTATCGGATCTAAGAGTTATTATGTTACAACTAGACTCTTTTCCCACTAATGCTCAGAACTTTTGAAATTCGTTAAACAGGTTTGATTTTAACTTCAAAAAATACACCCACATTTTCCTACTAAAATCATCTACAAACAGATGAAAATCACTGGCACCAGTGACCGATGCAGTGTTCATTGGTCCACAAATGTCTACATGAACCAACTATAGGACTCTCTTGGCTCTCCAAGTATGTTCGTCTGCAAATGGAGTTTTATGTTGCTTCCCTACTTGGCAAGCTCCGCAAACACCCTGTATTTGTTGTTGGATGTCGGGTAATCCATCTACCAAATTCTCTTGAGCCATCTGAGAGATAAGATAAGCTGAGGTGCCCATACCATTGACGCCAAAGTGTATTGATATCATATGCACTCATGGACATATCTAGTATCAACCAGTCGATACAAGCCATGGTCTTCGATACCAACTGCAATGGTCTTCTTTGTCTCCTTGTCAACTATATAGCATTTATGTTTTCTAAAGATGACATCCAAATTGGGACAATGTTGCATAATCTGATTCACATAGAGTAAATTAAGCTCCATTCCCGACACATAGTACACATTGACAAAATTAAATTTTTCCCTCTAGAGGATATCTACACATTCCCTTTGCCAACAACTGTGTATTCCTCACCAAAACTGAAGATCACTGAATCAGATTAAGTTTAGTCCGTGAACCAATCTTTTATGTGAGTGAAATGACAAGATGCTCCTAAATCTATGTACCATGTAGATGACTTTGAATGATCTTGTAGTCATTTGAACATGAATGCATGGAAGGTTGATTCCTTCTCCAAATGCTTTGTGACATGGGCCTTTTGTTGAGACCCTCCCTGGTTGGATTTTTGTTTAGCCAACCTCTTTCTACATTGCTTCTTCATATGACCCATTTTACCACAATAAAGACGTGACATTTTTCAGATTCTTCAAAGTGTCGTCATTGTTACCTTGTCCTTCTTTTGTGGCCGTTTGCTTGTGTCCTTGTCTTTGGCTGCAAATGTCTGTTCCACACTTTGTGTATCACCGTTGCTACCAAATTGTTTCTTCCATATGTCATGCTGCAAAAACTTATTGCACAACTCTTCGAACTTCAAGTCAACATTGGTAGAGGTAATATTGAGTGTCTCAATAAAATGCTCATAGCTAACACCTAATCTCTAATGTCCTTGACCTTGAGTAAATGCTTTTGCAAGGACATTTTCTCATGCATCATGATCGAAAAAAGCATATTATTTAGGAAGGTCCTATGCCTTGCCTTTATCTAAAGTCTCGTGTAGTTCTCGTAGATGCTTCCAAATTTTCGTAGAGGTCATACATGTCTGAACCTCCAGAAGCATTTCATCAATCACTAATATTTTATCAACATGACTACTACTCTATCACATTCCTCAAACTTGTCTTGGTCTTTACCCGCAGTCGCTGGTTGAGTGTCAGTACCGAGGATGGTCCTTTTGAGGCATATGTACTCAAAGATCATGAGCATTCACTACTTCCATGTGTTGTAATTTTTGCTTGTAAAACGTTGGCTACCTTCCAACATGATGTTGGGTAAAGAGGGAAGATACTTTCCAACATGATGTTGGGTAAAGAGGCCATCTTCCCTCCCATAAAGTAATCACAAAGTAAAAAATAAACACCTTAGTCATGTTGCTGCAGTAACCTTGAAAAATATCAAAAAACCCTACTTTTCAAAAATAACTGAAAATTCTTTGGGTTCAAACCCTAGACAGCAAAACACATCCATGATTTTGTAAAACAATCGTCAAAATATGCATCAAAGTACCAAACCTAGTTGAGGATAGGGCAAGAAAACCCTAGCCGCCACCAAAAATTTTCTAAGCCCACATTTTTTTCTAAAAAAATCGCCCAAAAAGTTAGGATTGTCAAAAACTTTTGTTCCTGCCCACGAGGAAAGAGATTCAACACAATTTTGTGTAAATCCATCAAAGAAAGGCACGATTTCGACATACTTGTAAAAACCCTATGCGACCTAGCAAAAATGGTGGCAATTTGTGAGGAAAAACAGGCTCGATTTCTTCAAAAACACATGTTTTTAATGCCTTGTGAATGATCATAGTGAAATCCCACGAATTCCAAAAGAGAAATGAAGTGATTTTGTGCCCAAAAAAACTTGTATCATATAACCTGTGCGCCCTGTGAACAAACAAAAATCATGATTTTTGTACTCAAATATTCACACGTGAACCTTTTGAAATCCTTCCACAATTTTGTGAAGAACAAAACCCACGATTTTTTTAAATCACCCTAATTTCTACCCTTGATTTCGTACGGTTCCTTATAGTTCCATACGAATCCTTTTGGTTCTTTATGTGCCACGATCATTCTTCAAATCATCACTGTCAACAGCAGTCCCTAGATCTTCATGTGTTTACCTTCCCAGATCCCAAAGCTTGACTTGGGCTCTGATACCATATAATAATAATTAAATGCATAATGATTACCAAGATATTCAATATTAACAAAGGAGTGAAAGCATCCTTAAATAAGATTACAAACACTATCTGAAAAGGATAAGAGGATAAGACAGACAACTAATAAAGAATAAAGAATATTCCTAAAGTCTATCCTAAAAGTTAATTTACCATTATAAATAAAACATTACTTTAATATTTATAGATTTAGCCGACTATGGCATTCCCTCCCTACTTTGCATCGATGGATTTCTAAGCATTGGCAACCTCTCTTAAAAGATAAAGTCAAAACTTACGCCTGTGCTAGGGGATTCTTTGTCATGGCATTTGAATCAACCAATGACATGGATGTTGTGATGGACAAAAGAGTGGATGTAGGGTCAGCATTCTCTTTTGCTCGAGCCCTAGTTTCCTTCTTTCAACCCTCTAACCAAATCTCTCGATATAATGTCAATTTGGATCAAATTGTCAAATCTACCTCTTCAATTCTAGTGCGACTAGTTTTGCAACCACTGACAATGCTCTTGGGCACTTTCTAAAGGTAGACGTTGCTTCTTCAAGCCTCTCCCACACCTCCTTTGCTCGCATCTTGGGAGACATCAACTTATCTAAGACTCTCCTTGGGGAGGTTATCTTGCATGTGGAGGATTGGCCTTGGACTCAGACTATCAACTATGAAGGTCTCCCCTTCCATTGCAAACAACGCTTTGCCACAATCATTCGGCTTTGGATTGTCCTTGCTCTAGCCAAAAGTTGAGTTCATCTACTTGGTGGCCGAACGCTTTCCCCCACCACCTTACTATTCATCCCAAGGGCTATGTTTCTAACTCGGAGGAGTTGCCTCGTCCTAAGCCCTAGTCAGCGATCCCTACTCTTGTTCCTGAGGTTGATCCTTCTAGGTCTAATGAAGCTTCTATGACTCCCTTGGTTCCTAATGGGGTTTATTCCTCAACTTTAGGTCTTGTTGCTCCATTGTTAAATTTCATTGCCCTCGAGGCAATTTGTGACGAGGACCCTACTACTTTGCCCTTGGATATTGTGTAGCATCTGACTTCGTCGACTAGGCATACTACCTCTTCATGCGAGGTGTCTCAAGCTAGGACGACAAAGGAGCCTCTCCTCAATCTAAGGATATGGATATTGGTGTGTCCTGAATAGTTGTCCAAAGAAGGAAGGTCTTTCTAAATTTGTCTTTGAGTCCTACACTCGGGTCAAAGGCGTGTGGACCACAAGGTCTGGGTCAGGCATTGTGTAGGCCCTTGGCCTTTGTGGTTTTGGTGTCGTTTTTCAAGACAGCTTCGCTACAATTATGTTGTTGTTTGGCTATTGTTGTAGCTAAAGCTCCTTTTGTGTAAAATGTTCCGAGTCCATTAAACCCTGTTTTACCCCTTAATCGAAAAAAAAAATCAAATGGAATTCTTCCTCTTCTAGTTGCTTCAACACTCAAACTTGTCTCCCATGCTCTATCTCACCCTATACATGTCTTCATATAGATGTTGTACGTCCCTAATTGTGCACTAAAAGGTCTTCTCGCCCAAAGTCAGACTAGTTGGTTCAACTTCTCATTCATTCAACCCAAATGAACCATCCTTTTTATGAGACCAGTGATTTCAAAACTGTCACCTTGATGGAACTGACAGTTTCAAAACCACTAGTTCCTCCAAGTTGTTCGAAGCCTGAAACACTAAATGTGAATCCTTCTACCAATGTGTTTCTTTTCTTGGGTTCTGACTCCTCTATAACAACACAATTACGAAACTAAATTTAAACTATACAACACAATTTTAAAACATAATTGGATTATCGCTAATGTCCTAATGCCAAAAAGACACCCACCCACACCATACAAAAGGGTAAAGCAAATAAATTATATGTACAATTGAAGAGACTAGCCAAGAATCATCCACAAATGATCTAATTCCAACACAATTTTAGAACAGAAATAGATTTTCTAAGAATGTTATAATGCAGAAAAGACAATGCACCCACACCATACAAAAAGGATAAACAAATAAATTAGAGTAAATGATGACCTACCTATACCACTAGTCTCATGTACAATTGAAGAGACAAGCCAAGAAACATCCATTATCAGATGGCATTCATACCCAAAAACATAACAAAAACATGCAAAAATAAAATTCAACGGATTATTAGACAAATGTAAGCACTTATTGTCACAGGTTGTGGTGTAATAGTTTAAAAAGAGCTTTCAGAGTACAACTCAACACACCGCCTTTCATACTGTAACCTTCCATAATGCAATAAGGCAACTGAAAGTTTATCAACACAGACAGGTGCAGGGAGAAGAGGGGGAAGAGTTGCAGTGGCAAATTTGAACATTTCAAATTGAAAACTCAAATTGAGTGATACACTGAAATATGAAAATTAAATTCTACACATGAATGTGTGATCATCATATTACAGTGATCATGAAGATAAATTGAGAAATACTGCGATTTCTTTATTTTTAACAATTTTACAAATTTGGCAAAATGAAAAATTGGCATTGAGAAGTTCCCAGTATGTCCCTAGAAGATGGGCGAGGTCTGTCAGCATCAAGGATATTTTGATATTCCCAACCACACAGCCTCCCTTCCACCTGTGCACCCGAAAACAGAAAATGTCCTGGGGATGCCAAAAAAAATCGAAAACATCTCTGGAACATGGAAATAATCAAAAGAAAAGGGGATGCAAGGGGAGCATCCCCAAAACATCCAGGATGTTCACAACAGCCCAAGAGGAAAGGGTACATGTACCTGTGGAACTAACCATTCCATGACTAATATCCATAGATGATTCCAAATCTTAAGCAAAACGAACAGTGGTAACTTTGGTAGCCTAAGTACATTGCATTAATACTAAATAACTGCACTCAAGAATAAAATTCCTCTTTATTTTGTTTTTCATTCAATTTCCTTTTATTTACAAATAACTCAAAGACATCAAAGGTTTCCTCTGAATAATTGTTAGTGGTTGATAATCACAGTAACTTCCTCTGAATGTCCTAGAGTGTTACACGGTGTCTCTTACATTACATGAAAAATCAATCCACATAAAAATTCTGCTTAACTTAAGTAACCAGATCCCGGCATACTTGCAGGACCATGACCTTGGAATTGGCCTTGTGATATAAATTGTGGCCTGGCTTGATTGGGAAGTTGGCTCTGGCCAAATGCTTGCCCAATTGCTGAGGGCATTCCTTGTGGCTGCTGCTGCTGCAGCTGTTGTTGCTGCTGGAGTTGCTGGAGCTGCTGTTGTTGTTGTTGTTGCTGCTGCTGCTGAAGCTGCTGCTGCTGCTGCTGAAGCTGTTGTTGCTGCTGCTGTTGCTGCTGTTGTAGATGTGGCTGTTGCTGCTGTAGCTGCTGTAGTTGCTGTTGCTGCTGTAGCTGCTGTTGTAGATGGGGCTGCTGTTGCAGATGTGGCTGGTTTGGTAGTTGTGGCCTAAAAACAACAGTGTCCTAAAGACGAAAGTACAAAAATTATTAATTAAATTCCAAGAGGTAACAGTTATGGTCAACCACATATCTCAACAATATAACTCACCCCAGGGAAAAGCATGCCAATCATTCGGCCTGGTCTATCGGAGCTAGAAAGTAGCAATGTCTGGTTTGGCAGTTGGATCACTGCAGACTGAAAAAAAGAAAAACCACCAGAGCTAATTATAGTTCAACATCTTTCAATTTACTCTAAAGATTAATTAACCATAAAAATTTGTATGAAAATGCCCCTGGGAAAACAAAGCAAGCACCAGTCATAAAAGTACGCACGTGTGAACCACAAAATACTAAAATAGAAACAATTAAATTAAAATTAGGTCCATACAGTTTGCACAACTAAGCATTTTTCCTCTTACCATTTTTCTGCATGCTATTGTAAACCTTTTATTTGTTCATCACAATTGATAGCCAATTATGAACAGTATTTATGAAAATGAATAGCCATGTGCATAAGTTAATACATAATCCTTTCAGCCTATTGGGAAAAACAAAAAATCCCTCATCTTATAAAGACCGTCTTTGCCTTAGCTGCCACAACAGGTCTCTACTCTGTCAACTGCACTCTGTGGTTACACTTGGCCCTGTCCATTACAACAGTGGATCTATGAAGCAATCCCACGAGAACCAAGCCAGCATCATCATCATAATGTGCAGTCCAATGTACTGCTCAGCCACCAATGAACCTTTCATAAAAGCAGCCATAGCACTAAATTATAAAAAGTTACCAAAACAATCAAGCTAAGCCCATGAGAACAAAAGCCCAGATCGTCATCACAATGTGCACTCCAACTTACCGCTCAGTGACCAATGGAATAATAAAAAGCTTCGGAAAAAAAATTCCCTCGCCCTTCACTGTATATGCACCCTCGCCTACCAAACCTCGATCATCCCTCCTCCATTACAAATCTGTTTGCCCACACTCACCTCTAGGCTGAACGGATCTTGGACCTGCTCCCTCTGAGAAGGTCATGGCCTCCTCACAAGGTATGCCAGCTATCAGTTCCAATTTCATGTCTGGTTTCCAATGGGACTAACCATGTCTGCAAGGAAGATCTGTATTACTTTAATCATATCATGCTATGAGTACTATTAGAAGACCTTCCTTACCCTTCCAGGAAAATGAATGCTATACTACGCTTCTCTATGGTAGAAATATAAACCAGGCTGTTTCTTCCAAAAGAAAAGATCTTATATTTAGATTCATGGGATCCTTTCAAGTGCCAACGATGTTACACCCGTGGATTTAGGAAATTTTGAGGCACCTAGACTCACTTCGACACTTTCATCATCCCCAAGGGATATTATATTTTATGGCTGTATTCTCCCCCAAGCAAGAGAAGGATTAGGCATTCCAAGAATGACCTTGGATCATTAGATATTACTTTTAGAGTTTTAACCCAATGGAGGACCCCCCAGGCACTGTGCTCTTGTTTGGGTAAGACTCCCCTTCTACCAAGCAAATACTCGCAGAAATCCTCTCTTAGGAGAATCAGAGGAGCCATAGGGGAATGCATCATTGTCTCAGCATTAACCAGAAGCCCAGGCATCCTCCAGTTCCACTATGCCTGGCATTAGGCATGGGAAGGATTAAATGGGGAGCATTCCATTGATTATGAGAAGTTACCCTTTAGGTGCAGACTCTGCCATGAGCATGGACATCTAGCAAAGGTTTGCCCTTCCCAAGAGAACATAAAGCAAACATTTGCTCGCAGAAATACAGAACAGGATTATTGCAATATCAAGCTTGAACCACAATGCATGAATAATATAAAATCTTGCTATTGCCCCCATAATAACAATTAACAACACTTTTATATCATGCCATTTCATCACAATGTACACTCTAAGTTACTATTTCAGAGAGCATTTACTTCTAATTGTGTACTTACTATTTTCAAAAAATGAGCTTCATAGATGTCACCACAAATGACATCAAAAATATGTTTGATAGAATCTGATCCAAAACTACATCAAGATTGAACGTGAATGATTATTTAGAAGTTCGAAACCTTCACAGCATTTGCAATAATATCATATTCATTTTAGCACTTTGTACCGGTAACACAAACAATTCTTTTTTTATCAGAACTTTGTGGAAAGACCAAAAATTGATTTTTATTGTTGATTTGGGTCAGCTCCCCCTGGGCCCTAACAATTCAGAACCTATATTTATTAGTATAAATGTGAGGTTGCAATTCTTTTGCTTGGTTCTTAGATAGAGGAGTCCTACACTCCATTAACAAATCCACACTCCATCCATCCTCTTTCTAGGATCTAGTAAGACGACTATGAATCGCATTACCACCACCTTTACTCAAAATCGGTGCTTCAAATAAAAAGCGAAATATCTATTTTAGATCTAAATTACCCTCTTTTGCATTTCTTAACGTGGATTCTAGGTTGGCCCTTACCTAGTCTTAAAGATCAAAGGCCACACAAAGAGTAGTGGATATGGCAGAAATAGTGTAAGCCTCCTTTGAATTTGTTATGGAAAAAAATTATAATGAAGACCACCTATTCCAATCTAGGACCTTGCAAAATGTCCAAAAAGAGTGCTTTTCCCAATGAATAGTTTTACTCAAAAACTCATTGGAGTCACTTGGCAAGTTTGACCACATCATGCATATCAACATGAGCTTGGGTGAGCTTCTATGCCATGCCTTGGTTTTGACTTAAGTAAAGCTTAACTCAATGTACACTCAAGTCATGAGAATGTGTTCCAAATCTGTATTCAGTATTATGACAAAGGCATTGTTCATAGTAGCATTGTAGTTACACAACAACAACAAGGCAAACCGAAAGTGTAAATGGAACTCAATTATATGGAAAAAACACAGCAAATTAAAAAACACAAAAATACTGAAAACTTGTTTAACCGCTGCCTGAAGGTGGAAAAATGACCAGAAAAAATGAAGTTTGAGGAGTTCATAAGAAAAAACCAGTGTTCCACGGGGACGCATCCACCCCCACACCCATGCCCTCCCCCCAACCTGTTGTTTTTGGGATGGGGAAGTCCCTAGGACACAAGCAAAACACCCACCCACTACCACTAGCAAAGAGGATGCAAAAGAAACACCCCTTAGAGGGGACATTCCCTCCTAATGGAGACATTGGAGGGATGTTGAGGGATCCCCAAGACAGCTCAGGTATTTCCACAAGTCTCTTGAACGTACCCAAAACTACCAGCCATCTCCACGGTTTCTCTGTAATGATAATGATTTTGATTTGTGTCAAAGCTTTGAATAAATAGATGACATGATGGCATGTACAAATGGTTGACTTTGGAAGAACGAAGGAATACTTTACATGGTATTGGAGGCAAAATAGACTATTAAAACAATTGTTAATATTTTTATTTACGTGGATGCACACTCTCTTATCTTAACTTTAGGAAGTTGTTCAAATATTTGAAAAGATTCAAGAATGACAATATTCATGTCTTCAACTACATAGCCCTCATCATTTAGACCAATCGGATTCTCTAGCTTCACTGTTAGTTCTCTAAAGAATGAAGATTTTGGTCAAAAATAGTGAGGACTTGGTGTTGGAGAAAAGTTGAAAACATAGTGATAAAATTATGAAAGATGGCATGCCATGAAGGTCCATGTGGTGTTGGGCTTGGTGGCGAGGGCTCCACCTCTCAACGTTACCCTATACCGTGATAGGGTACATGCCAAGGGCGATACCCTTACACTCTGTGAGAGGCGTTGCCCCTTGACCCCACTTGCTGCCCCCAAACCCCTGTGAAGGACACTACCTTTCAACCCTACTGGGGCCTCCAGCCCCGAACCCCTACTCTGGTTTTATATATATATATATATATATATATATATATATATATATATATATATATATATATATATATTTGTGCTGCCAACCACTGTCCCCAAACTTATGCCCCTGGTCCACCCATCCCCCCATGGAACTATGGGAAAAACCCATCACCATTTTAAAAAAACCAGCAGTTTTTTCAATAAAAAGCATTTAACCCACCTTTTTTTCGCACCTACCAATTTTATTGCTGGTTTGTCCTGGTTTTAACCAGCATTGACTGGATTATTGATTAAACCAAGCATTCCAGTTCTAACTAGCACATAAAAATTGGCAGGTCCGAGGTACCCACAATTAACTGAGTTTTTCCCAATTTTTTCTTCTACAACATGGGCAATGAAAAAGAGGGAGTTTACCAAGAGCTTTGTAAATCCTAAAAAGAAGGTAACTAGATAAATATTATGAGAGGGGATAGCATACCTCCAAAATAAAGGTAAAAATTTAAAATAAATCAATATCATAAAAGAGACTGCTGATTGAGCAAAGAACCCTAGTCTTGTTCAGCGGCAAAAGAGGAATTTGTGGTGCTATAATCCAATGGAAAGACAATTTTTTGAAAATCAACATTTCAGATCACATTGCATAAACCATCATCTGAATGAGTTGGTCAAATTGCAAATTAATTCTCTTTATAAAGATAATTCGTAATATGAGGTGGGGAAAAACCTTATCTGATCATTGCAAACTAGTCGTGATAATAATAATAAATTAATTATTTAATTCAATTGGAACCTAGCTTGTGCTGTGCTTAATGAATTCTTTAACTTATGCCTTTAAGAATGACACAAGCTTAAGGCACCATCCCTATTCATTTGTTCTAGTACTTTTCAATTTCCAACACATCCAATATAATAATCCTCTTTGGCAATGACCTTTGCCTTGATGAGTTGGTCAGATTGAAAATTAAATCTCTTTATATAGATAATTCATAATATGAAGTGGGGAAAAACCTTATCTGATCATTGCAAACTGGTCATTATAATAATAATAAATTAGTTGTTGAATTCAATTGGAACAAACCTTGTGCTAAGATTAATGAATTCTTTAACTTATACGCCTTTAAGAATGACTCAAGCTTAAGGCACCATCCCTATTCAACTTCATCTAGTACTTTTCAATTTCCAACGCATCCAATATAATAATCCTCCTTGGCAATGACCTTTGCCTTTTGAATACAAATGTCATTCAAGGAGGAAGAAGAATCATCTACCAAGGCAAACTTGCCAAACCCATTGTGATGAAGACCTGCACCCTACTCTTAGATTCTCTTCTTGGCAGATCTTCCATCTTACTAAAAGATGCTCTGCCATGAGACCAGGGAATGGGATAAGTCACACTATTTTGCTTTGAAACTATAGTTTCTTTTTCCAATCTAAGCATCTTCTTTAGGGTTTTTTGAGTGTAAAATTTTACTTCAGATTTCTCAAAAATTGAGCAGTTTTTTTAGAGATGTAGACCCAGGAATGAAATGCAACGAAAATTAAACAAGTATTCAATGAAACTCTTATTCCATTCATGTAAACTGTAGATATTTATAAAGATGAAATGACTCTTCAGTTCATCTTCTAGATGACTGTTCAGCTTCTAGTGTATCTAGGAAATATAAAATATAAAATATTATCATAGTACACCTAGGATTATGTACAATAGTGTTACAAGAGATAACTTCACTTCATGGCAAGAAGGCTTACCACTGCTTCTCAGATATTTATACCCTCTCAAAATTTCAGTTCTCTACTTGCCTTATGCAAATGTATGTTGTTATGTCCCTTCTTGGTCTGTAACAAACTTGGACATTTTTATTAAGTCTGAAACATTCACCAACACAGATCCACATCTACTTATGTGTTGTTCTAATGTTCTATGCTATTGGAACCAACATACATTAGGCCACAGATTGATGTTTTCTACAACTATGACTGCCATCTACATCTTATATTCATGATGCAATTGTGTACAAGCATACAATGCTTATACACCATATTTCACAGCCCTTTTATGCTCTACTACCAACATGTAACCCTTCTCACCCACAAGACAATACCATAGTAAAGAAATATGCTGATTCTTTTACTTATAACTTTATAAGTTATATGACATTGAAATTCACTTCTATCTATTGTTATTAACAAGTAATAATCTTATAATCAACTGAACATGTTAATAATATGCATGCTTAAGTGCTTGAATTAGTGAAGTAGTTGCATAAAATGAAATTAAGCAAGTAAATGGATCAAACACACATGAAATTACCCTAAAGAAACCCAATGTGAGAAGATGACACGAGTGAGGTTGTGCCGCCTCATCTCCAATATCAAGTCAATTGCTCGAGTTGAGCCTTCAAATACATTGTGGACCTAATCTAGCAACTCAACATTGCTCACAAGGCATTGTGGACTTTCTATAGCACTTTTACAGTGCTCTAACAGCTTTCCTTGCTGTGGGTTGATTGCTTATTCAATAAGTTTGATTGCTGCTCTCAGCTGCATGGTCATGTTTTACCTTAGGAGATCTGAAATCGGAATTATCACAATCAACTAAATGATGATATTTTTCAAGGATCCAATTCAGGTCAACTCCTCTTAATGGCCATCAATAGTTACTCCTCTTGATCAAAACGTTCATCATCCGGAATTCTCTTAGGTTAGTAATAATCTATACAATCCCCACTAATTCCACAGCTAAATCAGATTTTCTGTTGTGTATCCTTTTGATACGAGCCCTCGACTCATACACCCACACCATTTACTTTCAGATTACCTCTCATCCTGAGGTTAAGCCCTATGAATTGATGATATATTGATTGTAAAGCCATGCACAAACAGGGTCCAGTCTCTCATCCATGGATGATTTAAGTTTCCAACATTGCTAGAGAAGCATTGTTTCTCCTTTAACACAAGAAATGTGAGTTTTGTGTGTCGTGAAGGAACAACCATCATTGGCATATCTAGACATTTTGAAGTACTCTCCATACCAAGAATCCCCCTCCATGTGAGATTGACTGCCAAACTTGGACTCCTATCCATCTACCTCAAGTGCCCATTGTGCAAGTTTCTTCTCCCCCTACAGCGTCATTTTTCACTCCTTTCCATAATAAGTGAGACATTCAAAACTTAAGTACTAACAAAGTTCTTGATGGTGAGAAAGCCCAGCTTGAGATTCTCAGGCATGCTATAGATTTTCTTTCTACACCTATTGAATGTCTCTTTAGATTTGGTTTATTCAAATTCCCAACTTCCTAGTTAAAATATAATATTCATTATATTCATAAGTCAAGTGAACATGACCACAAAACTTTTATGATTGGATACAAATTTCAGGGAAACTCTATGTCATTGCCCTAGGCATGTTTTGATAGAAAGTGATGATTTTAGAGCCATTGCCAAAGAAGACTTCTAAAGAGTACCATACAATAGGTCAATATTTACTCTAAGTCACTACTAAAGATCTGAAGCAGACATCCTCACAGGTCTATTACTACTTTGTGGCCATCATAGAGGCTTTTGATTTAGTTCCCAAAACCTTCATATTTAAAAAATTACATGAAACTTCTTATTGTTATCATCATAAGTTTTAGGAGAATACAGAACGCCATAAGGTAAATGATCTTTAATTAATAAAATAATCAACCTCTTATGGCTATATATCTATGTTACCGAGTTCGCCTATATAGGCCTGCATATAGCAAAAATACAGTTTTGTTACAGGTTTGGGTCGGTATGTCCCTATGTTTGCTCAAGGTCCAGCCCGGAATCCCAAATGAGGGCTCCCGTTCAATGAATCTCTACAATACACTCCAACCAAAATACAAAATAAAAAAAATTAAATGTAGTAAACCGAAATACATTCGGCCAAATTACATTTGCCTGATATATCTGCAAATTAACAGAAAACCAGACACTACTACACATAAAGTGAAATATTCCGAGCCAATTTTTTTGTTTTTTCAAATTACAAATTACAAACCAATGCACCCGTTAAGGTTAGCAGCTAAACCAAAACGTTGCTGAAGCAACTCTAACCAGAATGTACACCAGGATCCCGATGTGGGCAAGGTGTGAGCATTGGTCAGAGGATCTTAATCAAAATGCTTATGCAATAACTCTAACCAAGAATGGCGCCAATGATGGCGAGCATATGGTCAGAGGGTCTTCTACACTAAGTATTGAAAGAGAACTCGACACCAAGTATGTGCTACCCAATCCAATATGGAGTTGAGGCGACCATATGGCGGAGTATTACAAATTACAATGCTTGAAAGAAATAACTGTAATGCTGAAAGTACTCAACACCCAGAATGTGCTTTCTATCCCGGAATGGGAAAGTAGCTACCATAGGGCGGAGGTAAAGTAAATACAAAAGCAAATACTGGAAGTAGAGTTGAGCATTACAAATCAGAATTGAACAAGATTGAGAATTACTGCCAGTACTACTGCCAGTTTACAAAATGAATCTCATTCGCCTTTAAATTAAAACCAGCAACCTATGAATTTACTCATATGCTCATATCTCCCTCATAACTCATCCAACTGACTTGAAACAAAATGCAATATTCCCTAAGAATGATGATGCTTAGGATAGAACACTGAAAACAGATCAAAATGCCATGTATTATTTATACACAGATTCCAATGCACTAGCAGATGGTACAGCCTTCAAGAAAGGGCGATCTGCCTTTAAAAAATCACAGCTATCTCAAAGAAATCTGCAAACTGGAGGAAAGTGACGCCTTGACCAGACAATGAGAATAAGAGAATACCCAGAACAATATTTTTGTTGTTTTTTGACTTATGAATAAAACACAAATCTGCTGTAGCTAAAAATGCAATGCTGGAAAAAACTCTAATATGCAAAACTGAACTAAAGCCAAAAGCTGATTACAATGCACAAATCCCAATGTAAACTCACAAACTAGACTATTTCACCACTAGTCGCTATCTTTCAAGCGAGAAGCAGTGCCAAGCTAGGAGGCATACATTCCTCGAAGCAATCCCAAGGCCAATCCGGCAGCATAACATTATTAAGATTTCGGATGCCGAAATGAGAGCACTCTTCCTCCTTTTATACTTTTCCAACTGGGAGTCTCTAAAATCCTCTTGCATATGGGATAAAACATGAGAGGGAAAATAATATAATCCTCTTTTTCAACCTCACCCTTAAAGTCCCCTCTTTTAAAACAACATTAATATTAAATAATAATGTTTAATTTACGGACTTTAAAACGGAGGCCAAGATGAAGTCGGAATTCAATGATCTATAGCTTGTTGGAAAGGTCTTGACAAGACGAATCCAACCCCACTCTCAAAATCCCATTCTGGTGCCAATCCTGAACTTACTAAAAATAGCCGTAACCAACAGGGACTAAGGAGAACAAACCCGGAAAGAAACCGCCAACCAAACCACAATCCATGAACAAAAGCAACCACCAAAACATTAAACCCCAATTTCAACCTCCGAGTAGCCTACGGGTCTCCGGAATAGGCCAACGGTCAACTGTAAAAGATCAAGCTAGAAAACGGAACATTACATAAAGCTTTGGCAACCAAAAGGCAGGTACATAATTTTACATTTGATTTGATTTTACGAAGGGAGAACCAAAATCATTCATGGATACAGGTATCGGAAAGGAAACAGAAAGACTGAAGAAGGCTAGAAAAATGGCACGAGATCAAGTACTAATGAGGTCAATTTAAACTCAAACTATACCTAAATATTAATTTGCAATGTGCGGACATTTACAATTAATAAAATATTAAAATTATATATAAGATAAAATATATTATATTTGTATATTATAGATTATCAATTTATTTATATAAAATTGTATATTAACAGAAAACCAGACACTACTACACATAAAGCTTTGGCAACCAAAAGGCAGGTACAGAATTTTACATTTGATTTGATTTTACGAAGGGAGAATCAAAATCATTCATGGATACAGGTATCAGAAAGGAAACAGAAAGACTGAAGGCGGCTAGAAAAATGGAACGAGATCAAGTACTAATGAGGTCAATTTAAACTCAAACTATACCTAAATATTAAATTGCAATGTGCGGACATTTACAATTAATAAAATATTAAAATTATATATAAGATAAAATTTATTATATTTGTATATTATAGATTATTAATATTAAATTGTATATATATATATATAGACACACACACACACACAAACCAATACCCATACCCAGGGAAAAAAATTGTCATACCGGTGTACCCTAACCTGTATCCGTTCCCATACCAAGACCAACAACTTAGCTATATATGCCATTAATATAAATACAACTGTGTGCCATTAATTGTAACTTTGATACACCTTAATATTCTTAATTGTCTATAGTTATGCAATGTAAGATTGGTCTTTTCACATGATGGTTTAGAGTCTAATTTAATGTCTACCTTAATAGTTATAGTAGCCAATTTACAATCCATCATATTAAATTTCTGAAGTAAATCATATGCATAGTTTGCTTGAGATACCACAATAGAATATCAAACTTGAGATATAGTCATTCTACTTTTATACTTGTGGATTAGAGTGTTTATGATTACTTGTGAGAAGACATCCACATATAACATAAATATAGAAATCCGATCAATTTTAACAAATAAATCGTTATCAAAATAACAAATAGAGAATCCACAAAATTGAGATATTAGCACACCAAGCTCTAGGAGCTTGTTTAAGACCATACAAGATTTTCTTAGTTTACAGAAATGTCTCTTTGTTTGGTTGTTCAAAACCTTTGGGTTGAGACATACAAGTTCTTCTTAAAGATCACCATTTAGGAATGCATTTTTCACGTCCATCTGGTGAATCTCCCTGTCATTTTAGGCTGCTAAAGCAATAAGCATTCTAAAAATGCTTATTTTTTCCATTGGGGCAAATTTCTTCATAATCAAAACCATGTTGCTTGGTAAAGCCTCTAGCAACTAACCTTGCCTTCATTTGCCAATTTCACCCTTCGATTTGTAATTAACTTATATAGCCAACAACATTTTTTTTTTGAAGGAGGTACAATATCTCAAGTCTTGTCTTTAGTTAGAGTGTCATACTCTAACTGAATTGTATCCCTCCACTTCTTGGCTCTATTAGCTTCTTTAAAAGTTTCAGGTTCACTTTCATAGAAAGTCATTAGGGCATAATATGTATGCTTACTCTTGGTCACTTAGATGAAGAGGCATTCTCTATATAGGTATCTTGAATTAGATTTTGAAGCCGTTTGGATCTTTTGGGTTTGAGGATTATCTGTAGACTCCTCCCCATTCAATTCATCATGTCAAGTTTTTTTTTTTTTTTTTAAATTTTTAGATTTTCTATAAAGAAATGTGTATGATAAAAAGTATCTCTTAATTTTGCAAATCCGTCAAGATAAGCCCAAGAGAGACATATTTTTCTAATGATTATTATCAATAGAACTACCAAGTAGTACCTCAAAAATGAAGCATGTATGACCAATTTACCTTCATAACTATTATTGTTGTCTACAAGTATTTTTAAATAGTCTTTGCAAAATATACAAATTGCAGTCCCTTATTTAATGATCTTGCCTGCAAGATTAATATGATCATGTCAACAATGGAGATATTAATATGGAATGATATCCTATACACTAGAATATGCAACTTTTAATTCAGTAGCTTAAAGTCTACCAAATTTTCAAGAAGAAGGATGTTCATATATTAATAAGGCTTCCAGATCTCTAAAAAAAATAAAAAAACAACAAAACATGCTCGAGAATTTATTCTCTCTAATTTCCTTTTGAAACAGATGTTGATATAACAATATAAGAGATTAGAAGTTTTAAAACACTTCAAATTGAATCCAATAAAAAGTACATGATAAGAAACTGTTGCACAATGGCAATAGGACTTGAATAACCCCTCATATCTCATGCATAATAGCTTCCACATGCTCCAAAAAATATCTTGTGATTTTACATAAAACATTCATGGAGAGAGATGTAATTCAGGTGCTAAACAAAACATGATTTGCAGATAAGACCCTACACAATAGTGAGCAAATCAAATATAGATACTACCTGCAATCTATTAATTATTAGTTAGGGCATAAACAAAATTAGAGAGCAATTGTCTGATTTTGATTTTAACTTTGATTGTTGTTTAAAATCTAATTATAATATTGATAAGGTTGTTTCCTTCTTTTGTTGTTTCTAGGGTTCTTGTTATTGAATAATCTTATTTCTTTGAATAACAATCTTTTTCCTTGTGACCAAAGATACCACATTTATTACAATTTCCAAGGAATAGTGCTATCAAACGCACCTCCTGTTTCCTTCGAATTTATGGCTACTAGCTGGCATGGTTTTGCCACTGCTCATACGAGGCCACCACCTCGAAGCTCCGTCAAGCTACAGCTGCACTAGAAGCCCATCCCTTTGCTCCGACTTTGCAGGTGCAGGTGGCTGAGCTTCGTCAATAGAAGCAAATTGCTAATAGTCATATAGTCATAGGCACTCAGATTAAAGCTCATTTGATTGGCTCAAAGTGGGAGATTGAGCCTCTAAAAAAAATTTCTAAGTTCTTTGTGCTCGCCACACTTCCTAGGCCATTAAAAAAATAAAAGATGGCCGTTAACTCCTAAATGAAGTTCCTAATATCCTTCAAGCTTTCGTTCGTCGTTATGAGCAAGTGTTTAAAGCTCAAGGTAATTCTCCTAAAGGAGACCATGCTTTGCAACGATGCATCATGATTGTACCTTGTCGGCTTTCTCATTCTCAACAAGTCTTTTGTGATCAGCTACTCACTCTTGTTGATCTCCGTGAAGTTGTCTTTTCCACAGCCAATGACAAAGCTCCTATATGTGATGGATTTCCTTGTGAGTTCTACAAGACTCTTTGGGAGTTGGTTGGAGAAGATCTTCATGAAGTATACTTTGAGCCATTCATTCTAATTCCTTAGGAAAAATTATAAACAAAGGAAATATGCAGTTCATACTTAAGTCCGAAGATCCAGAGGATATCTACAACTAGACACCAATTACTTTGCTCAATGTCTCCTACAAGATCATTGCCAAGGCTTTTGCTTTGAAGCTGCACCATATTCTTCCGTAGATTGTACATCCTAAACAAACTAGCTTCATTAAGTCCAAGTATATTTTGGACAATATTATTGCAGTCTGGGAAGGCATGGAATGGGCCTGAAAATTGTAACAAAAAATTGTGTTCATCAAGATTGACTTTGCTAAATCCTATGACTGCATTGAGTGGCCTTTATCCTTGCCATGCTTCAAGCTTTAGGATTTGTCCCTCACTTTAATCTATTCGCATGTTTTTTTCCAAATGCCTCTGCTTGTCTCACTATCAATGGCTATCAATCTAGTGCCTTTGGGCTTTCTAGGTCTATCCATCAAGGATGTCTTTTAGCCCCTGCTCTTTATGTGCTTGTTGTTGAGGGCTTTGTATATCTGGCCAATTCGATTTCCCAGAATTTGGTCAAAGGCATTTCTTTGCCCAATTCCCCAACTCAATTAATGAATGGGTATTTTGTTGGTGATTCTTTTCTTAGTCTTCTGGAAGACGAATGCATCATCAAACAAGCCCTACATTGTTTGGATATTTTATGTAAGGCATTGGGTTCCAACATTCAATGGCAGAAAACTCAATGCTATAGGCAATATTTCTCACCTAAACCTCCCTGGCTTGACACTTTTGGGTGGAGATGGATTGAGCATGGGGAAATTTTTAGATTCCTAGGCATTCCTTTAACCTTTCAAGCCTCTATGTCCTCTTTATGGCAGGCTGTTATGTCTAGAATTGAAAATAAGTTGACTTACTAGATTACCAAGCCTCTCTCTCTCTAGCAAGGAAATTCTAGGTATGTTCAAAGATCTTGGCAACTACTCATGTCTACTATTCTAATTGCTTGATTCTTTCTAAAGCTTCCTAGGGATTTCTTTGGGCCTCCTCTGAAAATCGTAGAGGTTTCCATCGTGTGGCTTGGGAGTTTTGTTGTCTTCTGCACAACTCTGGAGGGTTGGGTTTGATTTCCACTCAACGGCAAAAATTAGTCTTGTTTGCCAAATGGATTATCCGATCTCTTGAAGGCAATGAGGCCTAGAAAATCTTGGTGCGTCATTGCATGTCTACAAGTGTTCCTTACGGGAGGCAAGCTTGGAAGGGGATTGGCCTTCACACCCTTCGTATCATGAAGGAGCCCATCCAAATTCAAGGTACTTTTGTGATGAAAAGCATTTGGAGAGCCTAGGAAGCCATCAAACCCTAGTTGTTCTGGAATGGCAATGACTTTTGCACAAGGATTTCTATTAATCAACAATCTATATGGTGGTCTCCTATTATCTCTTGTCAAGATTGTCCTCTAGCTATGACTCCATGGGTCCATGCTTTGAGGTTTTTCAAGAAGGGAATCAAGACCCTTCCGGATCTTCTTTCCAAAAAGACTAGGAATTTTCTTACTTAACCTGAAGCCGAAGTTAAGTTTCGATTGTCCAACCAAGACCTCGAAACCTTTCTAGGTTGTTATTGATTTTGTGCCACCAAATATAATTGACAAGATTGGGGTTCATTGTTTCAATCCTTTATGGAAAGATTGAAAATGGTATCCTAACACATCATTTCGCAATTACAAGCCTCGTAAGGGCTAATCCCAACTCTCTTCACATTTGCCTATGGCGCCTATTTTAAACCAAAGACGGTTGTTGCAATCCTCTTTGAGCACTTGGTAGTGCAGGTTTCAAACTGTTTGGTCAACCATTCTAGAGCCGAAGCTTGCTCATTTTGCCTGGTGTATTTTTTTTTCCAAGGCCTTCCAATTGGCTCCAAATTAACTCATATTGGGATCAAGAATCCTCAATGCCCATTTTTTGGTCATCAAGAAACTCTCAAGCAGCTCTTTTAGTTTTGTCCCAAAGCTTAGGCTGCTTGGACTTGAATTCATGATTTTTTTAGACCCTTTTGGCTCGAGTCATTCTCATGGCATATGGTTTTGTTGAGGGATTGGCCTAGAATCCTCTCCAAATATACCCAAACTTGGCATGCTTTCAAGGTGGAAATTCTTTTCAACATATGGAAGGACAAGAATTATGCTTTATTTTTTGGATGTTCAACCGATAATATTTTCTCACATTACACTAAGGCTATGATTTGTTCTAATGTGCTTATGCAAATCTAGGTGCAAGCCAACAAAGTTGCACATGAGGTGGCACATCTTCAAGTGCACTTGGATCATTGGGGTAAAGCCCCATGCATTGTTGCTAGAGTCCCTTCGACTCTTGCCTCTATTCGAGGCCATTCTCCACCTCGTGGGCATCATCAAGGGCGTAGCCACTCTACTCGTGGTGAACAAGATGCACACTCTCATGCCTCTCAACTTCCTGCAAGAAGAGCTAGGACCGGTCTTAAAGAAGATGGTCTTAGCCCACCTACCACCACTCTACCTCTCCCCAAGCTCCTGGCCGGAAGTTTGGTGGCTAGCCAAACTCCAGCAAATTCCCTCACCTTGATCTTGCTATATCATCTATTCATGACACTCAGCCTCCAGAGGAAGGCAAAAAATATGATGATGGCAATGATGGTTGGAAGCCTCCCATGGATACTCTATTCGAGGCCATTCTCCACCTCGTGGGCATCATCAAAGGTGTGGCCACTCTACTCGTGGTGAACAAGATGCACACTCTCATGCCTCTCAACCTCCTGCAAGAAGAGCTAGGACCGGTCTTAAAGAAGATGGTCTTAGCCCACCTACCACCACTCTGCCTCTCCCCAAGCTCCTGGCCGGACGTTTGGTGGCTGGCCAAACTCCAGCAAATTCCCTCACCTTGATCTTTCTATATCATCTATTCGTGACACTTAGCCTCCAGAGGAAGGCAAAACATATGATGATGGCAATGATGGTTGGGAGCCTCCCATGGATAGTCCAAACCTCGCTGATGTTTGGGGTAAACTAAATGACTGAGACCCTCCTCCTACTATTGCTTTAGCTCTTGCCACGTAGTGGCCTATTATTGTATTTTGTTTCAGGTTTTATTCCCATTTGCACTTTGGGGTGTGACCTCTTCCACCCACCCTTTTTTTGTGAATACATGTAATATTATTTTATAAATAGTAATACTTACACTTATTCATAAAAAAAATAGGGTTCTTATTTTCATAAAGGGTGATTGTTTTGGTTACCACCTGTTGTGATGTAATCACACATCACCCCATTGCAAATGGGGAACGCCTCTTTTTTTCTTGCTTTGTTTTGCTTTAGGTTTAGTTTTCCTCTGAGCTTGTAGGGTTTTGATAGTGTTGTTTTACCCATGTCTCAACAATTTCTTGCTAAAGGTCTATATGCCTTCATCTTGATGCATGTCTCTGAGACCCTGAAAATGACTAAGTCTGATATCCTGAAAATCTTGAAAAAAATTGACTAAGTCTGAAATCTGGTGGATCCTCAAAAATCTAGAATCTGCATGTTAAATCCTATGGATCCAAGACCTATCTCAAACATCCTGGAAGTATATTGAAAAATATTTAAAGTATACTTATATATTTTTCAATATACTTCCATTCAAGAAAATCCAAAATTTGACTAAGGCAAGAAATTCCATGCACACCTACCAAACCCGCCCTACCTGGGCGGCCTCACAAGGTAGTCATGGACAAGGTCTTCACCAGGACAATCTCTCCACACAGAGCCTCCAAACCTGCCCAAGAAAAGTTAGGATACTTTCACGAGCTTTTGCCAATTGAAGAGAGTCAGGAAGTGATGATAGAGTCTAGAATTAAGTTCAACTCGCAAATTCCATCCAGCACCTCTAAATCCGCCCAGACTGGGCGGCCTTGGCATGAGGTCATGGACTTCGCGTCCTAGACATGCATTTATCCAGACACTACCCTCAAATCTGCCCAAGGAAGAAAGTTATCAAATTTACAAGGTTTTAAGCATAAAAGATAGGGAAATGATGAAACTCCAAGGAAATTTCATGAGTTTGAACGAATCTAAGGCATCACAAGGTGAATTCCATGCATCACTTCCCAACCCTCCCTTGCTAGGCGGCCTCACAAGGGAGTGATGAAACTCACAAGGAAGAAAATTGTCAAATTTACAAGGTTTTAAGCATAAAAGACAAGGAAATGATGAAATTTCATGAGTTTGAACGAATCTAAGGCATCACCCAAGGAAGAAAGTTGTCAAATTTACAAGGTTCTAAGCATAAAAGACAGGGAAATGATGAAACTCCAAGGAAATTTCATGAGTTTGAACGAATCTAAGGCATCACAAGGTGAATTCAATGCATCACTTCCCAACCCTTCCTTGCTAGGCGGCCTCACAAGGGAGTGATGAAACTCACAAGGAAGAAAGTTGTCAAATTTACAAGGTTTTAAGCATAAAAGACAGGGAAATGATGAAACTCCAACAAAATTTCATGAGTCTGAACGAATCTAAGGCATCACACAAGGAAGAAAGTTGTCAAATTTACAAGGTTTTAAGCATAAAAGATAGGGAAATGATGAAACACCAAGGAAATTTCATGAGTTTGAACGAATCTAAGGCATCACAAGGTGAATTCCATGCATCACTTCCCAACCCGCCCTTGCTAGGTGGCCTCACAAGGGAGTGATGGACAATGTCATCATCACGAGAACTTCTCCAAACATTGCCTTCAAATCCACTCAAGGAAAAGTGTTTTCAAGTTTGTAAGGTTTTGAGGACAAAGAGATGATAAAATTCTAAGGAAACTCAGGAGTTGAATGAATCTAATGCATTTCTAGAAAGAATCCAAGGGTTGTCTCCAAACCCGCCCTACTTGGGCGGCCTCAAGAGGTGTTCATGGACTCTGTCTTGTCCCACATCAAGCACTCCACACACTGCTTCCAGGACCGCCCAAGGTGAAAACAACATAATTTGCAAGTAGACTCAATGAAGATGACACTAGGAAGTTAAGATGATCAAGTTGAAAAGAGTGAAAAGTTTCTAAGTACAAAAATCCAAGGGTCACTCTCAACCCCGCCCTACCTGGGCGGCCTAGAGAGGTGAGTCTGGAATCTGGTGTCTAAGCACTGAAACCACTCCATCTTGACCTTCCAAACTCACCATGTTGCTTCACACCCATGCAAGATCATTCACGAGGAAGAAAATTGGTGAAGATTACAAGTCATAAAGCAAAATCCAAACACTATCACCAAGCCCGCCCTTCCTAGGCGGGCTAGACACTTGAGCATGGAGAATGTGTTGATCACTCCTTACACTCTTCCAACAATGATAAATCAACTAGAAAACATGAAAAATCACTAAGTCATGCAAACAGAGGAAAGAAGAGCATTAAAGGTCAACTCAGAGAGTGTTCACATTGTATAATCCTCACAACACAGCCAAACCTGCCCTTCCTAGGCAGATTTCACTAAGGCAGGTGGATAGAGCCATCAAACATCTCAAGTTTGCCTTCTGACTTCACATAAACACCTCAAAACATCACCAAGTCTTGAAGTTGAAAGAAAATGTCATCAAAAGGAGGAAAGAGTCATCAAATGAACATTAAATGAAGTCCAAGTGATGAAATCCACACAACACCTCCCAGCCTGCCCTTCCTAGGCGGCCTTGACTATCATGCATGGATTCAATGTCCTTCACATCACACATTCCAGATAACACCTTCAAACCCGCCTAGCTAGGTCAGCCTAGGCACTGAGACAAGGAATTTCACTCATATCATTCCATCCTGACCCTTCAAACTCACCTAGGCACTTCCATGGATTTCATGAGAAAGGGTATGTTTTGAAATGCCTTTTTTGATCCCACATGCATAAGATAAATGTAATTTGTTATTGAAAATCCTTTATATCAAGTCTTAATTTGATGTGTTTCTTTTTGTCGGCGATGGAGGGTCCGAGGAGGTGAATAGCAAGAGCTCATACATGAGAAGTTTGGAAGGCGGAGGAAAGTTGCTCAAGTTTGTCATCATCACCACATGGAGGAGAGCTCCTGCATCAAGTTCATCTTACTTTGAAGGCTTCGTATGTCTGGATGAGGAAGACATCAATGCCACGCATGAGAGGGAGTCATCTTCCAGTGATTCATTCCACGCGCCAAGAGGACAATCATCATGTAATCTACTCCAAGGACTCATGCACAACATATCTTCTACTTCATGCAACTGTCCAAAGGCATAATCTTGCACAAGCACAAGGACGTCACAAGATGAGAGATGAGCATGATCATCAAAGCAATCATGAGTTACATCAAGACAACAAGAAGAAAATATTCTAAGTGAACATGAGGTGAACCAGACTAGTTCGTTTAAAGATGCTGAGGTGGCACGTACACATCATCACACCAATCGCATTTTGCCATGTCATTCATTCAAGAGGGCCCACCATAAAGATGCTCCAAAGATGCTTATCACATTGGGAAATGTGCCTTCATTGCCTCTTTCATGTTTTAAAAATAGCAAATTTTGTAACAAACTACCTTATTGTCTCAATCTCGGCTGTTGATTGCTAAATCAATCTTAGCCCTTCATGTAATTTCTAGAGTCTATAAAAAGCTCATTCTTCTCATTTGTGAATATACATTAGAAGAGGATTAGATGATACATTAGAAGATATATATTAGATTAGAAAGGAGTAGAGTAGAGGAGGCTCTTCGAAGTCATTGAAGAGATATTGAGAGATTGTTGTAAAGATACACTTCAAGATTAATGCAAGCTCATTGTTGAATGTTTCATGGTGATCTTGTGATTTTGGAATGTTAGCATGGTCTTCATTGTCTCCAAGATGGTTAAGAATTGTTTCCAAAGTAGCTTAGTTGATAGATTAGAAGTTCATTGATATAATGTTTCGTATGTGAAGATATTTGATGAATCCCTTTTGGTTCATACTTTTCATGGATTGCTGGTAACTCACTTTGCAAAGTTAGCCTGAACCTTGTTTGCATAAGTTCGGTCGTGGATGCTCGTTCAAATTGTGCCAGCTGTGGGTGTTTGGATGGAAATTCACAACATGAAAATCATATGATTACCTTAGGAGATTGCACTTACTCCATGTAATTGTTGGTTCTCATGGTGAAGCGGAGCTAGGTTGTTGAAGGGAATTTGTCTATCATAGCATGTGCATTATATCATTGTCCTTAGATTAGTTTCTCTAAACCCTTGCCTTTTACCTTTTCTTTTTGTAGTTGATTAGAAGAAGTTCCATTTCATAGGGAAAGAGTACATATTTGAATGTAGTGATGAATAAATTCTACGTAAGTCCCTTTGTGTAAACAGCATTATCACATCATATCACTGAGGCTATGCGTTGCAAATCACGTACAAGGAACCTTGGAGCGTTCTTGTTTGATCACGTAGTTTAGCATTCGAGACGCTTTGTTCAAGAGAGGATAGAGCACTTGGTGTTTTATTCTAATGTTGTTGTTGTCAAGAAAACACTAAGCTCCCCGGGGATGCGTCCCTTGCACTTTCCCACCTGTACCCATCCCGGGGATGGCCAGGAAACGTCCCCTGGCCGTCCCTGTTTCCCCGCGGACGTCCCCCTTTTTTAAAGAAACTTAGGGGACGGCTAGTCGTCCTCTATGGCCCAGCAGAATTTAAACACAAAAAACAAAAAAAAAACACACTTAAAACAAAAGAAAAAAGGGATGGGGGGGCCCACAAGGTCCCCCACATCCCTCTTAAACATACCTAAACCTAAAAAACATCTTATATCATCCAAAAACAAAAAACATAAACTCATTACCTCATTTTGGCATTCTTGAACAATAGCTTGAAGAGGAGAAATAATAGTTGGAGGGTAACAGCAGTGAAGAGAAGGCATTAGGGCATCAAATCATCGTCATTTGAGGTAAGATTGACATTTTTTTTTTTGGTTCATATTCCTTTGTATTTTTTTATTTTTTTTTAATTTCAAACACATGGGGAGGGTTTTTTTGTTTATTTTTTGTTTTATGTTTGCTTGCAGCTGTCTATTATCATTTTTCAAACAAAAAAACAATGAGTAGCAGTGAGAGTAGTGAAAGTTCTGAAAATGAGATTGAAATTCAAGTGCAACCAAGTAGAACTAGTACTAGAGGCCGCAAAAAGAAAGGGGGTTGTGCTAGTGGGAGTGGTACAGCAGAGAATGTGAGTTCATCCAAATCTAATCCATTTGAATGCCCCTCCAAAACACTTGCCACTTATGCAAGAGGCCCATTTAATCCTAAAAAACCACTCTTACAATTTGCAACCCGCATAGACACTGACAAGAAAAAGAATACTGGGGGGAGTATGGCTTTGTCATATTTGCAATGATACCTATAGGGGCAGCTATACAAGAGTTTATTCTCACATTTTGCATTTGGATGGAGTAGGGGTAAAGGGTTATAGAACTATCTCCCTAGCTGAGAAGATTGAGGCAACTAGGTTGCACATGGAGGGGAAGGCAAGATCTAAGGGATTGTCAATGGAGAGAATGCCTAGTGTGTCTGAATCATTGCCTTCACAAAGCCAAGTGGAAGAGGTTTCTAGTAAGGGAAAGAAAAGAAGTTCTACTATTGCAGGGTTGTTCAATGCACAAACACGAGAGGTGGCCGATTCTTCCATTGCTAGATTTTTCTATGCCCATGCCATACCATTTCATGTGGCACGCTCTCCCTATTTCAAACAAATGTTTAGAGATGTTACAGCTGTTGGTCCTTCATATGTCCCCCCTGGAGAACATAAGCTACGCACCACCTTACTTGAGAAGGAATATTCTCAGGTGAGTATCTTGATGGAGGACATGAGACAAACTTGGATTAGGGATGGCTGCTCTATTGTTATGGATGGGTGGACCAACATCAAACATCGGCTACTCATCAATATCATTGTCACATGTCCAGCTGGCTCTTATTTTCTTAGAGCTATTGATTGTACAGAGAAGAAGGATTCTCACTTCCAATTTCAAATTTTGAAGGATGCCATAGAAGAGGTTGGGGCATCTAATGTTGTCCAAGTGGTAACAAATTCAGCCCGTGTATGTAAGTCAGTTGGTTTGATGGTGGAGGGTGCTTATAAGCACATTTTTTGGACCCCATGTTGTGTTCATGCATTGAACAACGCATTGAAAGATATTGGGAAGATTGTTTGGGTGAAGGAAGTGGTGGCAGAAGCTAGAGATATACAAATGTTCATTTGCAACCATCAAACGTCACTTGCATTGTTCAGAGCTTTTTCGAAGAAGGAATTCGTCAAGCCCGTGGAAACTAGATATGCCAATGATTTCATTTTGTTAGAGAGGATGGTTGAGGTGAAGGAGCCTCTACAATTATTGGTGGTTAATTCAGAATGGAATAGATGGCCAGAGTCAAATTTAGCTGAAGGAAAAAGTGTTAGGCAAAAGGTCCTTGACAATGAATGGTGGTCCACAATAAAGTATGAAATTGAAATTGAAATTTCAAATTGCTGATTTTCATTTTATTTATATTATGATATTATCAATTCATTAAAATTTTAAATCTTGTTCTTAAATTGCTGATTTTTGTAACTTGTTTTCACTTGCAGCTATGTTTGCTCCTTCATTGCACCTATTGTGAATGTCATAAGATACGCTGACACAGACTCTCCTAGTCTTGAGAGATTTATGAGACATTTGATAGCATGCTTCGAAAAATGAAGCAAGCCATTCAGAGCAAGGATCCTACTTTGGAATTTTATGAGGAGCATCTTAGGCCCATTGTGACGCGGAGGTGGGACACTATGAACACCCCACTTCATATGGCAGCGTATGCTCTAAATCCCAAATGGTATGTAGCTAGACCTGGAAGAGTTCCTCCATCTCATGATGATGAGGTGAAACAAGGGTTCATGAGGGCCCTTGAAAAAATGTATACCGAGGAGGCTTCTATACTTCGCTCAAAATGGATGGCTTTTGTCAATCTACGTGGTCCAAACTTCAGCAAAAAAGAGGCGAGGATGGATAAAGTTACATTAGCTCAAACTGACCCTATTGGATGGTGGATGTGGCATGGCACGGATGCACCAGAATTGAGGACACTTGCCACTCGCCTCCTTGGACAGATCGCCAGTTCCTCTGTTGCAGAGAGGAATTGGTCCACGTATGGCTTCATTCAGTCAGTGAAGAGGAACAACCTTACCTCTAGACGATCAGAGAAGTTGGTGGCAATGCATAGTGCCTTGCAGCTACAAGATCGAAAGAGACCTGAGTATTGTCAAACTCCAACTGCATGTTGGGATGTTGATCCAGAGGATGTTATGCAAATTGATGAGGAGGCACAGGAGGGATTGGTTGGGGTTCCACTGAATGATGTAGACCCTCATGGTGGCAGTGATTCGGACTCAGATTTCGATTTTGATGCAATATTAGGAGAGGCTGATTAGGGACAGCCATATACTCTCTATGTTTTTGTCATTTTGTTGTTGAAACTTGAAACTTGCAGCCTTTGAGCATTTTTATATAATATATATGCAGATTGTCGTTGAAAACAATTAAATTTGGTTTATTTGTTTGCCAATTCTCATGTGACAAGTTGAAAGCTAAGTTCAAGTGTAATGTTATGATTATGTATGCATGTTTTAATGTTTTATAATGTCTATAATGAATGCCTTATCAATGTTATCATCTAAATATTTGAAATTTCCTTATATTTAAAAAAAAAACCTTTTTTTTCAGTAGCCGTCCCCTAAAAAATGGCCAAAAAAAATCACCGTCCCCGAAACTCATCCCCTCGTCCCCGCCCGTCCCCGTCCCCGGTACTTGGGGGAGCATAGAGAAAACATCATCAACACCACCCTTATTCACAAAGAAATTTTTTCTTTCAAATAAATAATGCTTGACCAGCGTTTTCTTTTAAATCAATATTCGACATCCTCTTTTCTTCTTAATTAAGAAGTTTAGAGAGGGCTTCTAAATCAGATATATTAGATTAATTTTGATATTTAAATTTAAGATAGATATGAAATTTCTAAACTTCTCATGAATATTTATTCAAATGATAAAGAACTAAAATTTTACTATATAGTTGAGATTTAAGATTTTCATTCCGGCTAGATAATTTATGATTTTTTCATCTCCCTTCATGGAACTAATAAATAGTTTGAGTATTAACTTAATGGTTTTCAAGAGTTTTGAACCCTTATGCATTGTTTCCAAGGTCTTCCATGCTTCATTGAAAGAGTCATGATTCCCAATGTGGGAGAGACAATCATCTCCAACAGTTCTTAAAATAATGGAAATTGCTTCTTGATTTTTCTGGCTGAAAGTACTTTACCTAATCTGTATAGACATTTCTTCTAGTAGGTAGCCTTTTTGTTCCATACACAATGGACCATATGTTTATGTTCCATTAACCTAATTTTTCAAATGCTATAATTGGTCCTATTTAGCATATGTGATTTGTCAATAGTGAAGCTATTATGGAAACGCCATTATAACTTCAGTCAATAATCAATTTAGTAATCACTAAGTTGAAAGAATTTTGAAGCCAAGTGAAATAACACATAGGACTGATTTTTATATAATAAAAAAAAATCTATTTCTATTGCATATCAATATCCACAATAAATTTTTCTTTCTATATTTTAAAATAATTTGCCCTTTTTTTTGGGAAAATTTGCATATATATAAAATCTCCTTTTTATATAAAACATTGCTCATTCTTGTAGAAATTCGCATTAAAAAATCTCCTTTTAATATAAAAATTGTCCATCATTTGGGGATCTTCCTCCAAAGGTGGAAACTCAGTTTTGATCCTATGAAGGAAGGTTTTAGCAATGTCCCCATTTGGGTCAAGCTGCCTAGTCCTCCTTTAGAAACTTGGGATGATGAAGTTGTGAACAGTATTGCTAACTCTTTTGGACAACTCGTCACCATTGACCCTATGACTCCAGGAAGCATCTATTGTTTGTTAGGTTCTGTGTGAACATTGATGTGGGTAAAGAGCTACAATCTTGTCTCATTGTCTTCTAAGTTTGGTGTTTGGAAGCAAAGGATTGAGTTGGAGGTGGCTGCGAATGTATGTCAATTGTGTCCTATGGCGGGCCACTCGATTGTTGCTTGCCTAAGCAATAAGAAAAAACAAAATGCTGCAACAAAGGAAAGACAAAAGGAGCTCCCTCAAGGTAATGATTTGATGCCTTCCCCCGAAATGGAGCCTATGGGCAAGAGGTGTATTGCGGTTGAAGGGGAGGAGATTGTTTGTCACAGAAGTGGGGAGAGTCCTCCTTTGTGGGTTGCTTCCAGCACTCCTTGCAAGGAAAAAAGAAAGTTCGAGGGTATGAATCCTTCTGGGCACTCGAGCAAGAGAACATCAAGTAACCCTTCAAAGTATAAAGAGAGCAGTTCAGCACTTAAAAAAGGGAGACCAAATTTCCAATTCAGTAACTATTCAGTAACTCAGAAAAGAACTACAAGTACTCAAATCTCTCTTGAGTTCTTTGGGTTTAAACCGCCTAACTAGTCTCTCGGTTGGGTATGTGTTGTTTTGATTTAACAGTTCTATTTGTGTTGTGAGTATTGCTTGTCTTTTGCAGCCCTAGTGCTGCTTGTTTTCATTGCTGTTTCTTGGTTGCTTTGCGGAGCTTCATTGATCTGCTTGTTCTAGCTTATGTAAAAGGGTTTGGGCCCTTTTAAAAACCCACCTTTACCAAGAAGAACAAAATATACATATATATAAACCTCTATTAGAAAACTTGCATAGACTTGGCATGACTTGTGAGTCAGCTACCAAAATGTGTCAAGTCCAAGCTACGTACTAAAAACTAGTGAGCTTTTTCCTGTGTTCCATGGCGTTTCGGGGACGGGGACGGGGGGACGGCAAGGGATGCGTTTTGGGGATGGCAGTCCGAGGGCCAATTTTTGGGGACAGCAGGGGACGGCGATATATGAATTTTTCAAAATATCAATATGTTATATAGAGACAGAAAGAAATAGAGATATCGTATATGTCAATAACTGATAACAAGTTAACAACAATATCAATATGTGAATAAATCATGGCAGCAATAGTGTAACAGCAGTATAAACTTGAATAAAGTAGTATAACTATAAACTATAAAGTTTAAACAATAAACATTAAAGTTAAGTAGATCTGTTTTAGTTTTCCCAATGAAGGCATTGATATCAAAGAGGAATTGTAATTAGGTCCTGTATATTTTCATTAAGGCCCTCATTTCCTGGTCTAATCCTTGAAGTTTCGAATGGTCTCCAGCCTTTCCTGAAACATATCCTGATTGCCAATTGTGTTAATAACGAGGTTTGCTATGTTTAAACCTTTCAATATTCTTGTTGGTGGGATTGATATCGCTTGAAATCTTTATTGTATGTTTTACTTTTCATGGAAATGATCATCTAATGATTTTAATGCCGGATATGTGGGAGTACTTTTTGAAGAGGTAAAGTTTGTAATCATTTATCCCTTTTGTTGTTTGAAAGTTTTCCTTAAAGATTTAATTGAAGGTGGTCATTAAAAAGTTGGAACCAAATGGGAGTTATTTTGCAGCTTTTTGAATTATATAAATTTTGCAGAAACATGTATTTTATTTTGTATCAATTGATTGTTATATTCACCATGACTATCTGAATTACACCAGCTGGATGTTTATAAGTAATGAATAATTAGTTTAATTTCCTACATAAGTTTTAGGCAGTAGCAATTAATTGACCTGTAGTTTCAGTTCCTTTCTGTTTATTTCTTAGTCATACTCCACAATCAATTTTTTATAGCTTTTCCTTATATGGAGCACTATGCAACACTGATCTTGATTCAGAGTTGTTTCTTGTATCATATAATTGATTTTTACTGGTAACAGTGTCAGAAAATTTACGCTTTACCGCTGGGGATGGCCAGGCGTCCCCAAAAATATATTGCCGTCCCCGATTAAATTGTGTCGTCCCAAAAATGTCTCTCATTTTTTTCTTTTTTCAGGGGACATCCCCTGCCATCCTCCCATCCCTGAAATGCCACAAGGGACGGGAACGCCGTTGGAAGAGGCAGGGACGCGTCCCCGTGTAACCCTATTTTTTCCACAATACTCAACCAATTTCCTGCTATGACACAAGTTTTTCACATTAACTCTCTTGATTAAAAAAACACACAAAAAAAAACACGAGCTATGTCATTTTTTCATTTTGTATTGTCTCGACCAATAGACAAGGAGGTTTGTAGCCAAGTGGTAAAATGATTTGAGAGAAGGCTTTGGAAAGATTTTTGAAGGTGCGTTTGAAGATTCAAACTAGTTTGGATTGTCTTTTACAAAGGTATATATCTATTTTTTTACAAATTTTAAATTACAAATGTTGAAAACCTAGAGGAGATGTTGCCCATTCCTCTCCCCCTGCCTCATTTCCTAACCCTACCACATACTATTTCATTCTACTTTATCTTATGAATGTTTGCCATAACTTTTTTTAAACCTTGCTGACTTTTTTTTCTATGATAAAATTAGCAATGGCAAGTTCAGCACAAAGTAGCAGTGAAGGGATATTGAGGTCAAGATACACTGTAAATTTTGCAAGCTTCTTATGACAAGAGGAATCAATAGATTAAATTGCCACCTTGCTTGAATACCTAGACATGATGTGAAGGTGTAGCCTAATGTGTCCAAAGAGGTTATGAGAGAAATGGATGCTTTACTTCTACTTACTACTTTTGATACAAAAAAAAATGGAAAAGAAGAGGACAAGAGAAGCAATGATAGCAGTGATACATGTCAATTCTAGTTCATCCACAAATTCCTTTGTTGCCCATGCATTCTTCATTCACTTTCCTCCAATGGTGAGACTCCTAAGATTTCTAGTCATCTTCCTTCACCCAATTTATTTATTCCACACAATGTTCCAAGAGCACAACGTTCACTTGAAGGTACCTCTTGGAATAAAGAGAAACACCATGAGGCTAGAATGGAAGCTGCAAATCTTTAGTACTACAATAATTTACCCTTCAATGTAGAAAACATATCATATTGGGAAGGGTTGGTAAATGCATTGATAGTTGCTAGTGAGGGATTTAAGACTCCAATGGCTAAGGATTTGAGTGGGCCATTGTTAGAGGAAGACATAAAAAATACACGGCTTGTGGTTGATGACTCAAAAAAAATATGGAGAAAGGGTTGTAGCATCTTATCAAATGGATAGACAAATGACCAGACTAGGACTCTCCTTAACTTTTTAGTGGCTTCAAATGGCACATTTGTGTTCTTGAAGTACGTAGATGTCTCACATAAAGTCAAAAATGTTCAGACTTTCTACGATCTGTTGAACAAGGTGATCAAGGAGTTTGGGGTTGAGAATGTTGTCCAAATTGTCACCAACAATACAAAAACATATGTAGCCACTAAGAAACTTATCATAGGGATGCATCCCACTATTTCTTGGACTCCTTGTGTTGCACATTGCTTGGATTTGATGCTAGAGAATATTGAGAAGATTGGATGGGTTAAAAGTGTGATTGAAGATGCCAGATAAATTGCAAATTTAGCTACAACCATACCCGGGTCCTTTCTTTGATAAGAAATCACATGAATGGCAAGGAGCTTGTGCCACCAGGAGTGACAATTTGCCACCCACTTCCTCACTTTGCAGGGCATTGTAGCAGAGATTCCTTCTCTGAAACAAATGTTTGAGCAATGCCAAGATGGAGACTTCATATTCAAAAAAACTGAAGGGCAGAAAACCACAAAAATAGTTTTTGATGAGTTGTTTATCAAAAATGTAAAGGCGATATTGAGGGTAATTACAAACATAAATTTTATAGGGCAATATTTATTTACTGTTTTTTATTGTTTTTAGTTAAATTTGTAATAATTTAAAATTTATCTTCAACTTTTTAGATGATAGAACTTTAGTCAAGGTTTTGTGTTTGGTGGATGGGGATGGCATGCCAATGGGTTACCTCAATGAGGCCATGGATAGGGCCAAAGAGGCCATTTTGCATTACTATAGTGGAAACAAAAGAAAATATGAAATCATTTGGTGCATCATTGATCGTAAATGGACAAACCAACTCCACTAGTCAATACATGCCTTGGCCTACCATCTGTACCCGAAGTTCTACTTCTTTGATGCATTGACAAGATAGTATCAAATAATGAGATTAGAGACATAATTGTTGATGAGTTGAGGTCTACAAGGGTGCAGAGGGGAGGCTTTTTTCTTCAGCTCAAGCAATTCAGAGAGAAAAACAAGCAGGTAAAAAATTAATCCTCTAATTTTTAACTTAATACTAGTTTTTATACTAGAAAGTAAAAACTAGAAACTTGAAAGTTTGAAGTCGAACAAGTTCTAAACTTTTTACTTAATTGTTATATTTTATTAAAGATTTTATTTGTAGATTTGTGGTGGGAAAATCACAGTGCTAGCACCCCAAATCTTTAGAGGCTAGCTATCTCTATCTTGTCCCATCCCTATAGTGATTTTGGGTGTGAATGCAACTAGAACCTATTGGAGAGCATTCACACAAAGAAGAGAAATAGGTTAACCCGAGAGTGCCTCAATGACCTTGTTTTTGTCCAATACAACCTTCGCCTTCGAACCAAAAAGTTGGAGAGTATTTCTCATGATGCCATAGACTTGGATGACATTAATCCTTATGCTAATTGCACTGTTGAAGAACATAATGATCTCACATTTACTGATGAAGGTATTGTTGAATTGGAGAGAACAGCAACAATAGCAGCAAAGATGGATACATTGGAGAAAAACGAAGACATTATTGAGGAAACAATTAGTCCTCATGTTGATACCAACTTACTTCTAGTTCGAGGCTTGAAAAATTAAGTTACACTAAGTGGGGGAGGAGGATGTAGATTGTATTTGGTTGTTTTTGGCATAAGTAAATAGTTACAATTATTATTTATAATTTTGTTGTAATAAAATGTATTGTTTGACTTTGAAACTTTGAAATTTCAAATTTTGAGTATTTGAGGGTAATATGACATTTGTAATGTTTGAAGTATAACAAATTAATGATCAAAGTAGACTTATGTGTTCCTTAAATGCATTAATTTCTTCTTCTTTGTGTGTAATTATTTATGTTTGCTTTTTGCTGCATTTTGCCACATTTTTTGCCATGTCCCAAGTCCAAGTCAAATTTTTTGGGCTGCAAATTCCATGCAGAGTCTTCATTTTAAAACTATGATATAAACTATTGTAATTCAATTTTCATGTCCCTTTATATGTATATATTACCCATTTTAATTAATTAATATATATAGCATATTTGTGTTATAATTATATAAACATAATATATTATTAATAATACCATATATCATTGTAATGTCCCCTTCTAGCAAGCTAAAATTTTCGCAACCTTGCACATAATTTTAACTTGTAAAAGAGAACATTAGTATTCAATCTTTCTAATCTAATCATATTAACCATAAAGATATATGAAATCAAGCCTTATAATCATAATCTAAATGTATTCTATATTTCACAATATTCATTATACATATTTCATGATTCCACTTGGGAGAGGTATACTTGGGTCTACATGTTCATCAAACCACTTACCCAACGAGAGAGGGCTTATAAGGGAGCAATCATGGGGTCCATATTCCATTCCTTTGACCCGGAGACCAACTCTCGAGTCAAAGGCCCATCCCTTGTCCCGGTGGGGTCTTCTAGACCAACACGAGACAAGGGCCTATCCATTGTCCCGGACGGGTCCCTTTGACCAACGTGAGACAATGGGCAATTATCTCAGAGGGGTACTCTAGACCAACTTGAGATAAGGATTCATTTGTCTTTAGCCCGGAAGGTGCTCTTGACCAACTCGGACATCAACCAAGATTTACCATAATGCTTACCCCTTTCCCTTTGTCCCAATATTTGGGTGTTGGTTGATTGACCATGAGCCACCATCTCTCATCCCACATCTTTCATGGTTAAATATTGTTCTCATTAAGTCATCTCTAACTATCTCATTGCTTGCCATTTACTAAGCAACATAGCATTCTCATCAAATAAACATTCTTGTCTTATTCACAATCATTATTCATTCTTCAAAGGTAATTTTATCAATTTTTAAAACTCCTTAAGTTACTCCTATACATTCTTATATTTAATTGGTATTCATTGTTAAATCTTCATATGAAAATCATCATATCATATCATAATGCCTATTGTTAAAATCATACATGTACACATATATTTTATCATTTTATTTCATTTTCATACATAAACACATATATTAGATCCTACTTAACAACCTTATCATTTATATCTTACAAGTTATAAATTGAACAAGTAAATATAAATTCTTACCTTGGATAGTGACTGCAATTACCTTACTGAATTCTGAATTTCTCTTCCTCTTTTTTCCTACTCGCTGCTGGCTTTCTCTTTTTCCTGAATGACTGCTTTTCTTTTCTTGATTGAATGCTCACTTTTTCCTTATCTCTGATCTCTATCTGCTGCGATGATGATGATTGATTCCTCATGTTCCTCCTCACTTAATCTTTCCCGAAGTCCCCCTTATACCTCTGTGATGTCCCTTTGGCATGAAATCGCACCCCCTTATATAGTGCCCTCTTATTTACTTACGTTCGCTGCCTTAAAGAAACTTATTTAATTTGCATGATTCTTTTTATATGTCTGCTGCCTTCTTATTTGATATGTATATGGCATTTATTACCTTTATAAGATATGTTTATTTTATATATTTATTTTATAATCATATATTATATATTATATAATATGTAATTTAATATTTATATATTTATATTTAAATGTATATTATTATTTATATTTTATATTTATATATGATATCCATTCATATATATATATTTATAATTATAATAATATAATATATTTCATTATGAATATATTATATTGTATTAAAATATAATATTATTAAATATTATATATTAATAATGTTATATTAATACATACACAATTATCTATCATTTAGATCGACTAATTATCATATTTGACAAAAGCAACTTAATTGTCTTTTATCATGATGTTTAAATCTTTAATTTAAACAATGCCTTAATATGGAGACATGACAGCCCTCCCCACTCGAGATCGCTTGTCCTCAAGCAATCATGAGTTCTTTCATTACCTTGCACTTTTAACGTCTCCCTTCCGACGCATTGAGACGGAGTTGTGTTTTGATCTAGAATGAGTATTATGAACATGCTTTAATGAAGAGTAAGTGATTGTGACTTCATGAAAGAGAATTTGTGATCCAAAGAGCATTTGTTTGATGTTTTGAATAATAATGATGGGATGCAAGTATCATAGATTAAGAAGATTTGAGAGTATTGAGATTCCAAGATTCCAATGAATGGTGAAAATATCTTGATCTTTGATTGTGAGATTCGGTCTTATACTTGTCATATGTTATTGACCTCAAATTGAGAAGAGTCGTATTCTTGAGTAATTGATTATATGATGTCATGGGGAGAAATTTTATGATCATTTAAATTTGGTAAGCTTTTATTTGAATAGCAATGTGTTTGATGAAATATAAGTGTTATAGATGAAGAATGATCTTGGGAGTTTGTGGGTTATGGGCCCATAATAAGACTTAGTATCGGTATTATGTTACATAAATCAAGAGAATAATTCAAAGAGATTCTGGGAAGAAATGAATTTGGTTCATGGGTTTTATGATTAGTGAAATTCACTTTTTATTTTCTATACTTCCCTAATGTCTCTTTGTAGGATATATTGATTTCTTCACCTCAAGTCGATCATAGAAATACTTGCAAGTTAGAGTGTGATGGAGGGTACACTTCCTACCTATCACATTTTGACAAGAGCATGATGGAGGGCATTCTTCCTAGGTCTCAAGTTGGCTATACCATCCCTCCCTAGTCCTCATGTGGCACATGCCATTCATATGAGGTGTCCTCCTTATGTGGTGTTTGCCATTCATATAAGGAGCCTTCGATCTAGTGTGGTGCTTACCATTCATAATAGATCGCCTTGACCTCAAGTGGCACATGCCATACATATGAGGTCTTCTTCCCCTTATGTGGCACTTGCCATTCATATAAGGAGCCTTTGATCTAATGTGGCGCTTGCCTTGGCCTCATGTGGCCCATGTCATTCATATGAGGTCTTCTTCTCCTTATGTGGCGCTTGCCATTCATATAAGGAGCCTTCGATCTAATGTGGTGCTTGCCATTCATAATAGATCGCCTTGGCCTCATGTGGCGCATGCCATTCATACGAGGTCTTCTTATCCTTATGTGGTGCTTGCCATTCATATAAAGAGCCTTCGATCTAATGTGGCACTTGCCATTCATAATAGATCACCTCGGCCTCATGTGGCGCTTGCCATTCATATGAGGTCGCCCCAAACTCATGTGGCGCATGCCATTCATATGAAGTCTGTTATTGTCCTTATGTGGTGCATGCCATTCATATAAGGTAGCCATTTAGTTACATAATAAAATTGAAGTAGACAACCAAGTAGCTAAAGAACGCAAGCAATCAACTCAAGCAAGTAGGCAAGTAGCTCAAGTAGACAAGCAAGTAGCTCAAGCAAGTAGGCAAGTAGCTCAAGTAGCTCATGCAAGTAGGCAAGTAGCTCAAGTAGACAAGCAAGTAGCTCAAGCAGCTCAAGTAGACAAGCAGGCAAGTAGCTCAAGTAGACAAGCAAGTAGCTCAAGAAAGTAGGCAAGTAGCTCAAGTAGACAAGCAAGTAGGCAAGTAGCTCAAGCAAGTAGGCAAGTAGCTCAAGTAGACAAGCAAGTAGCTCAAGCAAGTAGGCAAGTAGCTCAAGTAGACAATCAAGTAGCTCAAGCAAGTAATCAAGTAGCTCAAGTAGTCAAGCAAGTAGCTCAAGCCACAAAACATACATGTAAGTCGTAAAGTATACACTTAAATACATAAGTCGCACGACTACACGTATACACATAAGCCACAAGGTAAACCTTTGAATATACTTAAATCACAAAGTATACACAGGATGGCAGGATGACTGCTCTGATACCACTTGTAATGTGCCCTTCTAGCAAGGTAAAATTTTTCCAACCTTGCACATAATTTTAACTTGTAAAAGAGAACATTAGTATTCAATCTTTCTAATCTAATCATATTAACCATAAAAATATATTAAATCAAGCCTTATAATCATAATCTAAATGTATTCTATCTTTCACAATATTCATTATACATATTTCATGATTCCACTTGGGAGAGGTATACTTGGGTCTACATGTTCATCAAACCACTTACCCAACGAGAGAGGGCTTATAAGGGAGCAATCATGGGGTCCATATTCCATTCCTTTGACCCAAAGACCAACTTGAGTCAAAGGCCCATCCCTTATCCCGGTGGGGTCTTCTAGACCAACATGAGACAAGGGCCTATCCATTGTCCCAGAGGGGTCCCTTTGACCAACACGAGACAATGGGCAGTTATCTCAAAGGGGTACTCTAGACCAACTTGAGATAAGGATTCATTTGTCTTTAGCTCGGAAGGTGCTCTTGACCAACTCGGGCATCTACCAAGATTTACCATAATGCTTACCCCTTTCCGTTTGTCCCAATATTTGGGTGTTGGTTGATTGACCATGAGCCACAATCTCTCATCCCACATCTTTCATGGTTAAATATTGTTCTTGTTAAGTCATCTCTAACTATCTCATTGCTTGCCATTTAGTAAGCAACATAGCATTCTCATCAAATAAACATTCTTGTCTTATTCACAATCATTATTCATTCTTCAAAGGTAATTTTATCAATTTTTAAAACACCTTAAGTTACTCCTATACATTCTTATATTTAATTGGTATTCATTGTTAAATCTTCATATGAAAATCATCATATCATATCATAATGCCTATTGTTAAAATCATACATGTACACATATATTTTGTCATTTAATTTCATTTCCATACATAAACGCATATATTAGATCCTACTTAACAACCTTATCATTTATATCTTACAAGTTATAAATTGAACAAGTAAATATAAATTCTTACCTTGGATAGTGACTGCAATTACCTTACTGAATTCTGAATTTCTCTTCCTCTTTTTTCCTACTCGCTGCTGGCTTTCTCTTTTTGCTGAATGACTGCTTTTCTTTTCTTGATTGAATGCTCACTTTTTCCTTGTCTCTGATCTCTATCTGCTGCGACGATGATGATTGATTCCTCATGTTCCTCCTCACTTAATCTTTCCCAAAGTCCCCCTTATACCTCTGTGATGTCCCTTTGGCATGAAATCGCACCCCCTTATATAGTGCCCTCTTATTTACTTACGATCGCTGCCTTAAAGAAACTTATTTAATTTGCATGATTCTTTTTATATGTCTGCTGCCTTCTTATTTGATATGTATATGGCATTTATTACCTTTATAAGATATGTTTATTTTATAATCATATATTATATATTATATAATATGTAATTTAATATTTATATATTTATATTTAAATGTATATTATTATTTATATTTTATATTTATAAATGATATCCATTCATATATATATTTATAATTATAATAATATAATATATTTCATTATGAATATATTATATTGTATTAAAATATAATATTATTAAATATTAATACATACACAATTATCTCTATCATTTAGATCGACTAATTATCATATTTGACGAAAGCAACTTAACTGTCTTTTATCATGATGTTTAAATCTTTAATTTAAACAATGCCTTAATATGGGGATATGACAATCATATTATATAAAATACAATGATAATTATATTTATATCCACCCGATAAGGGGTTGTTTTGGCGGCAATAGATGTCATCCTAATGATAATGGTGGCACAAGCATAGCAATTATGTTGTGTGAAGGAAGCTTTGGCAATCACTTCAAGGATGATGCGAGGGAATTCATGAAACTTCATTTTGTTTGTTATGTCTCGAGGAACTAGACATCAGCAATGGCATCTTCAGCTGGCGTGTGTGGAATGGGGAGTAAAATGGTTGGCAGCTCCAAGGGTAAAGGTGTTGCGGTTGATAAGATGCCCAAGAAGAGGAAATGGTGAGTCTCAAGTGAGGAGGCATTAGTTAATTTTATGGTTGTCGTGGATAAAGATATATCTAACCCTGGTCTTCCACTCTGGATGGAGAGAACGTGGGTACTCGCCAAAGATATGGACGGGTCGCCAAGGGTAAGTATTCGAAATGCGATGGCAAAGCTCTTTCTGGACCTCGGCTATAACTATGGGAGATGGAATACTTTTGATGTACCGCAATCTCTTGCATGTGCCTCCATGTTGTCGACAGTGGCTAGCTCCTTCCTATTACATGACAACATTGGAGATGTTATCCACCAGTGAGAAGTCCTTTTTGATGTTTTTTGGAACATTTGCATGCCATCAAGAGGCGTCAACTCTGTCTCCAACGTGTTGTAGAAGAAATAGCCCTAAGTTTGAAGATTACCCTCCCTGTAGAAGCCATCCTAATGGAGTCTGAATGTTGCAATGATGATGATGAGGTGGAAGAGGAGTAGTAGCAAAGGTTCCTGGTTTGGTGGAAGTGGAGGTTGTTGGGAAGGTTCCAAGTTTGAATGTTCATTGTGAAAAATGTAAGCTTATGTCTGGGGGGGCATGAGGCCTGTGTAATTTGCCTCGGCCCCCAAATCTTTCCTTAAGTGAAATATCCCAACTATACTTAACCAATGTTTTTGCTTACTTTTACTTCTTACCTCAATCAAACATCAACATCAAACATGAAACATAACAACATGAAAGAACATCAAGGAAGTTGAGATATCTTATTTCAAGTGTCAATACAATGTCTTATTACATGCAATAGATGCTTAATAGCATCATCAATGTTCACTTATTACAATATATGATGCCCTCAATGGCATGAATATACAATCTTATTCAATTGACTACAAAGAAAGGCCTTAAAGCCTAGATGTATACAATGACCTCACAAATGAACAATCTCTATTGAGCACAATGATGTCAACTATGTGTTAACACCTCACAACTTGACAAGGGAGCATCACCCCAACTACTTGAAACTCGCAGGCCTCAAGAACACAAGCATAAAGCTGTGCAGAGAGAAAATTCGCCAAAGATAAGATATCCAAATGAGAGGTGTTCTCCTCCTTTTATAGTGCCCTCAAAGCAATGAAGGCATGTTTTCCAAGAAGCATATCCAAGGAGAATATTCCATTTGACAAGTCATCATGAGGTGACCTTACCCAATGAACTGGGATGGATCCCAATGTCATCCTGTCGACCAATGAGAGTCTAGGTGGTTATAACTGTAGACATCCAAAATTGACCGAACCTTTCATTATTTCTAAAACCCATAATTATCCCTAATAATCCCTAAATATCCCATTACATCCTTCATTTTAACATATCCCGTAAATAATAAATTAAAATTAATTTATTATTTATTATTTACCTATGAGCTAATAACCTCCCAAAAATAATAAATTAAATAAACTTAATTTATTATTTTAATCTAAAACTCGTAAAAATGCCTACCATAACCCTAACTACCTTTTACCGTTCACCGAATCAAAAATCTGTTTAACTACCCAAACCAATTTCTATCAAACTTTATAAAAATCAAATTCATTCTCATTTACCCGGCCCCCGACCATTTCTACATTTGGAGTTATGCAATTATGCGAGCAACCACATTTTAATATTTCGGTAACATCAATATTTGTTTGGTTTTTATAGTTTTATCATAATCTTTTCTGTTGCTCTGAGTATAGATTTTAGGGTTTATAATAGTTTTAAATCTTAATGCAAAAATCTATATTCTGGTGCAAACAATGGTGAACCTGACGTGAACCCCCTCTGATCATTCAGTTGCAAGTGTTTTTGGTTTGAAAGCTTGCAGGTTTATTAATCCTTTGTTCGGGGTTTGATCTTCAACTAGAAAACCTTGCTTTTGTTTATTTGATAAAAGGTCAAGGAATACACTGCAAAATCAAAGGAACTACACCAAAACGGGTAACAATGGTATAGTGAGTTAAGTTGTCTTGAGTTCTTATGATTTGGAGCCACGAATATATTTTGCCTTAGTTCTTTCATTTTCTCAAACGAACAATTCTTGTGTAAGAAAGGCATAATACATTATCTTATATTTTGGAATGTATGCCATTCAAAGCTAATTTTGATCGGTGGGCTGTGCTTTTACATGTCTGTTGCTAATATCTAATGGGTATCCATTATGTATATTGCATTATGATTTTAAGAATATCCATATTTCAAAACTTACTCAACATATGCATTTATCAAACATATTACTTTCTTTGTCTAAGCTTCCACATTTGCGGAAAGTGTGCTATCCAATAACCTTTTATATCTGAGCATTATAGTGCTAAGAAAATTGTCTTATGCCCTAAACAAATTTATGCTCAAAACGTTACTTTTTTTAAAAACCTCTCATTTGTTTCTGTCAGCGTATTCCTTGAATCTCCAGTGGGTGCAACCGCTAGTAGCTTGGGCTGTCTTTGGCGTATTCCTAAAACCTTCTGCCGTAAGTAAATTCTTGTTGGAAAATCTGCTAAGCTCATCGGTTGTTCATAGCGGTGTATTCCTTGGAGCGCCTGGCTCACACCAGAAAATTTGCTAAACTCGTTAACTATTCATATCAGTATACTCCTTGAATCTTCTGGTAAGTCTATCCAAGCCCACGGCCAGCGCAAATAAAATCACTGCAATTAAATGTTGATCATGTTATAATGGCTAGTTCTTAAGATGACAGGCGAGAGATATGTAAACTATAATTGACATAATTTATTAGCATTAACAAACACAAAACTGTTTAGCATTAACAAACACAAAACTGTTGCTCCAAGGCGGTTAGGGTTAAAGATGACAACCAAAATTATAGCCTATCTAATCCCTGGTAAGAAAAAGCGATTACATTTTGTTCTCAGTGTGTCTTTAAATTGTTCGTATTGAGGTGATAGCCGAATATCTCACTTTTTCATTACTTTACTCTCTGTCAATAAATATAGTTGCAGGTGGGATTTTGGGAATGTTAAAAGGTCAGTGGAGAAATATATGTGTAGCGCCAGTGCATTTTGATGACACACTAATAAACTGACCTTCTAATTTGGAATTTTCACTATGGTGGTTTTACTTATCAATGTTAGTTTGCGGCAAATTTAATAGATGTTATTTATGACACATTGAACAGTAATCTGCCAAAAACCATTCTTTCCCAAACAGGTCTTCAACGTTGCCAACCAAAAACTTAAACTGTCGCAGTCAAGAATAACCCTAACAACCAAAACTTAGCCGCACACTTTAACCACGACGTGTGATTACTTCAAGATCAAACTGCCAGTTAACAAACTTCCGGAGTATCTGTTTTTAGCCCTTGGAGGTTGTTTTGATCAAACTAACATAACTTTTTCATTTTACATCGGATTTTCACGTTTTTACAGGCATTGAAAAGGTGGCTTAGAGGGCTACATCATAGTGAAGACCATTCATCTAGAAACATATCAGATTTGCAGGTATAACAATTTAAAATTCAGCCTTTTGTTTCAAATAATCAAACATTTCCATCTCGTGGTGCATTTAACGTTCTGTGTGGACCTTTGCAGGATCATTCATCTTGTCCTAACATTTACTTGCAGCTTCACACCTGTTAAAGATAAATTTTGCAAACTATTAATCAGTGTGTTGCAGGATCGATCGTCATCGAATCTAATCTTGAAACATCGAATCTAATCTTGAAACAACATGTCTTCTTTTTATAGATTAGATCACATCATAAGCAAGGGTTAAAATTAACAAGTGTTTGCGATGTCTTGTGGCTTGCAATTTTGACATTGAATGCGTATGCTCTTCTCTTGCGCCATTCGACGATCTTGAGAATCAAAAGCATTTCTTTGACATTTTGTATAACCACCCACACATTTAGATTTGGAATTAAAATGAACCCCATGCGAGTGTGAGGCAAAGGCGTTGTGTATGCTCTCTCCTTGCGTTTCATGCGACCTGGGAGATCAAAAACAACGTGTTTCCTTGCTTTTGTTATCCTTAGAGTGGGCCTACTCTTGAGACACATCCGCAAGGAGAACTCATTTGCGACCCCAAGCGGGACTTTCGTCCGGCCCGCTATATAAATTGAGGATAAGGCGAAAGCCAAGTCTAACCGGTATTAGCGCTTACCGTACAGTGCTAGCTCGAAAGGAGGTGTACCTTGTGTATATTAAAACTCCTAGTAGGGTTAGTCAAAGCCTTTAGTGGCTTGCTGGACGCTCGTAAGGTGCCGGTCCCCCGGATATTCACTAGAACCCTTTTGTGTAGTGGCCAAAAAACCCTCTACTTGTTGATACAGGAGGAAACTCTGATAGCCGTCCCATATTTTCGCGGCTTATGGCAGAGATAGTAAGGTACCTCAGGATCTGCGCGTCCTAGGACCTGGAACTTGGTGTGCCTGAGAAGTGAGTGCACTGTAAGGGGGAGCCCGTGCCCCAAGTTCCTGGAGCTATACACCATAAGTAGGCGCGGCTGGATAAAACCAAGTGGGAACTCAACAAGTATTGTCCTTTCTTAGCCTAGGATCGTGCATGTTTACAAGTGTTTGCAAAACATCAAGGTGTCATCAAAAACAACCAATCAAATTGTCGTGTGTCTTATATGATTGTGTCTACCTAATCATCATCACCATTACAACTTGTCTCCTACATCACCAACTTGACTTTCAGAATTGAGAACCTATCATCCTTCTGTGTCACATCTCAAGTGGAACCTTGTCACTTTGAATCCTAAGGAGCTCTTTCAATTGATCCATCCATTTCCCACTTAATTCATTTCTCACCTAGTCCAATCCTTATTCTTCAACGTCAAAATGGTTGTGACCATCAACAAATCTAGGACAAATAAAAAACCAAAACTCATACTCCGCGGAGGCCCTCCTAGATATAATAATGATGAGAATATGGTAGATCATGATGCATATTTTGATACCCATGAACCATATATCTCCCCATTTTGGCCTCCACCAACATCACTATCATCTCAAGACTATGAGGAAATACAAGAGGTTCAACATATCTATGATGATCATTATCCACAAGAACATTCCTATCATCACAACACAACCCAAGATTTTCCTCCCAAGACTCCTAAACCCACACATGACTATACTGAAACGAATCCCATTGCACTTCAACTTCAACAAGATCCTGAAACATTACAACTTGTTCATCTCTCCATGAATCATGATCCTGATTATTTTATGCAATACTTTTATGATTGTGGAGTTAGAGTCCCTGATGATATTTATGAGAGAGAAAGAGCACGAAGAAAAGCAGAAAAAGCTAAAGCCAAGGCTCGGGCTACTTCCTCTCTCCATCAATCATCTCCATCCACCTCATACAAATCTTTATCACAACCAATCTACCACTCATATCAACCCAACACATCCATACCTCAAACCTATTCAACAATAACTTTACCTCAAACCTCACAGGTCCAGATCCCTACCCATGCTTCATCTTCACACATACCATGTCCCCTCACCTTATATCTTCAACAACAAAGCCAAAAACAACAAGCCCTCCTTCAACAACAACAAATCTTAACCCAAAAACCACAACCTTCATTTCACACATCATCCATCATACCTTTATCCATGCAGCAACAACAAATTCCATCTAATTTCAATCCTAATCCATTGGCCCCCCAGCCTTCTCATTCATCAATCCTTTCATTACCTTCACCACCATCATCCATACAACATCAACAAATTCAACCTAAATTCTATGAGTCACCCCCATCATCATGCCAACCTAGTCCCTCCACATCAACCAATCTCATGAATATTCTTCAATATCCATCTCAAAATCCTCCACAACATGAGCATACTAGAACTAATCCCTCCTTGCACCAAGATCAAGAATGCACAAGTCATATTAATGATACTCTTGACAAGGGAGACACCACCTCAAGTTTGGAATCATACACCAATCCATTCACTAGTCCTCATTCATCTGTCTTTATGGAACCTCCATCATATAATCCTTCCAACCCTCCAAATCCTACTCCATTAAGCCAATCCCCACACAAGTCTAAACCATCAACTCTTCCAAAACCCAATCCAAGTCTTGATCCTATCACAACCAATCCTATCATCCCCCCACCTAATCCAAATCCCAATCCTGTTGTCCATCTATCTGATCCTAATCCCACTCCTATCATATCTAATCCCATTATCCTTCCATTACATTCTATGCCTACACCATCTACCATTATTCTCCATCCATTATATTGTCCATCCACTCGTATACTAATGAAGGATGTGATCCATTGGCTACTAGCAAGGAATCAACCACCATCCTCATGCCATCAAATCCCTATCCAAGAACCTTTAAATGTCATGCCTATTTCTCCAATCCCATCTTCTAGTCCACAAATTATCCAAGAACCTTCAAATGTTCTTGAAGATCCACCTGCCATAAACCTAATTCACTCTCCACCATACATTGAATCTATCCAAGAAACCTCCATTCCTATCCAAACTCAAGATTTATGTCAAGGGTCAAATCTAAAGCATGATCAACTTTGCCCCTTACCAAATCAAGATCAAAGCTCTTCCTTTCCACCTATTCATAACCTATATCTTTTCTACGATCAAGATATTATCTGTGATCAAGAGCTTCTCACTCCTTCCACTCATGGTCCCAATACTATCCATGTTCAAGAAACCTCCACCATTCTTATCCCTCATCCCACAATATCCACTTCCCTTGATGAGACACTTGGTCCCCACAAGCACATAGATAATCAAACAAATACATTGAATCTTCATGAGCATAATGAGCATAAACAAGATCTTATTGCTCCTTCACTATCTCATATTGATTCTATTTCAACTCCGCCATCACATCCTATTAGTCTGGGTACTTTCATCCATGAATGTTCTTTAATAGGAGAGAAGAAACCTTTGTCTACCACTTCTCCATCCAATAATGAGCTCAAGTCTAGTTCCCAAAGCACACCACTCAAGTCTAGTTCCCAAAGCACACCTAGTCCCATTGTTCACCCCATACTCCAAAACATGAATTATCAAGGTAAAGGCTTGGGCCTTCATGAACAAGGTACCTTGGAACCCATCCATGTCAAAGTCTCCCCAAAACCGTATGGTATTGGTTATACACCCCAAGGTAAGCAATATCAAGATGTTGGTACCACATTTCCGCCTCCTAAATCCACTCCCTCTAAGCCCAAACTAGGTGCACCTCATCGCACCCATACAACATATGTTTCCATTCCTCCTCCATCATCCTACAAACCCAAAAAGCATGTGACCATTCATCCTCCTCCATCCACTTTACCTCCACTTCTTCCAACTCCAAACATCCTTCCATCCACTTTACCTCCACTCCTTCCAACTCCTAATATCCCCATCCTCCAATCTCCTTATCACTTTGGCCACAAATTAATTCATACATCCTGTTCCCATAAATCCCCTACAATTCCTAATCATGATCAACAAATGCACACATCGAATAAACATGAAGCTATCCTAAACACCCCTATGGGATTCAAAAATAAAAATTTGGATGCCTCCACCCATAAAGCCAAAAATCCCAATAATTCTCATGCCATATGGCACAAATGTGAAGAATCAAAGCAAAATCAAAATTCAAAGAGGCTACCCAAGTCCACATCTCAAAAAGATAATTTCAAAACCAAAATGGTTTGGGTCCCCAAGCAAAAAGTACCTAGTTCAAATGGATCATCCACAATTCTAAAATCCCAAATATCCCGCTCCCTATCACAAAATCCTAAAATTCATAAGTCCATTTGGGTTCCTAAAGACCTAAATAGGCAAATCCCTAAGATAACATCTCCATTACTCCCAAATCCCCCTTCCAAGCTTCAAAATCCATTTCGGTGTGTGCAACCATTGGTCTTGGTTCCCTTCCACTCCATAACATTCCCACATACATCCATCTCCCCATCTCCCATCTACTATCCTACTTATTTCTTCCATCATAATCCTATGGTCCATGCTTTTGCATAAGACATATCTATCTCGTTAACTCCATCCTCATCCACTATCCTTCCATCATTGTCCACCTCATACTCTCCTATCCCCTATCATTCCTTGCATGAACCTTTCATAATCCACATCAAAATCCATTGCCCTCTCATGCAATTCCCTACCAACATCTATGAGAATAATGACATTTGACATGGTCTATGAGTTATCCATCCTAGGACATTTCTATGGGAACAAAATCTTGAGTCCCCCATCTATTCCATCCGACTATCTCCTACGAAAAAAAAAAAAAATATCAAAATAGTAAAGATAAACCATTTCGTCCAATGGTGAAAACCTGGTAAACAGACGCCTTGGACAAGTACCATGATGAAAACCTGGCAAATAGGCGTCATGCGTAAATGATTATCTATGTGCTTTACACCTGGGGGCATGTTGTCTAATCTATCCCATCGCATATATCCTATCTTATCCATCATATCTATCATACCTTCCTCATTGCACTATCCATTTATATTCCCTTCCTCTTGATCTTGATAAGAGTAGGGGCACAATGTTGAAAATGCTTTTAGACACCTCTTGTCATACTCAAAATTCCATCCATATGTTTCTAAAAATATCCTCCATACATCCATCCACTACTACGTCCATTCATCCCTTTCAACCATTATCCCTATCATATATCCTAATCAACATCACCCCACTGAATCCTGAGGCATAATATAGAGAAGGGGGTAGGTTATTCCTATGTGACGTAATCCTTTGAGATCACATCCTCAGTTCCTTTCATCCATATTCAGTTCAATTCATCCATCTATCATTTATTTCCCATTCATTGTCCTTCTATCCCCAATCCCATATTCCTGCCTTTATCCTATTGTCGACTCTTTTATCCATCCATATTCCTACCTTTATCCTATTGCCGATTCTTTTATCCATCCATGCTCCTACCTTTATCCTATCACCCATCCTCTTACCCATTCATCCAATCTTTTTATCTATCGCATTCACTATTGTTCATCCCCATTCATTATTGATCCTTACCTTGTGGTTTGGTTTTCCCTTGTCATTGGTATCTATTCAAAGGCTATCTACACACAATCCCATGCCAAAAATCCAAAAAATCATCCCATTTGAAAAGCCAAAAAATCACAATATGCCTAAAATACAAAAAAATCAAATATCCAACAAAAATCAAATCAATTACATGCAAGTATCCTTCCATACCAATCAATGTCAATCAATTAGGTCAACTTATCCAATCACATCCACGGTCTTGTTCCTAGCCTTGTTGTGAACCTATTCAATAATCATCATCAATGGGATATATCGTTCCCAATCCTAGTGTTGTTCTCGGGATATATCGTTCCCCAATCAACAACACAATCCTCGCATTGTTCTCGGGATAAATCGTTCCCACATCAACAATGCTATCAATCAAATCCTTGCGTTGTTCTCGGGATAAATCGTTCCCACATCAACAACGCTATCAATCAATCATCATCATTATCAGCATCAATCAATCTAATCGATCATTGGTTTGCAGCTTGATAGGGGCAATGCCTTGTTTGTTTTTGAATCATTTGTGCATGCTTGCTTGCTTGCTTGTGTGTGTTATCTTTTCATCTTGCATTTGAATCACATCCATATCATTCCAGCTAATATTCATATCTTGTGTGTGTTGGAATAGCTTTTTGCATTATCCTGTGCATCTAAGGTCACCACATACCTTTTTTGCATTAGGACTTTAATGCTCTAAGTTTACTTCCTCATACGTTAGACAAGGTTGTATTACGCTGGGGCACAAGACACATTGTCACCTTGGTCTTTCTACCTTGGTGCATAACGTCAGGTGCCATATCAAACATCAGGTTGCTCAACATTTAATCAGCATAACTCCTTCATCCTTCTCTTTGTTTCCTTTCTCAAGAGCCTATCCACCTCCTTTGTCCCTACATATCCTCTTGAGGGGGCATTATCTGCCAATGCTTCATTTTTATGAGCCCCATATAAACCCCAGCCTACCCAAGATCCAAATCTAAGCCTATGTTTTAACTTTCTTTGAAACAATATTGCTTCGCAACATTGTCTCAAAGAGGGGCAAAATGTAGACATCCAAAATTGACCGAACCTTTCATTATTTCTAAAACCCATAATTATCCCTAATAATCCCTAAATATCCCATTACATCCTTCATTTTAACATATCCCGTAAATAATAAATTAAAATTAATTTATTATTTATTATTTACCTATGAGCTAATAACCTCCCAAAAATAATAAATTAAATAAACTTAATTTATTATTTTAATCTAAAACTCGTAAAAATGCCTACCATAACCCTAACTACCTTTTACCGTTCACCGAATCAAAAATCTGTTTAACTACCCAAACCAATTTCTATCAAACTTTATAAAAATCAAATTCATTCTCATTTACCCGGCCCCCGACCATTTCTACATTTGGAGTTATGCAATTATGCGAGCAACCACATTTTAATATTTCGGTAACATCAATATTTGTTTGGTTTTTATAGTTTTATCATAATCTTTTCTGTTGCTCTGAGTATAGATTTTAGGGTTTATAATAGTTTTAAATCTTAATGCAAAAATCTATATTCTGGTGCAAACAATAACTACCTTATCTTCTATCTAGGCGCCAAGTTGAGATGTCTGGGACATGAATGTGCGCCTTGTTTGTTCTAGGCGCCAGTTGAGGAGGTTGCATCATGAGATTGCGCCTAACTTAGAAAGAGCTTTCCAATGTTGTCAATTTGATCTAGAAGAGTGTCTTGACGCTCAACTCATTCAATCTTCGTGAGGCGCTCATTGGAGTTGATCAAGGCGTCACTTGAGATTAGGCGCTAGATGAGGCATGTAATGCCCAAGAAGTGCGCCTCACTTCTTATCCTACTCCGGAAGGTGTCTCCAACACTTGATCTATTCAATCTAACTCCTTTGATGTTGTCCGGAGAAATCTACATCTTGGGCGCATTTTCTAGAGTATCCAAAGTGATCTTCAAATCAAGGCGCCAAAAATGGAAGTGTTTCATCAAAATGTGCGCCTCACATACACTTCAATCCTAGGCGCCAAAATTGAGGAGTTTTGACCAAACATGCGCCTAGGCTAGGAGTTTCCCTCTTCAACTTTGATTGTTCATCCAAGTGACTTCTCCTAACTTCAAAGTCTTCAATCTATCAATCATCGATGCTAGGTGCTCAAATGGAGGATTCTTGGCCCAATATGCGCCTAGGTATCAAGACATCATTACTTGACAATCCCAACTTTCCACTTGATCTCCTTGAGAGTGAGGTTCACTTGATAAACTTGAAGAAGTGCCTTACTCATCCGATGGTCTGAACAATCAATCTCGGATCAAGGCGCCCATTTGAAGTGTTTGAACTTGGATTGGCGCCTTATGAAGGTTAGGCACACTCTGGGGGTTGTGAGAACAAGAAAGTGCGCCTAGCTCAATTAGGCTCTTTCAATGACCCCAAGCACATGTTTGGTGAATGATCAAGTACAAATGATGCTCAACTGGTTAATAGATGACTTCATCTTCTTGATTCTTGCCTTCAAAATCCAAGGCGCACATTTGGTGAGTTCAACATGAAATTTGCGCCCTAGGTAAATTATACCTTCTTCTGATTTTCATCATCACCTTAATACTTTCGGGGTGATCACTCAATGTTTCCTCTAGCAAGTGCCTTCATGAATGAGGTCAAAACAAGTTGATGTTCATGCTAGGTGCAATTTTGAAGTGGAACTGCAAGAATTAGCGCCTTGTATTCAACCTTCCAATTAGGCGCCAAAATTGATAATTCTGGACTAAATATGTGCCTTACACATGACTTAGAGGATTATGACTTGAAACCCCTTGATTGTACTTGCAAAACTACACACAGAGTTAGTCAAAACCCAAATTCATTCCCTCATCATTAGAATTAGCCTCCGAGAATGAGGAATAGGCTAATCCATTCTTCACTTGATGATCAAGCCAAAAACGGGGACATTACATTAAGACTGCTTATGAACATATAGATAGTAGTATATGATAGGGTCAATTGTCTCTTTAGGTTTTACTTAATTGTTTTGTAACAATGCTCACAAAGGTTCTAAAAGTTGTCTATGAAGAATGCCTGATCAATGATCATACGAATATTTGAAATTTCCTTACATTTTAAAATTTTCCCTTTTTTAATAACCATCCCTTGCTGTCCCTATCCTAGAAACTTGGGGGAGCATTAAAAAATAGCATTGGGGCCTTTATGAGAAAAAAAAAAAGTCAAGATTTCATATATATATATATGAGCATGAGTTAATAAAGACATGCCTGACTGGTGTGTGTATTCAGGATTATTGAAGTTTCCCTTAAGCCTTCAAAACTGCATGTTCCACTGTCAAATTTGTTAACAAAAAGGAACAATAAATTAAAACCTAAAGAGACAACTGGTTATGTTCTAGTTTGACATCAGCTGGGATAGTTCTATGAGTTGTCCATGCAGGACATGATTGATATATTTTTGCATCGTGAAAGTGCCATTTCCTGCCGACTATGACTTAGCTCGTATTCAGCAGTATAATGGCTGTAGCATGCCAACTTTGTTTGTGGCAGTCCTTGTATACTGAACAGGTTGTCCAATGTATGAAACAAGATAATCCTTGACTATGACTTCAACTATGAACTTGCGGAGACCTGCAATAGGCGAAATGTATTTTGTAGATGTTGTCATCATGATTAATCATTGGTCTATTACTTGGTCAGACTTATAATTACAATTGTTGTGGACTCATGCTAAGTGATGTGTAGCTCTATAACAATCAAGTTATCAAGGTTGATGGCATAGATATAGCATAAAAGATGAATGTGAGTTGTCTTTGCTTCATGTCAAAAAGGTTGCAGACTCTATTAGACAATAAGGTTCTGATTTTTTCTAATGGTAGTTCAGTGTTAGTACTGTTAAAGCCCTAGTCATGATATCTTTCAGTGTGGTGGCATGACCTTTGCACTTAATCCTGATTGATAGAGGATTAATAAACATAAATGCTTCTTGATTTTTTGCAAATCTTAGATGGGCATGTCATAAACCAAACATGCATTGAAAGGTTGTAAGTTATTTAAAAAAAAGTGACTAAAATGTGCCTGGGCCATAGGGGACGGCCCTAATGTACCCACGTGTCCCCTAAAAAAATTTGCACGTACCAGGGATGTTTCTGATTTTTTTTGCCAAATAGGGCATTGGGTGGGGACATTTCCTACCCATCCCCGAAATGTTCCCTATGGGGGACGGAGTCATATTTGGCAGGGGACACATCCTTGAGGAGCACAATATTTTTTTTCAATAGCCTATTAATCATTGATTGCAATACAATGAAATAAAATATACAGTAACAAAACGGAGACAACATTGCACGGTACACAAAATTTAAATAAGAAAAACCTTACAAAACCCCACAAAAAGCATCATTCAATTATGAAATCTTACATTCAAAACCTCTTTTTATTGCCAAATTCATTTATTCAGTAATATACAATTCGTCACACAGGAATTCTTAAATATAGGATGAAACCATCCAATACCATTTTGGATGGTTATACCTTTTCAATTAAGATATAAGATCAAATAATTAATAAATTAATGTTAACATTAATCTATTAATTAATAATCAATCCAAATGATTTAATATGCCATAAGGCAGATAATCTTTTAACTAATCCATATACCCAAATTCACATATCCAATGGTATATACAATTCCTCACGCAAAAATTCTTAAATATAGTATGAAACTATCCAATACTGTTTTAGATGGTTATACCTTTTCAACTAAGATATAAGATCGTTTAATTAAGAAAATATATTTACATTAATCTACTAACTAATAATCAATCCAAATGGTTAAATATACCATAAGGTAAATGATCTTTTATAAAGTAATATTATATTTAAAATATTAATTAAATAATCAACCCCATATAACCATGTATGCATAAATATAAATATAAGGCTAAACTTTATATTGTATATAGTCTTATTAATGTTTTGGGGACCACTTATAAATAAATGTATGTAATGATTCGATGACTTATGATGTTGCACTCCTCCATACTTAGCCAAAATTTCATGACAAAAGGAAAAGACAAAATTAGAGAAGACAAGCGAATAATTACTAAACAAATTTTATAAACCAAAATACAAGAAGAGAAAAATAAAAGAGATTCCGATCCCTCTAATAGCGTCGATCCCTTCAAGAGGTTAATGATTAACAAACTAATGATTACTATATGAAAGAGGACGAATGTTTAAGCAAGACGTCTTTTGGAAATCGCTCCACTATCTTTAAATAGGTCGGGGGTATCATTCAAGGGGGCATCAATCAACAATCGACAGAAATATACAAGCAGATCAGATAACATATACGCAGCATCAAACAATAAGAGATCAGCAAATATCATTGGAAGCATAAGATCTTACCTTATCCCACCATCGAACATCACAAAAATCATTACTTCTGCACATTGGTCATCAAACAATCCAATCTCTATCATTGAGCAGGAACAAGAATATCTGTATCAAACTCCATAACCGTGAATTACAAGACAGCTGCATATTGAATAGCGAACAACAAGAAGTCTTCATCGATCACAAATCCAGAGCCATAAGCATCATCGATAATAGCAGCAAATAGTAAGAGATCCATCTCCATAAGAGCGAACCCAAAGGGACATCATCAATTGTTGGTGTTGGAAATAAGCCACACCCGGACCGATGATGGACTGGTCCAAGAGTGGCCAGTAGCCCAGTGGTAGAGCACTCCAGCAGCGAATGGAAGATCCTAGGTTCGAGTCCTAGCTGGTCCATGTCTCAACATGGTATCAGAGCCAGGCCCAGGCTAGGCACGCGAGAGGTGTGGCTTAAGGGGGGGTGTTGGTGTTGGAAATAAGCCACACCCGGACCGACGATGGACTAGTCCAAGAGGGGCCAATAGCTCAGTGGTAGAGCACTCCAGCAGCGAATGGATGATCCTAGGTTCGAGTCCTAGCTGGTCCATGTCTCAACATCAATCGCATCAAAGTATATCAATGTCAATAAATAAGCCAGCGGGGTCAATCATTAATATTGCATACATTCTGCCCTTCTTATAATCAGAAATCGAATAGTGGGCGATAACCATTATATCATACATTATTGCAGGGCGAATCACTTATTTCTGCTACAAGTTTATAGAAATCACAACAAGATGTCTTACATCCATTATTTCTATATTGCTTTATAAATTACTTAAAGTCTAATTCAATGATATGTGATCATAGATCAGCGAATGTATTACAACAAGTGCTGCAAATCATATGAAATAAGCCATAACAGTGATATAATATCATGTGCCTGTCATGTCCCCATAATAATATAATTATATATATTGATAAATATCAAATATTAAATATCATTATATATAATATATAATATATAATAATAATATAAATATATAATATTATATTATAATATAATACATATTATTAAATACAATATATAATATATTATATGAATATAAATTATATGATATACAAATATATTATATAATAATAAATATAAATCTTATTATGAATTAATTATTATTAAATATTAGATATAAATAAAATATAAATAATAATATAAATGTTTATATGTAATAAAAGGCAACGTATATAATATTAAAGAGTCATCAAGTATTTGTTTAAGGCAGCGATTAGTCTTAACTATAGGTCATGTCCATTGGGAAAGACACCCTCTTTAATAAAAGATACATCCATTCGTAATAACATGAAGGTATAAAAGGAAAGGAGTGAACAGCATAAGGTATCATCATACATTCCATGAAGAGAAACAAGCAATCAATATATATCTGCTGAATATAAAGGAAGGAAAATACATATTGCTGATTATATGTGACCAAGCATAAACAGCAAGGGAAGAGAAAGATATATACAGATCTGCATGAAGAGGAAAAGACATCTGATTGGATAGTAAATGAAAATAATATTTCTGAGTTAAAGACTGTACATTTCTGATATATATTTTTGGGAATAAGTAAGAATAAGATATATACTTCTGAGTTGGAATATGGAGCATCATCAATTGGTAAGAATATATATTTTGATTTAAGAACAAGATAAGAGTAATAAGAAGTAAGAAGAATATATCTCTTAGTTAAAATATATATATATATATATATATATATATATATATATATATATATATATATATATATATTTCTCATGTACTCAAGTATATATAGAAGAGGCATGAAGAGGAAATCATAATACAGATCTGCCATGGGAGAATATACTTAGAAGCAGATCTGTGTATTAAATTACAGCAGTATATTGGCTGCAAAGGAGAATCCTTTAAGAGTTCTCAAGAAGTATGTCCCTTTCTAGTGATATTATTGTATGCAAGTAAAGAAATCCGGAGTATCCTAAAAGGGGACATTACAGTGCCATGAAAGTAATACATTAGTCTCATATGGGAAAGTGAGTATGAGATGCCTAAGAGGCCAATCATGGGTATATAGAGGCCTTTGTCACATGCTGGTACAAAAGGTACCCATAGTGCAAAGGATATTGATATAGTGGCCTTGGCTGCAAAGGGTGCAAAAGGCATCCCTAGTACCAAGGAATCTCATAGAGGCCTTGACTCCAAGGGTACAAAAGGTACTCCTCGAGTCTAAGGATAGAGATAGAGGACCCATGATGGATAGTGGCAAGCGTCATCTCACCTCTCTCATATGAGGCTAATGATTAATACATGGGAAAGTGATAGAGAATGGAAATGCATATTGATAGAGATCATGGCATTTAATGATAGAGAATATGAAAGATACATTGATAGTGAACTTAAGAGGGAACATGTGAAATATATATAATGATAATGAATATAAGATTAGTGATAGAAATGTGTATTGATAGGGATCATAAGATTATGCATAGGAGATATGAAATGATAAATTATAAAGGCAATGTTCTTATGTGATTTGAATATATCATATATCTATTGCTATAAATGAAATCAAGAGGGTTTAGTGTACTAATGTTCTCTTTTTGCGAGTTGAAATCAAGCCTCAAGATTGCTAAATTTTGGCTTGCGAGAAGGGGACATTACAACGTAGCCCCCTAATAAACATTATGCTCTAACAAAAGTGGAACATAGATGCTTTCTTTCATTGGCATAGTTTGGTATTTATATTAATGAGTGAGTTGATAGGTTTCAACATTAATTGGCATGAGTTTTCCACAGTCCATAAAGTTATGATGAGTGTTTTTGGATTTAACTGTGTATCTTTTCTCCTCAATGTTTCGGATCACACTCAGTGATCCATCATCAAGAAGAGGAATATTATGAATTGGGTTGCATACTTGACTTGTAAAAAGCAGTAGGGGGGGTGGGGAGTTACAATGGGAACGAAAAACAAAGGATACGAAGGGGGGGTGTAAGTTAAAAACAATTACCAAACAACTAGAAACAAGAAAAGAGAGGGGGCTAATATTTATTAAAAATGTAAACCAGAAATATATATAATTAAATATTCATACATAGATTTCAACCTATATTTAATATATATATATACATATATATATATATAGGTTTCAACATTTCCTCCAAAGAGAGTTGTAAACAACAAAATATCCATACGTATAGAACATGGTCCAACACAACAATGCTGGAATCCTATGAAGGATATTTCAAACAAACCAACTGAATTGAGCTCATAGCAATGGCTAAACTACGAATAGTGGTTTAAATTTTAAAAAGATCATTTTAAGCCCCATGTCTAAGCCCCTTGAATTCATGATCACAGTAGAATTGTTGGATGGAAATGGGCGAAAAATTATTGAATGATGCTGCTGATAGGTCATAAATGAAACAAGCAATTGTATTTGTGAGATGATACAGAAGAGAAAAATTTGCATGCAACATACAGCAAAACTTCTTCATGCAATAAATCCATTATTATTGTGCTGCTACATGAGCTCCTAAAGAAAGATAATTATAAGTATTGATTAAAATGATTTCTCCTTCAATGTTGGCCTTGGAACCTTCACGTGCATTAAGCTTCTATTTATTTATGACTGGCTTCTATTTTGCTTGCCTAGTCTGCATTTATAACTATTGTATCAGTTTCTTTGGCGGTTATGCCTGTAGTCCTTTAGTTTAAGTTGAACGTGTTTCTTATCATTATTTTATTTGATGTTCTTTCTTGTTCATAAAGTTGATCTAGCCCAAGTTTGAAATACACTTAGCCATTTTTGGATTATTGTAGGTTTTCCTTCTCGAACAGTAACAAGATATTACCTAGTCAACCAAACCCCATATCAACTTAGATTTTATCCTATTTGTACTCCCATATAAGGCAAAACCATGAAAGAAGCTAAAGAAAGAAACATTATTTTTGAGATTTAAGGCTGAAAATGAAAGCAATCATGCCTATATTTCCTGAAATACTTACAAGCTTCTTTTCAGAAAGCTGCACCAAGAAGCCATGTTGAGACATTGGTCTGAAGATCAGGTATTCTGCTTTTCCTTGGTAATGTCTGGAATTACCAAGTATGTTAAAATGAAAAGCACATCTTAACAGTATCAAGTCAAATTGTAAATATCACAAGCAAGTTCGAACTCTAAACAAAAGCGATCATGTACTATTATAAGCATACTTGTTAGTAATATGCTCCTGGGAAATAAGCCTGATTATTTGCATTGATTGTGGCCAATCTGCAGCAAGTCTGTACAATAAACCATTTCCATGATCACTACCTAACTTTAATATAATCAAGGTGACTGAAAACTTTCAGCGTTTCACCAGATACTGCAATTACAAAAGATGACACTTATTAAAGATAATGAATACAAAAGATGACATTAATTGGCAATTTCCATAGTTAACCACTGAACAAGAGAGTGTTTCTATTGGGGTCAAAACATTCTACTTAAAAGACTAAACAAGACTCTAAGGATCAATCTACTGCCACAAATTAATCAAAATTTATCATTGCACCAAGAAAGTTGGCCAGGTCAAATCACTGTTTTCTCATGCAGAACTGATACCCATGGCCATATGATATTTCATTTGTTAATTAACACTATTATATAAATACATGAATGTAAAAGATTGTTTATATACTATCTGGATAGAGATATTGAGTACAATTATTCCAAATAAATTAAGTAACTTCCTTAGGACTGTCAGTGTTCATCAAATGCTGCAGAGTATTGGGTGACCCAGGGATAATCTCATCGTCAGTTAACTCTTATGGAAATTTCAGATCACCATCTCAGCCTCATTACCTTTGGATGTTCCATGACAAAACCACAAAGGAGTGACTATAGCATACATCTAATTCTGCAAGGGATTGCATCAATCTAAATCATGGAAGTAAATTATGCTTTGTGATCTACGTTTTGCTGGCAGGTCTCTCTTCAAAGTCCAATCACAGGAGTTATGACAGTATGGCATGGTTAATGTCACATTACTCTTCAGATTTCCGTGTTACCCAATTTTGACCTTCTATATAAAACTTTGTTATGTGTGTTCTTGCTAAGGTTAATAAAATAAAAACAAGGGCTTCTGGTGCCAAAGATACTAATCAAACAGGCCTATTAGTTTGTAATAATAGGGCCACCTAATTGATCATTGTGCAATTTTCTTGCTCATTAAAACATTATAGCCATTTCTGGTTGAAAGGTAGATCGCAAAGTGTATACACATACAATTTAGATTATTCACACCTATAAACTTCTGTGCAGTAACACTCAATTGTGCTGAAATTGCTTTTCGAAAATTCAATGAAGAATCTTCACATTTTTCAGTCAATAATTTGAATTTTGCAGCATAGGTCAGGAAATTCAAGGATGCTCTTTCTACATTTTCCATCAAAATTTTATGGAAACTCCTGTCAAGTACAGATTTTCAATCCAAAAGGGGCTGGAACATGTACCTATATTTTTCCATAACACAAAAAAAACATTTGCTGACATTTAATATTATAAAAGAAAAAATTTAAATAAAATCACAAATTAAAACAATGGCTTAATTCTTTTAGGAGATCACAGCCTCCTTAAACATCATGCTGATATACCAACATTGGACTCTAAAATTTTCTTATGCAAACATTTTCCTATCCATGGAATAGTTCTAAATGTTTTTCTTTTGATTATATAAAGACACTTTCAACTCTATCAGATGTTTCGTGTTGGAAAACTTTGAAACTCCAGGAGTCCAAAACCAATACTGAACCTTTTCCAAAACTCAGAACCAAGCCTCGTGCTCGTAGACAAACCCAGACCATCCAAGATATGCACCATCCACACAAAAAAAAGGCCTCTACATTGAAATCGGGGTATATGCAAATACAATGAATAATGAACAATCTTAATAAGAAAGGACCATTATTCCCTGTTAAAAGGCTAAGAGTGAATTCAAATGTTCGACAAAAGGGAGAAACAATGATAAGCGAAAATCTGATAGTACCAAGCCTTGGTCTACCCCTCCTATAGATTATCTTAAGCTGAATTTTGATAGTGCCTCTAAGGGGAACCCAAGAGTTGCAAGAAGAGGTTTTACTCTTAGAAATTCTAAAACAAATCTAGTGTATAGTGGTTCTTTGTTTTTTAGAATCATGACAAAATATGAAGCAGAATGGGAAGCATTGGTTGCAGAGATGGCAGCTGCAGCTTGGAAGAAGACTATGATTGTGATCAATGCTCTAAATCAAAGAAAGAGTCAAAGCTGGAGTTTGAATCGTTTTGTCAAAGAAGCAAAGAGCATAGGAGCAAAATTTGAGCAGATATCAACATTGTTGGAGATCCTTGCATTCAGCTCCTGATTTTCTTGCCAACTATGGAATATAACAAGCTCCTTTAACAGCAATTTATAGCCATCTCAAGAACACTTGGGATGGCTTAGAGTGTCATTTATATTTTAGACCCCCTTGAAGGATTTGTAGAATGTTTTTTAGTTGTAACGGCATTGAAATTTGGAAAGAGCATGAACAGAGTGAAACTTATAATATGGATATAGTAAGCATTACTCTTTTAGGAATATCCCCAAGGCGTCAGTGTGTGCTTATAGCATTAACATTTTTGTGATTTCCCTCATGAGTATTTAAAGCCCAAGGGTTATGACAGCTACAAAAGCAATGTTGAGGAGGAATTATTTATGATAGCTTGTGTGGGGTGCTAGCATTTTGCAACGTTTGGTTGGTTTGTGCTGTGTGCATTTATTTTTTTGGCTGTACAGGAAGTGTCTGGATTGCAACTTATTTTTAGAAGATGGCTTCACAGAGAAAGAAGAAAACAGGAAGAGACCCTCACAGAGAGAGATTTTTTCTGACCAGCATCTTCTATCAAGTTTTGCATATGCATCTGAGGTAGCCCTGGAATTTGTGAAGTTGGTTCTTGGCAAAGATGGTCTAGGAGCAGGGGGTCCATCACGCTTAAAAGAGATGATGAAGCATAACTTTTACGGAGAAGCTGACATTTTTTCGAGTCCCAAACAGGGCCATGAGGGTAAGATTGTTACAAATGTTCCTTACAGCACAATTTGAAGGGATGCTAATGGTGCCTATACAATAGCAACGGAAGCAGAGGAAGCGAAAGCTAAATCTAGGAATGGCAGGAAGGAAGGTGGTGAAATGGTAACAATATTGGAGAAAGGAAAATTTTGGGAAAAGAGGTCTTCTTCTTAAGGCCTATTATAATGATTGAAAATATGTATTACATGATCTCAATGTCTCTCATTGCCGTATAAGGCTGGTAGTATCAAGCGACCATTATATTTCACAGTTTTATGGGAATAAGATGCACAAGGTTCGAAAGAGGTAGGAATTACAAAGAGGTATTTGCCATAATTCCCTCAATCCACTCACACAAGCAGGTAACACAACAGTGGAAGAAATGGTAGAGAGGGGTGATGGCTCATGGATGATGAGACAATTGCTACTGCGTGAATTAATGATGTCAGTGGGGTTTGTTTCTTTTGGTACAAGCCAATATTTTTGTTCCCTGTCACATGGTATAGGCCTAAGAAGGTTATAGGCTCCAATTTCTATGCTCTAGAGAATGGTGTTAGGGTTTTGGTGTTAATTATAGTCAGCAAAAGAATTCTTTGTTTGGTAGGTATGTGCTTCATGGTTGCTGAAATTTTGCAGCTAGGTAGTTCTTTTACATGCTCTCTTCACAGTAAGGAGCTACACTTTTTGGGAAGGATGGCATGTTAGATGGATGTGAAACAATTCGTAGGGTGGTGATGAATGGTGGTGGTATGTAGTTTCGTGCTTGGGTTATAGTGGCTTGGGCCTGTACAGAATTTTGTAATAGCCCTAAGGTTTATTAATCTATTTTTGGCTCATAAGCTATGTCACAGGGTTTGCTGATTTTTATCCATGAAGTTCAAAAATTGGCGAACTTCAAGGAATTCTAAAAAAATCAATCTCGTTCTCCCTGAAATTCGTACTAAATAGGATTTATTTTTTTTCTTAAAATATACTATAAAAATCTGTGTTCGAGTAAGTTATTTAAAATGTTACTATAAAGAAACCCTTGGACCCTGTAAAATAATAACGCGGGCACAGATACAGGGAAGATGATGATAAAACTGAAGGCGAGGCATTAGTTAATAATAGAGGGGTCACTCAGCATACAGCATATGACAGACCGGGGATACCTACCTTTACTCCTAGGAATAATGCACCAGAGCCTGAGCCTACACGGTTGGAGTTTCAAGATTTTATCATCAAAGACTGGAGAGCTTCCAGTGAGGAGTTCGGGGTAGAGATGTCGTTCTGTGAGTATTCAAACTTGCGGATGAAACACAGGCCTAAGGGTGGTAGACAACAGAATATAGAGCTGCAAAAGAAGGTTAACAAGCTCAAAATTCCTTATTTTGATGGGTCAGAGAAGACCACAGCCTGAGCATGGGTCCAGAAGCTCGATAGCTTCTTACAGCTTAGCCCTATGCCTGAGGAGGAGGCCATTACATACGCTGCATTGCATCTTGACGGCATTGCCCATGGGTGGTGGCACCATGGGAAGGTTACTTTGGGATATGACCAGATCACATCCTATGCAGAATTCACTAGTCATCTCATAGATAGGTTCGACAAGGACCCCGAATTGCAGTTTAAGGAGTTGACACGGCTTAGACAGTGCGGTTCAGTGGAGAGTTATATTTCAGAATTTCAGAAATTATCGGTGATGGTGATGGTCATTTCAGAATGCAGGTTGCTTGTTCCTTTTATTGATGGACTCACTGATCCATTACGGGGCTGGATTAAGGGCCTCAACCCACCTTCTCTCCACGAGGCTATGAAGAAGGCCAGAGATATGGAGTCTTCGTCGTCCAGAAGTAAATTCCAATCAAAGGGATTTCCATACAAGAAGGACGAGGATAAGAAGCCTTTTTAGAAAGAATCTAATCAGCCAAAAGAGAAGTCGAATCAGTTGAACAATGATCAACTTAATGAGTACAGAAGGAAGAAGCTTTGCTTCCATTGCAGAGAGACATGGGATCCTTCACACAGGTGTCTTAACAAGACCAAAGCAAAGCAGATAGAGTACTTCTCAGCTGAAGAGTCAAATTCAGAAAATTTGGATCAGCCATCAGACAGAGAGGACAGTGATGATGAGAATGCCTCTCAGGGTAGTAGTGACAATGAGGGAGTGATGGCACAACTTTCTAGCTTCCAGAAAGTTGGCTCCTTCAAAGTTAGAGGAGTCCTAGGAGGACAGCGCATCATCACCTTTATTGATACAGGTGCGACACACAATTTTATTGATGAGGGGTTGGTGGCTAAACGAGGACTCAAAACAGAGGAGTTTGAGGGCTTCAAGGTAATGGTAGCAGATAGCTTCAAACTCACCTGTACCAAAAAGATTTTTGGGTTGAGTATTAGGCTTAGAGAATATGAGCTCAAAGATGACTTTTATGTTGTGGGCATAGGTGATACAGATATGGTATTGGGCATGCATTGGATGATGACCATTGGGGAGTTCACCATGAACTTGAAGAACATGGAAATGAAATTTGAGTCCAATGGGAGGAAGATAGTTCTTAGAGCATTGTCAGATGGAGGACCTCGAGTGGTCTCTCTCAAGAGGATGGAGAGAATGTTGAGACATGACCAGGTAGAGTGGGCAGTTGAATGTTTAATCATGCCAGAGGTTCCCCAACAACCTAAGAGCAGTTATCATCCGGATATACAAAGGTAGTTGACCAAGCATAGCAAGGTGTTTGGGAGTATACCACCTGGAGTACCACCTGATAGAGGTAGCGAGCATGTCATAGAGCTCGAGGACGGGTCCAAGCCCGTGATTACTACTCTCTATCGTCATCCTAAGAGGCCCAAGGATGAGATAGAGAAAACTATTAAGGAGCTGCTAGAGATGGGGCACATCAAGCCTAACAAGAGCCCATTTGCTTTTGCAGTAGTTTTGGTCAAGAAGAAAGATGGGACCATTCGGATGTGCATAGACTACAGAGCGTTGAATAAGAAAACCATCAAAAACAGGTATCCCATTCCCCGCATTGATGAGTTGATAAATGAGCTTCACGGGGCATGTTATTTTTCTAAGATAGATCTGAGGTCAAGGTACCACCAGATCAGGGTGCGGGAGGACATAGAAAAAACAGCATTCAGATGTCATTATGGCCACTTTGAGTTTTTGGTGATGCCGTTTGGGTTGACCAATTTACCAGCTACTTTCCAGAGTTGCATGAACCAAATCTTCAAGAAGCAATTGAGGAAGTTTGTTTTTATCTTCTTCAATGACATCTTGATTTTCAGCAGGACAAGGCAGGAGCATATGAGACATCTGGAGGAGGTCTTGAGTATATTAGAGAGTGAGTCCTTGTATGCCAAGGAGTCCAAGTGTGACTTCGGCATGACAGAGTTGCTATATCTAGGTCACATAATCAGTGCAGATGGTGTGAGGGTGGATCCAGAGAAGATCAGGGCTATCATAGAATGGCCTACACCGAGTAACCTTACTCAGCTCAAGGGGTTCTTTGGGCTATGTGGTTTTTACAAGATGTTCGTGAAGGGCTTCTCTCAGACAGCGGCTCCACTTACAGATTTAACCAGGAAGGGACCCTTTGTGTGGTCAGATTCAACACAAAAGTGTTTTGAACACTTCAAACAGGTGATGTCTACTTGCCCAATGTTAGCAATCCCCGATTTCTCCAAACCATTTGAGTTGGAGTGTGATGCCTCAGGAGAGGGGATAGGGGCAATATTGATGCAAGAGAAACACCCCATTGCATTCGAGAGTAGAAAAATCAAGGGTGTGGAGAAGAGCTACTCGGTGTATGACCGGGAGATGTTGGCCATCATGCATGCATTGGCCAAATTCAGACCTTATCTGGTTGGTGGTAAATTCATAATCAAAACTGATCATAACAGCATAAAATATTTTTTGAACCAAAAGGACTTGAATGACAGAAGTGGGTCAGTAGGATCCAAGCATATGACTTTGACATCGAATATGTCAAGGGTAAGAAGAATATAGTTGCAAATGCATTATCCAAGAGACCCCATGTGTGCCTACTAGGGGAGATATCTGCTGATTGGAGAGAGACAATTTCAGCAAAATATGCTAAGGACTCTTGGGCAACAAGAGTCATTGAGGGCACCATTCATGATGACAAGTACTCAGTGGTGAATGATTTGATTATTTATAAGGAAGAATATTTCTAGTGCCTAACTCTCAATTTAAAAGCAAAATTCTAAGGACTTTCCATGATACGCCTATGCTGGTCATCCTGGGTTTTTCAAGACTTACAGGCAAGTGCGGGAACGTTTCGCATGGAAAGGACTTAAGAATGAAGGCCTTAAGTATGTTTGAGAATGCCCTATTTGTCAACAAAATAAAAACGAGCATACTTATCCAGCAGGGTTACTACAGCCTTTGTTGATTCCCAATCAAAAGTGGGAATATATCTCCATGGACTTTATCACAGGGCTACCGAAAGTACAAGGAAGGATTTCATCTTCATGGTGGTCGACAAGTTGACCAAGTTTGCACACTTCTTCGCCATATCAGTGACCCACACAGTAATACATGTAGCTGATCTCTTCTTCAGGGAGATTTTCATATTACATGGGACACCCAGGGGCATTGTTAGCGACAGAGACAACAAGTTCCTTAGCCTGTTTTGGCAAGAATTGTTCAGATTGTGTGGCACTGAACTAACTCCCAGTACTAGTGACCACCCGCAGAATGACGGTCAAACACAGATAGTGAATAAATGGGTGGAAGGGTATCTCAGAAATTATGTGTCGGGGCAGCAGAAGGCATGGATTAAGTGGTTGCACCTGGGGGAGTATTGCTATAACACGACATACCACATGTCTATTAGGATGACTCCATTCAGGGCCTTATATGGGTATGATGCCCCCTGTTTTCACAGACTTACTACTTGGTGACAGCAGAGTACCAAAGGCTAAAGACTTGTTGCAAGAGAGCCAAGATATCATGAGAGAGCTCAGGGAGAATACGCAAGAAGCACAGAATCAACAGAAACTCTATGCAGACCAGCACCGAGTAGAGAGGAGTTTCGAGGTTGGAGATATGATTTACTTGAGACTTTAGCCATATAAGCAATCCACTCTCAAAAGGAGTAGAGCAGAAAAACTTAAACCCAGGTTTTATGGTCTGTTCAGAGTAGCCAGGAGAGTAGGGGAAGTGGCTTATGAGCTAGAGCTTCCAACATATAGTTGAGTGCATAATGTGTTTCATGTTTCCAAGCTTAAGAAAGCACTTGGACATAATGTGGTTCCTTCAGTAGAGCTTCCACCATTGGATGAGGAGGGGAAGCTAATCCTGGTTCCAGAAGCCATCATTGACACACGAGAGAGGAATCTCAGGAGGCGGATCATCAAGGAGTACCTGGTGAAGTGGAAGAACTTGCCAGTTGAGGATGCAACATGGGAGAGTGAGTAAATACTGCAGCATCCTAAGCCGAGATTGCTTGAGGACAAGCAATTTTGGGGAGGGCGGACTGTAATGTCCCCTTCTTAGCCCAAACAATCAGATGAGGAGATTAGCCTATTCCAGGGTTCCCGTAGGCTAATGGCTTCGGTTAGGAAGCCTATCTGGGTCATTTTTCTATGACTTACTATTTATAGTAAGTCAGGTAGGAGGATCACGGGTGGTGTTGGCCAGACTTACCATTTATAGCCACTGCCAGTGGAGCATCTAGCACATTACATTTGGTTTCGAGTTGGCTAAGGATTAATTGGTCGAAAAGTAAATTAAACTAAATATTTAATTTACACTAGTTTAAGCCTAAGTCACTAATGTTATAAAAGTGACTTCACTTTATGAAGACTTAAGTTATGACTTAAAGGTTATGTGCTAGGAGATGGGCGCCTCATGAAGGTATGTGGGGGTCAAAAATAAATAAAACAAAATAATAAAATATGCTCATCTTGGGCATTGGAGAGCAAGGAGTAAAAAGAAAAGTTGAGAGCTCATTTGGAAATTCATTCACTCTTACAAAAATTACATTGTTGTGAACTTGGAGCTTCTTGCTTTGAGGGTTTGCTCTAGGGTTCTGCTAAGACGAAAACCTCCGTAGAATCACTCACTTCGTGTTTGGAAGACAACATCAAGCGAGTTGTGGGAAGTCTCATCCAGGGGCTTCACTTTGTGCTTCAATTTGATACATTTTGGCAAAGATGTGAGGAGATATTGGACATATCTTAAGCAGATTTTGTGTGCAGCGAAGGATAAATATTGGTAGGACAGATTTGAGTGTTTGTGGAGGAGTTACTTGCAGCTGTACTTTCTTCTTTGTTGGTTGCACCTCTGCACATTAGGTCGCACTTCATTTGTTGGGGATTTGTGTGGGTTTCCTTTGCATATTCTTATCCTATCATGGTCGCCTAGTCCCTACAACAGCATTCAGATCAAAACAGAGATTTTGTAAGTCATTTGGCTTTTGTTTCTTGCTAATATTTGGTACCAACTGAACTGTACAACCTATGGGGAAATGTGGGCATTTCCAGTGTTGATTCAACCTCCGTTTGTGGCTTCTATCATACCCATTCTAAACGTCTAGGGTTTCTATTGTCATTGCCATCAATCGTATGCAAGAAATCTCTCATTGGTGGGTGTTTCGAAGGTGTTCTATGATATCCATATTGCTAGTTCATGTACAGCAAAAGTACGAAGTTGGAGATTTGCAAATGGGTATGTCATTGTAATTCATTTTGAGCAATAATATTATCTAGGTCTTCGTTATTTTGCTCATATCTGTTATAGTTTTTCTGGGTTGTTATATGTGTTATATGTCGATACGGAGTCGAGTGGAAAAGGTGACGAGTAGTGGTTGACAACTTGAATCGTCAAAGGAATTAAACACTCGGTGAAGAAGGAAGGAGACAATGGCGATAGAAATATAATGGGGCAACCGATTCATATCAACAAGGAATTAGAAACTAGAAGACAAGTGGAAAGAATAGAAGAAGAAATTCAAGAAGATCGGGCAGAAAGCGAAAGAGAAGATAACAAACGAGGAAGGAACGATCGAGACGATGATTTAACCCAAGATCTCGTATACCTATGGCAACTATTGGTTGGACAATACATAAGGAACGAAGCCATCCGCAGGGATATCCCAGAGGACATCATTGGAGAAAACTTGGAAGTCAATAGAGAGGTGGACAATCTTCTCAATCGTATTCTGTGACTTTTGGCAAGAAACTTGATAATTTTGCAAGACCTCCAAGAAGAAAGAGACAGAGAATAACGCCGACAACAAATACTCAAGAGGTATGAAGAACGCATGAAACAAGAGGATGAGCGCAATGCTAACCGCCGTCGCACGCCATACAACTTAACAAAGATGAAAATCGAGTACCAAGTGGGCAAGAAACACCTGAGGAAAGGTTAAGAAGATCATTAAGATTAAAAGAACAAGAAGAACAAAGAAAAAGATTAAAAAAATTGTTTAAGGAACAAACAAACATCATGAAATAAACCAAGATACCACAGAAGCACACAAAAGCCTCGTCGAGGGAGTCGACGAAGAAAATTTCAGAACACAAGTAACTAACAAAGAAAAAGAGAAAGATGATGAAAATGAACTAACAGAGGAACTTGAAAATAGTATATGCCAAGGACTAGAGGACCTGAGCCCAAAACCCTCAGACAAAAGGAGTACCGGAAAGAACCCGAAAAGACTCAAGGTGCAAAGGATGCTGAAGACGGACGTGGGAGAGACCTGTATGTGGCTGAGAGTGCAAGGAAGGCACCGAAACGTCTAGGGAGAACTAGTCCAGTCAGGTCGAACGCACAAGGAGGACATCGGAGAAGAAACATGGTGACTCCGCCGGGAAGTCTGAACATGGGGAGTCTGAACACGGAGAAGCAAAAGCTACCAAAGTTCCTTGGCAACGGATCGGAGGATCCGATCCAACATTGTAAAACTTGTGAGACCATATGGATAGCCAATGGACAGGACGACAGGTCCTATTGGCTAAGATCATTTCCAACCACCTTGAAGGGAATTGCGATACATTGGTATACGGAATTGGACACCACATCAAGAGCTAGTTGGGATGCACTGAAGAAAGCGTTCCAGGAAGAATTTAAATTACTGCAGGATGACAATGAGATAGTGGCCAAGATATACAATACAAGACAAGGTAAACATGAAAATGTTCGAGCATATGACCGAAGATTGAAAGAACTTTTGGTAAAACTAGAGAAGGTACCGGCTGATGGGTTAAAAAAGAGATGGTTCATTGAGGGTTTGATCCCCTCGATCAGGAAGAAAATGAAGATAGTACTGCCAACATCGTGTGCCGAAGCTTACAACCAGGGATGGACATCCAAAGTGAAGACAAAATGTCAAGTCGAGGAAAGAAGAAAGAGGACGATGACAGCTCGGATGACAGTGGCGAGGAGGAATCAAAAACCGTACAAGTATTAAGAAAAGACAATCAGAATGATGAGGAAATTTAAAGCAGAGAAGGAAGAGGCAAAGCAAAGTAAGGAATTATGGTGCACGGAATGCAACAATGAGAGCCACATCAAAGCAAACTGCCCCAGGAAGATGTTCTGCGAAATCTGCCAGGTGATGGGCCATTCTATCAAGAAGTGCCCGTACAACTTGAAGACGAGGAGCACCCAAGTACTTTACACTTAGGGGGAACAATCTACCCCGCCGAACACACCACCCAAAACAAACAATCAAGATGCATCGCCTGGCGGATACTGCAATAACCGAAGAGGAGGCAACAACAATAACAGATATAATAACGGTGGGGGAAGAAGTCGTATCCAATACGATGCAAAGGGACGACCGATGATCCAATGTCGTCAATGCAATGAGTGGGGGTATTTTGTGAGGGATTGCTCGAGCGACAACCAAAATAAATCAAATGCACTGTGCAAATGGTGTGGGCCCGACGACCATGAAGATAATGATTGCCCAAAACACAAAGGTATAGTGAATCTCATCCACATTGAAGAAGAGGATGACGAAGTCTTTGCCGTCACCCGAGCACAAACAAAGAAGGCACACTATCCAAACCCTCGAACAGAGAAACAAAGACTCCGCAACGCAAGAAAGGAAGTGGAGATTGCCATGGAAACAGAACGGAGGAACTCAAACAAAAAGGCAACCACGACCCTACGGTCAGAGTCCAACAGAAACATGGCAAGTCAGGTACTACAAGCTACCGTACCAATAAAAATGGTGGATCTTCTCCAGAGCATGCCACAGTTGAGAATAGTGATATCCAAAGTGGTGGAAGAAAACCCGAACGAAGGCCAGGCAGAAGATGACATCATAGTAGAACCACCGCCAACTGGTGAACAAGTACTTGACCCGAGGCTATTGGCAATTGACATGGGGAAGAAACCAGCCGTAGTACACATGGAAATCCTTAGAAGAAACCTGACAAGTACCATAATGGAAGGGGGATCTGGGGTGAATGTACTATCAGAAGAAACCAGGAAGAGCCTTTGCAAGCCCACCCTGTGGTCGTAGAACTTCCAGTTAGTGGGAGCCGACCAGCACGGAATCAAAGCGCTGGGAGTGCTAATGGCTCAGAACGTAAGGATCGGTACTAAGCAATTTTTGTTGAATTTTGTAGTCATAATAGCACGAAATGTGTCCTATGATGCATTAATCGGCCGAGGATGGCTAATAGCCGCCAAGGCCAACCACAGCTGGAAGAAGAACACCCTGTCAATAGAAAATAAGGGTAAGAAATTTATCATAGATTTGAGAACACAAACCGTCAGCGAGGAGTTGGCATCGAACTCCGACACAGATGAAGGAGAGTCAGTTGGAAGAGGGCCAATGGAGCCCGATGACGAAGGGGTATTGAAATTGCAAGAATGTTCAGAAGATGAAACTAACTCCTTTAGTGGACTATTCCATTGCCAGATGGAAGATTACGAGTTCTTTCAACTAGAATGTAATATGATTTCAATAAAAGAAGTCGGCGAGAGCTCTCAGACGAACAGTGCAAGTCCTGGCAGTACAAGTCTTGGCAGTGCAAGTCCTGGCAGTGCAAGCCCTGGCAACTCTCGACCGAAGAGTGAAACACTAGACAACTCCCAGGCGACTAGTGCAAGTCTCGGCAACTCTCAACCGCCAAGTGAAACATTGTTAACGAGTGAAACTGTTGATAAGAAGGAATGGACGAGTGAAAAAGGAAAGGAAAGTAATAACCAACCGTATGTAACACGTACTTTTCCAGCGGTCTATGAGGAATACAAGGAAGAAAGCATCGAAATAGACAGTATGCCGGCACATAAATTTGAAACTGAGAAAAATATCATGAACGAGGAACTGTCAATGAAGAAAGTTAATCTCGGCGAGGAAAGTAACCCTCGGGCGAATTTGCTCGGAGACGATTGGAACCCAGTATTAAAAGCAATTGCAATTAATATCTTCCTCGAATACAAGGACATACTCTCATTGGCACGCTTTGAAAGGAATACTTCTAGAATTATGTGTCCATTGAATACCAGTGGTACGAGGAACAAGACCGGTATTTTTGTCAAACTGGAATTTTTTTGAAGTTACAGCGATCGGTGAAAAGCAACAGAGAAAAGATGATCGTAAAAAGTTGGACAGTTTATGTGGGCGAAATATGGTACACAGCTCACAAAAGACAACAATTCGAGAAATTAATAAAGGACATTCTGGGAAGGAAAAAATAGTACGGGACAAGAAAATTCTACACTCAGAACCGCAACTTACAAATGGATCCCGCCGAAGAGAAATAGAAAAAATCTATTCAGTTTGCTATGGATGGAAAATTGGAAAAAACGAAAAAAAGAGAAACCTAAAAAAGAAAATAGAATAAAGTGAAAAAAAATGAAAAATTAAAAATTAAACATTGAAAACTGGAAAATGGAGAAAAACAAAAAAAAAATTTTAAGAAGGGCCGTACTCTTGGGAGGAAATTCAAAGTATCAGCAAAAAGATCAAAGTATCGGCAGAAAATTCAAAATATCGGCAGTTAAATCAAAGTATCGCCGAGAAAATCAAAGTATCATCGAGAAAATAAGAAGTATCGCCGAGATTGGGTTGCTGTACAAGTTGGGGAGAAATTGCAGCCGCCGTACGAATTGAACTTCGCCTGAGGAATTTCCATACCGTACGGACCTTGGCGGATTGTAGTGTTTCAAAACCTCACTGAGTAAAAGTTGAATCATCGACCGAACCACTCTGCCATACGAATTTCTCTTGGTCAGGCCATACGAGTCGATCTTTGTTAGGCCGTACAAGTTGTATAAACCTTCGCCGCCGTACGAGTAGAAAAGAGTATCATCGCCATAAGAAGGAATTTGCAAGATCAGCTGTACGAATGCTGCATGTGCTTTGCCCTACGAGTTTTCTTTATTTCCGTACGAGTAAAGCAGAAAGGAGCCTTGATGATGCCGTACGAATCCAAATTTTGTCGTCGTACAAGAGCAGAGTATAAGTCCTACCACCATCTAGAGGATGCTTGCAATACTATCTCAATTGTTGGTTCTATTTTTTCTTAGCTCATACTTCATGGTTTTCTTACAGGATCTTCAGCATTGTTGTTAGTTTGGCAACGCTTACCTAATGTCACTTGATACTCCATGGTTTTCTGTCGTCTGGAAAACGACTAAATTTTTGGGGGGGATAATGTTAGGCGCAGTTTATATTTATTGTTAGTTGTATCGGCAAGTATGTTTGATTAGTTTGTATCGGCAAGTAGTTAATGCCGATTCAGTGTATCGTTGGCGACGGTTGGCCACCCAAGCAACTGTCGACAACCTATATGTGTATTGTCATTTCATTGTATCAGACATGGAGTTTTTGGGTCTTATTGTACTTGTTGTTTGAATCAATATATGCAGTTGACTTTCTGAGTATCAATTAAATTTTCATTCTCGTACAATGTGATAGTTCAATTATCTTTCTTGTTTACTCTGTATGAAACTAATAGAATCATTTGGCAGTAAACACTTATATGCAAAAACATATAAACCGTAAACCAAAACAGCAGTGAGAAAACAAAAAAAAACATTGCCATAAAACCCTACCAAGACAGGGGACATAACATTTTTTGCGTATGGGTTGGGAATACAATGAAGTAGCTACTAGTTCATAATTAATACAGTCCATGTGATGATGTAGCTTTACATGCCGGATTGTACTTAGGTGACTAAACCACCATAAACATATATGGTGCTATTAAATATGTAACATGAGAATGATATCAAATACAATGAAGGCGGCACTGATATGTTAAGAGGAATAAAATAATGATAACAATTATTCAAGACCCATGATTATGAAGAGGCGGAGGCTTTTAACAAAGGTGTCTTTTCAGTTTGCATCCCCTTCGAAACTTTAAAAGGGACCCTTGAGGAATCAATTAAGCATCCATCGAAGAACATTCCTTGTCTTGTATATCCAACGAATACCATTCAATATCCTTCAGTTCATAATAGCATATGCAAAACCAATTAAGTGACAGCAATAGTATCTATCAGTATTGACAGCATTAAAGATATATATATCTGACATTATATCAGATCCGCCATCAAGATTATTGAAGCAAATACTGTCAAGAAGTTATATCAGCAAGTAAGCATCTATACATTATCATTCTTACTATATTCCTAATCGGACTGTCATAGTCATATAGGTATGAATGCATATTTACATTTCTTGCTTGTTATTAATTCATACATGTATCATTATGATAGTATTGTGATTTATATGCAGCCATGGCTAACAATGTAAAGTATAGACAGTCATCTGCAACTATTCATAATAATGTATTTTGTATGCAATCAGCCATAACAATATGTGACCCATTAACCTCATATGGGAGAGTGCAAGTAAAGTGCCTAAAGGCCATTCATGGGTATTTACAGGCCTTTGTCACATGTGGTATAAAGTACCCATAGTGCAAGGATTGTGAATTAATGGCCTTGGCTACCTTGATGTAAGGCATCATAAGAGTACCAAGGAGTCTCATAGAAGCCTTGACTCTAAGAGTATTAAGGATACTACTTGAGTCTAAGGATGGGAGACATTAAAGCCCCATGGTGGATAGTGGCAACTCTCATCTCATCTCTCTCATAGGTTGTTAATGAGTGACATATAAAAAGATAGCAAATATGCAATATATATTGATAAAGATCATGAGTTAATAATAGATCATGTGAAATGTCATGATAGAGAATATGCAAGGCATATTGATAATGATCATGAGAGTAACATGTGAAATATTAATGATATGCAAGGCATATGGATAGTGATCACAAGAATAACATGTGAAATATTAATAATATGCAAGGCATATGGATAGTGATCATAAGAATAACATGTGAAATATGAATGATAGATAATGTGCATTGAGAGCAATCATAAGATGAGTAATACTGATATGCATTAAAAGTAACCATAGATTGATGATAGTAATGTTTATTGAAAGTAACCAATGATGAACTAAAGTTATGAGTTGGCATTTGATCATAGAAATGATAAAGGCAATGTGATTATGTAAATTATATATGTGGCTTTAAATGAAAATGTACTAATGTTCTCTTTTTGCAAGTTGAAATTTGTGAACAAGGTAAAAAGGTTTTGATTTGTGACAAGGGGACATTACAATTGGTATCAGAGCCATCGTCCTACCATCCTGTGAAACAATCTTATGCAAGCATACACTAGAAGGAACCGCCAACTCCTAGAAGAGCAAATGAACAACGAAATGAGGGCCTTCATGGAAGCCACCACCAAGGCCATGATGGAACAAAACGAAAGAATCACCAAGGCCATGATGGATTAAGGTGAAAAGACGACTCATGTTTTTAGAAGCACTCCAAAAGGTGGGCAACACCACGGATCAACCAAACTCAACAAATGGAAGAGAAATAGGATCCAATCATGCCGAGAACAGCTCTACTTCATCAAATCCAAGGATTCCGATACCATCTTTTCTTCCGGAAGAAGAAACTTCAAGAGCGGAAGAACCCATTACAAATGCAATAAGCACGGATGACATAGCAAGGACTTATGCAAGCTTGGAACCGGAAGTAAGGAGGGTAGTGTCATTTAATGATTATAACAATTCAAGAAGGAATGAAATGGTGAGGAGAGAAAGAAGACCTCCTAACAAGGATTTAAAACATAAAACCAATAAGGTGAATCTTCCTAATTTTGATTGGACAAATAAAATCACACCACATGCATGGCTCCAAAAGTTAAATGACTATTTCTCACTTAGCCCAATGACGGAAAAAGATGCACTCCAATTCGCCATCTTGCATTTGGAAGGCTTAGCCTATGAATGGTAGCACAATGGGAAACATACCCAAGGTCACGGATATTGATAAATTAGGGTTAGGGTTAGGTTTACAGATAGAATTAGGGTTACAATCAAGGTATATATAACCAAAGGGTTGGGTTTACAATTAGGTTTAGGGATATTATTATGGGTTTGGTTACAATCATGGTTAGAATTAGGGTTAGAATTAGGGATAGAGTTAAGGATAGTGAAAGAAATAGGATTTCGGATAGAATTATAGTTGGGGTTAAGGATTATGTTTAGAATTAGGTTTACAACTAGGGAAAATATTTATAACAAAAGAAATTCTTAGGGTTAGGGATAGGGATATAATTACGACCAACGTCAAAATTAGGGTTATGGATATAACTAGAGAAGGGGTTATAAATTTAATTAGAGTTAGAATAAAGGTTATGATTAGAATTAGGATTAGGGTTGAGGTTATTCTTAGGGTGAGAATTAGGATTAGGGATAAAATTAGGGTTAGGGTTAACGATAAAATTAAGGTTACCGATAGAATGAGGTTTAGGGTTATAGTTTAAATTAGGGTTACAACCATGGCATATATAACCAAAGGGTTGGGTTTATAATTAGATTTAGGGATAGAATTATGGGTTTTGTTATTATTATAGTTAGGATTAGGGATAGAGTTAGGGATAGCGAAATAAATAGGGTTTGGGATAGAATGCCGTTAGGGTTATGGTTAGAATTAGGTTTACAACTAAATTATACAATCCTAAAATTTAGAAAAATAATTAGTGTTGGAATTAGGGTTAGGGTTAGTATTACAGTTAGGAAAATAATTAGGGTTGGAATTATGATCAAAATTAGGATAGGGTTAAGGTTAGAATTAGGGTTGCTAGGGTTAGAATTAGGGTTATAACCCTAATCTAAACACTAATTCAAATCATAATTATAATTATAATAGAGATGAGAGCACTCATTTTTTCCAATATGCAATATATATATCATGAGTTAATAATAGATCATGTGAAATGTCATGATAGAGAATATGCAAGGCATATTGTTAATTATCATGAGAGTAACATGTGAAATATTAATGATATGCAAGGCATATGGATAGTGATCATAAGAATAACATGTGAAATATGAATGATAGATAATGTGCATTGAGAACAATCATAAGTTTAGTAGTAGTGATATGGATTAAAAGTAATCATAGATTGATGATAGCAATATATATTGAAAGTAACCAATGATGAACTAAAGTTATGAGTTGGCATTTAATCATAGAAATGATAAAAGCAATGTGATTATGTAAATTATATGTGGCTTTAAATGAAAAATGTACTAATGTTCTCTTTTTGCAAGTTGAAATTTGTGAATAAGGTAAAGAGGTTTTGATTTGTGACAAGGGGACATTACAAATCGCTGCCCTCAATCAACATTATATTTCAAAAAGAAATTGGAGCAATATGATTCTACCAAGTTTAATATAATCATAATAGTAATCACCCTATTAGCTATTGCAAATGAGATTCACAGAAAAGAACAAAATTTGAAATTGAACCACTCTCTCCTCAAAACATTTTGAACATAAGGAAGGCAGATATACATATAGATTGCAAAGCATAGGTTATAGAACTCACGTTTCTGGCGAAGTGATATTCCTGTAAGCCTGTTAGAAAAGGTACACAAAAGGTACACGTGGTTAGATTCTTATACCAGTAGCTTAATAAACTATCTGTAAACTGATTACTTAATTGGAATCTATGCAATTTGCAGGCAAAAACATATTGTTCTATTGATGTAGAAGTCAAGTATTTTGTTTAAGTTGTGTATCAACATCCTAATTGTGCAAGTAGACAAGTTCAGAAGAGGCATATGCAATCTAGCTCTTTTAAGGGCTAGGAAATGTGAAACCACAAGAACACGTAAGACCATAAGGGCAAGCATTCAAAATGTTAGCATTTACTTTACCAATGTACATGGGAATTACTTGAGAAAAAGAAGTTGTACCTCCACAGGCACAAGTAGGAGAAAAGGCAGTACTTTCAAACCAACATGGCCAAAAGTGCAAGGCAAAGAAGTAAAATTTATTATTTTGAAAGCCTTTAAATCTTAAACAAACACTCATTTCATTTATTAATATTAATTAAAAAAATTCCTTGTTTTAGAAGTTAATTCACCTCAAGCCTGCAAATAGGAACCGGCTTTCCTTGCCTTTGACCTCCTAGCATACCCTGCATAAACACAAATGGTATCCACAAGTAATATAATAGATGGAAATCTTATAAATATTGACAAAATTTAAAATATAGAGAATTACTTCAGAAAGACAGACATCAACAAAGGAATTCTCAAAACTACTACATTAGAGAAAAGGTAGAATGCTTAATTGATAAGATAATTTACTAGAATGCAAACTTTAAAGGACTGCTAAGAATTCATCCAACGAACAAACATTCTTTTGAGACCAGCTTTCTAAAGAAAAACAAACTATATGTGCCAGTCCGTATACCACAGCTTGTCACACGTTAATTCTATTAAGAGAGAATGCAGAGAACTAATATAGAAACCTAAAACTGAAAAGGAAACAAACCGAGACCTGAATGGGAGATGCATATGCTAGATATAATATATCACTGAAAATATGTTCTGCCACCATCTGTTAATCAATTTAGAGCATCAGGAAATTATACTAGAAAGGCCCCAATAAAGCAGAAATTTGCTCGCATAATTTCTGCTTCAGATCCTTACTAATCAGATTCTAGAGCTGAAAACTGAGAAGTTTTATCAACCACAGCCTCCATTGGTACATTGGAATTAAATGGCCAACAGGAGTGCCTTAAGATAATTCTGGTGATTGAATTGTTGCAGTATGGCAGATTCTAAAACTTGAGATCTATCATAGATGCCAAAGGAGGCATCATCTCCGGCAATTTTCGTTGAAGGTCCTGCAATTTAATGAGCTGCAATATAACCTCCTAAAGCTAACAGTCCATTTTCTCATTCAAATATGATCTTTTGATAACGAAAGTAAACACCATTGAAAGCCATCTGTGTACCGAAAAACCAACTTAGATACCAGGATCTTGGGGATAAGTGGTGGCTGAAATGAGTACAATGAGATCAGAGGCATGGATGATCCAGACAATGACCAGATGTAAGCAGTCTCACCTAACACATATGGCTCAATGTCAGGATCCAGGACCAGATGTCAAACTAAGTAGTCCTATATTTTTTTTAATGTTTTATTGTTGTTTTCCAAACTGTTATTCATTTTTTAACATATTGTAGGGTTATATTGTTGTTTCTTTCATTGTGGTTTTTATTTTTTCTATGTTAACGTGCCTAAGATTACTTTATTTCCAATTTTCCTATTATTTCTTTATTTTAAAACATTTAGGTATAGGTATATGTATAGTTTATAAGTATAATGCCTACCAGTTCTAGCTCAATGGGCCTAACGATGGATACTAATTTCAAATTTGACAAAGCATCACCTCTTTGGTGAAATGTCACGATGATTGAGCAACTTCATGGAGATGGGGGTTATCTTTGGCATTGTAGTCAGTGCCATAGCAAGTATACAAGCTCATGTAATAGAGTGAAAGCTCATTTGTAATGGTTGGCCAAGGAATCAAAATTTGTCAAGGTCAAACAAACATGGGTTGCCAAGTTCTCTCTCTCATATCAACGAGCAAGAAGAAGCAAACAATGCAACTGAGAGAGCAAAATCAAGATCTCATCCTTTAGCCAAAAAAGGATTGTTCAAGCCACCTACAGAGTCATTTTTTGCCCCTCCAATACTGGCTGCCACACATCCTTTCCAATTGTGACACCATCTTTCCCAAGAATGGCCCCTTTCTTTCCCAAAAAAGAAGGCTCAAGATGCAGGTCCATTAGAAAAGGCATTTGAGAATGACATGAAGGATATTTTAAAATGGGGTGAGGGGCAATGCAAATGAGCACATTGTGCATTGCATTTACGTCGATGGCCTTCCTTTCAACCTCATGAGATCACCATATTGGTGGGAAATGGTGACAACAATTCATCAAACATCCACAACTTCACACGTCTTGCGTATGAAATGTGTGCACCACCTTTTTATTGGCAAAGGAAAAAGATTTGTAGAGACATCACTGCAGCCAATTAGAGATTCATGGGCCAAAATGGCACTGTCCATCAAATTTGACAGATGGAATGATTGCAGAAAAAAGGCCCTTACTATCATTCTAGTGTGCCCTAAAGAAGCAACAATTTCGAAAGCAGTTGATTCTGAGGGGCAAGTGAAGAATGCAAACTTCATTGCCAGCTCATAGAGTTGACTGAGATGGTGGGGGCTCAAAACCATAGTTGAAAAAATTGTCAATTATTCACAAAACTTGCAAGCACTCACAAGTCAAACTAGCTCAAGAGTAGCTTGCTCAAAAACTTGCAACCAAGTAATGTGGCAATTTTTTCTCAAAAGCTCGCAGAAAAATCCGTAATTTCTGTCAGAAAATTGCTTGTGGCTTTACAATGTGATTTTGCATGAAAAGAAGGTCAATTTGTATTGTTCTTGAGTCTGTCTTTTTCTGCAGCAGAGGAATTTCAATTTGCAATTGCACTATGTCACAAAACAACAAGGTCAAAGTCAAAACATGTATTCTGTGCAAACAGATATATGCCTCTTTGCAACGAGCCTCACTCTCCTTGAACCCTTAATCTATAGGTCAGTTTCCAGTCTATGTTGTCAAAGCTTCATATTAAATTATCTACAACTCAAGGAAGGTGGCAGTCTTAGGCCCAGTGATTATTTCAAGAAAAGTGAAAGAGATAATTTGTTGCTATGTAAGATATGTAGACATTTCTAAATGTTATAACACATTTCCAGTCTTTATTTTTTGTCAGTTCATTTCAAAATGTTTTGTGCTAGGCTGCTAGGGTTTTTTGTTTTATTTTTAATTTATTGCTAGAGTTTAGAAACTAGTTAAAAATAAATTTTACTTTCTTATTTACTTCTAGGCTGCTGGGGCTTAGACACTAGTTAAAAATAAATTTTACTTTTTTATTTACTTCTAGGCTGCTAGGTTTTTGTTTTATTTTTTTCTGTTGTTCCCTTTTGCTAGGGTTTATTTCCATTTTTCCGAAACGAAAAAATGCAGAAAAATGCATCCACAAGTAGGAGATCTGTCAACAAGCCTAGGAACCCTACTTGGAAACATGGGATAGCAAGTACAAAGCTAGGAATGTTTATTTGCAACTGTTGCATGATGGATATGGCAGGGGGCATAAATCACCTCGAGTATCACCTTTCACCTAAGTTGTCAATCCTAGTACGGGGATGGGTACAGTTTCGGATACACCAATGCGGCAATTATTTTTGCTTGGGTATGGGTACATCTACATATATGTATATATTTTATAAATTATATAATATCCAAGTTGTTGAATCGACCCATTACCCTGTCAATTCTAGGTACGGTACGTCCCAGAATCAAGTATTGACTAGAATCCGTACAAAATCGAACAAGGTTCGTGTATTTAGAGATGGAAACGTTTCTGCAAGTCATTGGCTGATTCTAGGCAGATCTGATGCTGATGTGGCGCTTCTAGGAGGATTCCGATGTATTTCAACGTTTGGGCATAGTTTTCAAGTTTTTTTTTTCCTTATTAACTTTCAAAAAACCCTAGCCAATTCATTTTATCCCTTAAAGCAACAAAGCGACAAACAAACTTATTTCATCCCTCAAAATGACGCTGACGAAATAGAAAACAGGAAAACCACGAAAGTCGAAAACGGAAATAGAGAACAAGTCAAAAACGGAAATAGAGAACGCATCGCTATTCCTCTACCCTCAACTGCACAATTATCCTTGCACGATCATATCAATTGTTTTTAAATTTCAAAACTTAAAAGTGTTAATCCTAATACAAAAATACCTAATTTAACTATGCGGTTTTAATATTCAATATGGTTACAAAACTTATAAGTTATAACTATTATTTATGTGATTTTGATTTGTTATATGGGTTTTTATTTTTTAAATTTAATTTTAAAAAATACACAGTTACTATATAACTGTGTATTTATAAAATTAAAATTATTGTATATTATTTAATTATCATTAACTATGTATGAGCATCTACTATTTTAATTTATTATTATTTTAAATTTATACTATATTTAATATTATTTAATAATTAATATTAATTGTGTATTTTAATTTTTTAGATATTAAAATTTTGACATTCGTTAGATATCAAATTTGGAATTAGTATATATGATATTGTTTTTCATATTTCAAAATTTGTAATATTTATGGTAATTTTGTTTAATATAATTCATATGTATTATGATCTTAATTATTGTTTTTAGGCTGCAAATATGTATATATTTAGGATTTTTATATGTTTTTTGTACAAACGTACCCAAACATACCTAGCCCCCAAAAACATTATGTTGTACCGGCATATCATACCCACGTACCCGTACCTCATTCAACAACTTAGTATAATATATAATTATAATTTATTATTTTATATATATAATATAATTATAATTTATAATTTATATATAAAAAATTATAAACTATAATGGCAACTTAGTATAATATATATATATATAGTTACATTGAATATATAAATTATAAATTATAATTATAATTTATAATCTTATATATAGCTATAATTTATAATTTTATATATATTAAAAATTAGAAAAACAGTAACACTCATAATTGTCAATAAACAAAATATTTAAATACTTCATAATTTACAAAAAAAAATATTCATAATTCAATTATTTGTCAACAGTCACTACGAGAAATCCCCAAGGAAATAATTGTATTAAAAAACCACACAAAATGGACACTGCCATTTGAAACGAGCATGGTGTATCCTCTCAACCAAGCCAAAATTAGGTGTTATGCTACATTAACCTTCAACCACAATAATAATTCTCACGCAGAAACAGTGACAACTAATAGCAAAATGAGCTTTCAACACTCAGATAAAATCCTTCTGATGTTTTTTTCATTCATTTTCACCTGGATACGCCCAAATCCTAGACAAGACAGCTTGGGGTTTGCCTAGGGTTCGGCCAAGGTCCACCTCAGGCACCCCACCCACAACGAACACATGCCCAAGGCGGACCTTGGGCGGACCCCAGGCCTTCCCGTCCCCATACCCGACCCAGTAATAAACCCATACGAGCATAGGGGGTAAAACTACAAAACCCAATAACTTAGCCTTTCACAGATCCCTTGTCGTGAATGAGGCAATAGCTCTCATTGCAACATGAGTAGAAGAAAGCAAACAAAAAGAGACAATGGAGGCAATGGCAGCCCCAAATATGAGTTCTAAATGGCCAAAGGGAGATATAAGGAGCTCTTCTTCAATTAGGCCACGAATACGAAGATTAGGTAGTACGAGCAGTAATAGTTCATTTTTTTTGTTTCTCACAGCACCATGGGTGCACAACCTTCATTGGAAGGTACTATGCGGAATAGGGAATTGCAATATGAGGCAAAGTTGGCATCTGCCAATTTTTGGTACTACAACAACATTTTGTTTAATGTTACTACAAGTCCTTATTACGAGCAATTAGTCACTACAATGACCTTGGCAAGTAAGGGGTTCAAGGCCCTAGGCAATAATGAGTTGAGTGGCCCATTATTGCAAGATGTGGTCCAAAACACAAAGCAACTAGTAGAGGAACAAAAACTAACTTGGCAAAAAAGGTTTGCAACATTTTATCTAGCAAATGGATGGATCGCAGAAACAAGACACTCATTAACTTTTTAGTGGCTTCAGAAGGACAATTAATCTTTTTCAAGTCAATTGAGGCTTCCAATAAAATTAAAAATGATGAGACCTTGTGCAACTTGTATGAAATAGTGACAAAGGTGGGTGTCAAAAATATTCTCCAGATAATGGAAAACAATTATGTGACAGCTGGTAGACTTCTAGAGGCAAGGCACCCTACATTGTTTTGGAGCCCTTGCGCCACCCACTCCTTGAGGACATAGGGAAACTACATCGGGTGAAGAATGTTGTGGAAGATGCAACGAATGTCACGAATAAATCTACTACCACACATGGGTCCTAAATCTCATGAGTGAGCACACTGACGACAAGAGCTCGTGCCAGTTAGGAGTCACACGCTTTGCCACTAATTTCATCACCTTACAAAGTATCATGGCCGCATTTCGCAACCTTAAGTGCATGTTTGTGAGTGAGATGTGGTTAGAAAGTCCTTACTATAGGAAGACTGAAACAAACAGTCGTAAAGACCACTTTTATGATACATTTGCCGAAGGCATGGAGGAGATCATCAAGGTAAGTTCTTGATTAAAAATTCTTTTTTTTTTAAATGTTAAAATTTGTTGATTTTGTAAAATTTTGATATTTTAATTTGTTGATTTTAAATTTTTTTAAATGTCTAACTTGGTTTAATTTTCTAATTTAATTTTCATCCACTCTTATTTTAAGAGTTGAAACCATAGGTAAGAGTTCTATGGTTCTGTTAGTAAACAAATTTGTCACTAAACTCTTTATATAAATTTGTCCACAAAATAGTGATAATCTTACTAACAGTTAGATCAATTGCAAATGAATTTCACAAGTGCCCTCTGCGTTTGAAGAAGGGGCAGCTCCCTTCGTAAGATGAAGTTTTAAGATTTTTGGATACGCTTTAAACCTAAAAGCAGGAGAGGCAGTTTTCTGATAATATGAAAATAAATAAATACCTGCGAACACCCACTACATCCACAGGAAAACAAAAGCGTAATACCCACATATGCAGGATCACCACAAATTTATTCAAATATAAGAATGAAGAGAAATGGATGAAACACAATTGATTATTGTAAAGCCACCCTAGCATCAATCAAACGCAAGACACCCAGATGGCGTATATAAACTAATGCAAGCTATCAACACTTCACACAGAAATAATACAAGATTTTTTGTACTCAAGATGCCATAAATTCAACATAAGAAGAATCCATAACAAAACAAAGAGATATTTGACTCAATGCCCATCATTCTCCTATATTAATGAGCAAAAATGGAGCACAATACCCCGTTCCCAGAAAATATTACACAATCTGCACTATGGTATGTTTAAAACCCTCACAATGTTTTCAAACATAATGTTTCTAAAACATACCTTTACTCCCAATGATCTAATCACGAATTAATTTCGCCAAAAGACCTTTGTACAATGGAAATTATTGAATTTATAACCCCCTTCGTCTTCCGTAACTGATTCTTGAAAATTATAAAAAGAATAATCCTTTAACTTTCCAGTGCATATAACATTTAACTCATTAATGAGTTAAAACATTATTAAAATGCACTTTATAATAAAATGGTACACTCCAGCTTGGAGTTGACAAGCAAATGACAGTCATAGTTTGTTGTATAGGTTGTAGGTAGAAGGGAAGAACTACAAAGGGGCATCTTCAGTTTCATCTCTCAGAGAGTTATCCAAATCACTATCCAATTCCCTGATAGCTCTATACATCATACTGAGATCTTTCTTTCCATAGGCACTGTCATAGTTATATGCACTTAGAGATTGCCCAAAGTTGAAGAAGAGTCATTTCTCTCAAAGCTTTCCCACTTGTTTGAAAAAAAATTTAATGTTTTGGAGATGAACTCATACATTCAATAGCTAGCAAACAGTGCCTTCTACCAAGCCATTCCCGTCTCAATTCAATAAATCCACCATATACTTGGTTTACATAATTCTTCATGTTTTGATCCAACAACTCTTTTGTAGATTCCCATGCAATTCCATGATCAATTTGTAATGTGAATAGAGTAATTTATGTACTAGACATTTGATCCACGTTTATAGTATTTGGGGAACCATGTAGCTTTATAAGGTTAGCTTTGATGTCAACAATTTTAGAATCAGACTCACCTTCAAAATGATTCATACCTCAATCTGCATATAATCTTTAGAAGGCAAAAACTCACACATCCCTATGTGCATACGCATGTTGTATTTAGTTGTATGCTATGCCTGTAAAATTATGTTAAACAATTCATATCTGCAATATATATTATTTTATTTTTACTCAAATCCTCATGCCACATTTCATTTTATTTTTAAGCGTTTTATCAAGCAATTTGCATTCTTTGGCTATAGCCTCCATAATACTATTCCATTGGTCTGCAACTTCAATAACAAAGAACAATATGCATTTTACGGTTCGACCTCAAAATGCAATTGTAATGTCCCCTATTTAGCCCAGACAGTCAGATGAGGAGATTAGCCTTTTACCAGACTCCCGTAGGCTAATGACATTGGTTAGGGGGTCTAATTGGACCAATTCACTAGGACGTACTATTTATAGTAAGTCAGGCAGGGCAGGTGGATTGACTTTCTATTTACAGCACTACAGGATCGGGGTACCTAGCACTTGGTTCGTCGTTTCGAGATGGCCAACGTGTGATTTATCGATGTATAAGTTAAATTGAATATTTAACTTATAATATACATGGCTTAAGTGACTTTATTTTATTAATGTGACTTTATAAAATATAAGTCATGACTTAAAGTGCTAATGCTAGGAGTAGGCGCCCTCATGGTGTTATGGGGACATAATGCAATTAAATAAAATAATAAAATATTCTCCATCTTGGGCGTTGGAATGGAAGAGGTAAAAAGGAAAGTGTGAGCTCATTTTAATTATTCACTCACTTGCAAAATTGGTATTGTCATGCATTGCTTGAAGCTTTGAGCTTTGAGGGTTTGTAATCAATTCTGTTGAGACGAAAACCTCTTCAGAGTCACCTTCTGCGTGCTTGGAAGACAGCATCAGGAAGGATTTTGGAGGTCTCATCCAGAGGCTTCATTCGAGCTTCAAATTGATCCATTTTGGTAGAGATTTGGACAAGTATTGAATATATTCTATGCATATTTGTAATGGCAGCTGAAAGCAGAGATTGAATGCAGATTTGAGGTGACTGGACCGTGTTTACATCCTTGCTGGGTCGTACGATCTCCATGCTGATCGTATTGTTGCTGTTGCTGGCCGTACTATATATATTGGTGTTTTGAAGTGTTTTGGAACTGATTTTTGGGCTCTTTACCTAGACATTGGAGATCACAAAAGGTCTGCAGATATATCAGGGCAGTTTGCAGCTTTATATCTCAGTTTGGTGGCTGTACTATCCTCAGCAGAAGCCGTACCATAGCAGATTGGGACATGGGCTTTTTGGAGTGTTCAAACTCTTCATTTAGGGTTCCATTTCCTTGCATTGGCATCGCCTAGGGTCTGAAATACTATTGCAGTTCATTGTATGACAAGACTTCACCATTTGTAGGCATTTGGAGCATATTACTATTGGCTTGTATTGCTGGTTCACTGTCAACATATGTATGTGTTGGGTGAATATTTTGTCGTTAACTCACTAACGGCAAAATGGTTATATCAGCCACAGCTATGATGAGACAAAGTCTCTCATCTCAGCAAGGGGAGGTTCCCTCTAGTTGCTTAACTATTACAAACAAATAACTTATGAAACTTATGCACACTAAACACTATTTGTGGTGGTTCCATTTCATTCTATTCTCTTTTATCAGAATAGATATTAAAGAACTTATAAACTATCACAAAACCACAGAAACACAAAGTCTTATGTCGCCTCACTTACTAATTGCAAATAAAATTATTTGAAGTTGAATGCAGCCCAAAGTCTTCACTCTTCTCCAAGATGATATAAATAGATTGAATACAACAACTCGCAACACAAAGTCTTCAAGCTCTTTTACTCTCACAAACATAAACACAATCCTCACAAATGATTTGATAACACAAAGTCTATCACACTCAAATTAAGAACACTCTTTAATCACTTGAAACAATCTCCACCTTTCAATTATTACCAAAGAAGTTTATGATAGTAAAACGTAAGAACAATACTATCATAACACAAATAACCCGAAGACAAAGATTGGAATTGAACTTGCTTTCTTGTATTGATAAATATTTGATAATTGATTCTCACAAAGAAGCACAAAGTCTTGATTTGCTTTTCAATTCGCCAGAGTTTTCTTGCAATAGACAAAAGATCCAAGTTACAATAGAGGCCCTCTTTATTTATAGGGAGAGGCCTTGAAAAAATTTAGAAAAAATCTATAACTACTTTGACTTATTCAAAAATAGGTGTCCTTATTGACTTGGGACTTCCTATGTTCCATATGTAATTACATTTTAGAAAATTACATATGGATATGTCCAAAACTGATTACAAATTACATATACAAAACTAGGAAAAATAAACTAAGGCAACAATCACAAGTATCATTTTCCATCAGTGCCTTTCTTGGTGGATCCTTCATACATTGTGATGATCGTCTGCATCTCTAAGCTGTCTGGGGCAGCAGTGTTCTTTGATATTACCCGGGCTCTGGTGACAACATCTTTGACGATGGGGGTGGTCTTTTCATGCTCTTTCAGTTTATCCTTCAAGTTATCCAGAGTCCACTGCTAATCCAACAAATTATCCATTGAAGCAACTGAGAAAGCTTTATCCTCAAACTCCGTTTGAATCATTTTGTTGAATTCTTGTATCATTTCTTCAACAAGAAGAAATTGATGATCATGATCGACCAGTTTACATGGAAGCTCCTCTAATTTATGTAAGAGATCCAAATCACTGTCATCACACAATTCTCGAGCATTTCCCAGATCTTTGATCAACTCCTTCAACACATTGCTCCGATGAATTAATCCCTCCCTTGTAGCAACATATGATTCTCGGCTTTCAACAATGCCAAGGGAAACAAGCGTCTTTATCTTCATACTGTCCCATTTTACTAGACTTGAATCTAAGTACTCAATGTCTAAAGAAATAACATCGGTTAAGTCATCCAGCTCTGCCTTGACTTTGCCCATTTTATATTTTTTGTCTGCAGCTGCCTTTAACAGAGTTGTTCCCTGTGTTGTCATCTTCTCCAAGTATTCTTCCACAACCTTTCCCTTTGCATGGGTCTTTTCCGCTTTTTGAATCAAAGGGTTTTCAATGGTGACTGCCTTTCGCTCTACAATTTCTTAAGACTGTGATCTTCTGAAGAACTGCAGCTAACTGTTCAACTTTGGCTTTGTAGTGCTCTTTCTCCCTTTTCTCTTCATCATATTTATTGAGTAAAGAAGTGACTATAACTTGAAAATCTGACTTGATGCCTTCATGAGTAAGTTTACCCAATTCAACTCTAGAAATCATGTAATCATTCACATCAAAAGAATCTGTTGTAGCCTCAGGAGGAGTCCTGGCAATCTCTGCATATCTGATTCCTTTGTCATCAATAAGCCTAGAGACAGTCTTGGGCTTCTTCTTCTGTGCCTTTGGTTTAGCAAGCAACAACTTCTCCAAATCAATGTCATCAAGCAAAATAGCCTGCTTCTTCCTCTTTGGAGTATAAGCTGATAACCATGGAGGCAATGTGGAAACATTTACACTTGAGGGTGGATCAACCGTCTACTCAATAGGATTCATACTGGCACCTGTGATGGTAACAATTGGAGACGTGATAGTAAAAATTGTACCTGTAAAATCAACATTCTTCTCAGGAATATTAAGAAATTGATATAACACAGTTTGTTCTCCAATATCATATGAGGGTGAAGATAAACTAGGAAGTGAACCGGCAGAATCAAATACAGTTCCAAAAGCAATCTTTACAGAAGTGGGGGTAGAATCAAAAGACACAACAATAGGAGAAGTGGGAACATTAGAAACAATTGGAACATTATCAGAGACAAGAATATTTGGTCCTTGGGGAACACTTTTATGAGAAGACTTGTGTGAATCATCAAGCTGTTATTGATCTACATTTGTTTCTGTTTCATGCTCCTCATTCTTTTCATCATCTGATTTCTCCTCCATTTCCACATCTTCAGTCTAAGGTTCTTCGACATTTTGTTGTTCTGCCTCTGCATCTTCTGCCTCCGCATTATCAACATTCATCTTGTCTGAAACTGGGTCCTCAGTATTAGAACTTTCTATGACCTCTTTTGCTTTTCCCCCTTTGGAAACAAATTTAATTCGTGTCTTCGTTACCCTGGAAGGAGTGTCACTTTTGTTCTTAGTTCTGTTTTCTACCTTCTTTCCCGTTTGTTCATGAATCTCAGTCTCAGACCCAATAAGGAACTCTTTCAAACTGATCCCCTTGCTTTCCAACCATACATTAGTATTAGCTAAGATAGGTTGAAACCTTTTCCGAAGAGAAGTCTCTTCTTTCACTAACCATTTGATCTCTGGTAGGGGTGACGCCTCAATATTCTCAGTATTATATTTGGGATCTAGAACATCCCCCTCATCCTCCATGCCATCAGGAATATTTGCTAACCTCAGCTCTTCTATCTAACTCAGATGTAGCCTGCAATAATCCAGCTTGCGAATCTCATTATGGGTCCTTATGTCAACCCAAACATCCTCAACCATGGGCACATGAAATACTGATTTCCTTTTGATCTTATCTTGCACTCTATGGAAATCAAAGTTTTCTCTCCTCTTGAATTGTTTCATAGTGACAAGCTGCATCTCTGTTTCAATTGCTTTTGCCTTAGTGGTAGATTGAACTAAGTACCTTCCAATTTCAACAGGAAACTTGATCCCAGACTTTTTCAACTCCATCTGCTTATTATGGACAACAATCAATTGTCTGCATAGCTCCATCAAAACCATCTTATCACTTGGATACCTAGGCAACATTTATGGGTAGCCTTGGTAGTATCCAACTCTCAAATATGTGAATGTAGAAAACTGCAAGAATAAACAACCAAAGGAATTTACCACTTGCCAAGCTTCATCAAATACTCTTTTATGCTCCAATTCCTTATCCCATAAACACATGAAGACTGCGAAGAAAGCATCATTTACCCTCCTAAAATGGTGAATAGATCCTTTGAGGGTTATTTGAGGATAATACTTGAAAACTGGTACAACTCTCCTGTCTCCCTCTTGAGTCAAGCCTGGAAAGATTCTCATTGATGCTGTTGCATATACTAAGTAAGAGGTCATATAAAATTTGAAGGTGGTATGGACCTTGAGCAATTGTTCATGCAATGCATTACTAATTTGCTCCCCCAAGAATATCTTTTGTTGTCCTTTGAGGATGACTTTGATGTATGGGTACAAACACTCATGAAATGAAGAAGTAGGAAGACCTCTGACTCTGCTCAGCAAAGTAATTAAGTCACTGACCTCCTCTTCAAAGTCACTTCTGGGAACGACATTGGGCCATCTTGATAGATTGCTCCTAGGAGTTTTCAACCATTTGCTATTAATGTGCCTCTTCGCAGATTCAACATCTTTATCAAACTCTTTCTGACCTTTGGCAAAATCAATTTCCCCAACATTCTCTATGGGTGGACACATGAAAATTTTATCCAAGAACTCAGCATCAAGTCTCATGATAACATCCCCCTTTGAATCAGTTACAGTTCTAGTATCTTTATCATAGTGACTTGCCACTTGAAGGACGAATTCAGGGTTATGAGCTGCCACTGCGAATGAGGCCACCAAGTGTATATTACTATCAATGATTTTCTGCATGTATCGAGGAGGATTTGGCTGCTTAATTCTCTCTACAAATTCTTCCATGTCGACATGACCTATCTCAGTATCCCTAATATCCTCCACAGTTGATAGTACTGCAGTAACAGGGAAAACCCCTTGATACTTATACTTCATTGTCTTAGCTTTGGACGGAGATGGCTCGGACATCGGCTTTTGAAGGAATCACTGAAATTGGTGTTGACAACAGTTGTTGCTTGCAGAAACTGCAAAAAAGTCGTGATCTCGCAATTAGGGGAAATATTGGCATTTTGGGAAAACTGCGTAATGTTGACCATGTTCACAGGGACGAGCTTGAAAGGGCTAAAGCGCACGCAAGTCGAGAAATCAGGCAAAAGCGGGCTAAAGGCATCATTTTCAAGAATTTCCCAGTGTTAGGAAATTTTCAGGGAGTCATGTAGGGCAGTCATTTTGACCGCCCCTGCATGTTGACAGTTTAGATTTTGATGTAAGGGCGGTCAAAATGACCGCTCCTACAGGTAGGTAGGTCAAGCGAATTTTTGGGGCATGTATGAGCAGTGGTTTCAACCGCTTTCGCATGTTGATAGAGCTTAATGAATTTTTCATGTATGGGCAGTGAAAATGACCGCCCTTACATGTGAGTAGATATGCAAGGTTTTAAGTGCACGAGCGGTCATTTTTATTGCTTATGCATATGGTATAAACTCATGACTTTGTATGTAGGGGCAGCGATCTTCGCCGCCCTTACAGTTAGGGTAATACAATAAAAAAAAGCAAAGGCATGGGACTTTGTATGTAGGGACAGCGATCTTCACCGCCCTTACACTTAGGGTAATACAATTAAAAAAAGCAAAGGCATGGGCGGCGAAAATCACTGCCCCTGCACAGGGGAAAAAAACAAGTTATATACACGGTCGGCGGGACAAACCGACTCTGCCAGTGACGGATGAAGAAAAATGAAAACAATAGAGATTTTACCAAAAGGCGAAGATCGCCTTGTTATAATTAACAAAAATTAGAAACAAACTATTACGAACGAAAAAACTCGAAAATAGAAAACTTTGGATTTCAAAGCACAATAATCTATTGCAAAGAAAACGATTCAAAGATTCTTCAAAATCAAAAGGTAAATCGGGATAAAAACGTTTCAAACCCTAACACATGTAATAAAAGGTAGGTAAATAAATATATATCAATAAAAACCCTTACCTGGAAAAAGATGACAATGGCAACACAAACCCCATGGAAAATTTGATCCTTTGCGCAAGCAAAGACACTATTTGAGGGAAAATCCGCAAGTAAATGAGGGCTTAGAAGAGAAACGGAATGACTGGAAATGTTTACAAATGAAATTCCTAAAAGGAATTGACACAAAAAAGGTTTAAAAGTCGAACTCGTCGTGCATTAATTGCACACGAGTTAGACTTGAAATCACCATAAAGTGCAAAGGCGGCACCTTTCGCTGCTCACACACAAACGATGATCAATGTGTATAGGCAGCGATTTTCACCACCCTTACATGTTGTAAGGGATAAATATGCATAAGCGGTCAAAATTACCACCTTTACATATTAAATAAAAATGAACATGGCTTGGTGGCGAAAATCACCATTTTAGCATGTAAGAAAACAAGTCATATGCATTGTCAGGGGTTTTGGCCAACTTTGCATGTGACTTACTAAAAACTTTCTAACACCCAAAAAGCTTAAAAAATCGATATTTCAACAAGCTTAAAGTTAGTCAAATTTCACGAATTTCAATGAACCAACCTAGGGAAGTGTTCCAAGAGATTCTTAGGTGTCAGCAGACTACGCACAAGGATAAGAAGATTTGCCTCGATTTGCGTGCTTAGAGTGTAGGCTACGGAACAGACAAGTTTGTAATGCCCCACCCAGGTGGAATATAGCCAAACAAATTTTCTGCCTTAAATCTATTCTGCTTTTTCTGATTATTTTTTCTGAGTTTTATGTTTTTTGCATTTACTAGCACACATGCATGGATATATTATGCCAATAATAGAAAATACGAAATATGCATAAACTGCTGAAATTTTCAGATTTTAATATCTTCTAAAATATTCAATGTTTTGATAAAATAACAAAGACCCAGTTGAGAAAATATACTCTAATATTTAAATCACAAATACCTAGAAAATCGTATTGGCAAAATATGAAGATTTTTTACATACTCAATTTGCTATTATGAAAAGTATAGGCCTGATATGAATGCAACAGCAGCAATAAAAGCTTGAAATCTGATATAAATGGCTGCCAAGAATGAAGCTACAGGTCTGCAATTAATTATTCTTCATTAATCTTCAAACCCTTGATGATATCTTTCACCTTCAAGCACAAATAGAACTCCAGAATGAAGCTCTCAAGCAATGATTCAACTGATCTTTCACAGCCTCAAAATTGCAAAAACATTGAAGAGTTTTCGTTCTTCAATAGCTAATATACTGAAACCCTTGTCTTCTCCAGAAAACCAAAAAAGCAAATTCAAATAATCATTCAATAATGCCTTTGATTTGCTTTTTGAAACCTTTTATATCCTCTCAACGCTTAAGTGCCTTTAATCCCCTTTTGAAATCCACTTTTAGGTTTTTCATAAAACTTTATAATAAGTCTTCAAACTTGGGCTCTCATATTCATAAATAATAAATGCACTTTAATATCATTTAAAATAATATAACTTGTGTGCACATTAACTTTATGAAATACTTTAATATTTGGACGCATACCAAGGTAATAATTAATTACACTTTAAATCACTTAAGTTGAGGGTCATGGCCTCATTGAATATAAAGTGACTTTAATAACTTTATAATATGCCTTGAATGATTTAATTATTAATAAAGTCACCTTTATTAATAATTAAATACTATAACTTGCACAATAGACCTTATTTCTCCAAGCCAACTGAGAATTGGGATCAACACTGAAGTTACCACATGTCCAGGTGCCCTGCTATATATAGAAACACTGAGTCCAAATCACCAGGTAACTTACTATAAATAGTAAGTGTATGCAAAATGAGTCTAGAACCAACCCTGATGACAAATCCAAAATACGACCAGGGGCCTAACTATTAATAGCAATATCGACTCCCCCTGAAATGGTGACTTACTATAAATAGCAAGTGTGAGGAACTGAGTCAAACAAAGGCCAATCCTGAACCAAACTGAGCTCCGGAGAAGGAAATGCTCTGATAACTGCCAAACAGGACCCTCTAAACAACTCCATTAGCCTATGAAGGTCAAGAAATAGGCTAATCCTCTAAAAACTGATGCTCGCAAAAATGGGGACATTACAAAGTTTCATAGGGGTCATCCTACAAAATGAGTGCAGCGGATTTTGAGGACAACAGTATGAAGTTGGAAATCTCAAAATGGGTATGTTCTTGTAATTCATATTTATGCATAATACGAAATGGGTCTTTGATATTTTTATCATATCTATCATAGTTTTTTGGGGTTCTTGTTATATGCTTTGTATTCGGTGGTTTCAATGCAAAAACATCACGTGCAAACAACACATAAACCCTAAACCCAAACAACAGTCAAAAAACGAAAAAACTAAGGCATAAAACACTAGCCAAAAAAGTGTATGTTACAGTGGTATCAGAGCAGAAAATCTTGTCACCCTGTGTGGTGATTTGGAACATGCAGAACATGTGTTAAGTAATGCAGCCGAGAACCCATCAGTATTATCTTAGACAAAACACGTCACAACCAAATCTTGAGTTTCCACAACATATAGACCCTTTTTCAAGCCCTGATACAGTTATTGTTCCTGCAGAAGTAATGGGGGACAGGGAAAAAAAGAACCTAGCATCCATGACATCTTGAATGATTTAGCCAGAGGACAAAGAGAGATGCAACAAAACTTCAATTAGTTGATGCAGATGATGGCCAATCATGTTTTCGGGAACCCTGGAAACAACAATAATATTAATAACAACAATGACAGAAACAAAAATAACCAAGGAAATAGGAACAATGGTGGTGACAGACACAGGCACAGGGATGATGAGGACAGGAGACATGAGGGTGAAGCACCAGTGAATAACAGGGATGTTACTCATCACACGACATATGATAGGGCTGGTATACCCACCTTCACTCCTCAAAACAATGCAGCTGAACCTGAGCCTACCTAGTTGGAGTTTCAGGATGTGATAGTTAGGGATTGGCATGCATCCAGTGATGAGTTTAGGGCCGAGATGTCATTTCGTGAGTATTCAGACTTGCAGATGAATCATCGACCGAAGGGTGCTAAACAACATAACATAGAGTTGCAGAAGAAGGTCAACAAACTTAATATACCTTATTGCGATGGTTCGAGAAAGACCACAGCCAGAGCATGGGTGCAAAAGCTTGACAGCTTCCTACAACTCAGCCCTATGCCTGAGGAGGAGGCCATCACATATGCAGCTTTACATTTGGACGGTATTGCCCATGAGTGGTGGCACCATGGGAAGATCACATTGGGACATGACCGGATTACTTCGTATGCAGAATTTACAGGTCGTCTCATAGACAAGTTTGATAAAAAGGACCCCAAGTTACAGTTTAAGGAGTTGACACAGCTCATGCAGTGCAGTTCAGTTGAGAGCTACATCTCTAAGTTTCAGAAATTGTCAATGCTGGTGACAGATATCTCAAAGCGCACATTGTTGGTTTTGTTTATTGATGGGCTTACAGATCCATTACGAGGCTGGATTAAGGGCCTCAACCCACTTTCTCTCCATGAGGCAATGAAGAAGGCTAGAGACATGGAGTCTTCATCTTCCAAAAGCAGATTTCAATCGAAGGGATTCCCATACAAGAAGGACAAGGATAAGAAACACTTTCAGAAGGATACAAATCAGCCGAGGGAGAAAACAAACCAGTTAAACAATGATCAGCTAAATGAATACATAAGGAAAAAACTTTGCTTTCATTGCAAGGAGCCATGGGATCCTTCACACAGGTGCCTTAATAAGGCAAAGGCAAAGGCAAAGTTGATAGAATACTATTCAGCTAAGAAGTCCCATTCAGAGGCATCGGACCAGCCATCAGACAGAGAGGATAGTGGAGATGAGAGTACCTCTCAGCATAGCAGTGACAGTGAGGGAGCATTGGTACAACTTTCTAGCTTCCAGAAAGTTGGCTCCTTCAGAGTTAGAGGAGTCCTTGGGGGTTAGCGCATCATCACCTTGATTGATACAGGTGCAACACAATTTTATTGATGAGAGGTTGGTGGCTAAGTGAGGACTTAAGGTAGAAGAGTTTGAAGGGTTCAAAGTAATGGTAGCTGACGGCTTCAAACTCACTTGTACTAGAAAGATTTCTGGGTTGACCATACAAATGGGAGAATATGAGCTTAAGGATGATTTCTATGTTGTTGGCATAGGAGATACAGATGTGGTTCTGGGCACGCATTGGATGATGACACTTGGGGAGTTCACCATGAACCTAAAGAAAATGGAAATGAAGTTTGAATCCAATGGGAAGAAAATAGTGCTCAGGGGATTGTCAGATGGAGGACCTCGAGTAGTCTCTCTCAAGAGGATGGAGAGTGTTGTGCCATGATCAGATAGAGTGAGCAGCAAAGTACCTAATTATGCCAGAGGTTCCATAGCAGCCTAAGAGTAGTTATCATCCTAATATATAGAAGCTGTTGACCAAGCACAGCAAAGTGTTTGGTAGCATAACTCTTGGAGTGCCACCTAACAGAGGCATCGAGCATGTTATTGAGCTCGAGGACAGGTCTAAGCCCGTGATTACTACCCCCTATCGTCATCCTAAGAGGCTCAAGGATGAAATAGACAAGACCATCAAGGAACTGTTAGAGATGGGACACATGAGACCAAGCAAAAGCCCATTTGCGACTGCTATAGTATTGGTCAAGAAAAAAGATGGGACCATTCGGATGTGCATCGACTACAAGGCCTTGAATAAGAAGACTATAAAAAATAGGTATCCTATTCTCAGCATAGATGAGTTGATAGATGAATTGCACGGGGCATGCTATTTTTCCAAGATAGATCTAAGATTAGGATACCACCAGATTCGGATGAGGGAAGAGGATATAGAGAAAACAGCTTTCAAGTGTCACTATGGCCACTTCGAGTTCTTAGTGATGCCGTTTGGGTTGACCAGCACCCCTGCTACTTTCCAGAGTTGTATGAACCAAATCTTCAAGAAGCAGCTAAGGAAGTTTGTATTAATTTTCTTTGATGACATCCTGATTTTTAGTAGAACTTGGGAAGAGCACATGAGACATCTGGAGGAGGTACTGAGTATCCTTGAGAGTGAGTCCCTCTATGCCAAGGAGTGCAAGTGTGACTTCGGCATGACAGAGTTGTTATATCTGGGTCATATAATCAGTGCAGATGGTGTGAAGGTTGATCTAGAGAAAATAAGGGCAATCATTGAATGGCCTCCACCGACGAACCTCACTCAACTTAAGGGGTATTTTTTTGGTTGTGTGGATTTTACAAGAGGTTTGTGAAAGGCTTCCCACAGACAGCAGCACCATTTTCAGATTTGACTAGGAAAGAAGCCTTTGTGTGGACAGATGCAACACAGAATTGTTTAGACCACTTCAAGCATTTGATGTCTCCCTGCCCAGTGTTGGCAATCCCCGACTTCTCCAAACCATTTGAGTTGGAGTACGATGCCTCAGGAAAGGGGATAGGGGTAGTTTTGATGCAGGAGAAACACCCAATTGTGTTTGAGAGCAGGAAGCTTAGGTGTGTGGAGAAGAGCTACTCAGTATATGATCGAGAGATGTTGGCCATAATGCATGCATTGGCCAAATTCAAACCTTACCTGGGTGGTGGGAAGTTCATCATAAAAACAGATCATAAAAGCATAAAATATTTTATGAACCAGAAGGATTTCAATGATCGATAGCAGAAGTGTGTAAGTAGGCTCCAAGCTTATGATTTTGACATTGAGTATGTCAAGGGCAAAAAGAATGTCGTTGCAGATGCACTATCCAGGAGACCCCACTTGTGTTTGCTTGGGGAGATATCTGTTGATTGGAGAGAGTCGATTTCAACAAAGTATACTAAGGACTCTTGGGCAGCAGGAGTCATTGAGGGCACTATTCATGATGACAGGTATTCTGTGGTGAATGATTTGATCATCTATAAGGACAGGATATTTTTGGTGCCTAACTCTCAGTTTAAACACAAAATTCTAAGGTCTTTCCATGATACACCCATGGCTGGCCATCCCGGGTTCTTCAAAACATACAGACAGGGTCGGGAGAGATTTACATGGAAAGGACTTAAGAATGAAGTCCTTAAGTATGTTCGTGAGTGCCCAATATGTCAACAGAATAAAAATGAACATACTTATCCAGCAAGGTTACTGCAGCCCTTGCCAATTCCCAACCAAAAGTGGGAATATATCTCCATGGACTTTATCACAAGACTACCCAAGGTTCAGGGGAAGGATTGCATATTTGTAGTGGTCGACAGACTGACCAAGTTTGAGCATTTCTTCACCATTTCAGCGACACATACAGCAATTCAAGTAGCTGATCTCTTTTTCAGGGAGATATTCAGATTACATGGGATACCTAAGGGCATTGTGAGTGACAGTGACAGTAAGTTCCTGAGCTTGTTTTGGAAGGAGTTGTTCAGGTTGTGTGGCCCTGAACTAACTCCCAGTACCAGTTACCACGCATAGACTGACGACCAGACAGAGATAGTAAACAAATGGGTGGAAGGGTATCTCCGAAACTATGTGTCGGGGCAGCAGAAGGCATGGATTAGATGGTTGCATGTGGGGGAGTACTGTTATAACACGACATATCACATGTCTATCAGGATGACTCCATTCAAGGCCTTATATGGGTATGATGCCCCTTGTTTCACAAATTTGCTACTTGGTGATAGTAGAGTGCCGAAAGCAAGAGACTTGCTGCAGGAGAGCCAGGACATCATGAAGGAGCTCAAGGAGAACATGCAACAAGCACAGAATCAGCAGAAGCTATATGGTGATCAACACTGAGTAGAGAGGAGTTTTGAGGTTGGAGATATGGTTTACTTGAGGCTCCAACCCTACAGGCAGTCCACTCTGAAAAGGAGTGGAGAAGAGAAACTCAAACCCAGGTTTTATGGTCCGTTTAGAGTAGCCAAAAGAGTTGGGGAAGTAGCTTATGAGCTTGAGCTACCAGCAAACAGTCGGATGCATAATGTGTTTCACGTTTCTAGGCTTAAGAAAGCACTTGGCCATAATGCAATTCCTTCAGTTGAGCTTCCACCATTGGACGAGGAGGGGAAGCTAATCTTGGTTCCTGAGGCTATCATTGACACACGAGAGGAATCTCAGGAGACGGATCATCAAGGAGTACCTGGTGAAGTAGAAGAACTTGCCAATTGAGGATGCAACGTGGGAGAGTGAGCAGATACTTCAACATCCTGAGCTGGGATTGCTTGAGGACAAGCAATTTTGGGGAGGGCGGACTGTAATGTCCCCTATTTGGCGGACTGTAATGTCCCCTATTTAGCCCAGAGAGTCAGATGAGGAGATTAGCTTATTACCAGACTCCCGTAGGCTAATGACATTGGTTAGGGGGTCTAATTGGACCAATTCACTAAGACTTACTATTTATAGTAAGATAGGCAGGGCAGTATGGATTGACTTTCTATTTATAGCACTACAGGATCGGGGTACCTAGCACTTGGTTCGTGGTTTCGAGATGGCCAAGATGTGATTTATCGTTGTATAAGTTAAATTGAATATTTAACTTATAATATACATGGCTTAAGTGGCTTTATTTTATTAAAGTGACTTTACTTTATAAAATATAAGTCATGACTTAAAGTGCTAATGCTAGGAGTGGGCGCCCTCATGGTGTTATGGGGATATAATGCAATTAAATAAAATAATAAAATATTCTCCATCTTGGGCGTTGGAATGGACGAGGTAAAAAGAAAAGTGTGAGCTCACTTTCATTATTCACTCACTTGCAAAATTGGTATTGTCGTGCATTGCTTGAAGCTTTGAGCTTTGAGGGTTTGTAATCGATTCTGTTGAGACGAAAACCTCTTCAGAGTCACCTTCTTCGTGCTTGGAAGAGAGCATCAAGAAGGGTTTTAGAGGTCTCATCCAGAGGTTTCATTCGAGCTTCAAATTGATCCATTTTTGTAGAGATTTGGACAAGTATTGAATATATTCTATGCATATTTGTAATGGCAGCTGAGAGCAGAGATTGAATGCAAATTTGAGGTGATTGTAGACTGTGTTTACATCCTTGCTGGGCCAGACTATCTCCATGCTGGCCGTACTGTTGCTGTTGCTGGCCGTACTATATATATTGGTGTTTTGGAACTGATTTTTGGGCTCTTTACCTAGGCGTTGGAGATCACAGAAGGTCTGCAGATATATCAGGGCAGTTTGCAATTTTATATCTCAGTTTGGTGGCTGCACTATCCTCAGGACAGGCCGTACCATAGCAGATTGGGACGTGGGCTTTTTGGAGTGTTCAAACTCTTCATTTGGGGTTCCATTTCCTTGCATTGGGATCGCCTAGGGTCTGAAATACTATTGCAGTTCATTGTATGACAAGACTTTCAACATTTGTTGGCGTTTGGAGCATATTACTATTGGCTTGTATTGCTGGTTCACCATCAGCATATTATGAAGTTGGAAATCTCAAAATGTGTATGTTTTTGTAATTCATATTTATGCATAATACGAACTAGGTCTTTGATATTTTGATCATATATATCATAGTTTTTCTGGGTTCTTGTTATATGCTTTGTATTCTGTGATTTCAATGCAAAAACATCACATGCAAACAACACATAAACCCTAAACCGAAACAGCAGTCAGAAAACAAAAAAACTAAGGCATAAAACCCTAGCCAGAACAGTGTATGTTACAGCAATATACATCTCTTTGCAAATCTGCCAGTTAACTCGAAAACCCAAAAATCCAAGCCTTTCAAACTTTTAAAACATTATGTCAAACAATTCAATACCTAGTCGATGCTTCCACAAATTCCTTTGGGCTGTTATGTCAAACATTTGTTGAGCTTTGTCCATGCAGGCCATGGCCTCTTGTACTAAGAATCACCTTTCCACTGAAACACTTCATCAAACAAGTCGTGTGTCATCTCTTTTTAGCTCTCAGACTGTCCTTGGCTTTTATTATTTTACATTTTTCTCAAGGATATGGCACGACCTGTATGTTCCCTTTATCTTCAAATATTAAACATCCACCGGCCTCAAGAATGCTGTGAGAAATATCTCGTTGCCTTCGTACCTTTTCAAGCATTCTTTGAAGAATAAAAAGGGAAGGGGATAAGTTACATAGCCCTTGTTATGTCCAACACTTCACATGTCAGCTGCGTACCTCCATGGTGTTTAGAAAAACAAAACCAAAGAAAAAATATTCCAATTTCATTACGATTTGATGACTCCTCACAACTGCGCGCAAACAGGAAAGGAGGTGCTAATAGAGGTTGTGGAGATTGGCACTTCACCTACCAATTACATTTGCTCAAAATTTCCTAAAGCTGTTCAACAAATCCATTTTATACATATCCTGCAATCATTGCAGTTCATATGAATCCACACTTCGTTTTAAATTTCCCATTTTTAGCAACAGCGGGAGGATGCTGGCAATTGTTGAGGCGCCAGACTTTACATCTAAAAGTGCATTTGCTAGAAAGTTTCTAAGGCTTTTTTAACGAATCCAATTTGTGTATTTCTTGAAAGTTTCTGAAATTCTTTTCAGTGAGTCCTTTATCAATAGCAAGGCCATGAATCTTTTCAGAGAATTCCTCAATATCCAGTGTGCTGGGATCGGTACGTATCAGGGTTTTGAAACATTTGATGTGGCCGAGGGAGAATAGTATCGGCAGCTTTAGGAGTTAGCGAACTTCAAAACATGTCAATTAAAATATTTTTAGCTTTTAAAGCTTTTCATCCTTTCAATGTGAATCGGGAGCCTAGGCAATTCGTGAACTTAATAAATGGCCGATTGGTTATTCCAATAGTTGGCGAACGAGGAAATGTGCTGATAAAAATGAATAAAATAAATTCACGAACCAAAGCCGATTGAAAATATTTTCATTTTCATAAAGCTCCTCACTATTAAAGTTACCGAAAACAAATCACCTTCAAACTTTTGACTTTCGGGTAATTCGGAAATTTGGCAAAACTTGAGACCTTTGAACTTTTCACCCCAAAAGTAAATTTTTCACTAATTTTAAAATTTTAATAATATATTCTTTTAATTTTCCAACAGTATGAAAACTATTAGAAATATATTTTATTCTCATTATATTTGAAACTCAAACCGTCGGGAAGATGAATAATTTAATAACTCCTGACTGGAAATGAATTTTTACCCGGAAATTGGCAGTATGATGTAGAATGATACCATGAAGTTCTCTGCAAACCCGTTCTGCTCCATCTTTTGCAAAACTTTGAATTTAATGTTTTCGGTAAATCGTCGAGCGAGACCAAGAAATTTTAAAATCTTCAATCTGGGAAGGAAATTCATTCTAAAAAATGGACCACACTGTACAAAATGGAGTCAGGAAACTCCCTGTAAGATGATTTTATCCCATTCCACACAAATCTCTGTATTTAATTGTTTTCGTGGATATTGCTGAAACTGCGCAATTGCTTCTTGGTGCTAATGAAATGATGAATTAATTTTCTTTTGAGCACTTAAACTGATGCACCAAATCATCTGAGAATAATGCAATAGCTTCACAGAAACATAGTTAGACCATCAATCTGCGAGAACCTGGTGCAAAGAACTTGCGACATTGTCAATTTGCGACCATGACTGGAATCAATGAGTTGAGTTTAACAAGCCATCTAAAATCAATTAGGCATTTGCAACAAGGACAACTGACCCAAATAGGTTGTCAGGACACAGAAACTCAAAGTGGTGACACTTGTAGGCAACAAAATGTTTAAAATTTGCCAAGTTCAAAATTGAGGCCAACTGGTTCGTGGATGGCAATAAAAACACCATGATTTCTATATGAGGCCATGCTAGGGACAAAGAGGCAATTCAACATTTGTATGAGTCAAATAGAAACAAATATGAATCCATATGGCACATTACTAATCAGAAGTGGAGCTAACAACTCCAACATATTCATGTTGCTGCCTACTATATGAACCCTACGTTTTTCTTATCCACTTCATTCAGGTCAAATGAAGAGGTCGTGGATGGCCTCAACATGTGTATGGAGAGGATGGTCATTGATACAAACCTTAGAGACATCATAAATGTTGAGCTACAAATTTATAAGGGGTTAAAGGGGAGGGTGTTTTTTCAACCTCTATGCATTTTGTTTGAGAACCACTCTACAACCAAGTAAAAAATATATATGTTTAATTTTGGTTGCTTGTTTATTTAAAATTTTAGTTCCTTGTTTACTTAAACTTTTAGTTTTAAGTGTACTAAAACCCTTACAAAGATATAAATGTTAACCTTGCAAATTCGTGGTGGGAAGATTTTGGTGCAACACCTAATCTTCAAAAGTTTGCCATCCACATTTTGTTTCAACCCTATAGCGCTTTTGGTTGTGAGCATCGTTGTAGAGTGTTTTTTAGGCCATTCACACAAAATGCAACAAGTTGACTCAAAAAACACTTGAATGACCTTGTCTTTGTGCAATATAATATTTGGTTGTGTACAAAGAAGGTAGAGGGGCAGAAGACACATCATGCACTTGAACTTGATAACAACATCCATATTCAAATTGGGTTCCACAAGATGTGGATACGTTGTTGAGGACGAAGCAGCTATACCATCCAATTTGAGGACAACCATACGACGGCAACAAACTTTTTTTAAGTTTTTGCCACAAAAGAAATTTATAGTTTGTAATTTTTATTTATATTGAAACTTGAAGTTGATATGTATTGAACTTGTTTTTTGGTCTATAATGTGTACTAAACTCTAATTTTAATCTATATATGAAGGAAATAAGTAAATGTTCCTTAAACTCAATAATATGCATGTTTTTTAAGAATATTAAATTTATGTATTTTTTAATGTTCAAAAAATTTGTCATTTTATTGTTGGATTTTGTTGAGTCCCGATTTTTTTTTTTTAAATTTGGGTCAGCCAAGTTTTTGTCGAGTCCAAGTTTTTCAACTACACTCAAAACATTGTCCAAAGTCATAACAAGCAACACGAAAAATTATAGGGAAGAAGGTTTATTATTGGAGGCAAAATATGAACACAGTTTTTGGACACCATACACCATCCACTCACTCAACTTGGTGATGTAGAAGTTGGCATGCAAATCAAGTGGATCAAAGAGATCTACACCGAGATTGAGGAGATTCAAATGTTTGTGATAAATCATCGTATTTAATAAGCCATCTTCAGGTCCTCCAAGTTGGAGCTATTGAAGATAAGTTCATGAAATTTCAATATTTTATTTTATGACTTTAAGTTTGCTATAAAATTTTAATTATATCATTTACTTTTTTAATTTGTTTTAATTTTTTTACACAATATTAGGTTGCTAAGAGTCAACTTGCATCACACACAATTGTCTTGAGACGGCTTGTGAAGGTGCGAAAGACATTGACCACCACAATCATTAGTAAGTAGCCTTTGGAGTGTATGGAGGCAATCAAATTCAGAGGTTCCAAAAGCTCAAAGCATTAGTCCTGAATGATCATTGGCGGGCTCATGTGAATTATTTTTTGAGTTTTTGTAATATCCTTTGTAAAACCGTTAGCTCAAATCCAATAAAATTTTGCAATGACACAAATTGTAACTCTTTCCGATCAGCAAGTTCCCGCCATGGGCAAAGTGAGAGCATACAAAAATTAGAACAAGGACAAAGGAATTATAGCAGGATGTTGGCAGCTAGCTGACCAACTTATAAACAAAGTGCAGAAGCAAGACCCATGTAATGTCCCCTTTTAGGATATTCTTGATCTCTTAACCTACACACAAGAATAACTTCTAGAAAGGAACATTAGCAATCTTAGAGATCAATAATGAGATCAATACGTAATAATTAAAGTTAGTGACATCATGATCATAATTGATAACAATGAACCAATAAATATATCCAATTATATATTTTCTCATACTTATTCTTTTACCATATTTAGGCCTCATGATATACTTCGAGAATGGCGATCATCATGCCAGGTCGTTAATCCAACCTAATCATTTACCCTAGCGGACGCGGGGATTATACTTGTTAACGCGCTGGATAACAATGCTCCACTACCATAGGCCCAAGGATTTCATGCTCACCCGGCAATTCTTCACCACTTGGCTCAAGGGTTTCATGCTCACTCGGCAATTCTTCACCACTTGAGAGTCACTTACCGTGTAAGACTATTAATAATAATAAACTGCCCTTCCGTAACGGCCCAAACGTCCTCATAGGGCTCTAGACAAGATTAATGACGTGGCAAGGTCCGCTCATCCCTAGTATATCATGAGTATAATTATTTAAGGTTAGCGAGATCGTACCGATATGAGATTTGTCTTCTCGACTGATTTGAGATAGTCTAGTGATCCTATGAATCACGAAGATATTACTTTCTTATGAATATTGTTCCTTCCATGGAAACTAGATAAGATACCATTACTATTGGATGGATAAATATATATGTGGCAATATGCTATCTTAGTAGATTTATCTCAATATATATGTATTCATTCCTTGGTTGGATTGCCCATAATAATGCTTATATAATAATGTTATTGATTGATAGATAATGGCTGATATAAATACCTTATAAAGTTGGGACTGAAGGATAATATGTTGATGATTGGAATAAATGATATCAATATGAGAGATTGCTTAATGCTGTTAGATCACTGCTGCTTATATAAGAAATATCAATTGATTTTGGACTGATGCTGAGTTGATGATGGATTCGCTCGATCTGTATTTTACTGTGTTTGAGATTGCTTGATGGATAGATTGGTGATGGGTAGATGCTGTGTATTGATGACTTGATGCTGATGAGATAGGAATGAATGATTGTGCTTGGATGTTGATGGTATCATTTGTATGTCTTCCAACTTCTATATATACCTTCAATCTTTCATGAAGAGAGACAACACTTCACAATGGATGCATTCTTTCCAATAGACATGTCCTTTTGTTAACAAACTTCTTTATGCTACCCTTCTATTAGTTTCTGCCTTTAATGCTTGATTTCCTTCCTCAATTGCTGCCCATAAATAATGATCTCTATATTGCCTCATGATGTTCTTAACCCTTCAACATTACCGCTGCTTATCATTATCTAATGCTTGATCGATATTTGATCACTATTTTATTTATCACAAATGCAGACCGTTCTTTTTTGACCGCTTCTATAATCCTTCTCCTTATCATTAATCGCTTATTATAAATGGCATGTGATATATAATCCCTTCACACATGTTAATTGCTGCATAATATATAATGATCGCTGGCTTAATCAATATTTATCATGAGTGTTGTTTTTATCAATTCGTGGCTAGTTTTGTCTTATGAATTATATATATTCGCTGCCCTTTGCATAAATGGATTGCTGTTCCTTATCCATCGTATCATATTATATCACTTAATAATGGTTGTCTATCTTAATCACTGACCCATATCAATGATTCCCTAAATAAGAACTGATACCCTTATTTTATCAATGCTTACTTTAACAATAATTCATTTGGGTCGATCTTATGATCACCACTGCCAACATAATAGTAGTTATAATAATATTTAATTTACTATATATTTATATTAATAATTATATTTGTTATTTATATTTATTTTATATAATAGTATATTCAATTATATAAATATATTATATATTAGAATATTTATAATATTTAGTATGGATTTTAATATCATTCATATCTTTAATTTGAATGAATAATACATAATCGATTCAATTATAAATTAGCAATATAGGGACATGACAACCCACTGGCAAATTACAAGCAGAATCTGATCAAGCCAAAATGGGTTGATTGCATGCGGATCCAATCAATGCCAAAAAGAGATATTCAAACAATGTCAAATTGGCAGATAATGAAATGCACTAGTCTAGCGGTGAACCAACCAAAACCTTCTTACAATATGAAAGCAAGATCCAGCGATACAACCGTCCAAGATCTTTGGAATTAAATAACCAAAGCTACTGGCGATAAACCGACCGGTTTGCAATATATGATGAGCATTAGCAAGTGTAAGGTTGGTTGGGGGATGGTTTCTGTTGATTGTGGGGCGGGGATGTTGTCTGTTGGTTGTGGGTGTTGGTGGGTGGAGGGCATTTTGTGGGTGGTAGTGATTGTAATGGATCCGGACCTTCCTTCCAATTGTTGGATGTTGGGAGGACCTTAAAGGTTGGAGGGTTGGTTGGAGGGCATTTTTTGGACCTTCCTTCCAATTGTTGGATGTTGCGAGGACCTTAAAGGTTGGAGGGTTGGTTGGAGGGTTGGTTGGAGGGCATTTTGGATTGTTGGAGGGCATTGGAGGGCATTTTTCCCTGCTGCCTATGTACTGATAAGATTTTATAAGATTTTGACAGTCCCTCGTTCTTCGTTTATATTGAGATTTTGTCAAACACTTATCTATCATTCTGAATTTGAGAGCATTTTATCAAATAGTTTTCCATCATCCATTAAGTAAGCATTTTGTCAAACAGCTGGGAACAAGTGCAGAAAATTAATTACCAGATTATGTGATCCTCATGAGAGAGTTTGCTGATATTATTTGATGGGCTGCATGTCTGAGAAATAGAAGAAAATAATCACCTTATAGAATCACTTGATAGCTGCAACACATCTCTGAAATGTATGGTCTCATAAACTGAAGTATGGTCCTTTATGACCTGTACACCCTTCAAGAGAATGAACCAGGAGTTACATAAGATCAGAAACAAGGCTGTGAGGTCTGTTGTAGCAGACTGTATGCCCAGAATATTATGCAATGCCCAGCCAATACAAGGCTGCACCCAAAAATAAGTCCAGGTTGGCAACCGGAAAAATAGCAATCCGCACCCAGCTCTCATATAACAGTGATTTTGATTTGTATGACCAAAATTTGGATAAAAAGGTACATTACACCTAAGTCACCGGATTCGCCAATTTTTGGCCAAGAAATTCAAAAATCGGCAGATTTTTAATAAGTCTACAAAAATTGTTGGAATTCGTAAAAAAATCGTACGGCATTTTTTTCGGTTCGTTTTTTAATAAAAATATAAAAAAAAGCGCTCATCTAAATAAAATTTAATACGCCGCGGATGAGTCTAGAGTTTAGAAAAATTTCCGGCGTGAATTTTATTTACAGTGTGAAACAGTACCGAGCACTATAATGCTCACATTATCTCTAGAGTTTAGAAAAATTTCCGGCGTGAATTTTATTTATGACGTGAGATGGTACCGAGCACTATAATGCACACATTATCTCTAGAGTTTAGAAAAATTTCCGGCATGAATTTTATTTACGGCATGAGACAGTACCAAGCACTATAATGTGAGCAATATAGTGCTCGGTACTGTCTCACCCCGTAAATAAAATTCACGCCGGAAATTTTTCTAAACTATAGACTCGTCCGTTGTTCCTATCGGCGTATTCCTTAAACCTCCTACGGGTGCAAGTGCTAGTTATATTTTTATTTTGTTTTTTAATTTTAAGTTTTTTTTAATAAAATTTAGATTTTTTGATTTTGTTTTTTAAAATTTAAAGTTAAAACTTAAAAAGGTATATTTAATATATTTTTTGTTTTTATATTTTTAAAATAAATCTAGTATTTATTGAATTTATTTTTTAAATTAAAATATAAATTTAACATATTTTTATTTTGATGTTTTTTAAAATAAAATTAGTAATTGTTTTATTTTATTTTTTAAGTTAAAATATAAATTAAATATATTTATTTTTATATTTTTAAATTAAAACTAGTATTAAAGTTTATTATGGTTTATAAATGTGGTATCTGTTTAGCAATGTTTTGTGTATTTATTATATATAATATATTTTAAAAAATTCAAATTTATGTAAGGCGAATTTAATCACGAATTTTTTTTTCCATGTTTTTCCTTGCCGAATTTATTCCGAATTTCATGGTTGTCGAACCTGGTGACTTAGCATTACACAATGATATGCCCCTCCTTATGATGTGCGACTGATAGATAAAGTAGCATGAGTTATCACAATAGAGCGGCCAGCATGAAATTAGAGTTTTTAATCATAATAAACTAATCTCTGAGGAGCTGCAATGGGAAGTTTAAAGGTAATTAGTCTTATTCAGTCAGCATACAAAGCATTCCAAGAGGTGTGGCTGGGAAATACCACCAAAGGCTGTGTTATTCAGCAACACATAAAACACCCAACCTCCAATCACTTTTTAGAAATCACTTCCACTCAAATGTTACGGCAGCTGAAAACAAGTTTTAGTTTAATCTTTCATACCGAAAAGTGTACGGCACTCCTATTCCACCTTTATGAAGAGTTTTAAACTTGTGTGGCTCTTCCACATAAGACAAAAGATGGTTTCAATAAGGTACGGTCTGTATAGATGAAAAAGGTAAGTCTCTTTCAAGAGCCCTCTACCTCTTCAAAATCATATAATAAGATTTGCTTGCAAATAAGCAAAAAAAAGAAATATATATATATATACCAAAGCCACAAATTTACCACAGTTCCACAGGGATGCGTCCCCCCCCCCCCCCCCAGAAATGCATCCGTCCACGAGACAAGGACGTTTCCAAGACGGGGAGACGTCAAGGAAATGTCCCCCCATCATCCCCCAGTTTCACCGCTGACTCCGAAACATTTCGGTTTTGGGGGGACTTCTGGACGTCTCGGAGACTTCCATGCGTCCCCCAAAATGGAAACGTCCCCCTTAAAATGCAATAAAAATTTATTTATTTTTTAAAACAATACCTAAAACTAAAAAGCTAATTAGAGGATGATTAGATCATTAGAGGCATCAGACCATTAACCATTTTGGCATTTACTATTTACTATTTTGTTTTTGAAGTTTGAACTTTGAACATTGTTAATTGTAATTATGAATCATGATTATGAAATTCGAATTATGAAACATCTAGTTCTCGTTCCAATGTCTATTAAGTATATTTTCATTTTGATTTCCATTGTTTCAATGTTCACTAGTTCAATGGAATCATTGCAATGTGTTTAAACTCTAGACTTTACTTATTAAGTTATTCCTTAGGCTTCTACAGGTATACATCTTTTTATTACTAATTTTTCAAGTACTTTATGTATTTCAGCACACTGCTCCCCCGCCACCCCCGCCGCCCCCAAACTTAGACCCCCCGCCCCCGTCCCCGAAACCCCGTGGAACTATGAAATTTACACACACAATAAACTAGTAATAACACATTAGATTTTTATATTTTCTGACATAAACTACACCACATAGCAACATGAAATCAGGTAAGTCACAAAACAACACTACAAACCCACTCGAAAAATCCTCTGCAAACCCAAAATATTAAACATCTGGAACAAATCATTCAGCTCAAAGGAAATTCCTAGATGGAATTTTTCAAATGACTAAGAAGGCTTTCATCCTCGAAACCATTCTTGCCAATAAGGTTTCTGTCCTAGGCAAAGAAAGATGAAATAAGTTCAATCTTAAACGAAGGTTTTGGTTTATAAAATTCGTGTAACCTATTCCAATGCACAACTCCTCATTTTATAGGCACAATGAGGGAATAAAATATTGTTTCCATTTATTTTCACTTTTCCCTTGAATAATAAAATAAAATGATTGTTCAAAAAAGTGTCCTTTTAAAATAATCACTTTTGTACCACCACACCTAGCGACACTTTAGAAAACAACTTAAGTCACCTTTTAAAGTCACTTTTTTCGACCCTTCAAATAATTAAAAATAAATTGTCTTTTAATTTATAACTCAAAGGTACTTTTTCGACAACTTAATTTTTAATTATTTAATTATTTTCAAGGTCTTGAAAAAGGGGACATTACAATTTCACCGAGCCCATCATGAGTCTGATTAGGTCTTCCAATATAGATTGGCTATGTTTGAACCACATATATGATGATATGGACTCCATGATAGAAAAAATAAAGGTCATAATGGTGGCCAAGGAGAATGACCCCATAGAAAACATTTTTCAAACAAGTGCACAAAATCATTGTTGATTGCTAGAACAAGATGACCACAACCTTGCATCTCCTAACATTTGCTTTGATGCCCAAATATTATAACATAGAGATACCTTCTTTGCCTGGGAGGGTGGAATCATAAAGAGACGTTGAAGTTAGTAATGGGTACGAGACAACACTCACTCCTCTTCCCAGATCCAAATGTAGAGAACAAAATTTTGAAATGAGTTTGTCACTTGTATGACTTCAAGAAATCACAATCTTGAGACAAGTACAAGAATGCTCATACATAGTGTTACCTCAATGATCTAGGCTCTATTTCCCTATAGCCTCTAGGTATGCATTTTTTATTTTTTAACTTTCTTACTTTTCTTTGGCGGATACATATTATATTTTATAATTGCAAATGTTATATTGATTTTATCTCCAATCTCAACAAGTTGCGCATTTTTATTCAATTGAGCAGAACTAGAGTGCATACTCTTTTATCCACTTAATTAAGTGCAACCAATTGGCTACGAAAAAGGCTAAGGAGTTGGTCCATGTGCATTCCAACTTGCATCTCCTATCACATAGGAAGACAAATCAAAGGAGGGGGGGTGATGATGAATTGGTATGTAACCCTTGAGTCTACTGACTCGGGTGCTTACGTTGCATAGCTTGCCATAGTCTCTATAAAGGATGACGAGGCTCCTACATAGGACTTGCATAGTGCAGCTAGTGGAAGTAATGCTACAGCTGCCTGTGGTTAAAACGAACCAAGTGATGACATTGATGCTCTCAACAAAGAGCAAGATGAATATTATAGATTGTTAAAAAACTTGCCATATTGGCAAACCCATACCCGAACCGGCAACTTAGCTGAGAAACACACTTGGCAATACAGTCATATCACATTTAATTGATGCCATCAAGGTTGAGCTTGTAACATGCCTTGGTCGGCAGCTAGCCATGCCACTAGAGGATAAAAGATCAAGGATTAGGAACAACTAACGACACTATGCCATGAATTAAGTGAAGTAAGCTCAAGGAGATTTTAGGCATGTTTACAATTAGAATACAAAAAGGTAGTGACTAAAATGTGAAACCAAAAACCTTACAATGATCCTCGAGGCACACTTTAATTCATCCTTCTCTTCATTACAGCTTTCAGTTGTGGAAAGAAAGGTGGATCACCCCCCTAGAATAACAAGAGATCCTGAAGGGGTCATGATACAGAGATTATACTGCTATGTGGAGATGCGTCCTAGTTCTTCCTTCGACTGAAGCATGATCAGGTGTCTGAGAATAGTTTAGGAAACTTGTTACAATCTGTACCACTCCCCGAGTGACACTCAAACTTAATAGTGATCACTGTGGGGTGACATAACTACAATTCGGCTCCTAACACTGGAGAGAATACAGGGATTTTATGCCAGACTCTTCTATATCTTGCAGTTTATATTATTCTAGCTCAGCTCCTCTTGCTGTATTTTAATTTTTTGATGGTTATATTCATTAAGATTTACATTTTTCTTTTAAATTTTGTTGTGTGGAAGATGATTTAACCATTATTCTCGTTGCCAAAACTACAAGATGAACTTTTGTGTACAATGTTCTGGACTAAAAACTCTAAATGAAATTTTGTTCGACATATCCATAAATTGCAAAAACAAAAACATTAACTCTAAAACCACTAAAATACCATCTACTCGAAACACAAGCTAGCGATTATAGATTCTTAAAGTTCCTACAATTTCAATAATTCTCATCTTTTCCATGATGTTAAATATCTGAATATGAAATGGAAGAACATAGAGAGCAAGGAAATACCTCCCAAACTTTTGTGTATTTTGCTGCTGGTACTGGCTGCTGAGTAGTAGTGGCAGTTGATGGCAACTGAAGATTACCAGCAGAAGTATTACCCACTCCAAGTCCTTGTAAATTACTTAGTTGAACCGACTGATTTAAACTAGGTTTGGGGACCATTGTTCCTGCACCAGAGCTTATTCCAACAGGTCCCATACCAGCCAATACATTTTGGCTCATTCCCATTCCACTCTGTCCAATTAAAGATCCTGTGGCCATTCCTCCATTGACCATCCCTGGAACGGATTGTCCCATACCAACAGCTCCCTGTGTGCCATTAATACCAGTATTAACAGAAGATACTGATTGTCCAACACCTAGGCTTGCAGTGCCAGCACCAAATGAATTTTGTGAAACATTTGGAGCCATCTGCCCAACTCCCACCATGCCAACAGACGTGCCAGCAGATGTCAATCCTGGCTGTCCTGTCACTTGAACATTCTGAGGAGTTGATATTGGTGTCGAGCTCATTCCATTAGCAAGCAAATTAGATGCTTGCATACCCACTGGAGCAATGCCTGTTTGCAGCCCTAAAGTACTCGCTCCTGGTAAAGCAGCTGAAGGCAAGCGTGAGTGTGAAAGATTGTTCAACAAGTTTACATTTGTGGTGGAAGCTGGTGAAGTACGAAGCTGCTGTGATGCATTGCCAGCAATTGATTTGAAATCCTGCCCATCTGTTGCATCTATGTTTGCTTTTGTATCTTGAGTAGAAAGAACTGAAGATGAAGAATATTGGCCAGGAGCTCCTTGTGAAGTACCGTGTAAAAGTGAGCCAGAAGTTATATGAGGCAAACCAGGTGCTGATGTCAGAGATACACTGGAGGGAACCTCCTAGCCCATCAGAAACAAAGAAGTACAATCAATAATACAACAAACCATGTTATTCAGATATACATTGTGTAAAGCATTGAAAGAAAACCCAAGTAGTACCGTTTTCACAGTTCCTGCAAGAATTGTTCTGTTTGTTGCCTGTGGATATCCCGTCATGACTCCATTCACTGGAAAATATGAGAAATTATTATTCTTCCAAGTATCAGTCAGATTACCCATTTCAGCAGAGAAAATAACAGCCAAGGATGATTTCTCATCTTAGTCCTGTGCTGTTTCCTTCTCCATAGTACTATGAAAATTTCCACAAAGAAAATGGTTCCATTTTCATTTAGTACTTGGTAACAGTTTGCTCATACTAAATCTTAAAATTACCTCCATATGGTGCAAATCAGATGGAGTATCTATTACAATGCATGAAAAGCTCAATTACTGCACCAAACCCATCTTTATTTCAACCAGGTAAAAATACTAAATATATATAAAATTTATTTGCAAAATCAGATATCCAGGCCTTCATAAAGTTCAAGGTAAAGATAGAGCTGTCATTTGAATATAGGCATTAACAAGAACAAAAGATTATTCTTACCACAACTTATCGTTTTTACTTTTGTATTGTTAGCCAGTTGTGCCGTATCATTGAAAACCCATTACCACAAATCCACTGCACTCTACTTTATTTGTGCTTATGTTGCATTTCAATCAATGGACTCTACCACATAAACTTGAATAATCTGCAAACTAACATTTTAGAAGTTTTGCAACTCATATGATATATGTTGTTGAGCTTCTTACCATTATCTTACTTTACCCATTTCAGGAATACATAAGTTCTGCGAATCAAGAAATTAAACAGAAAAACATGGGCACCACAACCTAAATTAAGGCATCTCTGCCTGAGAGGTAGCTGGGATATCAAAGAATGAAGTCCCTGAAGACTTGTTAAAGTGTGGTTACAAGAAGCTAAGGCTCAGGCCTTGAATGTAGGGCACATGAATCTGTAGCTTAAGTTTTTGTGCTGGTGACACTAATGGATCAAGACAAATTCAAATGTCATCACTCTTCAATTCCTTTAGGCCAAAGTGGCCCGCAGGACCTATAAAAATGTGTTTTCCTTGTTTAGAATATTGCTTCTACAACTTTTAGTTTTAGAAATAACTACCCAAGCTTTGATAGACTGTCTTGGTTAAATATATCATGAACTAGATTATGATTACTGTTAAAATTCAGCAAATAGTATGCAGATTCTGCACCTATAGGGTTTGAAGCAAATAGTCTAACTTAACCTTCAATCAAACCTGAAATTATGAGTGCACTATACTACATACACAAACTTCTGAAAGTACACATAATAGAACAATACAACTGAAATCAAAATTCTGCAGTTGCTGGAAAAGAATATTATTATTCTAGAAAAATTCTGAATACATAAGATGGACGTCACAAGGTCATAAATGACCCATGAACTTGGCACTTCAAATAGAACAAAGCAACCTAGATTTTAAATTGTCTTTCATCACAAAAAAAAAATCTAAAAATAAGCCAACCACCCAGAATAAAAATAATAAAAGCAGCGTCTTAAAAAAGTTTGCAATCTGTCCAGAATAGAGCAGAAAACAAAGGTTCGTAGTCTGTTCAGAATAGAACAGAAAACAAAACATTAATATGTGCCCAAAATAAATCTACACTCCAACTAATGATAGAGCCTAAAGTCAGCAACTTTGACTTTTAAAAATAGTGCCTTACATTAAGACAAAATGTATGCCTAAGATAATCCTAAACCTGGCACCTAATACAGCAATTAGAAATTCTAATAAAACTTGATCCAACTTTGATTGTCAAAGTAAACCACTGTAGGCTCCAACATCTAATTAGTAACTTCTGTCATCAACTTGCAAAGCCAAATAGCCTCACAACTAATAGAAGAAGTTGCTCTGTACTTAATTTCAGTAGAACTTAATGCTATAACTGCTTGTTTCCAGTTGAACAAATATTTCATTCATGGCCCTAAGTGGAAACAAAACCCTGAAGTGTGTTTTTCCTAGCACAAGCATCACCTACTCGATCTGAATCTACAAAACCATGCAACATTAACCCTTCATCTCAATTCTCCAGCATACTTCAACCCACAATGAATTGTGTGTTTCAAGTATCAAAACACATGTTTTGAAGCAATCCAGTAAACTTGTCTTGGCTCAACCATAAACTAACTTAATGTGTTTACTGCAAAACAAATATCAAGTCTAATATTTACCAAGTACATTAGAGAACCTTTCAATCACCTATATACAAACATACCCACCAAATAAAATTATAAACTTGCAATCAACTTCAAATTTGGAATCAACAGAGTAGCAAAGGACTTACAGTCCAATGTCTGAAATCTTTTTAGAATTTCTACAATATACTTCCCTCGACTTAGGAAGATTCCTTTTGTACGTTGCCATACTTCAAGACCCATAAAGCCAATATCTTACATGTCAAATTCAGATGCCAGGTCCCTCTTGCACCATACAATGAATTTCTCATTACTTCTTGTAAAAGATTATTCACATACAAAACTAAAACCAGTAGATTAGATTTATCAAATAAATAATAAAGATTAGGATCAAGCACAAGGTGCTTGCTTCAGCCCATACAGAGCATACTGCACACATGGTTATCCCACCCATGCACCTCAAATCCTCTTGGCTGATTTATATAAAGTATAAACTTCTTCTTCTATGTTGTCATTTAGAAAAGTTGTTTTTAATCCGCCTGATAGAAAAGCCAACCAAAATTGGATGCAAGGAACATAATTATCCTGACATAAGTGTACCTTGCAACTGAAGCAAAAGTCTCATCATAGTCAACTCCCTCTTTACGAGAGAAACCATGTGTAACAAATCTAGCCTTGACCTTTTTCTATGCTCCCATTTTTTACATGCTTCACTTTGTACAACCATTTTGGATCAATCACTGACTTCCCATGAGGTCTTAGCACATTATTCTGAATAATGGAGTTACAATCCTCTACCATGGCATCTCACCATACCTGCTCTGAGTTTGCCTCCTCAAAAATGCAAAGCTCAATTACTTACAATCACTGATGGAAGACATTGAAACAACATAACTTGGAAACTTCTTAAGAAGATGGCTCACTCTGAAAGAAGTTTTAGATGCTCCTACTTGCTCTTGTGCCTCCTGCAAAGCTTGGGGTAAGTCATTTAGGAATTGAGGCTAAGGTAACTTTAGCCTTACTAGAACTTAGCTGATTAGCGCTAGAGACTGTTGTATCTTGCTGATCAGAACTTGGAACAACAAGCTGTTCACTATCCTCAACCTATATGGGAGGCTCTTGAGGCTTAGAGGACCAAGCATCCTCATCAAATTTAACATCTCTGCTCACTACCATTTTTCTTTGTGATGAAGCATAGATATTGTATGTAGATTCTGCACCTCTAGGGTTTGAAACAAACTTTCTAACTTAACCTTCAATCAACCTGCAATTTTGAGTGCACTAACTTACATAGACAAACTTCTAAAAGTACAAATAATAGACCGATAAAACTAAAATCAAAATTTTGCAATTGCAATCTAAAGATAACAGATAATGTGAAGGATGCAAAGGAGACAGATTAACTATTGAAAAAGGCTGCAAAACTAGGATTGACATTGCTAGGAGGCCACTAGGGTTTGGGTGGTCATTGCAACTGCTACTGTGTGGCTCCCCTTGGGATGACTGCTTCCTTACATGGCCTTTTAAGTAGGGTTCCTTGTAACTTTTTGTCTAATTTTGAAGCTGCAACAATTGGGTTTGGAGGTCAACAAGAGGCTATCCACAAAAAAGTCTTTGTTGTGCTTTACAGCTGCCACCCCTGGTCTTTGGCATCCATGGTTGTGTTTGGAGGGGGCCCAAAGGGCCCCCTTCTTTTTCCATTTAAAGATGCTGTTCAGGCTAATGAGCCCACAGCCTCTGGTCACAAAAATGCCATCACTTTCCAAATGCAAGCCACGAACGATTGCAAATCCGATCAGAAAATTGAAAATCGCCCTCGATCTAATGGTTGCCTACAAAAGAGTGAAGATCAGCCCATTCTTGTTATCAATCCAAATGTGATTGTAGACAATGTGTTATATTTGTTTGAGCATACTCTAATCCACAAGTTTATGGGTATCAAACTCTCGTTGCCCTTCCCAGAGAATTGGGCTAGTCAAACTTGGCAACCCTAGGGTAACATGGAGATTATTTTGGCTACGAATAGATTTTTTGTGGTCTTTCCAAGAATGGTTGATCACAATATGACATTTGAAGGAGGCCCTTACGTTTGCAATCAAGCAAGTTTATTCATCAAACGTTGGCATGTGGGTTTTAATCTTGTGAAAGAGCTCCCCTCACAAATTCTAATTGGATGCGTCTCTTTCAACTACCTATGGAATTCTAGAGATCTGACATTCTTCAATCCATTGTTGTGGTCCTCGAAAAAACCGTGGGTTCCTCACATCTCAAATTGGATAGTAAGGTAACTACTTATGCCCACATTTGTGTTAAAATCTATCTTAATAAGCCTCCTCCTGATTCTCTAGAAATCAGATTGGGCAACATCCAATGGATTCAACAAATGGATTATCAAGCCCTTCCCTTCTGTTGTTGAATTTGCCATGCTATAGGGGCACTTACAAAGGAATTGCCCGCAAAGAGTTACAACTCCCTCCCAGCTACTACCAGACAACTTTGTAGCAAAAGCTATAGCAAAAACCCCAACCGATGCTGATGAATTAGATCTATAAGGCATGCCTAAGAAAACCCACAATAGAGGAAGGCCATTGACTCACTAGAAACGAAACTTACCAGAAAGAAAGTTTAATAATAGATTTGTGGTCAAAGAAAATTTTGAAGAATAGGGGCCTTCTATGGCTGAGTAGCTCCCAATAGTCCAAGAATCGGATCTAGGCAATCCTATTGCATCTTCCCACCTGGCAAAAACTCGTGATAATTTTGAATTGTAAATATCCCTAAATGTGAGTATTCCTGCCTCTCCCAGACGCATTGAAGAACTTGCCATGCATCAAGAAGTTGATAATGTGGTTACCCCTATGATCATTAACTCTCCTTTCACTACAAATGATCTCATTGAAAATACCTTTAATTTTGTCTTGCCAAAAGGATCTCTGCCCCACAGATCAAAAGATGATTCTAAGAAGAAAGCTACACTTCTTTTAGGCCTTTAGCAAAAGAATCTCAAAAAGAATGCCTCAGATAAGGCTTCCAAAACTAGGAGAGTGAAGAGGATTGGGAAATCCCTAGTGGAGTTTGGTGTCATTCACACACTAGATGTTGGCTTCTCTACTCCCCACAAATGATTGTTATTTCATGGAATACTAGGGGTTTCAGTAGCTCCCGTCATCAAAAAATTGTTTGATACCTTATTCAAGAGCATAAGCCCAATATTATTTTTTCTACAAGAAACAAAACTCTTTATTGGTGAAATGGCCTCCATCTCCTCTAAGCTTTGGAAAAGTAGCCCATGCCAATGTATTGGGGCTCAAGGATCTTCAAGCAGTCTAGCTTGCTTATGGGATCCTCGTCGCCTTACTCCCTCCATGTGGATAGTTGGTAGACATTCTCTCTCCCTAGTCGGCTCCTACTTTGAATCTGGTAGTTCCATATTCCTAACCAATATCTATGCTCCTAGGATTTTCAAGGTAAGAACCTCCTTTGGACTCACATTAGATTTGTCCGCTCTTTGGTACCTTACTCTCCCTGGATCACAACAGGAAACTTCAATTCTATTCTTTGTCTAAATGAAAAGCTAGCGGGCTCTAATTGCTTGGATCCTTCTTCCTATTTGCTAAGAGAAAATGTGTCATTTCATAATCTTGTTGATGTTAACCCCGAATCTAATCTTTTTACTTGAAATAAGAGAAGGTGTGGGTTAGATTCAATCTCTGAGCATATTGACAAATTTCTGGTTAATGATTGCTGGTTGGGTGATTCTTTAGTCTCTTCTTCGGATACTCTGCATTGGAATAGATCAAATCATTGGCCTATCAAATTCTCTTCCTCCCTCTTTTCCAAGTGAAAAAGACACCCTTTAAGCTTCAACTAATGTGGCTTGGAGATTAGACGATTCATGACCACATCATTGCCTAGTGATTGGAGGTGACGCCCCCTTTAGGTACTACTATGTATTCTTTCTTCAAAAGACATCAATTTGTGAAGCTTACGCTCAAACAATGGAATAGATCATATTTTGGAAACAAATTCTGAGAAAAAGAAATAGGTCCAAGAAGAACTAGATATCACTTTTCAAATCAAGGAGAAGGGTATGACTAGGGATAGTCTTCTTAGGGATTCTTCCCTCTCTAAAGAGTTGCATGAATGACTCCTACGGGAGGAAGCTTTTTTGAAATAGAAATCAAGAATTGATTGGTTGCAAGAGGGAGATAGGAATACTTCTTTCATAATTCTATCAAAGATAGGAGAGGTGGAAACATTATTTCTAATCTTATCTTTGAACAAAGAAATTTTATGTCCTCTTTTGATGATATAAGTAGGGAAGTGGGTCTTCATTTCTCATCCCTTTTCCATGAATGTGGTCCTCTCGCCATGGAAGATGAGCAAGTAATTTTGGATTTTGTTCCTCCTCTAGTCTTTGCGGATATGAAGAATTGGTTTATGAGTGCCATCTCTGTTGAAGACCCTGAACAAGTTGTGTTTTAGATGAAGAAAGGAAAAACTCCTAGTCTCAATGGTTTTCCCATTGAATTCTTCCAAGTGTTTTGGGATATCTTGAAGCTTGATCTTTTGGAGATGGTTCGAAGGTCCCAGACTAATAAGCGGATGCTCAAAGCACTCAATACCACTTTTCTAGCCTTGATTCCTAAAAAGGAGGCTGCCGATTCAATTGATTTGTTTCATCCTATTGCTCTCTACAATGTCACCTATAAGATCATCACCAAACTCATTATGGATCGCCTGAAGCGAATTATGGATTCCCTCATCTCTCCTGAGCAGGGTGGGTTTGTGAAGGGTCGCCAAATCATTGATGGTATTGTTATAGCCACTGAGACCATTCATTATATGTCCCATTCCAAAGATAACGCTATGTTTGGGTATGTCCAAAGCCTATGATAGGGTTAGATTGTCTTTTCTTAGGAACACTATTAAGGCTTTTGGTTTTTATTCAAAATGGATCGATTAGGTGATGAGTCGTATGGGCTATGTTTCGATATGTCCAAAGCCTATGATAGGGTTAGATGGTCTTTTCTTAGAAACACTCTTAAGGATTTTGGTTTTTGTCCAGAATAGATCGATAAAGTGATGAGTCGTGTGGACTTTCCTTCCTTCTCAATCTTAATTAATGATATTCCCTCTCCCCTCTTCTCTACCTCCAAAGGGTTGCATCAAGGTGGCCCCTTATCTCCTTACCTCTTTATCCTTATGATTAAGGTCTGGGAAGATTGCTAAAGAACCGAAAGACAAATGCTTGCATCCAAACGTTGGTCTACTACACAGGATCTAGACCCTCAAACTCATCTTCAATTTGTTGATGGCACGGATTTGATGGGTGTTGCTTTGATTCAAGAAGTTGTCAATCTCAGGAAAGCTTTGGATTATATTGATGTGTTTGGTCAACAAATCAATGAGGACAAGTCCAATATCTTCTTTAATACCCCAATAAGCATCTAGCAGAGAATAGCTCTTATTCTTCATTTCAAAATAGGGCAGCTTACGTTTGATTATCTTGGCATTCCCTTATCTATTGTTAATATTAAAAGGGATCAATGGAAGAAGATTATTGACAGATTTAGAGTGCATGTTAATCATTGGACCTTCTTATGGCTATCATTTGTCAGCCGTCTTACTTTGTTAAAGTTTGTTTTGCAAGCTCTGCACATCTACAAATTCCTTGTTCTATCTACTCCCAAAAGCATTCTCAATGAATTTGATACTCTCTCCAAGAAATGTGTATGGGCGAGCACCTTAGATTTTCAAAAATGGAGCCTAATTAGTTGGGACCAAGTGTATAGACCTAAGCAAGATGGTGGCTTGGGCCTTAGGCAGAACGCTTTCATTAGCCAAGCTTTAGCTGCTAAGCTTTATTGGAGATGGTGTAAGTTTCCAGCGCAGTCATGGGCTAGAATTCTTAACTTCAAATACTTGGGGAAAGTTTTTGATTTTGAAATCCCAAGGATGGACTTGGTTGGACATGGCTTGGTGATTTGGAATACTCTTATGGGGCTTCGCTTGTAAAGGATGATCTTTTCTGGAATGATGCTTGGGATCTTCACCCTCAATCCTCTCTTCTTTTCCTCTCCTTCAACCTTTAACCCTTGCCTTTAGAGCGGCGAGATGTACTAGCATTGTTGATTTTAAGAGTACTCTAGAAGTGGGGAGGTCCTTGATCTAACACTAGAAAGATTCTAGCAACTAGCTTAAAGGGGGAACTCTTGAACCATGGGCCACCCTATCTTCTATTCTTGTGGTTTGGCTATGTTGCTCCTGTTAGAGTTGGCTATGATTGTAGCCACCCAAGATCTAGGACTTTATGAAAGCACAAGAGAGATCAAATGAGAGAATAATTCTATTCTATCAATGAATGCAAAAAATTATTACAATGTACATGATATGCCTTGCTTATAAAGACAAGGATGAAATGTAAGATGCTGTAGTCATGTGACAAGTGTCTTAATCCTATGACATGTGACATCTATAAGATAAGATGCCAACTATCAACAACTAGAAACATCTAGTAGACTCACTAAGTCAACTTAACATGTGAATTATGTGTGATGTGTGAATATTATTTAACTAATAAATAGTTAAATAATATGAATTATTCACACAAGAGGTAAACCGGATAGGTAATAACCCTATTCACACCAACACCCCCTTAAGGGCAACTTAGGGAGTAGCTGACTAAAGCAAGATGCAATGATGGATGAAGATGGGTCCCAGCTACAAGGCCATGTTAGGTACCCATGTACAAACAATTCTCTCACAAACGGAGTAAAGGAGAAAAAGCCGTAGGAAAAAAACCCCTCTCCAAAAGAGAGAAAAACATGAAAGTGAAAGAAGTGATAGTAGGAGGACTCAACATGACCCCCCAAGGACAACTTCTATCACATATATACAATCAAATACCCCCCCATAGGAGAGCAAGAGTGAGACTATAAGTCCCCCCCACAATGAAGTAGCTCATGTGCCGATGGTGAATGCCTGAAGATGAACGCTGGAAAGTCTCTTGGACCTACAAAAAACATTTCTCCCCTTAGGAAGAAACTAGTCCAAAGGCTGATGTAGACGAAACTCCATCTCCAAGAAGAGATATGAGGGAAGAAAACTCATGATGGATATCTCGGAAAACTACTCAAATGTCCACATGTCAGAATCAATGAATGGCACTAAACAATGAGGTGTGACCAATCCAAAATCTTGGGTAGACTCATGAAGAACAACCTCCAAAGACAAAGTAGATGGGATAACAGTTGTGTTGTAACTGTCATCAAAGATGACAGATATCCCCTCAAGCGTGTCCTCCAAATTTGCAATATGAGATTCACAAAACAAATCTGATATACCTACCAAGAAAGTATCCCACAAAGCTGTGTCTTCAAGACCTGAATGATCCCTGCTCAACTAAAGTAGAAGAAACCATGTTGATGTCGATCTCTAAAGAAGCGGGACGTTGAGGTGATGGAAGCTCAGCACTAGTCTCACAAACCAAAGTGGATGAAAGAATACCAAGGTTCAAGTGACCAAACTTCTCAAAAACATGATTCACAATTGATGCATGAGTGTGAATATCAATCAATGGATCTACAACATAATCAAGAGCAAACTGGGAGAATGTATACAAGCGAGATGCATGATCAGCCACCCCAATAGCAATGATATCTCTACTCTCCAAGTCCCTTATGATCATTGAATCAGGATTGAACTCAACTGTCTTCGCTGCACCATAATGAGTAATCTGATAGATGACAAGGGGATTGGTTGACAAGGTACACAATACATTATTGAAACTTGAAAGTACCCTCACCAATATCAATAGTTCGTTTTCCAGTTGCATGCGTGTATGTATTGTTACCCATCAAAATAGGTGGCAAAGTAAATGACTTAAATGAAGAGAACATCCCTTGTGAAGAAGCCATATGATGAGAAGCTCCAGAATCAAGAAGCCATCTCTTTGACTGAAGACTTGTAGAAGCAAAGAGTGCTTGTCCTTTTCCCTTGTTTGTGCCATTAGCAATGCCTGTTGTCCCTGACGATGTAGATGATGGTATTGAAGAAGAGGATGTACTAGCTGACATGGATGATGGCAATTTGATATTGTGCTTTTGAACAATGTGAGTCAACTCATCAATTTTCTTCTCATTAACTTATGCTCATCATGTCTTAGTTTCATTCCTCCTTGGGAGAGGATGAGGACTTAGGTGAATTGGTTGACTCCTTTGCTTGCTCATTGTTCTTGGAATCCTTATTTTTTTGTTTCTTGCCTTTGCTAGTTGAAGCCTTTTGATCCTTTGTACCTTGATTAGCAAGAAGAGCTTGAGGTCTAGGAGACTTAAATGTGCCCATCTATACTAACTTAGCTTGCTCCCTTGTGAGTGATGTGGCAAACTCATCAAGTGAAGGCATTGTGAAAGCTTTCCCAAGTGCATCCATAGTAGCATAAAAGGTAGAAACAAAGACTGAATAGTCGGGACCAAGCTTGGCAAGGATTGAAAGAATCAATTGAGTGTGCTCTTTTTCAATTCCACATTGTTTGAGCTACAATCTAAGCGATTTTAGCTTTGTGAAGAACTCCTAGATTCTTGCAAAGTCGGTTGGATTCAAACCAATTAGTTCATTCTCCAATTTGAAACCTCGCATAGTACCTTGCTTACCAAAGAGATTCTCTAAGGTAGTCCACACTTCATTAGGTGTATTAAAAGATTCAATATGAAAAAGGAGATAAGGAGAAATAGACAAGCATAACGTCCATAAGTACCACTTTCTCTTTTCTACAGCTGCTATTGGTTCAATTTTTGTACCCATTGTTAGTATATAAATTTTCAAACTTCTTAAATGAATCTCCATTTTAGTTTTCCACTCATGATAGTTATATGGTGTGAGTAGAGGAAGTTTGTTTTGATCCATGATACAAGAGTACAAAAAAGAACAACACAAGTACAACCCCTCTTTTACTCAATCAATGAGATCACCCCCCAGCAAAAATGATTGTGGGACTTTATACTCAGTCCAATTACAATTGCCACAAGCCAAAACAGCAAAGTGGTCTTTTATTTTGGTAGAATGCAAAAGTCAAGATTAGGCTAGAATTGAAAGTACAATTTATGAGCAAAACTGGATCAAACTGATTACAGATCTTGAAAATACTAGAAAAATTATGCACTTTCAAAAACATTTCACCAAAAAATGTTACCGTATGAGCTCGAACGAAGCCTTTGAAGTTCTGAAAACGAGAACTGCTAAGATATAGTGATGAAAAACTGCAATCTCTGGAAAAACCAGGCACCAAAATCAAAATTTGATTCCACCACTGCGAAGCCTACGAAATTCTAGCCCAAATCAAAAAAAAAATTGCATGAAAAACAGAGCAAAATTGAGCAAGATATGAGCCTCTGAAGTTGGACTGCAAAAACAAAAAGCTCAATGAGGGGGGGCAAATTTGGGCCAAGCCTGCTGATGACGTCAACATCTGAATTGTTGAAGTCAGCAGAATCAGCGATGGAATCTAAAAGATTCCCCAAAATATTCCTTATTCGGTGCCGTAAAGATGGCGTCACCTATCAGAAAGATGACATCAACAAAGGGTCCTTGCAGGCTGACGTCTACAAATACCGGATAATGTGTACGACTGCCAGAAAATTGCGTCACCTCGCCAGGAAATGACATCATGCTGACATCAGCAGATGCAAGATTTTTTTCATCAATATACGCTGAGATGTAGACTGAATATTCCAAAACTGCCAATTGTTTCTCTGAAAACCATTGTTTAACACCTGAAACTGCTAATTTTGTTGCTAAAACCGCATTATGTCTAACGGGAAACCACTTTTCGGCTGTGATTGGTGGTTTCAGGCGTCGAAGGCGGTATTGGTAGAAAAACATGTCAAGGAGGTTTAGAAATCCCACCGACGGTTTTAAAGCTAGTAGGAGGTTTTGTGACCGCTACTATCAGTTTTATGCTTGCCGCCGGGGTGTTGTTTATGGCCGCTGGGAGAAGTTTTTGGTCGTTGGACGGAGAAAGAAGTGGGGCGCCCATGCCACATGGCGCCCCCACAAGTTACCACAGTACCTGTGATTACCCCAATCTGCAGATTCTACAGGTCGTACCTTGCGACAGGGTACAGAGTACCCTGCAGAAATATATATATATACATATTTGAAAACTGCAAATTTGAATTAAAACCAACATATATACCTTTTGACCGATGGATTTTCGCTTGCGACCGGATCCGACTAACGCCGACAAAGTTTCTGCTTGCAAAGGGAATATTCTCTGCTGCAATTCCATACAACAGAATCGGGTAAAAAAAATTGCCTTTTCCTACAACTTTCTCCAATTTCAACAAATTGACAATCGATCTTGGGGTTTTTGGGCCTCTTGAGCGCGATGGCAGGGTCGGATTTGACACAAAGTACTCCAAAAGATCAGCTACCTGTTGGATCTTGCTTGCACCTCCCAACTTCAAACCCTCATAGATTTGGCCTTCGATGTTCGATCTAGACGAAACAAAAGGCGATCTTGACTATCTTGAACCTCCTAAACACAATGGTGTGCTCAGATTTGCAGCAACACGCTCCAAAATGAACCTACAATACAAGGCCACAAAGAGGAAAGCCTCACAAATCTAGCATTTTCCATCAAGTCTTTCTGATTCTCCAGGTCATCATTCGATGCAAGAGAAGAGCATACTCAACTATCAAGATCCACCATGATTTGCACTCAAGATTCTCAAAAAATGACTAACACAAAGTGATTCTTCCTAGAGCTTTGATACCATGTTAGCGTTGGCTATGAAGGTAGCCACCCAAGATTTAGGACTTCATGAAAGCACAAGAGAGTTTAAATGAGAGAATAATTCTATTCTATCAATAAATGCAAAAGATTATTACAATGTACATGATATGCCTTGCTTATAAAGACAAGGATGAAATGTAGCATGTTGTAGTCATGTGACAAGTGTCTTAACCCTATGACATGTGACAACTATAGGATAAGATGCCAACTATCAACAACTACAAACATCTAGTAGACTCACTAAGTCAACTTAACATGTGAATTATGTGTGATGTGTGAATATTATTTAACTAATAAGTAGTTAAATAATATGAATTATTCACACGAGATAAACCGGATAGGTAATAACTATGTTCACACCAATAGCTCCCTAAAGGATGTTGATGCTCTTGCATGGGGCCATAATCCTAAAGGATCTTATATGGTGGCTCTTAGCTACATGGCCCTTGTCAGGAAAAATGGTGAAAATAGAGAATTTCCTAGGTGGAAAAACTTTGGAACAAATTTAGCTAGCCCAAATGCAACTTCTTGATATGGTTGCTTAGTCAAAATAAATGTCTCACTTGGGACAATATTATAAATAGAGGATCCAAGGCCCCTCAAAATGCTTTCTATGTGGTACTGAAGAAGAACATGCAACTCATCCATTATTCCAATGTTCTTTTGCCTTGGTATTTGGGGGCAACGGTGGCAGATCTAGAATCGGCATGTGATTTATGCTACCTCCTTGCCTAAGTTTTGGGAAATTTTCTACAGATGATTTTCTCAATGTTGCCTAGGAGCTTGGTCCTATTTTCATCCTTTGGCGAATTTTGCTAGAACAAAACTATCAGATTTTCCAAGGTCGTCAACCTCTCATCTATCAAATCTGGCAAATGGCTACAAATTCTATAACAAAGACTATTGTTGTCAAGTGCCCTATGGATGAGGCCATGTCTCCTTCTGTCTCCAAATTTGGAAAAGTCTGAATCTTTATTCTATTGGTACCTCCTCTTTTTGCTCTCAATCTGCCTCATGGGCTTCTAGAAAGGTGAATAGGTCTAGTAAATGGTCCCCCCACCCTTTGGGCTTTAAATAAATACTAATGGTTCTTCCCATGGCAATCCTGAAAATGTCGAGCTTGAAGGGATTGATCAAGCTAAAGATTGTTTTTTTTTTCACATTTTCTTCTCTATTGCTACAGGGATATCCACCAACAATCGGATGGAAGGTCATGCTATTCTTTTGGCTCTTGAAAAATCTTGTGCGTTGCGCTAGAAAAAGATTATTTGTGAAACAGAATGGTTCTTCCCATGGCAATCCCGAAAATATCGAGCTTGGAGCGATCGATCAAGCTAAAGATTTTTTTTTTTCAGTTTTTCTTCTCTATTGCTACGGGGATATCCACCAACAATTGGATGGAAGGTCGTGCTATTCTTTTGGCTCTTGAAAAAGCTTGTGAGTTGCGCTAGAAAAAGATTATTTGTGAAACAGATTCCTTAATCTTGGTTTCTCTTCTAAATAGAGAGAGGACTTATGAGACCTCCTAGCGGCTGGCAACTTTAGAGAAGCAAATCTTTCGTCTTAATCCCTAGTTGGAAGCTTTCTCCTTTGTTCATATCCCCATATAAAGGAACTTGGTTGCAGATTGCCTTGCCAAATGGGCTACAAAAGAAAATTGCACCTAGAGTGTCTCTGAGTGAGAATGCCTACCTCCCAAAAGATCCTCTAAGCTTCTCCGCCTTGTTCACAATGATAAATCCCAATGTTCCATTTTCTCCTATGTTGTGGCTCAAGTTTGCAGACTGCCACTCTTATAGACTTTCTTGGTTTGTTTGGCATGATCAGTATCTTGTTTTGGTTAGCCTTGCTAACAAGTAGCCCCACCTCTTCAAGAAGATTCACCGTTTGATGGCCTCTTTGGGCTTTTAAGGGGGCGGAATTGTGGGAACCTTTCTAGGTTTTCTATCTTCTTGCTTTATTTATGGCTCTGGCCATCTGGAAATCATTGTCTTGTAATTTCTAATGAGTTGCTTTCAATATAAGTTTCTTTTTTTGCCCAACAAAATAAAAGCTTTTGCAATTGCTGGAAAAATATTTTTTATTATTTAAAAAAAATTCTAAATAGTAAAAACATGGATACCACAAGGTCATAAATAACCCATGAACTTGACACCCCAACATAAAACAAAGCAACCATAGTTTAAGATTGTATTTCGTCACAAAAGAAACATCTAAAAATAAGCCAGCCGCCCAGAATAAAAATAATTAAAGCAATATCTCAAAAAAGTTTGTAGTTTACCCAGACTATAGTAGAAAACAAAAGTTCACAGTCAGCCCAGAATAGAGCAGAAAACAAAACTGTTGTGTGCCCAGAATAAATATGCAGTTGAACTAATGATAATGCCTAAAGTCAGCAGTTTTGACTCGTAAAATTAGTGCCTAACATTAAAACAAAATCTACTGCTGAGACAATCCTAAACCTACTACCTAAAACAACAGTTACAAATTCTAATAATAGTCAAATTTTCTAGCGCCCAACAAAGGAGGAAAAAATACCCATGTTCCACAACATTTCCAGGACAGGAACAATAACTAAAAAATAGGGAAACTTTTAAACATATGAGAAATTTCAATTAGTTAAGGCATTCATCATATACATCATAGAACCATATTACATAGCATTAGAGTTAAATTAAGAATTCACGAGAGTCGACACACAAATTAACAAAATTTCATTGCTTTCATTGTCAATGTTGTGAGGTATGTTGTATTCTACATTCCTCACTTCTATGATTTGAGGATGAATTATTACAGTTTATGGTCCCATACTACATAACATTAGAGCTGAATTGAGAAATCACAGGACAGTCGATAGACAAATTAACAAAATTTCATTGCTTTCATTGTTGATGTTCTGAGGTATATTGTATTCTAAGATCCTAACTTCCTGTGATTTGAGGATGAATTATGACAGTTTATAGTCTTAGAAATGCTAGCTAGTGTTCCAATTGTTTACATAGTGGGTGAAGCATCAGCTTGCGTTTCTCCAGCCGTAGCTGCAATATGCCACTCCAATTGCAACTATACTACTTCCTATCAGGCTCAGTTGCTAATCTATTATCATTGTTTTTACCTGAAGATAAACCCAGTAGAAGGATCTGAAATATTCGGACAATAAAACTTCGTACACAGTTGACTACAAAAGCATCTAGCATCACAGAACATTACAAACAAGACAGCCTGCAAACTAAAAATTATTATCTATTATCCGTTGTCATTTCTCATCTAATGCGATTTTCCAGTTTGTCCTATTTTTTATCTTTTCTAACATGCATGATTGTAGAAAAAAACATCTGTAGAAGTTCAGCTAATCATTGCAGGTATAGACCTATATTTCCATTTTGTCTTAAGTGATTATAAATTACCTGAAACACAAGTGCATACTGACAAAGAGAATTTATATGATGACCATTATGAAATTATTCACTCATTGTTATGAATATGCAACAACATTGGTTTCCGAAGGTCACTTCCTCATATTCCAATTTCCTATTGCGTGTAGCATTATATTTACATAAATGGTCCTACACCTAGTGCACAAAAGACCAAATGTGAGATAGAGATATTGTATTGGAGAGGCAATATAATGGTATTTGTTCATTGTCTCGGTACATTTATCAACAGGGAAACTAACAGTCCACTTTGAAAGAAATATTATTGATCTACTAACCTAGGTGTAATGCCCCGTTCTAGAATTTCCTTATTTCTTAAAATATAATATACCCTAGCTTACAATCATAAATGCAAAATAAATTGTGAACATGATATCAGTCCAAAATTGTAGTTGTAATAGTTTAATGTAATTCAGAATTAATGTTTAGAATGTATTTCTTTTGTAGAATAAAACTTATCCTTATATCCGTTGTTTATCTTCTCCAAACTGCAATGATTTTCTTTGTATGTCTGTTTTGAAGTGTTTTTCAATCTGCCTAAATCAAAGGTTTTTGTCCCTAACTCAGCAATGGCAATTAAGGGTTTTCATCCTTAATTGTATAATCATGAGGGGTTTCATCCTCAGATTTCAAGGGGTAGACTAATATATAAATTATCTTTCCAATTCCTGTTTTCTTCTCCTTGAATGATCTTCCATATATATCTTGTCATGCCATGAGACACAACCCTTCATAAACCCTTTGGCTTTTGATAATTATAATTTTAATTTTAATTACTCCTTTATTAACCAAATCGCAGGTGCTTAGTTTGGTGCTATATTTAATTTCTTTGTTTTCCTTGAGCGATTTCCTTAATGGACTTCCCTGCGGCTGGAATATACCTTAATAGTGCGATCTACCTTAGCCTTGGACAAATTACTGAAATAAGCTTTTATTATTTTATTTTTTTTCATTTTCCAAGACAACAATCCTCTCTCCTGCACGTATTGTGGATACCCTGTGGGCGATAACAAGTACAGTTTGTTTCCTCTTTCCATCATTATGTATGATTCTTTCAATTGCTTTCTTTATATAATTCTCACTTTCGGCATCTAAAGCACTGGTTGCTTCATCAAGGACTAAAACTGTTGGTTTGCTTAAAATAGCTCTAGCAATAGAAATGCGCCGTTTCTGTCCCTCACTAAAACAAGCATTGTCAATGAGAGTTTTGTAACCATCTGGCAAGGAAACTATAAACTCTTGTGTGTGAGCTTGTTTGGATGCCCATTTAATGTCATTGTGGCTAACTTTCCTTGTACATCCATAACTTATATTGGAAGCAATGTCCATATTGAAAAGATGTGGTTCCTGACTTACAACACCAATCTTTGACCGAAGCCACATGACCTCAAGCTCATTCAAAGGAATGCTATCAACTAATATCTTTCCAATTGCTGGTTAATACAAGCGCAGAAGTAAATTACCCAGAGTACTCTTGCTGCTACCACTAAGACCAACCAGAGCAACTAGCTCACCCGAAGCCATTGACAGATTCACAGTTTGCAAAACAAGCAACTTTGTGGCTTCGTTATGTATTTGGGAGCAGTGGTGGTTTTAATCTCATGTGATCTCTCTATAATCCTTTGTCCACTCTTTGGCAGACTTAAACCCTTTAGTGGCGGCTTTATTTTGAAAAGAGGACATTACACTAGGACCAGTGCAGATTGCCAAATTGGTTTTAATGCAGCAAAATTTTCAACTATGGTACTTTTTTTCTTACTATTCTTTTTTATTTTTTTCAATTTCTTACTTTTTGCACTTGCAGGGCCACACACTACAGTTGGTGGTCCCTTAACAATTTTTGCCAGTTTTCAGGATATCCCCTGTTTTTTTCAGATTGGGGACAGTCCCAGGGACATTTCCTAGAATGTCTGGAGAAGCCTTGGGGACATGTCCCAATGTAACATTGAAAAACACTGAGAATACAATCTGATTTTTCTAATATACTGCGCCCAGCAACACTGAATGACAAAATTCTAACAATTGCAAATATCTCAGTGTTCCACAGGTATGCATCCCCTGCTCTTTGGGGCCATCCTGGACATTTTGAGGAAGCATGAACACAGATGAGCCATCCACCTTGGATCTTCCTTTTTTTCTTTCTTTTTTTCTCACATCCTAGGGCAGTTTCAGAATTTTGTTACTGTCCAAGAGACATTCCCAGTTTTGAGAGGGTATTAGGTAGCATCTTGACATCCCCAAGACATTGAAGAACATCCAATGGACGGCCTGGAAACTCCCATGTAAACAACAGTTTATAATAAACAGAATTAAAAACATATTTGTAATTTTTATAGAAGAATAATATAAAAAGGTGGACATTTTCTAACAGTTATTTTTTAATAGGTGATAATAAATTATATTGCAATCAGATATTTATATTTACATTTTTGTATCTGTATAAATGCACAATGTTCATTTTTCAATGTTCAATGTTCATTTTTCAATGTTCAATGTTCAGTTTTCAAGATCATTGATGTTTATGTTATTTGACCCCCCAAAAGACAACTTGGAACAAGGAATTTGTAAGTTGTGCAACTTGAATGAAATTTTAAATGAAATTGAACACTAAATATATTTTCTTCCAACATATGCACCATATGACAATATTAGGCACACTTACATAGATATTCTTTATTCCTCCAACTTTGCAGGAATGCAGGGAATGTGTTCTCTGGACACCAAAAATTTTCCCAGATTTTTGAGATGGGGATTAAAATTCCAAAATAATTGTTCATTCTCTGTGAATTGCTTCTAGTAATTTAGATATGTCGTTGGACCATGTCATCTTCAACTTTCAGATAGCATTGATCCTGGCGTACCAAAGAACTGATATCAGGCAGACGTACCACATCCTTCCTACAAGGCGTCAGTGTATAGCTGAATTAGACAATCAAACTAATGTCAAGGAGATTAATATCCTTCTAGCCTCCATCTAGAGCAGTTCAGTTTCCCCTCTAACCTGTTCTCAATCTAGTTGAGATGCAAATCTTGGGTTTAACAGATTATGTGAGAAATATTTTTGAGTTGCTTTCTCTTTCACTTGCACTCAACATTAGCACGCAGATCCCTATTTTCTATCATGTTTTTAATTTAGTTTTTCACATTCCTTCCCTCCTTATTCATAATCTCACCAAGTAACTTTGTTGGTATTCAATTCTAGGTGCTCACCCTTACCTGAACCTAAGAATCTACCATGGTTATTCTATCAAATGTTTCTCCAGGTTTCCAGGATAGGGTACCATGGAGACATGGGGACTCGGTTTCTAAGATGGCAAAAATTCCTGAATTTTGGGGATGGTGAGGGGACAGCTATTAAACAAACTTAAACTAAAAGTAGATAAAATTTTAGAAAGTAAATACAATGTTCTTGATCACTACAAAACTATATCACTCCCAATTGCAATATAAATAGAACATAAGAAAACATACCAAATGATCATAGATGAAGAACACTAAGCTTTATTCCAGGGTAGTGCTTGAAAAATGAAAATTTAGACCAGGGATGACCATGTATAAAATCGGACTCCTTCCCTGACTACAAGAAGCATAAATAAAGCGCCCAACGGTTGCCAATTAGAACACAACTGTCAGCAACCACTTACAACCAATTCCTAGCAACTACCCACAAACCAAAAAGTAATTAACACAGTAACAACCAAAGTAACAAGAATAACAAGTGCAATTTATATGAACTATATCCCTCCAAAAAACGAAAAGTTGGATTCCTAACTGACAAGCAAAAAACAAAATGAGACATATCAGGTAATATCAGGAAAAGTGGTCCATATTTTTGGTGGCACTGTAGAAGAGAAAGGTCCTATTTGCTAACTTTTGCTCATGCAGCCATAACAGCGTGATCAAAACTCAAATGTTCCACAACAAAGAATTGACTAAGACCCTTTGAACGTTTATCTTCCTACGTAGCCAGCTTTAAATCTGCAACTTATTTTTCAGTTGGAAATAAAAGGGAAGCCTATTGATTACACAATTATCATCACATCCAGAATGTCATGCATGATATGGAGAATGGATGCGCCAATGGCCATACAACTTAATGAATTGCATCAGACCATACAATTAATTTGCTAATATGAATCCAACGAAGTTGCTTCCTCACTCGCTGCCTATTCTTCAAATCAATTATATATTTCCACCCTTTACTTTCAATGGAGAGTGTATTCCTTTTTCAATTATGGTCGACTTTGGTTGTTACCAATCAACCTCGACCTAATAACACATCATATGCTTTCTTACATAATGAGATGACAACAAAGCTTGATAGAAATGTTTCACCAAGTATCTTTTGGAAGTACATTCACATCGGATCCATTATTCAAATTCTTTCTAAGAATCTGCATGTCTCCTTGCCAAATTTGCCATAAAGACCATGTGATCAATCACCTAATCTCCAAACAATGGAGGTTTGATTATTGGGTCCTCGTTATTGACACTTCCGGGTTCTAAACGGATAGTAGTATGCAGTTTACCTGGAATATTTTTGCTATAGCACTCCTAAGTTCGAGAAAATTTTGCAATAAATCCACTACTTTAACTAGTATGGCGGTTTTTAGTACTTGCCTTGCAATAATTTTATCTGACTCCAATTGGTTAGTTACTCTACCTACATGTTCATTTGAGTGGTGACGTTCATTTTCCATGGCATGCTCCAACTTGGTTCTTGCTTTGCATTTTTTTTATTTTTTGCATGGGCGTCCAAATATGTAGCTTTCTTTGCTTGGGTTCATGTTTCCACCAATAATTGATTTTCTTTAACATCAATCATGTTGATGTTTACGCTTGAATTTTGCTTTGGACATCTAGTGTCATCATGATAATTAGGTCCACACCATCTACAAAGTGGTCCCATTCACTGCACTCTTGACATTGTAGGTGTAATGTCCCCTTCTAGCAAGTCCAACTTTTTCGCAACCTTGCACACAATTTCAACTTGCGAGAGGGAACATTAGTACATAGTTCACTTTCATATCTTAGTCATCTCATAAATTTCATATTCTTCTATTTTCCATTTAGGGTTAGAACCATATATTTATGCACATTAATATCATACTCATCATAATAATCATGTCATCTTTCTCTCATAGGGATGATGAGTTAGGCATGAGTGGTCACCATGGGCTTGATATTCAATTCCTTTGTCTCATGTGGGAATAATCCTCAACTTAGCCAAAGGCCTTCATATATCCTTGGGTTTGACACCAAGGCCTTCATAATTAATCCTTAGGTTTTACCCCAAGCCTTCTTAGATAATCCTTAGGTTTTACCCTAAGGCCTTCATTAATCTTTAGGTTTTACCCTAAAGCCTTCTCCTTAGGTTTTACCCTAAGGCCTTCATTAATCTTTAGGGTTTACCCTAAAGCCTTCTCCTTAGGTGGTTAACCTAAGGCCTTCTCCTTAGGGGGTTAGCCTAAGGCCTTCGTATCAAGCACTCATGGTGGGCCATCATCCTACACTCTCATCCTTATGCCTTAGAATCCTTCTATCTATCTCGTGATCACGAGATAGTATATTTAATCATACTATCTCATGTAATCATATAATTCCCAATTTATTTATTCTTCATTTCATGTTATGATGATCTTGTGCATTCTATGCTAACACTTATTATGGTTGTTTATCTATCTATGATAGCAATATAAACTATGCATTCATTACATGGTATTTAACTCTTATTCTTTCTTGTATTGAGTATGTAGTAATCACCAAACTTTAGCCATGAGATTTATGCTAGATTCATACCTTTTTATTTATTTCCTCCAATTGAGTTGTTATTCTATACTGAGAGGATATGCCTCGATGATGGTCTGATATGATCTAAATACTTCGATGGTGTTATACGCTTCCTCAATGTTTCGCTGATATTCCTTAACAATGCTTTATGAGTCGATGATATCTACTGCAGTTATAATATAAAGATGTGATCTTTCTTTGATCTGATGTTCTGGTTTATGTTCAATGTGCCAATTGAGATTGTTCACTGAGGATATGTCTGTTGCTTGATGCAGATGTACTTAAATGCTTGTTCGATGATATTAGAATGTGATTGTTCGATTGATTCCTCCATACTTCCCTCATTAACTCTTCTTATACGGTGAAGAGGAGATCAATGGTCACGTCCTTCCAAGGATCACCCCTTATCAAGAGATGTCTCTTAATAATTTATGTCCTTTCCTTTAATTGTTTTGCTAAAGATATCGGTCAATATGATATTAGTTAGTCGTGGCTTGGGAGAAGATCACCGATTATCCACGTTGGCAATTTCTATCTTTTGCTTGTTTCGTCTTATCTGCCCAGCGCCAATTCCATCCTTGTCTTATTTTGTTTGTTCTTGACTTATTCTTGAATAGTTTCTTTGTCACTTAGTCGATCTTGCAACAATTATGGTGTATGTGGGATATGTTGTTGGTGTTTGTATAATCGAAACCGATCCTATGAAGGAAAATGTTTCGTGCACTCTTGATCTAGAATGGTTACCTTCACTATTTATTGTTTGGAGGGAACATCATAGTAGGATAAGTCGACCCTTAGAGTCATATTGTATTCAACCCCGACCTCCCCATCATTTGGGCATCCATAACCATTATTATTCCTCTAATTATGATAGCCACTTGGAGATGTGCCTTTATTGTATTGTGGCTTCAAAGGTGTAGTTGGCAAGGTTGATTGCTATCCCTAGGTAAAAAGTACTAGTGTACCCTTATTCTTCAAATTGTACAATTAATCCTTAATTGAGGGGCCTATCATTTGGTAAATCTCGCATAACATCTTTTGGGGAAAATTAGCCTTGGTATGGCCTTCTCACACTCCATAAAACATAAGTCTCTCGGCTCTCTGTTGGTCTCACCTTTAAGTTCCTTCATCATTCGTAACATGTATATTCTTGGAGCTTGAATTATTCTTAGTTCACTATCGTTGCTTGCATCCAAGTCATCATCCTTCCTCGTGAGCGTGAGGAAATTTTGCTTTCGCTTTCAATGTCCATTGCTCTATTGTATGCCTCCTCGTAAGATGAAGGTGGCACAACCTTCATTTTTCTTCATAATGATGGTACCAGTCCTTTGATGAATTAATGTTTCTTGAGTCCGTCTACAAGTTCTTTCTCTAATTTTTCAAGTAGTTCCTTGAGCCTATAGTTTTATGCTCTTACATTTGTATGTTTCCCTTATCTAGTGTTGTATTCTGCAACAATCTCATTGTCATCCCAAAGAAGCCTAAACTCCTGCAAGTTTGTTGTTAGCTTTGTCCATGTATTTCAATGTGTTGGCTCGATATCTATGTCCCAATTGATTGCCACCCCCCTCAAGGTGGCTGGAAATGAGCACAACCAATGGGCTTGATCTATATGTCTATTCGCCTCCCAAACAGTTTTGCATGTCTTATAATGCCTTATTGAACCTTTAAATCCATCACCAGTAAATTTAAACAACTTTTGCCTCTCTACACTCGAACTCATTGATGTAATTGCTATTGCTTGTCCTTGATGTAATTTACTGACTAGAACCTTATACTTAGGAAGTTCTAATTCAGACATTTTGATACTCTCCCAACACTTTGCACACGTCAAAATCCTTAACCCTTCCAAACTACCACAAATATTACGTTCATATGCTTCCCTTTTTGCTCTAGTAAAGAAGTCCTCATGCTCCATCTCAAAATGAAAGCTTCCCCAATTTGAAACCTCTAACCTAACTTCTTAATTAAAAGGATTTCTTCGGGAAGACGAATTTGCCTGGCAACATCAACCCATTAATCTTCCATAAGTAGTTTCTCCCAAGTTGGTTGGATGTATGAATTCTTTCATTCACAACTACAACTCCGATTGGCACTTCTACTTTGGCTCTAAAACTAGACTGATGGATTTATGGAATCAATTGCTTCCCACAATATCTTTTGTTCTTGTTGTTCCACCGATCGAAGGGATCATCTGATTCGCAATTTGGCTAACTACACTCTAATATCCTCACATTTGTTTCGTCTTGATGGCATTAATTTCGTTGGTCTCCAATGTAGTCAGCAATAGGTATTATTGACCGACATTGATTCTTTATGAATCTGACCCAACTTCAATGGCACCAAATGTTCACTACAAAACTATTACATTACCAATTGCAATATAAACATAACATAACATACCATACCATACCAAATGATCATAGTTGAAGATCATTGATTGCATTATTCTAGGGTAGTGCTTGCACAATGAAAATGTCAACCAAGGAGGATCATGTATAAAATCGAACTCCTCCCCTAACCACAAGAAGCACATATAAAGTGCCCAACGGTTGCTAATTACTACACAACCATCACAACCACTTAGAACCAATTCCTAGCAACTACCCACACACTAACAAGTAATTAATACAAAGTCAATTACAACCAAAGTAACAAAACATAACAAGTGCAATTTATATGAACTACAGTGTTGAATCTGCAATGACAATTCTCCCATTTTTAGCTTTTTAGGGTTTTGTTGCATTATTTTCCAAGATGCATCCCTGTGGAACACTGTTGTCCATCCTTTAGCTAAAGATAATTCTATATATTATTTTATTTGGCCAATATTTTATTGTATCATGTCAACTTTGTTGATAATGCATAAAATTTTCATCTAAAAACAAAAATTTATTTGTTTATTTTTTAACATTTCTTTGTAATTGTCCTTTTCTTTAATGGAAGGTAATGAATAGAATAGAAATACGCATGCAAAGGAGTGAGCTGGAGGAAGTTTCGGTGCATTTTCATCTAACAAGTAGTCATTTTTCTTCTCATGAGCAACCATTTCCTAGTTTGAATAAAAGATACATACCCCACTCCAACATTTTGCCAGAGCTGAGACAATTAATACTTAGCACAGTTCACAATGGCAAAAGAGAATCTACTTGCTTCCAAGCCAAGCAATTTCTCATTGGAAGACACTATCGGTTTGCCACTTGCTCTCTTAACCATACAGCAGGCATTTGACACTATCAATTTGAGAAGGGAAAGAGTGTGCCCATTGTGGGAGGAGCCAACATGATTAGAACCCTAGCTATCCAATTGGCAAATCACGTCTATAGAGCTTCTCAAATTGTTTCCACTACAAGCACAGAAAAATTTGAGTTGATGAAAAGCCTAGGGCAGATGCAATGGTGGATTATACGAAGCAAAGCTATGATAAGTCCTTGAGAAATTTCATTTTTCTTTGACACCGTGGGTTTCTGCTTTAAATATCTTTGCTTTCTTCTTATGTTTATTACATTGATTGGATTGGGGTTTATTCTCTTCTACTTATTCTCTCCATTTTCTTCTTTTGTTTATTGCATTGATTGAACTGGGATTTATTCTCTTCTTACATACATGCAAGGCATTCATTCAAGTCTCATGTGCTTATGATTGCCAAGGGTGAGGCTAAAAGTATCAACATAGCTTCCCTTGCTCTGCATCTGATGGCTGAGTTTATGGTTTTGAAGCCCAAAGGGAGTAATCTAGCCAAGATGTGGAATTCCATTGAGAGCAAGCAACTGAAATTGATAATGGATCCCATGAGGATTAATTGCATTTTACTTCACTAGAATGTCTATACAAGCATTTTTTGGCGCATATCCTTTTACCTACAATAATAGAAACAGTTTTCCAATAGCCACAAATAAATGATATTATTAGATTACTTGCATTCTCTATAGTTTTATTCTTCCCAAAGAAACAATACATTATCTAACTTTTAATTTTTCTCAAAGAATAAAATACTTTATATTCCACTTTATTCTTCTCAAAAAAACTTTGTTTAGTCCTTTTATCCTTTCTATTATCTTGTGTTTTAGCTCTTTACTTGTAATTTGTCTAGCTAACCCATGAACTTAGAATAACTAGTTCAACCTACTCTTATACCCATTTAATGCCTCTGCTAAAATTTTATATTGGTATTACATGAACATTAAACTCATTTTGATCCTATTAAAATGTATAGAAGAGTTTTGACAACTTGAAAACTGTATAATGAGGTGTTCAGAAATCCAAAGATATTGTTTGCAAATTTCAATGTGTACCTTGATTATTCTTCTAGATCATCCAATTGAAGAAGAATTGTGCTTTTTATGGAGATGCTACATTTGTTTAAAAAGGCTCCTTCAAAAAAAACCCAAGACATCATCAAAAATTGCAAATTTGTTCAGAGGGGTTCCTTCACAAAAAGCCCAGGATATTGTCAAAAATTACAAAGGTCTTATCTACAGAATATTTTGGAATGACAATTTGGAATTACATTACTCCAATTACTAAAATGCAGGATAACTACCTCTCCTCTCCCTTTGCATTCTCGTTGCAATTCTATAGATCTCCCACAATTATTATTGATGAAAACGAAAAAGAAAGCTGATAGAAACAAAATTTACTCTATGTTGTCTTTGGATAAGAAAACTCGTCATAAAAAATGGACAAAATATATATTCCTCTATTATAATATTAAAAAAGCAATGTATTTTCTAGTGTTGAAGACTCACCTAGACTCATACAGACTTGGTGAGTCTCGAGACGAGCAAGTCGAAACAAGGCCCAATGGACTTGTGACGCAAGTACCTGACAAATTTAGCCAAACTCGCCAGACCCAACAAGCCCTATTGAGAAGACTCGGCCAAGTCAAGTGAAAATTTTTAAAAAGGAATAAAATTTTGAAAACACTCAAAAATAGAAGTGTGAAAGTCGAGCGTTTCTTGAAGGATTTGGGGGACTCTTTGAGGTTTGGTTAAAAGCAATAAAATTATAAAAAAATGGCATGCGCCATGAAGGTCTATGTGATCTCAAAGGATTTAATTTGGGCTCGGTAGCGGGGGCTCCACCCCTCGACCCTACATTGTATCACAACAAGGAGCATGCTAGGGGCACGAGACTTGTCTGAGATACAAGTGCATGACTCCACATAGAGCTAGCAATGTTGGGTTGGGAGATACAAGCTCCTTTCTACCATAGTTCATGACTCCATATTGTGATTTTTGTTTTTGCTGCCATGGATATCATAATCCACAACTTTTGTACACTTAAAACACTTGACAATATTTATATATTTAAAAATAGTTTCCTTTAGCTGAAATCCACTTTTGTAGTCATGTAATACTTGTGTATGTGATCAAAGTAGCTTCTATTTGATTAGTTTATTGTATCTTCAAAGTTTAATTATTGATGGGCGCGTGATAAAAGCTTTAAATCCTTAAATATATCTATATTTCATGGGTTTTTCAATTTGCCAAGTCTTAGCCGGAGTCCAAGTCTTGTAATTATGGTATTTGCAGACTACCTTGAAGTATGCCTCTTGACCAGTCCCAGCTTTCTTTTAAAGAACATAGATTTTTCCAAAAGTTGGATACAAAACAAGAAATAAACCAATGTAAAAATCATTGTTTTCTACACAAATCGACATCTTTTGGGAAAAGCTCATATACAAATATTTTCACTAAGAAATGTTGATGTTTATTTCTTTCATCTTCCTTGAATTTAACAGCATTTTGAGCATAAATGAAGCTGGTTTCTTGTATGGTTGTAAAAAGGAAGACATTCCATGCTATTTATCTCAAGTTTTAGGTGAGAATATAGAGATTGAATTGTCATACATCCGTGGAGAGATGGGCACGACAAACCCTAGTCCAAATTTTACATAGGTACACAAATCCAAACCAAGACCTTAAAGTTTTATTCAGAAAACATATCAAAGATGAAATTTTTTCCTCTAAATTATAGCATAGATACAAAAAGTGGCTTGCCTGGATTTGTTACATGGTGTTTCATTGCTTGTTATTCTTGTTGTCTGAGCACCCTGATTTGTTATTTGCATATCACTTTACATCCACTTCAATCTTTAATGCATTCGAATGTGATGTCCTCCTAGGTATCATAGCCGATATCACTTTGTAGTAAGATCAGGCATATGCTTTGTATAATGTCCCAATGGTATTGAAATTTTCATCTGAATCCTTCTCTGCATTTTGTATGCCCACTCATGTGAGGTCTGACCACAAGAAGTCCGGTCTTGAAACTTTGGATCTTCATCTGCTTTGTATCATGTCCCAGTGGTATTGAAATTTTCATCTGAATCCTTCTCTGCATTTTGTACTACCACTCATGCAAGATCTAACTACATGAATTTTGGTCTCAAACTTTGGCCCTTTCATCCTACCCTTATGCTCAATAGATGGCTGGCAAATTGATGCCAGCGATGTTGACTCTGTTGGTAATCATTTATGTTTCGGGTTTTAAGCCAGGCCCCTTCCCAAAAATCCAAAAAATTCTAACACTTTCGGCCTCTGCAGTTGTCAAATGCAAAAAAATCAGTTAAGGTGCAGGTGTCTTTGTATATACAAAGGTGTTTATATATGCATGCAGGTCAAAATGTACATTGGCGGGCTCGTGAAATCTCTATCGGCCTCCAAAAAATGGTAAAAATTTGAGTTATATGCATTATAAATGCATATCGGGCTCAAAAGGAAAATGTACAAGGGCAGAATATACATTGAAGATTCCCTGAATATTCACTATTTGTATATCGGGTCTGCATGTATATTTGGTTTGTATATTCAGACATACAATGGTTAGATACATTGCAGGTATATTCCAAAAAAGGATTCCTTGTTTGTATGTGAAAGGGTTAATGTATGTTTGGATATACAAAGGTCATATACATTGATAATATACAAAGGCAGAAGATGCAATTGGTGGGGCCCGCCGTAGGTTTATACAAACAGGTTTGTGCATGCTCAACATACGAGGGGAGAATGTATATCGAATATTCTAAAAAGATTCCCTGTTTGTATGTTTGTGTTTGTCTATTCAACATACAAACAAAACATACACCCGAATATACAAAAGATAGGATACAAGCCGGACCCGAAAATATTTCAAATTTGTTCTATGGGCCCTTAGCGTCCGCTGCCTGTATGTATGTGAGTGTTGTATGCTGCAGATAAACAAAGTCCGGATTCGAAAGTTTTTTCAAATCCAACGGATAAGTGGCAGGGATCCGTGTTGTATGTATCTCGCATTTGTATAATGCGACATACAAGGAAATGTATAAAGAAAGGGAGATGCAACCCGGATGCGAAGATGGAATCCAATGCAACGAATAATCTTCTGGCGTCTGTAGGATGTATAAGATGCTTGTATGTGTGGGTATACAATGAGGATATACAAGGGATAGCGATACAAGGCGGATCCGATGGTGTTTCCAATTTGCTCTATAATAGTTTGGGGTCCGTCTTGTATATGTATCATTTTTGTATATGCATTTTTGCATATACAAGGGATTTCTGAAAGGCGAACAGTGGCTTTTGTATATGCATATGTTTTCGCATATACAGAGGCGGTAAAGGCAAAATAAAAGGAGAAAAGGCCAGCGATAGAATCACGGGATGCCTCCATGGCACGTTTTCACTAGCCGACGACTAGTCAGTGCGATTTTGAGCCATGAGTCTCAGCGATCAGAGTAGATTGACGGCCTTGTTTTGAACCTTCAGCGGTGGTTTTTCCTGAGCGTGTGCGGCCATTTTTGAGCAGGAAAATCTCCAGATGTATCTGCTATTGCATCCCGCGGGTAGTTGAGGCTTTAATGGCGGTCGTGCAGAGGCATCGATGGGTGAGGCAACATGTGAACTACCAGGCTTGCAAAGAGAACCTTCAAGCAGTGGCGCAGATCCCGATTCCACCTGCTCTTTCCTCTGTCTCCCTGCTGCATTAACTGTTTTGAGCGCCATTTCTCATGCATTGTATCTGGCGGAAATTTTGACCTTGCCTTGTAATTAATTTTGCTGAGTACACAGTCTTGGTATAAAAAACCAAACTGTGTCACTCAGTGTTGGTGGAAGACTTGGGCAATTTTGGGGGAAAAATAACGAAATACAGAGCATTTCCTGTCTGTTTTATCTTTGTGGAGTTTGTGTTGCACCTGAGTTGTATCTTGCACATATGTTCAGTTTCAGTGTTAATGTTATATGAAAAATGCTTCTTGCATGTGTTTTGTTGTCTGTCTCCACTTGTTGCATGCATTTTCTTCTTTTGAATCTGGTTGCTAAGGGTTTCTCAGATTCTAGGGTATAGTCTTGCTGTATCACATACTTGATCTCTAACTTCCATTCAAGCAGTGGATTAAATTGTTTTAGGTTAAGGTATGGAGAAGAATGTATGTCAGCTGGGATATCCATAAGCAAAGACAGTTAAATACCCATTCTTGGGAGATGTTTGTAAGGCAAGCATCAGTCTAACCCCTTGAAACTCAAATGCCAGTTGCAAGCCACTCTCATGTATACGTCTATGTGACTCCTTGCCCTGAGATAGGCACCGGTCTGTTCTTGTGAAGTAGTTATGATCCAAAACCCCTGTCTTGCATCCAAACCATCAAATTCCAACCATTCCATTATTCCAACCTGTTAGTTGTAGGAGTAGGATTAGGAACCCCCTGCATACTCTCATCCTTAACCAGACAAATATGTCCAAGAATGTTGCTAACCTTGTGATTTGTCATACAAATCTTGGTCCACACATGAGAGTATTCTGCCTGTTCTGAAGAGCTAAATCTTTGTCATTGGGTGAGTCAAAGTGTCAAATCTTTAGCTTATAGGGATACCCCCTTGTGCGGCAGAACCAGAAGTGAAGGGGAGGCACCTCACGCAACCTCCCGTATCTGTTGGCCAAATCTACCCGTGCAATGGCACTGGCAAACCCTTTGCCGATTCGGAAAAAATAACCAACAGACTCCATAGATGTTTCATTGACTCCATACATGTCCAATCCTGACTTCATCAACACAGACCATCTAGAGGCCAAACACCATAAAATGTATAAGTAATTCAGGATACTCCTATTTTTGAGTGCACAATAGATGTTCATACTATAGCATCATTGAGGTTTTTGGTCAAGAAAAGAAGCTTAGGCATATTTTCATGTTATGTGAGTTGTTTTCTCAAGCCAGAAGCATTTGCCTTCCCTACTGCTCAATGATTGATGGATAAGAAAGTCCTTTGATTTTATTGTTTTTTATTATTTGTCTTCTTTGAATTTAGTTTACATCCAAATTTAGCCATTCTTTAATCTGCAATTCCTTAACTGACAACTCTTTGCTCTAGTAGTCATTACAACAAAGACTCCTCCATTGCCAATTCTTGAACAGGGAAAATGTGATCTACAAGCAATAAGCTTATTATTGATCTACCATATTTTCCAGCCATCAACACAATATTAGCACACTTCCATCCAAAATAATATGCAACTACCAACAAACATTTCAGAAGCCATCATAAACCATTGTGCATTATCCAAATGCATGTTAAACAACCTTTCATGGTGTTCCAATCAACATTAAAAGCTTTTTTTAACCCTTAATGAGTATCAGAAAGCAAAATATGGGATTTCATGATGACAAACAACAACTCAAACAAGTCTGAATATAATTTATTTTTGAACATTGGTAACAACTTGCATCAGGCATATATGTCTTGGCTTTAAAACTCACATTAATGAATCACTTTAAAATCTTGTATCAGAGATTTGCCTATGTATTCCCATATAATACAGGAAGATCAGACTGTTACCATTTAGAACCATATTGCACTAACCATTCTTTTTCTCTCACCCAATAATTCATGAGAGGTAGATCCACCGAGCTACATGAACTTGAATACTAGCATACTAGCATTGCTTATTCACTCGTTCTTTACAACACATAACTATGATGGTTCTTTGAACAGTTTTGGTGTATTACACTATGCAAATGTTGTGAAGTGTCTATAAGTTGAGTAATATAATAAGCAAATGCTCCCAGTACCTGTTCAAAGAATCGATGTTGTTCATTATACAGAGGAGACGAAGGCGCCTTAAATAGAATTACAAGGACAATATTTCTAAAAAAAAAACAATCCTTAACACAAGATGAAGTTAGAAACTACTGGATGACCATTAATAACATAAATAGAAAGATATTATTCTAATACCCTCCCTTAATGGTCATTATTCTTACTACCCAAAGAGATAACAGAGAAGGCTGCCCCTTACTTCTTAGAACGCTTCTGCAACAAAAGACAAGACCCTGCCACTAACTCTGCCACTTGAGATGAGTCTGCCACCAACCCTCCCAGAAACTGCAGAACTTCTGAAAAAACAACACCAATTGTCCAACTTGATGTTGGAAAACTGTCCCTCCCTGCCACCAGAGATACACCAAGAGCTGCCACGATTTTTAGGAAAAATTGACAAACCCTCCAAACTTCTACAGATGAGCATGACGCTCCAGAACAGACTGCAGCAAACCAGTTGTGCAGATAGTCGCCCCAGCAACGCCAGGTGCAACCAAAACAGACTGCAACAAACCACAATTTTTGAGGGAAAAAATCGCCAAAACCCAGGTAGAAATCGATCAAAACCAGACACGAAATCCGAGACGTAGATCAGAATACAAATCATCATTTTTAAGGAAAAAATGGTAAAACCTGTCCAAAAACCAGAGAGCCCTCCCGAACTGCAAAAACCTTGACTAGGGCATACAGGAGCAAACCCTTAATTTTTGAGGAAAAAATTATAAACCCTCCCATGATTTTTTCAAGCAAAAAAATTAGAAAACCATACAGAATTTTTTAAGGAGAAAAATTATTAAAACCCAAACAGAACATCGATTGCCCAGAATTGAAAACGGTACAGAAAATCCCCCAACGAGCTCAAAAATCCTCCAAGAAGAGCTGCTGAAAAAATAACAGAGGGTTTTATCAAAACACTAGTCGGCTGAAAAACAAAGGTCACCAAAACTGATCCAGAAGGTCACAAAACCAGAGGCGACACCAGGAAACCCTAACCACTCCAAACAACCACGAACTGTAAGCAAATCCCGTCACAGAGATCGTGGGCTTGCACTAAGACAAAACGCGACACTAGAAGCACCAGAGAGGCACGCTCAGACAGAAAAAACAAAACAAAACATGTGCAAATGAACAAAGAAACCCGCGACCAAAGAGACCCTAAAAATCGTATCGGAACAAAGAGACAAATCGCGCCTGGAGAAGGAGAAAGCCGCATCCAGAAAGGGCTGAAAATCACGTCGAAACAAGAAAATCCGCACCAAAAATAATGGATTAAGAAGCACGGGATTTCGAAAAAAAACATCCGATTTGTGACCCACGATTTTAAATTCTACAAACCCTCGATTTTCTCCAGCAAACAAGACCCACAAAAACGATCTTTTAATTCTCCTGCTCTGATACCATGTTCAAAGAATTGATGTTGTTTATTATACAGAGGAGACAAAGGCTCCTTAAATAGAATTACAAGGACGATGTTTCTAAAAAGAAACAATCGTTAACACAAGACGAAGTTAGAAACTACTGGATGACCATTAATAACATAAATAGAAAGATATTATTCTAATAGTTCCTAGCAAATTAGTCTTCAATAACAAGTATATCAATTTTCAGAAATCCAAAGCCATGCCAACCCATTATAATGAACCATGTAGACTTTTATAGCTCCTCAAGTTTAATTTTCATTCAATGATTAGTGATTACTATACGTACAATACACTTTCCCCCAGTGCTCCATCCAATACCTTGTTTGCAGCTAACTAAATGTGGCCGTGAATAATTGCTTTGTCTGTATATTTGTATTTCATGTATTGCTGATGACAACTCAAAAACAATTTTCAGAATTTTGTAAATACAAGTTATGGCTCGGTTATAGCATTAATTCTTGGATAATATAGTAAGTTTTGTCCTCTCTTTAACAAAACAAAATACAGTTATGGCTAAAACAAATTATCAGTTTTGTTGTACAATTGGATACTTGTATTCTCACGTGTAAGGTAAAAAATCATAAAATCATGTTATGTAATGCTTAAGAATGCATTTAAAAAGTATATAAATACATAAGAGAAGAAGAACATCAGAGCAACATGTTCAAAGAACAGGCAACACTGAAAAGCCAAGGATCATCAAGTAGTACCACCTACAAACAATATTTTAGAGCAAAATATCCAAAGGAGGGAATGGGTTATTAAGTTGAGAATGCATAATGCAATGAATTTGAAACTAGAATAATAAGATACAAGAATTTCTTCATATTGACTTGCCACGTTGACTTGCACAGTATGTCTTCAATTCTATCTTGTGATCTTATTAATTGGAAAGAATATGCATATGACTGCATATGATCTCTAATTGATTGTTTATTGACTTACACATACGAATAGATATTACATCTTCAAATCTTGTTCATAGCTTCCTAATGTAGTTCATTGTGTAATCTAAAGGTGTATCATTTAAGTGATCTAACTTTAAGATTTTAGCAATAATAAGCCAGGAATCTATTTCTCCTATGAATGAATTATATAGATTTTTTTTTTTAAATCACTGCTTAAGCACCAATGCTATAGCTAAATTGGGCAACCAAAAATACTGATAAATTGTCAATTGCATAAAAAAAACACAAACTACAAATTACAGATGGAGAAGCCATACATATATTCAGAGATTGTTTATCTTCAACTCCTTAAGGCAGTTAAAAAACAAACAAATTCTGAGCATTCAGTGTCGACATTTTTATTCTAAGTTTGAACTAAGCTTTGCCTGAGTCAGCATACTCATCCTCCGTCACTCCTTTCCCTGGGCAAAATTTTGAAGATAACAACAAAATAGTAATTCTTTGTTCATCAATGTGCAACATTAAAAACAAGCATTTAGTTCGAGCAAGTCAACCATGCAGTTTTAGACAGGGACTAAGCTGCCTTACAGCTCTTGTACAACATTTGTCAAAAACATTTGTAATAACTGACTAAAGAAAATTAGCAACAAAACAGGCAACGTAATCTTCAAATAATACAATGATTTATGTTATCCATATCTCATGTGTCCCACACAAAAACAAATATTACTGCACATAGTTATCCAATCAGATTCGTCCTGCCTCGAATGATTTTGCAGACCTTATCATGCCACATCATCAATTCTTACATACAAAACAAAAATTTCTTTAAATTGGCTTTTCAGTAAATGCACCATGATGAATTTTAATCGGCCAGAAGGAGGTTAAAAGATTGAGAAACCTGATGGAGGCAACATACGGGAACCTCAGCATAATGGAATTCATAGGAGTTTTCATGCTTAAAATAATCGAAAACAAAACAAAGACAAATACTTTTAACTAGATTACAACATCAATAGCCTATAAATTAAGGCAATTTCATAAACATTTTGGGCCTAGGATACTTAACTACTTCCATTACATGGCTTTGTGGATTTGAGATAGGTAAAATTTAAATAAACCACACTTTAACTCCATAACTATAATCACACAACTACAAAAATGTTGGTTCTTTGCAATGATATTTCAGTTTCCAACTACTAGTGTCAATGTTTTGTTTCAACAATATGTCTACCATAAGCAATCACAGGCATGTACTTCTATACTTCTTCTAGGTGCTTCTCATTGGATTTATAGTGCACATTTTAGCCTTTGATTTAATATTTATATATCCTGATTACATGTTGAATTGTCTTCATTATATATAACAATGTTATAATACATGTATGATGTTATGCTTGTTTTTTGAATGTTTTTGTCAACCTTTCTGTATCCAATGTTTGTATTATATGCTACACAATACAATTGTTTATGAGCAAATTGTGAAAGTAAAGAAGCATTAAACATCCAATTGTATTCAAAGAATGATGATGCATCTAGCAATGTGTATGATGCAAAAAATAGATGAGTACATGATTTCTTTTAATTTCTAAAATTAACACATTTTTAGGTGGCATATTACATAATGTATCAATTGTTTTGAGACAACTATAGTGCTACTAGAAATGCCTTAAAAGGAAAATTATGAAAATATTCTTCTTGCGGCTAATATTTATTGTATCATTGTTGGGTATCTTTGGAAATGATCATCAATATTAATAAATTATAATACCTTCAAAGCTGCTTCTTTTTTTAATAGAATCCTCGAAAATCTCTTAAATTGTCATGCCCATGAATTTTTAAAAACTAGCAACAGTACCTAAAGGTACCATCAAATGGTCGTTAGGCACAAATGTTCATAACCCTATTAGCCAAGTACTTCACTGAATGGCTCTACCAAAACAAACATAAATATGCAGTGCTTGACTGATAGGGCTATAAATATTTGTGCCCATCAGCCATTCAATAGCAGCTTTAGGTGCTGTTACTAGTTCTATGTGAAATCACTTATAATAAAACCCTTAGATTTTTAAAATCTCTTCTGTTTTTGTGTAAAAGTTGGATTTGTAGTACCTCACATAAAGGCCAAGCAAAATTGTAAAAACTTCATCCACAAAATAAGTCATTTCAGTCAATAATCTCTCATCATCCTTGGTCCTAAACCTGTTTGAGAAACCTACTGCAAGGTGCTCTCAGCGCTCAACCTAAAGCATCTCTCCTCCATATTGCAGAAATTTTTTCATAGCCAGAGGAAAAACAGCTATATATTGACCACCAGATTTCACAATATTTGAGCAACTAGCACAAGGTCGACAACAATGCATAGCCAAACAATGGGGACACCTTCCTTCCTTTTGCTATCTAAATTTCTAGAATATAACCATCAAGTCCAAACAATGGAGAACAAATTAGCCACTTTTTTTTTTATTAAAATTAACAATGTATAATGTAAAACCCTTCTTTTATCTTCATCTGGGATCCACCTTTCTCATGTACCTTGTTTAATATAGCCCTCCGAGACCTTTGTATCCCAAACAGCCTATTTCTCTAATATAAATTTCTTCCTTATTCAATGATGTAGGAATCCATTACTTCCAAGATCAAAGTTTCCGAATACGTTGACATCGCATAAGTTAACCTAGTGTTGTTAACAAATGTTTATTGAAATGCAACTATCTACCATACACATAAAGAAGAGAATATTAGCTGCCACCTACTTTTCTACTGAACCGCCAATGTACTACCAAGACTTATCAAGTGATACTCATATTATGTTCTTATGCAACAATTACAATATCTATGCATCAGGAATTTCTCAAAAAAAATCCTCACACAGAAGCTGTTGTCTGCGTCCTAATTTTAGCATACCAAACTGTTTCTTGCGAGCACCTTTTAGTCATGCAATATACAAAGCAGCTGCCAATGTCCTAATATTTAGCATGTTATGTGTTTTTTTGTAAGCACCTAAGGGTGCAATAACCTGTAGTGAAATACCGTGGTCTAAAATCTTGGTTTGTCTGCAACAGCACAGACAAATACCTAACCTGCAAGCATGTCATCAGGCACACGCACATGGCTGTAGTCCACAAGGTAGTGCTGAATTCGCTAATGTTAGAAACCAAGCACCCTGATAGGAAATATCTAGCATTTCTAACAATTTTGATCCTTTCACCTTCACCTCACAAAATGTAGTAAAGGTTGATTCCTTTCAAACACATACTTTGAAATAGACAGAAATTTCATAGTACCAAAAGCTCAACATGCCACTCACAGCTCAAGAATATAATTTACAAGGAAAGTAATGTAAACTTCATTTAGAATAAATGGTGCTATCATAGAACAGCAACAATATCGACCAAAGGCATATGAAGAGAAGACAGGAAAGAGAATACAACCTGCTTGGCCCGATGAAGGTCTGACAGCAGTAGTCTGTGGTTGTAGAGGAACAGAATGCATAGGTGCAGATGTTAAATCAGTCTTTATCAAATTTGAACTTGCATTCACTGATGTTGCTCCGGAGCAACTTAGAGCAGAACATGCATCCATAAAAATCTCGGAAAGAAGAACCAAGTGCTGTGAATATTTCATATTTTCCATTACTGAATCTGTTGCCGATGGATTGTGTTTTCCCTGCACAAGATAAAAAGCATAAATATGTAGAACAAAAGGCATTATGTTAACAGAGTCTCGTGAATTACATATATTCAAGGAAGTGCATCATTTGTCAGCTATCTCAAAGTACACATACTATAATGTTTCAAAAGTGGTAAGGATAGAAATTCACAATCTATTATGTAACCTGTTTAATTAATTCTGTCAAGGACAAAAGCTCACTTTGATTATCAGGCACACAATTAGCTACAGTTAGCAAGAAAAACTAATATACTAAAGGATATCAGTAACATTTGATATTTGTTTTCATCGTTGTAAACTCTGTTTTGAGAAGAGCTGTCTTAGTACCTGCCAATGCCAGCAACCTAATTATCCTGTGTACATTCATAGATGTGAGTAATGAGTATTCTTATGCATTAAAAAATGAAATGGGGCATGGATCTTGATAACAAGGAACTCCCAATATGCAGATCAAAAGAGTCCACTGTAAGTATGATCAATTAGAGGAAGCATACTATGCTCACACTGTGTTTGTTACCCTTTTCTAGGGAACTCTGACTTTGGTGCCATTGGCTAGTTATCCACCTGTACATTAGCCAATGGCTGCTTGTGCATCATAAGGTCAAGCTGCATAGAGAAGGGGGTGCAACAAGATGAAATTCATATTGTTTAGTGCTAGCAATTTTGGGTATCATCGGAAAGCATTCTGAAGGCCATCTAATAATTTTAATCTAATTCACTCCTCTAACTCATGCGTTTCACAAAAGTCCTGCAATCCTGTATCAGAGTGCAACCAGGGCCAAGCACTTCCCAAGAGGCAAGGAAAGAACTGTTGTTATTGACCAACTGGCAAAAATCAGAACCAGGTAGAAGCAGATTATATAGCCTTCATAGTCTAAGAGTTGGACAGAATTCTATATCAAACAGCCTTCTACTGAATTCTTAAGTTCTTAATCTTGTATGTTATGTTCCTTAGCATAGCAGACTGACAGATATTATTGTTTTGTAGTTCTGCTATTTTATTTGTTACTTCGTAAAATGTGGCAATTGTATGAAGTACTATCACAGAGAAATAAGTTGTGGTTCTTAATTTTTTAACGCTATTCCAGAAGTTGCAACCTGTTAAAGTCTCCATGTTTGTACTTTAATTTCTCCTTATAAAAAGGGCAGTGTAATTTACATTTAATCATAACACCATAGGTGAAAAAAGGAGTCTAATAGCATTGCATAACATTCTTATTCTTATATGTTATTTCCCTTAGGATAGCAGACTGACAGATATTACTGTTTTGTAGTTCTGCTATTTTCTTTGTTACTCTGTAAATTCTGGCAAGTGCGTGAAGTATTAATTGAAAATAGTCCAGAATATCTCAGAACAATAAGTTTTAGTTAGATGACAATCTCAGTTTGTAGTTAGAGTTTTCCAGATTCAATGATATTTAGTTCTCGATTTTTTGAATGTTATTCAAAAAATAGAAGACCTGTATAAGTCTGCATTTCTGTACTCTATTTCCCCCCTACTTAATATTATTTGCATTTTGCCTACTAAAACACCAATAGAATTTAAATTTGATTATAACATTAACACAATAAATAGAAAGTGGAGTCTTACCGCATTGTATACCGATTTTAGCTTGGGAAGTTGTTTGGGTGCAATCACTGAGAGAGAAACAGAGTACTGAAATGGAAATGAAAAAAAAATTAGCACTGAGATAATAACTGGCATAAATCAATGGGTTTCACAAAATCACCAAGCTCCTAATGCATCTGCAGTATATTCAGAAAGCAAAATTGCCCAACCCATTTTGCATACCTGCGCATATGCCTTGGCAACAGTATCTGCATCAGCAACCCATTGCGGTGGTTGGAATTCTGAATTTGCATTCTGCTGACTTGGAGTATGGCCATGTGGTCGAGGAACAGGAGTTGCAAGAGGGTATGGATTAGATGCTGCAACTAACACACAGTGCCTTTGGTTGTCCATTCCCTGTGTCATCTGAGCCACAGTCTGGCTTGGAGCAAGCATCTGATAATAAAGTATTGAGGAATCTTCAGAAAGCAGATGTAAAATTTATAAGCAATTTCCATTATGCATATCAAGTTTCTCTTTAGCTGCCAGTATTTTAAGTAGCCATCATTTTCAAGAAGAAATATTTCTTAGCCTCCATAGAAGATTTCCTCTGTTTGGCACTAAAGCAGACTTTCATACTAATAACATACTTGAACCACAGAATTATAATGCACTAGCTTGAATTATTCTAAAATAAAATGAACTCAACACGTTGCAAGTATGTTGAGCTGCATTGCTCTTATTAATTCTTTGTTGACCAATTACCATCCCCACAAAAATAATTCATAGAAAAGCTATTCTTGATTTCAAGCTTTAATTACCGTTAATGCTTCAGCAAGGCCTTCTGCTATGGCAACTTCCCCGAGGCCACCAGCACAGAAATTGATATCTGAAAGCCACTGTTGGAAAATGTCGAAATTTTTTGTCCATGCACTCCGTTGCACTGAACCAGCTATAAAAAAATGAAAAGCTTATTTCTTCTAGCAAATGATCGAGAAACCACACACTAAACCGTGGGGTTTCAGTTTCAGCCAGAACATGAATCCAAGATTACTTTGTTATTTTATTAACTATAAGTAGTGCTGTGTGAATAAGTAGAGAATTATAACAGAAAAGTGTGACATCATTAGAAAAGGTATAATAATATCAGTAGAGTTCAGTTACCAATAACTTACCACTGTGAGGTCCATGACAGTAGAAAACAACAAGTGCCATTCGAATGTTTGGCCCAGAACTCTTCTGCAGTGCAATACAAATTTGCCCATAAAAATTGTTATAGACTAACCAAATCATGCATGTTATTCTAATACTAACTCACATGAAAGATAACATGAAATAACTACAACAACCAACTCCCAAAAATGTATGTACTGTAATACAAATGACACATGATGTATTTGCTTAGTTTCTTACGGTCAAGCATAAAAGCATTGCATTCAACCAAGGGACAAATCTAACATCAACTAGTAAGGAACCTCAATTTAGTCCAGAGGATCATAAAATGGTCAATTGCAGTAGACTACAACAAATTCATAATAACATAGCGCTGAGGCAAGTTATGTCCTGTTATTCAACAAGATGAGCACAGTTGAAAAGAAGTCACTTATATGCAGAGTAACATATTTCATATGAAACAAGAAATTTGACTATTATAGGAATCACAGAGATTAGCAGTTATTTGCAGCATGTGCCAAGGTTGCTAAAATTCTATGAAGGCTATCTTCTTGTTAAAATATTAACTTCAAACACAGATCATCAGTTATCCTATCAGTTGATAGGATTCTTCTACATTACCAGATTCTCCCTACCTAGTTCAAACCAGGTCTGATCCTGGATCAAGCTCCCCCTGGAAGGACCCCCAGTTTGCCTCAGGCACAGGGCCCTGCCTAGTTCTCATATCTGGGATCAACCAGGGGCATTTCCAGGGAAAACCCACAGTCCTGCTCATTAAAAAAGTTTTAAAAAACAAAGTGAAAATTAAAACATAAAACAAAAACCCTAAAACAAAATAAGACAATAAGGGTGCAACACAAAAGGGAACAAGACCAAATTCACCTCTTATTTGATTTATCATTGGACATCTGGCATTAATTATCAAAATTATCAATAGTGTTTTTATCGTTAAAACTTAATTTTGTTTATTTGTGCATATTACTTGTTTATTTAGCTACATTTTTAAAATTATTAAAAAATTAATAATTTTGTATGACCATACCCAAGCCATACCAAACCCAAGGGAAAAAAATAAAAATTGATGCACCCCCCAACCCTATATCCATACCCAAAGTAGCAAGTTAGGGCTCCATAGTTGATCCCTATAGATTATCAGATACCATGTCTTCTCAACCAAATTTTGAAGACTGGAGACTTGATCTCAACAAGAATCCTTCACTTGATCTCAACAAGAATCCTTCTCTTAGCTCTTTCAATGATGCCTTTTGAGTAGGGGTATTCCTTTCGCAACTGTTTTATATTATATGGCATTGTATTTATTGACTTCAATGACTTGTCCAGGGTTTACTCATTGGGGCTCACCCCCTTTAGGTTAGGATCTCTTGCTTCCTAGTTGTAGTGAGTGGGACTTTATTTTTTATTATTGGATGTCTTTTTACAATCTTGACGTACTATTGCAACTTGCTATATTCTAGTCACATCAATCTACACTGGTCCTTTGTAGACCATAATAATTTTTCCATCTTTCTGTTGGAGCTATTTTGCTGTCAGATACGCATTGACCTAGACTTGTAAGAACTAAGAAGTTAAGAACTATAGAAACCCAGATGCAAAGCTGGCTTAGTCTAGGTTATTAAGGAAACTAAAGTGATTATGAAACAATCTAATGTATTTAAGAAAACGTGTATGATCAGTTTTGATTAAGAGCAGATAATTCTAATAGTGGTTAATAAATAACCTGTGACTGAATAAAATAATATAAGCCTGAAGAATTAAAGAGATTAAAGGAACTAAGATAGATGAATAAATAATCTTGATGGTCTGATCAGTCAGTGTGTTCTAAGAGCCAGGACACGAGTGTAATTTGAAGCTGAGATCATACTTTGAAGATAATTTCTCTCTTCGCTGTAATGAAAAATTGATGTTACCCTGTGTAAATCCAAGAATGTAAAAATATTTTAGGAGGAAAGTGCATTGAAGCATCAGTAATATTACTTCAACCCTGTCGTCCTCTAGTCCTCTTGTAAAATTAATATGTTCATCCAGTTAAAAATGAATCTCCTCATAAAAGCTGTGTATGAATCCTTTGTTTAATTTGCAGGACAGTAATCGCCAGCAATACTGTGTTGAGGGCTACAGTGGAATGCCATTTACTGAATAATAACCTCCTAAGTTTACAACGCCATATGAATGGTTGACTGTTGTATTAAAGAAGTCATAAACAAATATATTGATGAGATTAAGTCATCATAGATCATTCGGTTTACCTTCAGTGGAAACCCACGCTTTGCCTTCAGAAATTTGTCTAAGTTACCCATATCAGCCCTGTGCATGCACCATGAGACATGGTTAAATCTCCCATCAACTAGCGGCTGGGAGTCTTATTTATTCTTTTCCCTTGACCTAGATTTCAAAGAGTTAACCAGTTTGGAATGGGAAATCGCATCTGAAAGTCTATGGCACTTTTCCCCTAAATCTCCGTCTAAATGGTTTCGAAGAAGATCAGATCCGAAGTCTAGATTATCCTTGGTTTAATTGGATGTAAAACCTGGAAATCGTAGCCTTAGATCCATAGGAGTTAACCAAGGGATGCCGAGTGTTAAGCCACAGAGTGGTGGGTCATGCAATGGGTCCCAATTTATTCCCGTGAGACTCCCTTTAGAGTGTGCTGGGTAGTGCACGTTTAGAGCCATACCCGTGTCCATTCTGATGTAATTCACCCCAATGGTTGGCCTGTTGAGAACCCAGGCAATGTCCCTGGTGAACCGGATTTTAAAGGGACTTCACATCATTTTTGTCCCAAAATTTACCCAAGGTCGCTCCAAGAAGAAATGGGGCCAAAATGTTTATTAAACCTGGTTAAGACCCATTTTGGATCTAGCTTGTAAAAAGCCTTTGCCTTAGTTTCTTTCATGAGTCCTGGTTAAAAATCGGCCTAATCTCTGAGAGGTAGTTGTGCAAAAGTCTCTCATGTGGTTTTGAAGGTACTACAAGGTTAAGCCAGGTGTATCTGAATTCATACCTGTGATGCCAAGAGTCAAGCCAGGTGTACCCTAAAAGGGACAAACAGATTGTCTAAAAGACTAAAAACAATAAATCTGAATATGCAATAACTCAAATAAACATCCAACTCGATTAGCCAATAACAGTGGTCATCAGAAGCATAGCCCTTCCATCAAAGATATCCATAATATAACCAACAAAAAATAGGCCAGAACCCAAACCTTAAGCACCACTTTCTTCAGCTGAAGGCCAAGGCAGCAAGGCACCTACATCCTGCACTTTGTCCTCAGTTCATGAATTTCAAATTTGTGATCAACTTTAAATGCAGATTGGGAACCATCTCAGCTGCATGAGGGTCACAGCAGAAAATATCATAAATTATTAAATACATCTGAACAATTGCTCCACAGAATAGCCAGGCCAATCCTAAAATCCTTAATGTCTGCAGCAGGTTTGAGTGGTCAGGGAATTGTCCACTGTCTTGCCTTTCCCACTTCTTTGGGAGTGAGATTCTAGATTTGAATCTGTTGTTGTAAACACAGACTTCATATTTTCCAGTTCCAAATTCAAACCAGAAATTTCATGCATGAGCTTGAAGTCATTAATAGGAAGTATGGACAAACCAACAGAGGAAGAGCCAGACAAGACATAACATTTGGATCAAACATTGGATTGGTTATATGCTCCTTGATGGCAGCTATATCTTCGTATGTTTCAACTCCTCTCTAATGCAATCTCTACATTTAAACCATTTGCCCAAAGAGACCCAATAACCTAAGCTTGATTGAGTTTGGTAACAGCTGTTGCTTTTTTAAACACAAAGTGACAAGAATGGGTATCATTAGGGTTGGAAGAAAAAAGAATACGAAATGGGATCATCTTAACAGCAACAAGATGTTTTGAATCATTTAGTAAGCCCAAAGTTTCCATGTTACAGAGAATTTTTTGACCAGTCATGGTGGGGGCCAAGTGCCTACAGTCCAACCAGTTTTGAAGCTGAACCATGGGTTTGTTTGTACAGAATCTGCCAATGGCTTGACGGATGGCACAGGAGAAGCACTAAGCAAAATCATTCAAAGATTTAGTGGAATGCAACTTCATAGGTTTCTTGGCAAGGGCAAAGCCTTTCTTAGTGTTAGTAGAATTATTCCTAGAATTACTGGATGCAATGGAAAAAACCAGAGAACAAGCAAAACATTGCCCAGAGCTACTTGAAAAACTGCACAAAGCAACAAGCCACTATAAACAAGAACAAAACCAAAAAGAAAGGGAATGAAAAACAGAGAGAGAGAGAGAGAGGAGAACCATGCAGCCTACACCCACTCTGCAACTGCACTCAACTTTGGCATAGAGGAATTAAATCATCCAACAATCACCAATAAAATAGTAAACTTCTTTCCCCTGTCGATGGGGTAATTGACAATAGAACCAAGCGAGCTATGGCAATATGGAATCTGCCTCCACTTGGGTATCACAAATTGAACTTTGACGGGGGCCTTGAGAAGAAATACTGAAATGGCAAGAATGGGATGCCTCTTAAGAAATAACAAAGGAGTCCTCAAAGGAGCTGTTATTTTCTTTTTGGCCAGTGCAACTAACAATGAGGCAGAAGTGATTGCCTTGGTTGAGGGTCTTAAGTTTACTGTTAAGAATGGGGTAAAGAATTGATTGTAGGAGGTGATTCAAAGGAAATCATTCAGGTGATGTCGAAAGTGAAGACCCTCAGTTGGAAACCAGAGAGCATTCTAGGAGAGGCCTGCAATGTTAAAAAAGGATTTGAATCAATCTCTTAGGAGCACTGCTTCTGGGAAAGTATCCTCCAATGGATCTATTGGCTAATGCTGGCATGTAGCAACAGCCACTAACTGTTTCTTTTACCAATCAGCCCAAAGTCTAGGATGACTTAATGAATGATTTCAGTTGAATGGGGGGCGATGTTTGAAATATCAAATTGTGTGCATTAATAATAAATTTCAATTGGAGAAGGATGTTTTTGAAAGGGGTGTAGTGATTGCAAGGTTTAATGAGCATGGGAGGAGGTGCCTACACAATCTGCAAATATCCTCCCACAGTACTAAGTTGACATGCCACTTTCACCTCATAATCAATGCAAGGTGTGGTAGCACCTCAACTGAGTGTTGGCCTTGACTACAGCCATCATTCCATTTCATCTGGCTCAGGCAACTTTCCATTTTGGTTTTTACCTTGATTTTTGTTTCTTCTCTGTGTCTCTTGCATGCCAATTTCAGCTAGTGCTAGTGGCAGAATCATCTCATAGGGATTCACCTTATAGGGGAGTTGTTTCTGATGAGAATTTGCACAACGTCTTTAATATTTGCAATCCTCGTACTCTAAATGTGATCTGAAGTGTTTCAGGGGAGAGTGGAACTGCAAACACCGGCGACAAAAGGACACGGGCATCCATCAATGATGATTTACAAAAGAAGCTAGCTGGGCTGGTAAAGGAGCCTTTAGTCAATAACATTGCCTGCCATTGGAATGGCAATGAATTTATTCTGTGGGGTTGGATGGATGAAAAAAATGCAGAGGCTCCAGAGCAATTGGATGGCAAAGAGGGACCTAAGATGGACACCAATGTGGATGTTAAGGCTAGAGTTGCTATAAGGAAATTCAAATGGTTCAAATACAGAACCTGAAAACAAAACATTTATGTTTGGATTTACTGAATTACATTCATGACAACCAGGACAGTGTGGTAGGGATAAATAGTTTTATGATGCTGCCAGTTCTAGGTGTGGATGGCTTCAAGGGGGCAGCATAGAAGTTTATGAGAATTCCTTAGCTCGGAATAAATGTGCGTAACATAAAATAAGGCTTGCAGGGTACCATGTTGGACACTAGGGAGCAACAAGAGGAGCCTAGCAATGAGCTCTCCCCCAGGATGCCAGTGTCTCAAACTGGATGGGTTGTGGCTAAATGTATTTAGTTGGATTGAATCTTTAGTTGTCTGGGTGTGGACTTGTGGTGTTTGTTTTTTCGTAATTGTGTGTTGCTGGGCTGAGTAGTGATGGACTGAACTGTGCTTAGTGTGTGGTCAGTGGAATGTGAGGTCTGCTTGGGACTTGGCCCCAGTTTTATTTTGTAAAAATATTTTCTCTATATTTGGTTATGGTAGTTGCATCTGGTTGATTGCTGAATTTTTGGAAATGCTAGAGTAGTGATTAAAAAGGTAGTTGTAGTTTGTTCCACATGGCTGGAATTGTAGGCAAAGAATAGATAATGTAAGGAGAGTATTTTCAAATGCTTTTCATGGTTTTTTTTAATGAATTCTGTTCTAGGCCTAGCAGTACCCTCTCCTTTACTTTTTGTCGATTCTAGCATTTTTATGGGTGAAGGACCTAGTACAACATTCACTTTACCTATCAAAAAAATAGTAACCTTCTAAAAAACGGACCAGACCACAAAACTCAAACTCTTCAAAATATGGACAAAAAATCCCTATTGATTTTGCCCTATCTAGTACTCTTGTTTGCATAAGTTTCCCATGCACAAGTTGTCTATAAAGGTGACACTACAAGGAAATGTACAAACAGGGAGAGGTGACATGTGAGAGGGAATTGAAATCAAAGAAGCGATAAGTGTGACACTAGCATTATAAAAAAGCATGCTTAGCATAACCAATCCAAAGATTCAAATCTTCACACCATTCATAATTCATCTCAACCTTAATTGCTGCTTTAACTAGGAGGTCAGCCATTTAGTTGGCTTTGCGAGGTGTGACAATTATGGAATGCTTGAATCTGCCTTATAAAACCTCAAATGTTGTTTAAAATTTTGATCAACCTCCAATTTGAAATATTTTTACTCACAGAGATGGTAGTAGCTAAGACTTGAGAGTTGATGCGGTATCTGCTCTCTTTAACAGTTAAAACTTAAGGATGATATGGATGATATTCTTTCACACATCTTCCAAGTCTGGGAAAAGCTCATGTCCCTTTATGAAACATCTACTGATTAACTATCCTGCTGTTATAAACCGTGTTGACCAATTTAAAAATGTCCTAAACTTATATGGTCATAAAACATGCTCAAAAGTCCAAAAATTATGAAGTAACTCTCAGGAAATCCACAAACAAATTGATGGCAAAGGTTTGGTAAATTTTTTGTTGAAAGCTTGCAAAAATATTCTAAAAGTTGTCATGATTTTATGTATATTATCCAAACTAAAGCACCATTTGCAGACATTACAGATATTCTATCACAGCAAGAATAATAATTAAAAAGGAACAAAGAACAAAAATGATCAAGCATTTCCAAGAAGAAATATAGAATATATTCATTGTTGAGACTGAGGAAGAGAGACATATATTTCACAGATTGGCTAAGGTAATCATCATTCCAACAGATCTAGTAATCATCATAACTAGTGCAGTAAAATAAACCATCTTGAAACTGAGTGTTGCTTCAAATAATGGCATTAATCAAAATGACAGTGTAAAAGGCAACCATTCAAAGTAAATAACAGAGGACATACCATGCAGTTTTGCAAAAAGTAATGAAACGAGTTATAGAAAATATCTTCTCATGGTTACAGAGGAAAAGTTAGTAGCCTCCCAATTGACTTGTTTTCAGGACCAGGGAGCAACAAAGAGTGTAAAATGCAGAGTGGTTGTAATCTCTACAGTCATTACATGTATTGATTACACAATAGCTCTTGCAGATAATGTTACTCATAAACATGCAGGAAAGATGAAGACCACAATGTTACTCAGAATGCCTAGTATGTACTTGCATCGGATCAAAATCTTCTGCCTTTGGTCAGATAGCTAGGGGTTTCAAAAGCAATCGTCCCTACAAACTCAAAGAGTTAGGTTCAAAAGCAATGCTGTCTACAAAATAGAAAGAGCTGGATTTCCAAAGCAGTGGTCTCCACTGAATCAAGATAGTTACTGAAAAGCAGCATACCTGTGCCAATCCAACCAACCAATTATTTTACCAGAGGTACGGGCATCTGGATCATTTCTAGCTTGGGTTATTAAACAAACAAATACCTACTTTTCAAGAATGCCTATCAGTCAGACAACATTGAATCAAGTTTGATAATAGTTATACAGGAGCAACTCAATAAAGTTTGACTAAAAGTGATGTGTATGGTCATATGAGAACACAATCAACTGGTAGATCAAAATAATGACTTTCCCAAAAAAGAAAAACTGGATGTACTTCCATACTTTATTACAATTCTTTGAAGTTGTGAACACATTCAAAGCTATCATTGCAAAGGAGGGTGGCAAAAGCAACAAAATGATGTATACCAATTGAGGCAACGTGAATGAATCAAAAGAAATTATGAATTTTCAACACTAAAAGTATCAAAAGGCAGTATGCCTCCATATACACCTCAGTGTAATTGTATGGTACAAAGAAATAATAGGTTCTTTCTGGAGAATATTCAAAGCATGTTGACAGTACATAATCTTCCAACACATTTCATGGCAGAAGCTGCTCAAACTGGGGTGTTTTTATACTGGTTGGGAGGCCAAAAATAAAAATTGATATATAAACCCCAAGGGCACAAGGGTCCAGTAAGAGCAACAGTTAAAATTTTCAGAATTTTTGCTTGTTCTTCTTTTCTTCAAACTCCAGATCAGAAAAAAAATAAGATAGCCAGGTATAGTACAAAATGTATTTTTCTTGGCTATACCATAGAATAAAATGATTATGAATTATATGATCCACTTGCCAAGAAAATTTTGTGTGAAGAATTTATACCTGCCACAAGGTTTTCTTATTGACAGAAAAAACAAATTCTTGGCTGCAAATTGGAAAAGGCTTTGTATGGATTAATGCAAGTCTCCCAACAATGGTATGAGAATGCTGATGAGGATCTAAGATCTGAAGGATTCAGGAAAAGTGATTCAGACCTAATCTTGTATACTAGGACCTATTGGGATGAAGCTTTTAGGGATCTTTGATGGTTTGTGATGAAATGTTCAAATATAGCTATAATGCCATGGATATGATGATGAAGCAAGAGTATCACAAGGCCTATGTCTACAAGGTTGAACCATGAGTCAACGAAACATATGAATTAAGGGCTCACACTAGATATCTTGATTTTGGAGGCTAATGCAAACATGGATCTTTACAACATCCCAAGAGAAAAAACAATGATGAGTTGGAAGACATAAGCTCGGTGGAACCTGTCCATGGAGGAATGATATTTATCAACTTTTGTGTATTTTCCTTTTGTTGCTTATGCTAGTTTCTATATAGCAATGGCTTTGACACAGTCATTTTGTATGCTTCTTATGACCTACAATCCAATGCCATGGAGTCATTGTGCCACTATGCCATTCACTTTTGTTGTAGAAGAGGAGATCTTCATGTATAGGAAACTATTTCAAACATATATGCCTTACCTTGGAAATAAAAACTGTAAGAAAAGATACACCAATTAAAAAAGATACTGATTTTGAGCAGAAAACATCACTTTCTAACAGTAGCATGTAAAAAATATATTTATATTAAATTCCAGATATCTGCTCAGAGGGCACATTACTTCATAAAAAAAGTTAATGTTTTCATCACAAAAGATTCAGATGTACCTGACTACCCAGCTCATTTCCAGAAAAGGACCTGCATGCATATTGTACCAAAGTGAGAAAAGAATACTGCTATTAGAAAGGTTTGTAAACAATGAGAAGAGCCCTAAAAAACTATTAGAACAGTATAGGTACGAATAGACACTGTGTATTATTAATTCAGATAAACAAAACCAGAGGGAATCTACATCTCCAGGTAAGATCTAAGATAGTTCTTCCAGAGCGAAGAGATAAAGCACTGTCTTGGAATAGGTCTACCGGTTATGAGTTTCTTGTATGCACATAACCATTGTACATAGCAGTTGTGTATGAAGCAGACCTGACTGTCTGACAAAAATCATCTGCTTGTAGGCAGGTCTCCAAGACGATGACCCAGGTTATTGGGTCAAATAAATTAAAACAATGTTGGTTAGTAATCTTGGGCCACATTCTTAAGACTAAACTTGAGTCATACTAAATGTACCCCCATTAAGGCCTGGGTCATGTCAGAAGGTAACCCATCAAACCCGGGTGTATTTGAATTTTGCATGTACCCTATTAAACAGGGATCATGTTCAGTGTAACCCAAAACACATGTTTTTTTGTTTGAAGTTCAAAACACATTTGGAATTTGACATCCCATTTCTGAAAACACACATTCAAAGTTCTCTGAGGATTGGAAAGGCATGGAGGTAACAGAAAAGTAGTGTGTCAGAGAGTATGCCTTTAAAAACAAACATTTCTTACTATGTCTACACGTTGGAAATGTAAAATACCATTTCAAAAACACTTCTGAGCTTATGTTCCATTTCAAATTTTTAATTGAAAGAAAATTCTCATTTCTCTAAAATGGAGCTATTTCATTTGTTCTTCAAATCCTAACAAAAAATCAAAAAGAAGAAATGCATAATGCTACAAATTTCATTTACAGATAAGGCAGTCAATTTTCCTCTAACCATAGTGAAATTTGGCAGTGCCTATGTCTGGGTTAATAATGTTAAATAAGAGCAAATGAATTCGTAGCAAAGCAGCTAATTGCATTAAGGTTTCATTAAAGCAAGCCCAGTCAGGTTCCAGGACTATCATACTTCTCAAACGTTATCATTAAAAAAATAAAGGCCCTACAAAAGTGAAAAGCGCATCCAAAAGACCCCATTAAAGATTAAGAGGCATTCAATCAGAAAGAAACAAGTACTTTTTGTGTCCTTTAGGTAACATGAGGCTAGGTGAAAAATGAAAACATGGCATGGCTCCCCCCCTCCACCCATGACCTAGGTTCACTAAACTCACCCTTGATGGGGCTTCAAGGAGCAACCTGGGTAGCACAAGTGTGGGTGTTATTCTTCATGCAAAAGACAATAGCTTGATCCAGGGTGGCTCTCTCTTCCTAAGCCATTGCACCAATAATGAAGTAGAATGGAAGGCGTTGTCGCAGGGATTGTGCTGGCATCCTCATTAGGTTTGCAGCAGTCAGTAATTGAGGGTGACTCCCTTGTGGTGATTAAGTGTTGCAGAAAGGCTCATGTCCAAATTGGCACCTAAGATGATTTTTGGCAGAGGCTTGGTCTTTAAGCTTTCAATTCACAAGTTGTATTTCACATTGTCGTAGGGCCTCCATTGCGGCGGCAGATTTTCTAGCTAACTGTGGGGCGGATCAAGATCCTCTAACAGCTCTTTACAGCCAACTCCCTTCATCTTGGTTGGGGGCCCTCTAAAGTATTTCTTCTCACGCTCTTTTTTAGGACACATGGTATTCTTTCCAAAAACTGGCATGTGGCCATTTATGGGGGAATTATTACCGAAGGCGGCGAAGGAGAGGTCTTAAAACTCCATGCAATTTGTGTTTAGCAATTCCATCATGTTTGATGATGTGTGTGAGTTGTGCGTTTTAATGATGCTTTGTTGGTGTCTTTTATATGATATTTTGAATTGGTGATTCACAGCAAGGCAGCTCTGGTTTGCTAGGTGTTTGTAGTGGATGTTGGTATGGTGTTTGCTAGACTTCAAGATGAAATGTTGTCCTAGGTCTCTTAAGCCCTGCAACCCATACCTGCACAACAAGGTGTCCGATAAGTGCCTATGGGCTATTTTCAACTATCGGGAGATGCTGCATTAGGGGTTATAAAAGTTGTGCTTCTAGTTCATTTTGGTGGTGCGGAGGTGCTGAGTGTGGGTCTGGATGTTCCTGTGAGAGATGATAATGTGGGTGCTCCAATGAGTGGGAGTTTTGATAATGTAAACAATGCTCAGGTAGAGAGACCCAATGATGGTAAAGAATTGTTGCAGGTTTGCAAGGAGCTGCTGGTGAAAGTCTTCAACAGTCTTGTGGTGAGACTATACACAGAAATAAAGGAATCTGGTAAGATCACAAAGACATCAGGAAATCCTCCACGGCCTCAAATTCCTGTGAATGCCATAGCTGTTTTTGGATGCAATGTGGTGTTGTGTTTTCGTTTAGCACCGTGGTTGTTGGTTTTTTCTAGGGAGGTGAGTGGTTTTAGGTGTTTAGTCCGTTTACGACAATGTCTAAATCTAAATTATTTTAAAATTGCAAGAATTTCTAATAAACACGTAAAAGCAAAGGGACATATTAATGGATGAAAAGTCCTGCAAGATTTATTTGCATAAGATTGCAGACAATCTCCCCTAATAACATTTAAAAAAAGAGCAGTGAAAAATTTACAGCTAACAGTGTTAAAGCTGCATAAATATCTAGCAAAGCAACTGATCACTATAAGTTTGTGACAAAGCATATCCAATAGTATTTCAACTGAGATAATCTGAAAATCCTAAGAAAGTGAAACTGCATTCCAAAATACAGCAGTTTTATGTTAATGGTTTTTTATTTGCATGAGCTTCTAGTAAACACGGCAAGATATAGGGATATACCAATCGCTAAATAATGCTGCAAAAATGGTTTAGAGAGGCCAGTCAACTCCCTCACTACCATTAAAAAAATGACAGAGACCTAAGTGTGGGTTCATAATAGGTTAGAATTGCATAAATTTCTAGCGAAGTAACTGATTGTAGTTAGTTTCTGTTAAAGCAGGTCTAATCACGTCACATGTCTATCATAATTCTCACACTTCTCCAAAGTAGATTTTACAAAAAAATAAAATAAACCCTTAGAAACAAAAGAATATGAAGGGATTGTCAAATGGTTAAGCTCAAGAATTTCTAAATCTAAATTATTTTGAAATTGCAAGAATTTCTAATAAACACATAAAAGCAAAGGGACATATTAATGGATGAAATGTCCTGCAAGATTTATTTGCATAAGATTGCAGACAATTTCCCCTAATAACATTGAAAAAAACAGCAGTGAAAAATTTACAGCTAACAGTGTTAAAGCTGCATAAATATCTAGCAAAGCAACTGATCTCTGTAAGTTTGTGTCAAAGCATGTCCAATAATATTTCAACTGAGATAATCTGAAAATCTGAAAATGGTTTAGAGAGCCAGTCAACTCCCTCACTACCATTAAAAAAATGACAGAGACCTAAGTTTGGGTTCATAATAGGTTAGAATTGCATAAATTTCTAGCGAAGTAACTGATTGTAGTTAGTTTCTGTTAAAGCAAGTCTAATCAGGTCGCATGTCCATCATAATTCTCACACTTTTACAAAGTAGATTTTAAAAATAAAATAAAATAAACCCTTAGAAACAAAAGAATATGAAGGGATTGTCAAAGGGTTAAGCTCAAGAATTTCTAAATCTAAATTAATGAAAAGTCCTGCAAGATTTATTTGCATAAGATTGCAGACAATTTCCCCTAATAACATTGAAAAAAACAGCAGTGAAAAAATTACAGCTAACAGTGTTAAAGGTGCATAAATATCTACCAACTGATCGCTGTAAGTTTGTGTCAAAGCATGTCCAATAATATTTCGACTGAGATAAAGCAAGTCTAGTCAGGTCGCATGTCTATCATAATTCTCACACTTTTACAAAGTAAATTTACAAAAAATAAAAAATAAACCCTTAGAAACATAAGAATATGAAGGGATTGTCAAAGGATTAAGCTCAAGCAGTAAAAGCGTCAACGCTTCATAGCAAAACCCAAGGTTCAAATTCAAGGAGATGTGTTACAGTGTTGAAATTGTACTCTCCAAAAGCCAAAGCTGCATCCATTTACATATTAATATTTTGGTCTAGTAAATTATTATCGTGGGACAAGCTTTACCATTGGAAAAAAATTCCGTGCTTAATTTTAGGTTATCAATGTTCAAATTGCGGGAATTTCAAGCAAAGCAAATACTTGTACTAGATTTTTGTTATGCAAGTTAAATCAGGTTCTATACACATCAAAATTCTCGAATTTTACAGGTAAAAAAAATCATAAAAAAGAAACCTGAGAAATTGAAAAAAAAAATGTAGGAAAATGCAGTACAGTTAAAAATTACCTGATAATCTTGTCAATGTACTCGGAACGTAACAGAGACCAGTATGGGCCGAGGGCTGCAGTTCCTTCGATTACTAAAATTAATTGGTGAGGATTTGAGTTTCCCTGCGTATTCATCTTTCTTTAACGCATCAATTGTGTGACTTTAAACAGAATAACAGTCTACAGATGAATGTAATGGCGGCTCCCGTGCTTTGCAAGCGCTCTCACTGCAGGCAGGGATACGCACTAACGTTTTGGTGCAAATATTTATAGTAGTCCCACGACTTTGTAACGCAAATTAAAGCAATTTCCTCCCTCTTAGTTGTCGTATACTATCTTTAACCCCAAATATAAACACCTATTCCCTCGCAATCCCTCGGCGTTTCACTTTCTATATACTGTCGCTACTTGCTGGTTTATTATTCTCCTGGCAGGTAATTATTGTGGTGGTGTCAAGTGGTTTACTAGATACCTAACATAATTTGAACGTAAACATGTCAATAAGGGAGAGGGGGCCCACCCTAACTTCGTGCACGTCAAGCTCATAGCTAGACATATCTGATTTCGACAATTTTTTTTTGGGTTTCTTTGTATGTGATCGAAGAGCTTAAAGCTATTCTTTCAGTTTCTAAGCATTTATACATTTCCTTGTAAGACGTGTTATGTGCACATGGGTCGAAAAAGTGTCATTTCAACATGTCGCCCCATACATGCACAACAATGTGCCAATAACCTCGCCATCACATTTGTGCACTTGTCTTAATTTCATTGGTTAATTTATTGGAGTTGTGAACATGTACAAATGTTGTGAACATGTATTGGTGCATTTGTGTTAATTTATTAGGTTGGTATTTTACGTGTATTGGTTGTTTTTAAAATTTTAATTGGGGTGTGGGTGGCCCCTCTAACTTACATTAGTTTTTAAAAAATCATATATGTAGAGGCTTAACTATAGTAAAACTAGTATATTTATATTTTAAGAAATAGAGCAGTATGTGGTGCTTTTGTGTTTTTATAGCTATTTTTTTTCTTTCATTTCCAATTTTTTTTAATTTTAGAGTTTTCTTAGTTTTTGTGATTTCTCCACTTTTTTTTTCAATAATTTTTGTGATTTTATCCATCTTTTGGGTTTTAATTTCTTTTTTGGTTTTTTATTTTTTTTTTAATTTTTAGTTTTTTTTATCATATAATTATATCTAGAGGTTTAATTATAGTGGTAGCAAGGGGTCGAATGTAATGGGTGATTATGTTAACAAAAATTATTAAAACGCTAAAAAAAATAATAATAAAAATTAAAACATAACCAATTTATAGTATAAAATAAAATAACTCTTAAATAAATGAACTAACTAGAAAATAACTTAGTAAAATAAAATAATTCTAAAAATAAACATATAGAACATATAAATATTTTTTATTTACTTATAAGTTACTTTATTTTACTTGAAAGTTATTTTATTTACTATGTATTAAAAAATTTTGATGTCTCTACTTTATTTTACTATAGTGTTATTTCATTTATAACAAAAAAAAAATCATTTTACACTTCACTCCTTCTTGTCACCATAGATTACAATTTTCAATGTAATTAAAAAATAAATGTTGAATTTAAATAGTTATTGTTAGCATAAATATTATTATTTAATTGTTGGAATGGGGCATGGGAATTCATAAAGGGAGCATATTGTAACCCCCAAGGCATTTGACATCTTTTATGACAAATTCTATGGCAAGGTTATGACATATTTAGCTCATAAATAAGGAGTTACAATTGATAACTTTGGCAAATAACGGGAATTAATGAGTTGGAAATAAATGGGGAGTTGCAAGAAGTTAATTGGGGTAGAGAATATCCATTATGGCATATTCTATAACAAGTTTTTATGACAATTGTAATTAGGTGTAAAAGGAGCACCTTTATTGCCTAAAATAGTCGAAAATCAAGTGGGGTTATGACAACTCATTTAGTGGACTTAAGTGGAGAGAGAATATTTAATATTTTATTATTTTTAATATTTATGGGCATAATGAGACGTTAGGATTTGTGCTCTAAATTTTATATAAGTCGGGCAGCTTCTTTAGTTTACAACTTGAACCTAAGTAAATTTTGCATATGCATCTTTGATCCCCACACCTATGCTTTTGACCCAAATGGTGTGGTATTGAACTTTTAGTGCAGTCATGAACCTAAGATACACTAAACTCCAAAACCTATAATAAATACTTGTATGTACCTACACCTATAATGGAAAAGTTGGTGGTACTGAAGAATAATGTTTGAACTTGCTACACTAGGCATTAAAAAACAACTTGTTCCCTCCTTGCACCTTAGTCAAGCCATGTTGATTTATTCAACAATTTTGATAAAGTTAGAAGGAAATACGCAGCAAATGTAAATGATGCAACTATAATGATGATAACTTGAGACTTTGAACAAAGTAATGGATGATTAATGACCTGATGCAAGAACTAAGGTTTTAAATTTTGTTGATAAAAAAGTTGATGCAAAATAGTGTTATGATAAGGGTACATGAGTGATTATGAGTTGCACAAATGCTAGTAGTGAGTGATTCTATATGACATGGGGTGATCTTGGATGGTAAGTGATAATCTGAAAGGCCTAGGGGTGGTGTTCTTTTTACCTATCCAAGTGCACAATTTAAACCTTTTGGCATATGAATCAACAAATAATGACTAGTTGGAACTGAATTGACCTAGGGCCAACATTAAAATTAGGTAAATCATGCACATGTAGCTTTAAATTGGTCAAGACCTCACATATGATTATGAGCCAAATGAACTAATATTCTAAGATGTGAGAGCTATCTAACCAAGGGTTAGATTATGTTGTTGATTGTGAATTTGAGTTTAGGTTAGTGGGAACACCAAATTAGTCAAAATGTGTGTTAGGGTAATGTACTTGGGACACACATGTATAGACAATTTGGTGTAAAACAAAGGTAAGAGTAAAATCGATGCACTTTTTATTCTTACATTTTGCCCACCCTGTAGAGGAAAACTAATGTGTTGTAGACTTAACATAATTCAGTGGTAAACCTATATGAATAGTCCACTTGACATTGCACACCTACATTAAATTATCAACCAAGGAGCGTAAGCTTATGATGGCACTGCACCGTATATGCCTTCAGGGGCTCATGTTTTCCTAAACTATCCAAACATACTCAGATTATCCTACTTTGTTGGAATTCACATAAATACAAGAACAGTAAAAACAGTTACAGAACCTAGTGGCTACGATACATGCAACATGAACTGTAGATAGCTGCTAACAACAAAAAAATACAGAACTAATCCAAAACCATTCAAATCAGTAAGAAAGCTAATGCTAACCTCTGGAGGACTAAGATGGACCAAGTATACATTTGTTCATGAACCACAACTATTGTAACTAACAACCAGAGTATTCTACTTAACTCATAATGCATTTATAAACTAATAGAAAACAACTTTAACAAGAATACATAAATGAATAAGAAAATAAATGAAGTGAAGGGTAAGTGCAAGAAGATGGGGGGCCAAAAAGGGGTTTTAAGTGGCCACTTTTTTTTTCTAAAATCAGGAAATACTAACTTTGGATGAGAAATTGAGCATAGTTACACTCAAAAATTTAAGATGCAACAAAAACAATGTTCGTAGTGCTCCAAGTCTACTTTCTAAACTACTAATTTTTTTTTAAAATGGTATAGATTAAAGGGTTCAAAAGAGGGAGCCACAGAAATTGGTGTTGTTTCTGTCAAAAAAACGTAATATAACATGTTTTGTGGCTCCCTCAAAAGGTTAACCTTTTTTGGTATTTTTAAAATCGCTTCAGTGAGAAATTAGCTAACAACATGTAGTTTATGCCCAATTTTTTTGATAATTTTTTAATGAATATTTAATTTTTTACTAATTTTCAAAGTGGACACATCCTAAAAAATAGAATTTTGGTCGTGCTACCCCTATAAATTTTAAAAACTGATTGAATTTTTTTTTTAAATGTGTAGAATGGAGTCTAGTTTATAAAAACGTAATTTATTTGAAATTTCAATGAACGGTTAATTTATAATGAAAAAAAGACCAAACACTAGTTTTTTACCAAAAACACACAAACAAAATACATTAAAGATGAAAGGCTTAACATTGTCAAAATGTAAAAAAAATTACATCATTAAATAGCTGTGAGGACCGCCCTTTTTACTACTGTTGTTATGACTATTTACAGTACTGTTATTGTTACTTTCATATTTGTGGGATAGCAGTTCCCGGAATTTGTCAGACTATTTAACTTTATTATGTTTTCGGAAAAACTAATTGGGTGATGTTTGGATAAGTTTACTTTTCAGAAAAATGAATTAGGTGATGATGGAAAATTGTAATATGATTTTAATTATGTTAAATTGTACTAGGGCATGAGAATGCATGTTTTATTTAAGTTGCTTCGGCTATGATGAATTTATTTGGTTACTGATCTTGTAATTGAGTGTGCAGGGATTACTAATCGAACCACAGATTTCGGAGATCATTCCACACCTTGTTCTTTGTTATTCCCTGTAAGCCGATCTGGTTCCACGAGGAACCAAGATCTCTTTGTGTTTGATGTAATGATGTACTGTGGTCTTTCGTATGGTCGAGTGGGTTAGCTTACCCTCAAGTAACATTATTTTTATAATTGTGTTGTAAAGAGATTGAATTTGAAATTCCTTATTTATTTAAATTATGAGGCCCTTTTCTTGTGCTTTACCTTGACCAGGGGTGTCTTGTATGGGTTAAAGTTGACCCTGGGTTATACCCCATGGGTCCAGGGGCCCATTTGGCATGGTAACCCTTGAGTAACCTCCATCTAGTCAACTTAACCTTCCCCTGAAGTTAAGTGGCGAAAATTGGAGGTAGGAGGGGACATGATGGGTTGTACCAACACCCAACCCATCCCCTCTACATTCCCCTAGATAAGAGATGCCATCCATTAGTGAAGGTCACCTCTTCTTTAGTGAGATTCCCCCATGTACTCTGGGGACACCCATGTGAATAAAGTAGAAAGAGGCATGGGTCACCTGTCTTGTTCCCATTTAACTCTTTTTTTTATTTCTCCCATGAGAAAGTGGAGTCACATGAGAGGAATAAGGAGTACCCTTGGGAATGGAGAGTGACATAAGCCACCAGGACAGAATAGTGGTTTTTGGGAAGGGTGAGGAGGTGACAAGTGTCACTTCCCCATTTCTCAAAATTAAAAAGAAAGAGAATTTGGGTTATTTATTTTCAAATTTTGGGATGAGAGGGAGTTAGTTGAATTTTGGGAAAAACTTTCATTTTTGCCTTACCAAAAATAGAGAAGTTAGTTTGGAAGATAGAGAAGGGAGAGGGAGTTGGTGGCTAAGGTTGGAAGTGAACTCTGTGGACTCTGCAACAACTTCATTCCAGGAGGGCTTGCAAGGTTGGTCTGAATTTTACCTTTGTTTTTGTAGAACTGAAATGTGTATGAAATGTGTGTGAAATATGTGTTTAGATTTGTTTTCTGTGGGGTTCTTGTCGGGTTGTTTGACAGAGCGTCTCCCACTTGGGAGAAATGCTCATCAAGTTTGGGGTAGGGGAGGAGAGATCCTCCTTGGGTGCATACCTGTTTCCATCTTTTGGGATGTTGAAAGCCTTGAGGGCATGTATCTGTGACTGTATTTTGACTTGAGAGTCCTATACAGATTACTTAAAAATTGTGATCACACTTGGTTGAGACCAAGAGAAATTTATATTGGTTCATTTATCTGTCAGGGTGACACTCTGGAGTCGAGTGTGTCCACTCTCCTGCCCCTTATGAAACTCACTGTAGTTGAGTTTCCGTATTGTGTAAAATACCCACGGGTGTATGTGTGCTTTGGGATTGTTGTTGTTTCTGTTGTGAAGTGGAGTGTTTGAGTACCCAGGTGTGAGTATGGTCTCCCTAGCTCGGGGGTGACCCACTTGCGGGTCTACGGTAGGGAGGAGAGCTAGATGAGTGGTATTTTCTTCTTTGTTTGTCTTTGATACGCAGGTTTTTCTCTTGGAGCTTCTGGTTGGCTATTTATGAAGAAACAGTTCATCTTCTTTGTCATGAGAATTAGGCCTGGTTCATTTCATAGAGATGAAGAGAGAACACCTCTCTTGTTATTGTTGTAAATTAATGATATTCTGGGAGTGAAGAAAATCACCTCCCTGATCTTGTTATTATTGGACTTTTATTTGGTTGTCATAGTTATCAGTTGTGTACTGTTTGGGAGAAGAAAGTTCATATCTGGGAAGTTAAGTGGTGGTATTCATGATTGAGAAGCTGTAATATGAATGTGTTTAAATTTTTAAGTTGATGTTTGCAAACTTTGTTCAATAGCAATTTTTGTGTTTCAAGTATTACTGAAAGGAAAAGTTCATTATTGCAATCTGATATGAGTTGTTTACATTTGAAAGTTTGGAATTGCTTAACTAGTTGAAATGTTAGTTTTTATAGTTCAATGTTAAAATGGAAAAGACAGTTTTAAATGTTTGAGTTATTCTCCATAATTAGTGGATTCTGTTAATTTCTAGCATGTATATATATTCTGTTTGTACATTTAAGCCTTCTTAAATGTTTATGAAAATGGAAATATATACTTATAATAAAGGGATAGTTATTTACCATTTCTACCGATTAAGTGAAATTGGGATATATATATATATATATATATATATATATATATATATATATATATATAATTGTTATGACATTATCTTTATAACAGGTTGTTTGGAGAAAATGCATAAAGTAGTGAATTGGAGAAATTTAGGAATTATATAAATACATATAAGGATATTTTTATATAAATAAATTTATATATATATATATATATATATATATATATATATATATATATATATATATATATATATATATTTCACATTTTGAGTAATTATCATTTTATAGAATAATAGAGAAATTGAAAGTAATTATCATTTTTATGAGATTGAATGATATATATCAATATAAAAATAGATATATATGTATATATATATATATGAAATATGTATATATATATAAATATATTATCATTGTTGTATATATATATACATGAATATATATATATATATATATATATATAAATATATTATTGTTGATAGAAATCAACGAATAGCACATAAGATTGACTGTCAAGTTTAAGCCGCGGAAGAAAACACAGTCGCGGTTAGATTTGGGCGGTGGGGAGAAATCCCCACCGCAGGCCCTTATATATATACTTGGAGGTGTGGAGTGGGGCAGAGCCCCACCCACACCCCACATCCCCCCCTTTCCCTTATGCCTCCCGCGGCCTGCACAGGCCCGCCGACCCTGTCCGCCGCTCTGCGGCCACCACCGACCCTGTCCGCCACTCTGTCACTGCGGCCACCGCCGCCCATGGCCGCCGTTGACTGTGGAATCTAAAGCAAAAAAAAAATGTTAGGGCTTTGGCCCTAACATATGATTGGTTTCTTTGGAAAATAAATACATTTTTATAGCTCTATATATAGGCATATATATATACTATATATGTCTATGTATATAGCTATATATATATATATAATAAAAAATGATTATATATCTATCTATATATTTCTATATATATATATATAGAGAGATATATACATATATAGTGCTAAACCAATTTCGTCCTATACATGGACATTAAAATATATATATATATATATATATATATATATATATATATATATACATATATATATATATATATATATATATATATATATATATATATAATATACATAAGAGTAAATCTATGAACCATGTTATTGGGCCCTCGTTTTAAATCGTTATAAACTATGTCTCATGGACATAGAGAAAAAAAATAATAATAACAAATTATATTCACACAGTAGATGTTATTAAGTGTTGAACACAACAACCAAAGAAGATATATTACCATGTACAGGGTTTTATAAAGTGGAGAGCCTCCTACATTTATTTACAACGTTAAACGAGTCACAACCAGTGGATTAATAGTCATTAATAGTAACAACAGTAATAGTAACAACAATAATTATAAACAAGAGAAAATAAAATTATAATGTAAAAGAGAGTTAAGGAATATTCAGTGATACTCTGGAAAGAGTTTCTCGGAAGTTTCAACTATCAACGTAATATCAATCACCCGGAAAATGAAGAGGAAAATTACAGATCACCTTGCTCAAAAGAACACTGGAAATAAACTTAAGAAGCCACCACTGACAATCCATGTGGCCATTTTAATCTCAACTGTAGCAAACGACTTCATAAGTAAACCTGTAAGAGAGTCCGAAGAAGAAAAAAAAAATATTGGAAAACACAGAGGAGAAAATGCGCGACTTTTCCCACATGGGATAAGAGAACTAAGTTGATGGACCCTTCTGCTAAATCTGCTTAGGAACAGGTTTAAGAAGTATTTACGAAGAGGAGGAACCTAGATCGGGGAAGATTAGGAGACCGAGTCCAGCGAAATAGTAAACCAGCCTTTGTGACCTAGATCATCCTGAAATTAGGTTTAATATCAACAATAGCTGCAGTGATAACCCTGATTGACGTAAATCATGAAGAAAGGTCAGGATGCACATAAAGAAAGCATAGAAAACGAAAGAGAGAGAGAGACCGAAATATAAACACACTAAATTAACAGAGAAATAGTTAAGGTAAGGGCGATAAAGATACAATCAAAATTAAGAACTTGTGAAAAGGGAAGAGAGAGCAACCAAACCGCCTTGTTGAAAATGCTAAGTCATAGGAGGAGTATGTTTCAGGAAACAAGAGAGGAGACAGACAACCGTGCCTGGCTGAAAAATGACTAAATAGGGAGATCACTAGCCGGTTTAGTCGGAACAAGGCGTCGTGGGAAGTTGTTACTCTATCAGCGAACCACGTGCGTAAATGAGTGCAGCGTAATTCCCACTAACGCCGTAAGGCATTATGCTACCGAAAATTGCCGAGGGTTCGATTTAAGAACTTTGGTAATCTCACTCTTGCAATGACGTTAGCAGCGTTGTATAGACCCTCTTGTTGATCTGTATGCTTCTGGTTGCACGCAATTGTACTTGTATTCCGCTGAAGAGTGTAGTGTTTCGCCATGAGAGAACACCGTCGAGCATGCGTACGCATGCGAAGGGGGTTTTTAGGACAGTGTGAGAAAAGTTTTTCATATCTCGTGTCATAATCACATAACAGGTGTGGCTATGACACGTGCGATGTGTGTTGTGACCACATGGAAAATGTGGGCATGACAATAGCTAAGAGAAAGCCTAACATTACCCAGGTGTTCAATTTGTTCGACCTTCAAACACGTGCAAATATGAGGGTTAGCACAAACAAAATTATGTGAAATCCTTTAGAATATGCAAAAACATGTCTTTGGATGTTGGGAAGGCACTCTAAGCCTTTGGGTTGGAAATCCAAAGCAAATCCCAAGCCTGGGATTCCCAAAGCAAAATATAATGCGCTTGCATTATGTTTTTATTTTTTTTTATTTTTGCAAGTTTCCCCGATGTTTGCCTAGTTCAACATAATGTGAGCACATTATAACGCGCTCGTGTTATGTCTTGCTTGGAAGAATTTATGCTCAAGGTTCCTAAGTATGTTTGATGTATGTATATATGTATATATGTATGCTTGTATGTATGTATGTATGGTTGTATGTATTTATGTACATGTATCCATGCTTGTATGTATGTATATATGTATGCATGTTTGTATGTAATGTATGTATGTAAGGGTTTTGGGTTTAGGGTATATAAGGACTTGAGCCCGTATAGTTTTTAGGGTTAAGGGTTGAGTTTTTTGGGTTTAGGGTTTAAGGTATAGGGTTGAGGTTTGAGGGATTAGGGCTTAAGTAATAAGTAGAGGGTAGAGGGTAGAGGTTAGAGGGTTGAGGGTTATAGTTGAGGGTTAATATTCAACTTGTTGAGTGTATAAGATTAAGTGTGTAAGGCATGGGGATTAGGGTTTAGGATATTGGGTTTAGGGTTTACGATATGGATTGAGGGTATATAAGGCATAGGGTGACTTGGGTTGAGAGTGTATGGTTTAGGTTTAATTTAAGTATAGGATTGAGGCACAATATTCACGGTTTAGGGTATAAGGGTGAGGTTACAAGGTATAGGGATGAGGGTTTGTGGGTGTAGGCTTCAGAGTTTAAGGTATAGAGTTGAAGATTGAGGGATTAGGGTTTAAGTATATGGTTGAGGGTATAGGGTTGAGGGTTGAGAGTTTATAGTTGAGGGATAATGTGCAAGGTTGAGAGAGGTGGAGAGGAAGGGAAATTTCTAGAGAGCCGTGAGAGATATACAATTGAGAGACCTACAACCCAGGGAGAGAGGGGTGAGAGAGATATGGGAGAGATGGGGGTGAGGCAGATAGGGGAGGAGAGGGGTGGATAAGGGTTGAGGGTTTAAGGTTCAACGGTTTAGGGTTTAAGGGTTGAGGATTAAAAGGTTGAGGTATTAAGGGTTTACGGGTTGAGGGATTAGGGTTTAAGGTATAGTGTCAAGGGTTGAGGGTTTAGTGACAGGGTTTAGGATTTAAGGTTTAAGGGTTGAGGCTTTAGGGATAAGGGTTTAGGGATAAGGTAAAGGGTTTAAGGTATAGTGTCGAGGGTCAAGGGTTTAGGGATAGGGTTTAGCATTTAAGGTATAAGGGTCGAGGCTTTAGGGATAGGGTTTAGGGTATGGGGATAAGGGATTAGGGTTTAAGGTATAATGTTTAGGGTTGATGGTTTAGGGATAGGGCTTAGGATTTAAGGTTTAAGGGTTGAGGTTTGAGGCTTTAGGGATAGCATTTAGGGTTTAGGGATAAGGGATTAGGGTTTAAGGTATAGTGTTAAGGGTTGAGGGTTTAGGGATAGGGTTTAGGGTTTAGGGTTTAAGGTTGAGGATTAAGGGTTAAGGGTTTAGGGTTGAGGGATTAGGGTTTAAGGTATAGTGTTGAGGGTTGAGGGTTTAGGGTTTAGGGATAGGGTTTAGGGTTTAGGGTTGAGGGATTAGGGTTTAAGGTTGAGGGTAGAGGGTTGAGGGTTTAGGGATAGGGTTTAGGGTTGAGGGATTAGGGTTTAAGGTATAGTGTTGAGGGTTGAGGGTTTAGGGTTGAGGGTTGAGAGATTAAGGCTTAAGGTTCAGGGTTGAGGGTTAAGGGTTTAGGGATAGGGTTGAGGGTCGAAGGATTAGGGTTAAGGTAGAGTGTCGAGGGTAGAGGGATTAGGGATAGGGTTTAGGGTTGAAGGTTTAAGGATTGAGGGTTGAGGCTTTAGGGCTGAGGGTTAAGGAATTAGGGTTTAAGATATAGTGTCGAGGGTCAAGGGTTTATGAATAGGGATAGCATTTAGGGTTTAGGGACAAGGGATTAGGGTTTAGGGTTGAGGGATTAGGGTTGAGGGTTTAGGGATAGGGTTGAGGGTTGATGGATTAGGGTTTAAGGTATAGGGTTTAGGGTTTAGGGTTGAGGGATTAGGGTTTAGGGTTGATGAATTAGGGTTTAGGGTTGACGGTTGAGGGTTTAGGGATAGGGATTATAGTTTAGGGATAAGGGATTAGGGTTTAGGATTGAGGCTTTAAGGATAGTGTTTAGGGTTAAGGGATTAGGGTTGAGGGTCGAGGGATTAGGGTTAAGGTCGAGTGTTGAGGGTAGAGGGATTAGGGATAGGGTTTAGGGTTGAAGGTTTAAGGATTAAGGGTTGAGGCTTTAGGGCTAAGGGTTAAGGGATTAGGGTTTAAGATATAGTGTCGAGGCTTGAGGGTTTAGGGATAGGTTTTACGGTTGAGGATTGAGGGATTAGGGTTTAAGGTGTAGTTTTGAGGGTTGACAGTTGAGGGATTAGGGTTTAGGGTTGAGGAATTAGGTTTAAGGTTGAGGTTTGAGGTTTGAGGGTTGAGGGTTTAAGGATAGGGTTTAGGGTTGAGGGATTAAGGTTTAGGGTTTAGGGTTTAAGGATAAGGGATTAGGGTTTAAGGTATAATGTCAAGGATTGAGGGTTTAGGAATAGGGATAGCATTTAGGGTTTAGGGTTGAGGGACTAAGGTTTAAGGTTGAGGGATTAAGGTTTAAGGTTGAGGGTTGAGGGTTTAGGGATAGGGTTTAGAGTTTAGGTATAAGGGATTAGGGTTTAGGACCTTGATGGATTAGGGGTTAATGTTGAGGCTTTAGGGATATCATTTAGGGTTGAGGGATTAGGATTGAGGGTCAAGGGATTAAGGTTGAGGGTTAAGGGATAGGGTTTAGGGTTTAGGGATAAGGGATTAGATTTTAACCTATATAGTATCAAGGGGTTAGGAATAGGGATAGCGTTTAGGGTTTAGGGATAAGGGATTAGGGTTTAGGGTTGAGGGTTGAGGAATTAGGGATTAGGGTTTAAGGTATAGTGTTGAGGGTTGAGGCTTTAGGTATAGGGTTCAGGGTTTAGGGATAAGGGATTAGGGTTTAGAGTTGAGGGATTAGGGTTTAGGGATAAGGGATTAAGGTTTAGGGTTGAGAGATTAAGGTTTAGGGTTGAGGGTTAAGGATTTAGGGTTTAGGATAGGGTTTCGAGTTTAGGGATAAGGGGTTAGGGTTTAGGACCTTGATAGATTAGGGTTTAGGGTTGAGGCTTTAGGAATAGTGTGTAGGATTGAGGGATTAGGGTTGAGGGTTGAGGGATTAGGGTTAAGGTAGAGTGTCGAGGGTAGAGGGATTAGGGATAGGGTTCAGGGTTTAGGGTTGAAGGTTTAAGGATTGAGGGTTGAGGCTTTAGGGCGAGGGTTAAGGGATTAGGGTTTAAGATATAGTGTCAAGGGTTAAGGGTTTAGTGATAGGGTGTAGGGTTTAAGTTTGATGGATTAGGGTTTAGGGTTAAGGGAATAAGGTTTAAGGTAAAGTGTTGATAGTTTAGGGATAGGGTTTAGGATTTAAGGTTTAAGGGTTGAGGCTTTAGGGTTTAGGGTTAAGTGAGAGACCTAGATGGACAAGGACAGATGGAGAGGTAGACAAGGAGTGACTGAGAGATGTAGAGAGGTGAGGGGGAGAGATAGGTGAGAGATAGAAGAAATACATGGAGAAATTAATAATATAGATTTTTCTATAGTAGGCCAAAACGGGCTCATGTTATAACGTGAGTGCATTTTAGATTGCTATACAAATGGTAAAAAGGCCTGGACCCCCGTGATCCAAGCCCACATACTCTATTTTGTTATGTTTATACGTGTGTTCTGAACAAAAAAAGTGTTTTCATGCTGTTGGGAAGTTCACATGCACATTTTTCACATTCTACCACCTTTGCATGAACTTTCCACCACCTTTTTCTGCTTTGCCAACTTAAGGAGGAAATAACATAGTTTTCACATCGAATTTGATATATATCAATTCAAGTTTCAATTTTTATAGTGTTACAATGTTAATTGTGATTGAATTGTAGGAATTTAACATTATAGATTGGTTAATAGTATTGTTGTTACTAATTCTATTTTAGTGTTATTCAATTTAATGTTGAAAAGGAAGCAAGTGGTGAAAAACTCAAATTGTTGAAGAGTTTGATGCAAGAATAAAAAAAACTACATAATTGGGTACTCTCTCCATTCGAATCCTTATTTTTTAGGTATGTCAAGTCTTTACATTCATGTTTTTTACATTTTCCTTAATCCTATTTGAATTACTTTATCATGCTTTATCATACATGTTTATATCACTTGTATGGTTTGTTGGTGCCTGAATTGACTGTCAGTTAATTTAGCAATTTTCATGCAGGCACCTTCCCAAAAAATCCAAAATTTCCTAAGTGTTGGACCTCCTCAGCATTTTTCAGCTGCAGCATCATATTTTCTTAAGGTGAGGAGGTCATCGTCATCATGATATTCTAGGGGTGGGTTGTCATCATCATCATATTTCTGAATATCATCCTGATGCCGATTGGTGGTGATGTCATCAAGGTTTGCAGGGTCATATTGCTAACACCAGTCACCTTGTGGAGATCCCCCGATGTTGCGAATATGACGATGACGTCATCCAGATATGAGGAGGTGTGCAGTGGGCCAATGTGTGGCGACATCATCAGGACATGATGATGACGTCATCAGGATTTTTGAAGGCATCGGTGTGACTGTTGAGATCGGCAGGAGGAATTTCATGTTGGCCAATGGTGTTGGTCACACCAATGAAGAGAATGTGGAGTTCGCGGTCGGCGAGACCATAGGCATCAGTAAAGGAGATTTGTGCTTGGCCGATGGTCTATCTCTGGCCGATGGATGGGAGTGTAGTGTGATGATCGGCGAGACAACTGAGGTCGGGGAGAGTTTTTGGGGTGAGCCGATGGTAGAAGTTTGGCCGATTGGCTTTTGGAGAGAAAGGCATGTGTCGAGCGTGGCAAAAGCGCTCGACACCTATTTTGCTTGCGGCCATGTTTTTAAAGTGCTGAAGTGGTTTTCGCACCTTGCATGTGGGATTAATTTCCCTGCACATTTGAAAACTTCAGTAAAGCACGTTTTGGCAGGAGGTTCTTTTTGAATGCAGCGACGATTTCCAGGTAGGCCGCGGGTGGTTGAGCCATTAATGGCGACTGTAGCAGGCGTATGGGCGATGGTACAAATGGTGAAGCTATCTAATTATGAATGAAGACTTCCAGATGGCGGCGCAAGGCTCGGGGCCTCCCTTGTCTGCTACAGCAATAACTTATGAGCGCCATTCCTTCTGAGATCTGTATTTGGCAGGATTTTTGGTCAACCATGTAATTAATTGTTATGGGTACACTTTCTAGCCGATATAGGTAGACTGTGTTACCATTGTTTAGGTTGTTGAAGGCCTGGGGCATTTTGGTGTAAATAATGAAGAACAGGGCATGATCTTGGTTGTTTTATCCCATTTTGGAGTTTATGAGTTGCAACATGAGTGTATTTTGCACATATTTTCAGTTTCAGTGTTAATGTTATATGAAAAATACTTATTGCATGTGTCTATCTGCTTGTCTCCATTTGCTGCATGTTATTCTCCTTCTTTTGAATCTGGTTGCATGTCAGCAGGGATATCTATAAGTAGAAGTAGATAGATACCCATTCTTGGGTGATGTTTGTAAGGCAAGCATTAGTCCAACCCCCTGAAACTTGAGTGAAAGTTGCAAACCATCTGTTGTATATGTCTAGTTGACTCCTTGCCCAATGGATAGGCACCAGTCTGCTCCTGGATCAGTAGTTATGAGCCAAAACCCCTTGTCTTGCATCCCGGACATTATGTCCGCCCATTTCATCACTTCCACCTATTAGTTGTAGGAGTAGGATTAGGAACCCCATGCATGCTCTCATACCCGACCAAACATATATGTCCAAGAACGTTGCCCACCTTGTGATCTATCATACAGATCTTGGTCCATACATGAGAGTATTCTGCCTGTTGTTGTCAAGTTAGATCTTTCTATCTTTGAGCTGGTCAAGGTTATATCTTGAGTTATAGGGACACCCCCTTGGTGCGGCAGAACCAAAAGTGAAGGGGAGGAGCTCACGTAACCTCCTGTATTAGTTGGCTGAATCTGCATGTGCATAGGAACTGGCAAACCCTAATGCTGATTCAGAAGAAAAACCAACAAAGTGGCGACTCCGCTGGGGAGTTGATTTGTGACCCATCTGAGTCACTAACAAATTGGTGACTCTACTGGGGATGGACTGATAAAAGAAATGATATATTTGTGACCCATCCGAGTCACCAACAAAATGATGCTCTGCTGGTGGAATGAACCTGGAAAAGTAGCTTTCAGCTATTGAAAATTTTGTCCTCTCTGGAGAGGTGGCGACTCTGCAAAAGATCTAAATGCACATGAAAGATGGATGTATGTGATGTGACAAAAATGTGTTGTTCATATTTCTGCATCTGTATGAGAAAAGGTACCTTGTTCCTTCCCCTTTATATATTTACTATTTTGCTGCATAGGTTAGATGCCAGGGGAGGTTACAGGTCTTAGGCAGACAAAGGATGTCTAAGAGTAAGTTTTTTATGAATCCAAGTATGAATTATCCCGTACTCAGTGGTGAAATGTTGGAGAAAAGAATAGAAGAGATAAAAAATAGGTTGATATTCTTAGAGGCTGAGCAGGCCCGGTTAAAAAGCAATAACCCTGTTATGTCTACTAGTCAGAAGGCTAAACCTCTTCTCAGCCCTTTTGATCCTTTGTATGACCAACTGGATTTGTCATGGGTTGATTATAAGGTAGAAACTATGCCTGCTAGGATATACTGTCAGATGCCTAGATTTGGTGGTCACAGTGTATGTGATGGGAATGCACATATCCAAAATTTTCACAGTTTCATGGGAAAACATTCATTTAGAGATGAGGATATGTGGATGAGGTTTTTTGTTAGGTCCTTTGATGCAAAAGCAAAAGACTGGTATTTGAGCTTTCCAAAGAGATTTTTTGCCTATTGGGATGAGCTTACTGACTGTTTTAAAGAGGAATTTGCAAGAGAACCTGCTGATCTTGTTGCAGAATTGATGAACATCAGAAAACAAGATAAAGAGCTATGTGTTGATTTCAGTCATAGGTTTGCAGTAGCCCTTTCACAGATCCCAGAAGTCTTCAGACCTGATATTTCAGCCTGTGTTGGCATATATTTTGAGGCTTTTGAGGAGGGCTCTAGTGCAATACTGAGGGATTTCAAGGTGACAAGTATGCAGATGGCATACAAGTTCACCGAAAATATAGAAAAATTCAGAAATGGGCGCCTGTTGATATCCCTGTCCCCAGGCCTTGGTGTGAATAATAGTTGTGAAGCTGCAAATGACAAAGTAATTAAGGCATCGTGTGAAGATGAAAAGATGAATATTGGAGGTGCCAGTGAAAGGACTAGTGAGGATTCCCATTGCAATGATGAGGCATCTGATCATGAAAATAATGATATGGTTGTGGACAGCAATGAGCAACTTTTGGAATGGACCTGTGGAGATAATTGTGAGTATTGTACTCAAGACAGAGAAGATATAAGCAATCAGAAAAATAGTCCCATGTGTGACCCATTGCCTTCTTTTCAAACACATGGGGATCATGAAGAGCAATCAGAGATTGAAACAAGTGCTAGTGTAGAGCATGATTGTTCTTTGTTTGATGGCTGTTTTGCTTATGACACACAGGTTGATACTCCTCCACAAAGTGAATCCATTGGTGATGAAGATGCATGTTCTGCTGCCCATGAACAAATGGCATACTATGATGAAACTGATGCACCTGGGTCACCCGTTTATGACACATATGGTGATGAGGATCTGTCTGAGTATGGTGAGGATCTTGACACTATTTTTGACTTAGATTCTGTTTCTCATCCTGATGACAGAGGAAGCAACGTACATCAGGTAAGTGATTGTAAAAATGTGCCTGATTTGAAAGAGGTGCCGGAGCCTGATCTTTTCCAGCTTGGTGTACCAGATGGTTGTGTGCATGATGTGCACAATTGTGAATTTGAAGGCTTTTCTTTTGAAGTGCCAGCATATGATACAATGAGCCCTGATCTTCCTAGCTGTGTGGTGGACTCTGAATGTTTCTTATTTTCAATCCAGCTAGGAAATCATTTTGTAATGCATAGTGATGATAACCTGTGTTCTATACCATGTGAGTATGCATTGCCTGATACATTCTGCATCCACTTGTTGCCGGATGCTGAAGGTTATCTGCACAGGGATGACAATGACAAGCCAAATCTGAGGGTTGAATGTGCAGATGACAAGGTTTGTTTGTGGGAAGGTCACGACAGTATCTCCAAGCTTGATCCAATGTATGCAAATGAAAACAAAGTGTTTGACAAAGGGAGATACAGGTTTTTCTTTTCTTGGTGGCCTTAGGCCATCAAGTGTGTTTGGTGATGCAGGTCAGTGCAGTATTTGACTCTGTGCCCAATGGATAAGGGATTGGTCTACATCCCAGAGATCTGGGGTTCTCGCTACAGTCTTGCACCTGCACGTCCCCAGACAGAGCCACTGTTGGTCCCTGAATTGACTGTCAGTTAATTTAGCAATTTTCATGCAGGCACCTTCCCAAAAAATCCAAAATTTCTTAAGTGTTGGACCTCCTCAGCATTTTTCAGCTGCAGCATCATATTTTCTTAAGGTGAGGAGGTCATCATCATCATAATATTCTAGGGGTGGGTTGTCATCATCATCATATTTCTGAATATCATCCTAATGCCGATTGGTGGTGACGTCATCAAGGTCTGGAGGGTCATATTGCTAACACTAGTCACCTTGTGGAGATCCCCTAATGTTGCGAATATGACGACGACGTCATCCAGATATGAGGAGGTGTGCAGTAGGCCGATGTGTGGTGACATCATCAGGACATGATGATGATGTCATCAGGATTTTTGAAGGCATCGGTGTGACTGTTGAGATCGGCAAGAGGAATTTCATGTTGGCCGATGGTGTTGGTCACACCAATGAAGAGAATGTGGAGTTCGCGGTCAGCAAGACCATAGGCATCGACAAAGGAGATTTGTGCTTGGCCGATGGTCTATCTCTGGCCGATGGATGGGAGTGTAGTGTGATGATTGGCGAGACAACTGAGGTCGGTGAGAGTTTTTGGGGTGAGCCGATGGTAGAAGTTTGGCCGATGGGCTTTTGGAGAGAAAGGCATGTGTCAAGCGTGGCAAAAGCGCTCGACACCTATTTTGCTTGCGGCCATGTTTTTAAAGTGCTGAAGTGGTTTTCGCACCTTGCATGTGGGATTAATTTCCCTGCACATTTGAAAACTTCAGTAAAGCACGTTTTGGCGGGAGGTTCTTTTTGAACGCAGCGACGGTTTCCAGGTAGGCCGCGGGTGGTTGAGCCATTAATGGTGACTGTAGTAGGCATATGGGCGATGGTACAAATGGTGAAGCTGTCTAATTATGAATGAAGACTTCCAGATGGCGGCGTAAGGCTTGAGGCCTCCCTTGTCTGCTACAACAATAACTTATGAGCGCCATTCCTTCTGAGATCTGTATTTGGCGGGATTTTTGGTCAACCATGTAATTAATTGTTGTGGGTACACTTTCTGGCTGATATAGGCAGACTGTGTTACCATTGTTTAGGTTGTTGAAGGCATGGGGCATTTTGGTGTAAATAATGAAGAACATGGCATGATCTTGGCTGTTTTATCCCATTTTGGAGTTTATGAGTTGCAACATGAGTGTATTTTGCACATATTTTCAGTTTCAGTGTTAATGTTATATGAAAAATGCTTATTGCATGTGTCTATCTGCTTGTCTCCATTTGCTGCATGTTATTCTTCTTCTTTTGAATCTAGTTGCATGTCAGCAGAGATATCTGTAAGTAGAAGTAGTTAGATACCCATTCTTGGGTGATGTTTGTAAGGCAAGCATCAGTCCAACCCCCTGAAACTTGAGTGAAAGTTGCAAACCATCTGTTGTATACGTCTAGTTGACTCCTTGCCCAATGGATAGGCACCAGTCTGCTCCTGGATCAGTAGTTATGAGCCAAAACCCCTTGTCTTGCATCCCAGACATTATGTCCGCCCATTTCATCACTTCCACCTGTTAGTTGTAGGAGTAGGATTAGGAACCCCATGCATGCTCTCATACCCGACCAGACATATATGTCCAAGAACGTTGCCCACCTTGTGATCTATCATACAGATCTTGGTCCATACATGAGAGTATTCTACCTATTGTTGTCAAGTTAGATCTTTCTATCTTTGAGCTGGTCAAGGTTATATCTTGAGTTATAGGGACACCCCCCTTGGTGCGGCAGAACCAGAAGTGAAGGGGAGGAGCTCACGCAACCTCCTGTATTAGTTGGCTGAATCTGCATGTGCATAGGAACTGGCAAACCCTGATGCTGATTCAGAAGAAAAACCAACATGGTTTACATATTTTGTGTTTATATTAGTCTCACTTTTTTGATTTTATAGTTCATCTGCCTTGTCTATGCTTCCACATTTCGCATATATGTCTTACATTTTGCATGTATAGTTCATCATAGTTCTTACTACCCAAAGAGCTTAGTTATCACACACAAATGTCTTTATAATAGACTATGTTTTAAATCAGTTCATGGTATGCATAATAAAAGATATCTCAAAGGTCAACATTAATTAAAATAGACACAATCACGATATCATTGTTAAGTCCCTTTGCATAATGAACCTTATAATAAAAACTCATTAATGTCTATCTAATGAGATTCAACCTAAAGGACCTCATGCAAAATTCCATCATGTGTGTTTCCTTTAAACCTACATAGATAGCCTTAAGTTAAATCTCTAGATTTTATTACTCAAGAATCCATAAGGTTAGCCTACAATCTCACATGGTGCCATGTATATTTTCTACACTTGGGCTCTTTAATAAGTATGTGCAATAATGAATTAAACAGACCTTAACATACTGTGATGTCAAACTATACAAGAATAAATCCTTACAACATATAAATATGCAATCCCTTAAGCATAATGAAATATTATTATCTTGTCATAACAAGTTAAAATACAAATGAATAGGTGCCAAGATCATATAAGTAAATCCTAATAGGCTCAATCCAATCATGATCCATGATATGCTACATTATTCTTCATGTTGATAGTTCATACAAATCTTGTATACCAAATGTTTCCATTCCCATATCTATGACAATGTACCAAGTTAAATACTACAAAGCAGTCACATTGCCATGGAATTAATATAGGGTCTCAAGATAGTTTAGTCACAACAAAGTGCAAAGTTCAACATGAGTGTCTCCATGAAAATCATAAGCCTTAAGGTTGATCCTCTTGGTTGTCATAACATGATAATGTGAAGATAAGGGACTGTTGTCACACATCGGAAAATCAATCCTTACCTCATGCCCTAGTGTGATGTCTCCCACGATTTCAATCATCTCTCCTTTCATGACTAGATGGTTATCAACAAGTGTTGGCCCACGAGACGTCTCCAAGTGAAAATCAAGTGTATCATGTGTCCTAAATTCTGTCCCATGGCTGCAAGCTAAATCTTCATGTGTGAGGAGATGATCTCTATCCGCAAGTAAGTGTAGGTAGTTTGATGCCACTAGCACCAAGGCCTCCCCCACATCTTCAACCTTGTAGTCAACATGAAGTCCCGCATACTCTTCACTTGTAGCCTTAATAGGTGACTCCCCTTTGTCCTTAAGATCCTCATAGAACTGAAGTGAACTTTGTACCATAATGCTTTGTATGGCTACAATAATGTTGTGTATGCTTTGTACCTATTTTAGTTGAGTGACATTTACTCTTCTACATGATGATTGTATGTACATTTTGTATGAAGGGTTGAACGACATATATTTCAGTTATTTGTATGGATTGATTTCTTAGGAACTAATATTTGTCTCTTTATCATGCTACAAATAAATTCTCTATCATGTCGAGGAAATGATCAAGAATTAAACCAACACAGGAAGAGAAAGAAGCTAAGAATGCAAAGAAAGCAGCAGCTATGAGGGAACTTCATGAGAAGAGGAAATTAAACATGATTGTCGAAGACATGCCAATTGAAGAGGAACCTTAACCATCAACAAGGGATATGGTATTGGTGGCACAAAGGGAATGGATGCAAAATCTTCATGCTATGAGAGATTTGAATACCGCAATTGGAGACACATCATCTACTACAAGTCAAAATGGAGGGACACCATCTACCGCATCTCAAGTTAAGAGTACATCATCACTCACATGTGAGGAAGGAGGTATGCCATCATTCCCACCTCAACCTCAAGGCATGTCATCTATTCCATCTTCGATCAAAGGTATGCCATCTAGCCCATCTCATTTAAATATTGATAAAATTTCTAATGTTGAGATGAATTTACCTATCTTAACACCACCTAGAATTTTGCATAGAAAGCCAAAGTATTTGATTGATATTGATGAGAATATTTTGTAGCCAATGGAAGGTAAGATTCCAAAACGCACTTGTAAAAGATATGCTCATAAGATTTGGAGATTGTTCTTTAAAAAGTTAAATGATACCGCAAGATGTCAACTATTCATTGAAATGATGTGAAGTATAAAGTATAGGTGCATCATGAAGATTCTTGGGTTGAGAACATCAGAGGCTTCAAGTGAAAAATCTATTGTCAAGAATCTAATGAGTGCATATGAGAGTGTGGGTAACACCTCACGCACAAAGATAGTAATGCAACATGGCATTTCATTACATCGAGTATAGTAAGTAATCATACAAGGAAAACTCATCTCATTAGAAAGATGAGTCAAGCATTGAGAATTAATAGGAAAACTTTATCAAGAGTTGTTGGAAGGTGCCAAAGAATTGAGGACACCAATGCCAATGAATTATGGGCATTCTCGGGGAGACTACCACGAAAATATAAACTAATTGTTGAAACATTGAGATCACTAATTGAATACTTTTGGAAGAATTACACAAGGGTATCTCCGAATCAAAGGGATGTGTTAAGAAGGTGAATCTGTAATGCCCCTCATTTTGGTTTGAGGCAGATGATAGTTTTCTATTGTTTTAGATAGTTTTGAGACAATTAGTAGTTTTATATTGCATTTTTGATAGTTTGAGACATTTGAGTTATTAGACTATGGTTTATGCTTATTATGATCATGATCGACTATATTTGACTAATGTGGTTACGACATGAATTATGATGACATTATAGTTTATGATGTATTATGACATGTTTAGTTGATGGATAATCGTTTATGCAGAATATTGTTATCATGCCTTATGGATTACTGTTATATGATGATTAATTAGAGATGTGGTGTTGATTGTTATGCGTGAGAGCGAGGACGGTGTAGTATTGCTCGTTTCAAGCACCCTACTACGCTGCGATTCCTTGACTCTGTGTTTGATATATATGTGTATGTTGTATACAACCTATCATCTTGATGCAGGTTGTAGGTACCGGGCATCCACTCCACCTGACTTTGCAGGTCTAAGCGTGCCCTTGGCCAATGGATAATGTGGATGGGAGATAGTATGGGGTTCCCGTGGTCAACCAATGTTGTCAGTCGTTGTCACCTATGTGTTTCCAGTCCTGAGCAGTGGTTGTTTAGTTGGTATTTGTTTCTGATTTCTAGGTCACCCTTCGGTGTGTGGTTGTCATTAGTTGTTTGATTAGTCTATTGATGTCTTATGGTTGATTCTTTTGAGACAGGAATCTCTTTTTGAAATAATGTCGTTATTGAATTTTGTGGTTAATTTGAAATGGTAGTATATTTTATAATAATTGCAGTAATAATGATAATAATTAATAATGTCTAGCTTAAATAAGATTATAATAGTTAGTGGGCTATGGTGAGGAGATAAGAAAATTAGAACAATTGGTTTTCTGGTCTGTATTTAGTAGATTTTAATAATAATGATAATGATAATATTTAATAGATTTTTTATTTTGTTTGACATGGGAGATTTTATTTTATTTTGTCATTAATTTTGGTTAGTGGGAGTAAGTTGTCAGAGATTTGAAAAATTATCCTCTGAGAGGTGTTGTGAAGGTATTTAATTATGGGGATCTGTAACGGAAAGATGGGGGAAGTGGGAATTAAATAGTTTTTGGCAATAGAAGGGGAGAAAAGAGAGATCTCTGCAAGTCTTTCTTCAAAGCTCCAACCTACATCGATTTGTTTTTTTGGTTCTTTTCTTGCCTCGAGGAATTTCTAAATTCACAACTGCCGTAATTAGACATCGACTTTTTAGTCTTGCATAAGGGTTTTAGATTTACACCTTGCAGGTAAGTGTTTTTGTTGTGGTTAATATTAAGCATTATGTGTTACCTTCTGCATGTTTTGTTTGTAGGTTTTCCCATTGTTAGTATTAGCTAATTGGATTCATAGAGAAACACTATAGAAAAATTTTAGATTAGAGTTTTGAGATCAACATACGTTTGGATACAACTGTCAGATGGTTCTTCAATGTATTCTTTTAAATAACCTTCAAGACCCTAATTTGAAAAAAAATCCTTGGATACTTTAGTACGAGATGATCCTTAATGGGTCAATCAATTTCATTTTTCTAACTTATGAAAAGGATGCTATTGAACACCTTTATTGAAGCCATAAAAAGTTTTGAAGGTTTTCTTTTTGGTGGGGGCTTTCTCGTGGCAGACCCAGTCACCCTCTAATACATCTCTTGAAAGATTCCAGATCTATGTTTGCCCGATTCATTTTGTGCATATCCTGCAATCATTGCATTATGTGATACCACATTTCTCTGAGGTAAACTGTCAAACACTTCGTGTGCCTTGTCTTTGCTTCCACATTTTGCATACATGTCTATCAAGGTACTGGCAACTACAACATCTAAAACAAAGCTGCTTTCGATTATGCCTTGATGGATGTCCATACCCAGTTCCAAAGCTCTTATCTTGGCATAGGATGGGAGGATACTAGAAAAAAAAGTGAATGTATCCGGTTGCATACCTATTCGCTACATTTGGTGAAACAATGTCAATGCTTCGTGCGGACACCCATGTCTTTGGTAAGCTGCAATCATCACGTTCCATGAGCGCCCATCTCACTCTGTCATTTCATCTGTAATGCCTCTCATTTTGCTACATTATGTTGCATGCAAGCTCGTCTAAACATGCATCTCCTTGAAACATGTGTTGTAAGAAATCACTCCATTGTATCTTGTTCAGATTTTTGTCAAATTGATGCCTATGACTGTGTTAGGGGTGCTGTCATATGGCCTCTAGCATAGAAATATTCTTATAATTCTTGCAAAGAAGGACAAATTGGAATTACCCTAAGATTTAACTGGAATTCGATCTGGTTCTTTTGCAACCCTTGCTTCGCTGGCCATAGTTGGTGTAGACGCCGCCGTACGGCTCTGCATCAGCTTGGTTATTCTACGATTTTTGCCTGATGACTGTACTTCCATGGAGATCCCTGTGATGCAAACCAATTCTTCTTACCTGTTAAAAGATTAAGTTAATTACTTTCAGGGAGTATTGAAAACATATAGGTTCAATCTTTCCATTTTTTTTCTTTATCAGCTAAATTTATCATCTTTCTAATTTCCTCGAACCTCCTCTCTCTTAGGAGCTGGCAAAATTTAGAGACTTCGTAGGAAAGTTTCAGTTGAAGATTGTTAACTAGAGTATGGTGTCATTGGAAATTATTTTATTCCATTTTGTAGTTAGTTGGTAGCAAAATTTAATGGAGCATTAATACTTTAAAACCTATCTTCGGGATAGATTTAGAAATCACATTATTTCTTGTCATTTGCTAATTAGATAGATAATAATGATAGTCATACTATGGTTATGAGTGATTAAATGATGTTTTTGTTTAAAAGAAAGTTGTCTTCTTGACCTCAACAATTTATAGGGATTAGTCAATTGATAGTTGATAATGTAAATTATAGTTCCTTTGATTAATAGATTGTTTAATAAAAATTGTAGGATTGCATTTAAAAGAGTATTGTTTTTATAGGTAGTATAAATTGTAAGCAGGTAATAGAATTTTATTTTCTATTATTTCTAGTGTTATTATTAGTTATCACATTTGTCGTATATCATTATTAGTTACCGGATTATGTGGTGTATAGTTTAATTCAATTTGTAACCTTTTTGGATGATTTTCGAGTTATTGGGCATCTTATATGTTTGGGTCCTTGAGTTGTTTGTAAATTGAGTCATTTTCTAGAGGCATAGGATACTTGGTTTTATGCAATACTTGCAACAAACCTGAGAGTATGGTACTCCTCTTTTCATTAGAGATCTTGATGTTGTGGAAGGATATGTTTTTGGAATATTGTAACTGGGAGATCTTTCTCTGTTGATGTACTTGTTAAGTCGCGTTCCTCGGTTGGTTGGTTTGTGTTACCTATCAAGAGGCTTTGCTTGAGATTTTCGTTATGAGAACTATTGTTTTGGATTTATTGATGATTTGGATGCCTTGTTTTCTAATGAGAGAAATTGTGTTGGATTAGCTGCCTCATGTTTCATTGGCTTGCCATGAGAGTTGGAGGCTTCTTATGTGTGTCCTTGTGTATCTTAACTGTTTGGGTTGGGTCAGTTGAGTGCAGGTAGGGGAGTGGCCTCTGATGTGGGGCTGACGCCCAAAATGGCTGTCTGGGTAACCCATTGGAGGTGTTTAACAAGTGAAAACATAATAATTAACCTAGGGGGATAGGGTAGAATTTCACTTTAAACAAGATAAATAGATATCCTTCCCCACACCTGTAGTGCTAGTTTAGGCTAAGGGTGGGATGAGAGGGATGGTTTTCACATGTGTGACCTATGGGGCCAGCGCCTAGAGAGAAGCTGTCAGAGTAACCATAGATAGGGGCCGACATCTAGAGAGAGACAGTCAGGGTAACCCATGATTAGCCATGCGATGACACTTCTTCCTATTGCACTCCAACTTTCCCTATTCTCTGCCTATGGATGTTGATTGATGTGTTCAGTGTTGTCTGCATGTGAAACCTAATGTATTTTGGTCTTCTGTTAGTCCTTCTATCCTTGCTTGTGGTGGGGAACCTCATTGTTATCTCCTAGCTCGGGGGGTGGACCTCAGGGTTCTGCAAGGACGAGTGGAAGAGCTTAATCCATTTGTTTCCTTTGTGATCTCTGCAGTTGTGATTCTAGTTCCAAACTTCTACTTGCATTCTCAGAGCTATTTTGTACAATCTTGTTGTATTTTGTAAACCAGTGTGATCGGTTAGGAAGCTTGTAATCTTGTAATTCTTGTATTCAAACTTTTGTAATTATTCATAACCGAAAATGAATTATGTATTTCTATTGTATCGTAATGTATTTTACTTGTATCGTTATGAATTTATATTTTACTGATGCAGTTATGTTTCCCTAGAAGTGTTAGTTGATCATCTTGTTTAAATGTTGTAAATAGTGTCAATTTTATCTTATGTTAATGCATTTTCTTGCTTCAAAAAAAATATTTCTATAATTTTTGCTCTTGTTAGTCTAACACTTTAGGGTTGCATGATGGGGCATCACATAATCGGTAGTTGAAATCGTGAGCCACATCTAAAGCAATTTTTAGATATGACTCAAACACTATTTTTTGGTAAATTTTTAGAGATGTATCCTCAAATTAAAATTTGTCAAAGATATTTTGAAATGCTAAAACCTTTCTATGTCAAGATAATTCACACACGCACTACTTGTTGTTGTGGATTACATATTGAATTTTATAACCATTTTGATGTTTATCAGTCTATATGTTTAGATTTGCATACTAACAATGTTTTGCAGGATTGTGGCATACATGCCCCACCACCATCTTCAAGAGGCTTCATATCAACAATTTGATGTGAAAGAGAGGAAGGTCAAATATTCTACAAGAAACTATGCTTGGATGGCACATGAAAGTATTGTGGTGGCTTGCAACGTATGCCAATATGTGAACATATGGAAAGAACACATGCGGTTGGAAACAAACTAGTAGAGTTCGACAAGTATAAAATAGTGGCCTACAATACAAAAGATGGTAAAGAAGCAAAGAGGTGTCATTTGGTTATTGAAAAGATTCCAGTGTATCAGTTTATTTCTACATTTCGTGATAGTATAGTGTATGAGTATGCAAGGCATACCCATAGAGCTCGATGGTTGGACTTGCAATTTAATTTATGAAAGGACATGTTTCCATTTGGTAGCATTGTTTCAATCTTCAACTTTGCATAGAGCTATAGTCTACAGCCAGAGTGTGAGGTGTAATCACAATATTACAACTCCACATAGGTTTCTATATTTTTGCACATCGCATTCATTCATGTGAATGATAGTACAGAGGATGATAGAAAGATTTTAAGGGAGTATCATTTTTATATTATTAATCATCGCACGCATTCTATGGAGTTCGTGCAAGGTTTCTTTCGGGTGTTCTACAATGATTTGGCTAGAAGGGGCATATCATTCAGTCAACATATCATATGGTTGAATAACTGTGCATCACAATTCAAGAACTAGCGAAATTTCTATTGGCTAAGTAGGAGGCATAATATTATAGGTGTTCAACATATGTGGAACTTTTGTGAGGTCAGGAATGGAAAGGGGGAGCATGATGGTGCAGGAGCATGTATCAAAAGAGCCATAGCATGAGAAGAATTAAAGTATAAAGACAATGCAATGTTGAAAAATGCAAAATCAATCGTCGAGTGGTGTAATGAATCGATGGGTCCAAGTAATGAAGGTAAGTCTTTCGTTCATAGATTTTTTTGGTTGATAGATGATATTAACATTGCACCATATGATGACTGTTGTACACTGACATGATCAAGTGAGCTACACTATTTCAGAAGCTCAATTGCAGGTTCATGGAGTATCCATACGCGGAAGATGACATGCTTTTGTTCTTCATGTACAATTCAAGACTAGAATGAGTGCGAGTCAAATGAGTGGGTTGATGAATGACAATTAAGATATCTTAGCCCACTTGACACGTATCGGCCCTTGGTGACACTGGAACTAACACAGATGGAATCATTAGTTGACTTTGACCACATATCAAATCTAGTTCAACCAGGTAGTATATCTACTTGCATAGTTTTTGAAATTTCTAACTTTGTGGTGTTTTTGTAATGTTGACTAATTTCATCTAATTTGCTGCACATATCAATGTAGGGCATGTTTATGCAGTTATTGCAGATGAAAATAATGAAGAGGGAACAGATTATTACTTGTGTCATTGTGTTGAGGCCAAAAAGAAATTGGAGGCTCCAGTTACAGATGGAGAAAACACCGAATACCCTACAGGCTCTATGGTTGTTACTGAAAGATGGCTTAGAAGGTACCCACATAAGAGTGTTAATGTTTGGTTGTTTCAAGACTTTTAAACACATTAGAATATTCTTCATTACTTGAACCTCGTCGTGGCATCCAATGTTCATTTGATACAATATCGGGGTAAACCTTTGAACAAGACCTTGTGGAAGGTGCGTGAGTCTGACCATGAGGTAATACTTGACACAATAAAGAGTAGAGCATACCCGGATGGTTCATTGGATTAATTTGTAAGTATTCACATTGATTTTGTAAAGTCATGTTACATTGATTTGTAAGTATGCACATTAATTTGTAAGTTTACATAGGTTTGTCTTTTTTTATTTGCTTCTGCATTATTACACATATACAAAGAATATTGTGATGAATATGTTTATCACTAATGTCAAAGTGCTTGGATGTTAGTAATTAAGGAATGCATAATTGTGCAGGTCTATTGGTTGTCTATTGTTTGATGATACCATTATGCTTTCAAGATATGTTGTTGGGTTTTGTGATGTAAAGACACTTGCTTCTTCATAGTGTATTTGATGTGATGCACATAGTTGTAGTGCTTCAAGATAAGGCATGAACTTGAATAGTGAAGATCTCACTCAAGCAGTGGTATGAACTTGAGCAATGAAGGCCTCATGATTGGTTTGATTTGTTTGCTATGGTATACATTTGATGTTTGCATCATTATCATGTTATGCTTCATGGGGTTAGATCTAACTGATGGATGAAGTTGATCCTTATTGGTTTTAATCTTGTTCACTCATGTTTCACTCATGTCATATCAAGATTGATGTCACAAGGTTTGGATGTTAGTTCACAACATTCATGCTTATCATGTTACAATAGCAAGACATAGTTGCTTATGTCATTGGTTCATACCACTGGATCATTGGATTTGGTTACTATTCTTCATCATAACATGTCATGCTTTCAAAAGTTGGATTGGGTTATGGTTCTTCCTCATGAAAGGAGTTTGTTCATGTCTTCATGCTTCTTTGTGCTCCATGTCTTCAGTGTTCTCAGTATCTTCATGTGTCAAATATTTCTTTAGTGTCCTCATGATGTTGATGTTGATCACAAAATATGGTGTTAAGGTCATGTTGATGTTGATTGATGAGTTGTGGTTGTTGTTGGAAGTTTTGGAAGTCTAAAGGATGTCACAGTGGCAGTGTTCATATCACTACTGTAGAGGTTTAAACATTCAAAACTAGTTAGGGTTTTTAAGTTAAAGTTATTAGTTATGTTTTAAACCCTAAGTGTATTGTCTTTTAAGACCTAGTTTGGTAAGTTTTGTTTGTGTTATACTCTCTGTTTAATCTGTCTTAGATAACCTTTTGTGTTCTTCATGTGGTCTTCAGCACTTAGGTTGTATTATGTTTAGGGTTATCTAGTCCTCAGCCTCCTAAAAACCCTAGTCTTTACTTTGCTCTAAAATTTAAGTTAATACCTTACACCCGTACCGACAATATTGTACCGATGATATCCCTGAAGAGTCCAAAGTGCAAAAAAGTAGCAATCTTTGATGAGCTATTACTTAGAAACCATGACACTTAGAAAAATTTCATCTAACCCAACGTGATCATATAGAATCCCTCTACAATAATCTCTCTTAGTTTTTTATATCTCTGAGGCGTTTGCCCGTGATGAAGGGCTTTCTGCTGCCCCAAAAATTGTCAGAAGGAGGTGGTGTAAAGTTGCAAAGGGGTGTAACTTTTGTCTTGCTCTTGATGTGACCAAACCGACAGTTGCAATGCATCTGAATGGGTACATTTAAGCTAGGCATGGTCCTGTTTTACACCCAAACATGCCGAAACAGTTCGAGCTACATTGTACTAGCGATATCCCTAAAGAGTCCAAAGTGCAAAAAAGCATCAATCTTTGACAAGTTGTTACTCAGAAACCATGACACTTAGAAACATTTTGTCTAAGGCAAACCAATCATGTAGAACCCCTCTATAATACCCTCTCTCAGTTTTTTTATATCTCTGAGGCATTTTCCTGTGGTAAAAGTTTTTCTGCTGCCCCAAAAATGGTCAGTTGCATGCAGTGTAAAGTTGCAAAGGGGTGTAACTTTCATTCTTCTCCTTGTGCGGTCAAATCGATAGTTCCAACACGTCTGGATGGGTTCGTTTAGGCTAGGCATAGTCCTGTTTCACATCCAAACATGCCAAAACAATCCAAGCTACATTGTATCTGTGATATCCCTTAAGAGACCAAAGTGCAAAAAGGCAACAATCTTTGATGAGTTGTTACTCAGAAACCATGTCACTTAAAAATATTTCGTCTGAGGCTACATGATCACATAGGGTCCCTCTACAATAATCTCTCTCAATTTTTTATATCTCTGAGTTGTTTGCCCGTGGTGAAAGTTTTTCTGCTGCCCCAAAAATGGTCAGATGCATGCAGTGTAAAGTTACAAAGGGGTGTAACTTTCATTATGTTTCTCATGCAGCTAAACCAATAGTTCCAACGCATCCAGATGGGTACGTTTAGGCTAGGCATGGTCCTGTTTCACACTCAAACATGCCAAAACAGTCCGAGCTACATTGTATCGACGATATCCCTTAAGAGACCAAAGTGCAAATGGGCAACAATCTTTGACGAGCTGTTACTTGAAAACCATGTCACTTAGAAACATTCCGTCTGAGGCTACATGATCACGTAGGGTCCCTCTACAATAAACTCTCTCAGTTTTTATATCTCTGAGGTGTTTGCCCATGGTGAAAGTTTTTTTTCTACCCCAAAAATGGTCAGATGCATGCAGTGTAAAGTTGCAAAGGGGTGTAACTTTCATTATGCTCCTCATGCGGCCAAAATGATAGTTCCAATGCGTCCAAACGTGTATGTTTAGGCTAGGCATGGTCTTGTTTCAGACCCAAACATGTTGAAACAATTTGAGCTACATTGTACCAATGATATCCCTTAAGAGACTAAAGTGCAAAAAGGCAGCAATCTTTGACGAGCTATTACTCATAAACCGTGTCACTTAGAAACATTCCGTCTAAGGCTACACGATCACATAGGGTCCCTCTATAATAACCTCTCTCAGTTTTTATATCTCTGAGGCGTTTGCCCATGGTGAAAGTTTTTTTAATGCCCCAAAAATGGTCAGATGCATGTAGTGTAAAGTTGCAAATGGGTGTAACTTTCGTTCTGCTCCTTGTGCGACCAAACTGACAATTCCAACACGTCCAGATGGGTATGTTTAGGCTAGGCATGGTCTTGTTTTGCACCCAAACATGTTGAAATAGTCCGAGCTACATTGTACCGACGATATCCCTTAAGAGACCAAAGTGCAAAAAGGTAGCAATCTTTGACGAGTTGTTACTCACAAACCGTGTCACTTAGAAATATTTCGTCTGAGGCTACAGGATCATGTAGGGTCCCTCTACAATAACCTCTCTTGGTTTTTTATATCTCTAAGGTGGTTGCCTGTGGGGAAAGTTTTTCTGCTGCTCCAAAAATGGTCAGATGCATGCAGTGTAAAGTTGCAAGGTAGGTTACTTTTTATTTTGTTCTTTATGGGGCCAAACCGTTAGCGCCAACATGTCCAATCGGGCACATATACGCTACGCATGGTCACTATCCTTCATTATAAAAGGGCACATATAAGAGGCAAATGTGTTGTGCATTGGCTAGAAGGCTATGCTCAATGTAAATTTAAGGGTTGTAATAGATTTCATCAATGGTATACTTGGTGAAGTCATTGTGATTGTGCTTAAAAATAAGAGAATATGACCCGAACTACCCCTCTTTCTTGTTGTGAAATTCTATCATTACATTAGACTTGCATGGGGACACAAACGACCCACAATTGGTTATAATTCTTCCAATCACTTGTCAGGATCTTACATTCACAGCAATGTCATTAGTTGTGGCAAAACTTGGCCAAAAGTAGTTGTAAATCACAGGTATATCCATGATTCATCTTCTATATGTTATGTTTTATCTTTGTTTCTTACTTCTTGCCATGTTTATATTGCTATAGTTATGGAGACCAGACCATTGAGTTAACCAATAAAAGCCTTAACTGCAAGCCATATGATCTCTACAGCTTGAACTATCTCCAAAATTAGAAATGCTATGAATCCGTAGAGTTAAGAGAAGTCTACAACTTTTTCAAAGTCTACTGCAAAGGTAATAAATGTTGCTAAAAAGGAAAACCAATCCAAATAAGCTAAAGAGATGTTATTCTATTTTGGGTGATTTATGGGCTATCTTGTACAAGGAAAAAAAGAATGGGACATGTATCAAGTAGAAAATTTATTTGTACGCATTTTCTAATGATTGGTCCTACCTTCAATATTTACTAATGTAAATTTTTTTAGATTTTTCTGGTGTTACTAATTTTTTTAATCAAATCTATTAACTAGTTGTGTGTTGATTATCAAACCCTTGAAACGCCACCTTGTTGATCTCGTTTGAGAAAGGTACTAAGACATGTTGGACAGACCAAGAATACACTAAGAGTAATGTATTGAATCACCCAAAAATACACTTAAGAGAATCTATAAAAATCTTTCGTTTCAACCATGAACTAGTGATGAAAATAACTGCTTCTTTTTTTTCAATTGCACATTTCCTTGGATAAAAATTACATAGAAATAATTTGGAAAAATAATACCTACAAAGTTGATTTGATGGCGTAGAGTTTCAGCCCAAACCAGGGTAAAAAAATCTTGCACATAATTCTCTGAAGAATCTCAAGTATTACCGAGGCGATCAGATTACACTTATGTGAGAGTTTGATTTGTGTACATTTTATTTGAGATAGGCATACAATCATCATCATTAACTCTCGAAGAGGCCTCACACGCATGTAATTATTTCACCATTCAATCTATCTAGTCTAATGAGAACAATGTGGCTCCGAATTCTAGTAAACATGTCATAAATGGTCATTCAAGCCCTTTGAAAACCCTTACATATTCTAAGTAGAGATTAGTCCACATATACCATGGAGAGTGATTGTGACATCATACAATATTGAGATAAGAAAGCCCCAATCTATTGTGCGTGTAGGACTAACCTTCCATCTCACTAGTTGTCTATTACATGGGGAGAAATTACCATACTTGTTTGATGCCACTTTCACTATATTAAATTCACCACACACAACCCAAGTTTTTATGACTTTAATATACAATCTCGTGTTGATATTCAACATGATGATTCATTTTTATTTTAAATACAACTTTTATCTTTTAGTTATAGAATGAGGTTTAGGTGATACTTGAATAACAATAACAATAGATGGCTTATTGGATCAACAAACATCCTATGTAATACAATTGGACTTTAAATATTTGAAGTAAACCATCTACAAATATCCATTGAAACGTGGATTTATAATGCAAATATGGACGTCATCAACAAAAAAGATTTGTATTGACCAAATATCTATATAGGCATACATCAATATCTGTCAATATAAGTATAAAACATATACAAAATAGCCATATAGGCTTACAAGAATGCCATATAGGCATACAATGTCAACTATATGCAATACAAAATATATGTTCACAAATGCCATACAGGCATACAACAAAGGAACACAATAAAATTTCATTCGCCTCTATCCGGTGAAGAAAATAGATCATGGGCAGGCTTTGATCTTCGAGGGTATGGAGACACGTATGAGGGTGGTCTACTACGAACCCAAGGGTTGCTCCTCCTATTTAGTTGTTCATGGATCTGTAGTTGTTACAATAAAAAGTATAGACATTAATATATAGAAATTACATTATAAAAAAATGAAACATTTAACAAAATAATCACTTATTGCTACCATATAATCTGTCTTCTCATTTGTCTTAGTACCAGGATTAGGTTGTGGCGATGTAAAGTCCTATAGAAACCATCTAGATAGAAATTAAACTTTAAATCAATAATCATTTGATTTTTCAAAAATAAACAACTATAACAACGAATGTAATTTGAAATTTACTAATCTACCTCATACCCCCGTCAAAGGCATGGAGCTATGAATCGCAGAGGACACACCATGCTCCATTGCCCTATGAACATCGGGAGGTGTCTCTGCAGCCTGCATCATCTAAAAATAAAACAACATTATTCAATTCCAAAAACTATAATAGTGATGCAAGTCATGGCTCCTACCATACACACACGTTCACCTAAACATGGAAGTACACACAATAAAGCACACAAGTCACATGCATATATACAAATTCGACGAAGATTCATGACTATTGTGTGGTATAAGGGTCAACAAAGGAGGGACCATATTAGCATCAAATTTTAGGTTTAAGAAGTCAGAGAGGGAGTGAAGGTGTTAGTTTAGGTTTAGGTTGGTGGTAGGGTGGGGTAGGGTTGTGGGGTAGCATAACCATGACTTGCTAAATTGTTTTAAAAAAATTAAAAAAAATAGTAGGATGAGAGATTCCACCTATTACTAAAAGTGATAAAAACACTGACTATGCGGAAAGGACTCCAACCAAGCAGATAAATGTAAAAGGGCTCCATCTAAATACATGGTTTATTGATGTTTAGACATAAATTACATGGACCTTTATTAGAGTGCAAGTTTGTAATAATCATGGTTCATTGGTGAAGTTATCAACCTATTAAGAAATTATTAAATTATAGGCTCAAAACAATGGTGGTTCATTGGTGAAGATATTTGTGTCAAAATAGTCAAGTTTCATTTATAAACATATCAAACTAATGAAACATTATTAGGTTGTAGGAATGGAAATGGTCATGGTCCATTGTTTGAATATATTAAGATCATGATTCAAGATTCCAATAACACCTCTTTGTAGCTCAGAATGTCTCTATTTTGAATCTATCTCTAGGTTTTCCATCTCATGTGGTAGATTTTTGAATTTCACTTTTCATTCTCATGCATTCTATGGTGAATTCTCTTGGCTCTGAAACTAGTTGTGAACTCTTGTGAAGATTTAGCTCTCTTGGTGATATACTATAGCTCTTTCTTATGCTTCCTCAAGTCTCCATTGCTGTTGTGCTCTTTTGGTACGTGTTTATGTGAAATCTTGGAGGAATTTGTGCTCTCTTTCATCTCAAAGAATATAGTAGTATTAAATGAAGGGTCCTCATTAGACTTATGTGGGTTAGATGTAGGATCAGAAGTAGGGATGGAATAAATTGAGCCAATAGGATTGACATAGTTTGTAGGGGAATGGGTTAGTGTAGATTTGAAGATTTTGGTTAGAGGTGACTTGTTGCCCCCATAATTAATACCTAAAACCTAGATGATGTTGGAGTTAATCATATGCTATATAAGATGTCATAGGTTCATACCCCTCTCTAGTGTCATGTCCTAGGGTCTAATTGGTGGTAATTGGATGAGTTTATTAGATAGAATTTGTCGAAGAATAGTGTGGAGGGCATCAACAAGCTTTGGTAGACATGTATGGAAAATGTGGTAGCATATACAAGGCAGTGAGTTGTTTGAAAAGATGCCTCAAAGAAATGTGGTCTCATGGTGATGTCCTTGTCTATGCATCTGCTTGTCATGACATTCCATGAGACCACATTTCTTTGAGGCATTTTTTCAAATAACTATATTGTAATTGAAATTTTGTCATCTATCAACATCTAGTTATTAGTTATGCAATGTCTAGTAATGCTTTGAGTTTGAAAGATGTGCAATGAAATGTAATCAACAATATGAATATAAAATACAAAAATCTAGTAAGTACAATTCATTAATTAAACTATTTATTTTATTACCTCTGTGAAGCTTTGAAGTCCACCACTACTGGCAGGTGTTGCCATGAAATATCTAATATTAACCTATTCAACATCCAAAATCAGATATTAGAATACCATTTATTTAACGATGCTATTCACATGTAATATTTATAATTGTTTACTAGTTACATACCCCAACAGTAGATGTCGTAGTGTAATATGCAAGTGGAGAACCACTAAAAACTACATTGCATTTCAAAAATGAAATATAATAAATTAAGTTCAATGAACTTGCAAACATTTACTCGAGTATCAAGGCTGAAAGTCTCACTTAGGAGGGCATCTTTCATCACCATCTGCTCAATTGTAGATGTAGCCTGCACACTTGCGTTTGAACTATTCATGGGGTCATAACCACAGGCTGACTCGCAAGCTTGACAAGTATGGGGTGGAACCCTACTCCTCGAACTCTCCACTGGCCCACACTGTGTTGTAGGACCGGTATGCTCTATTACGCTCTAGATCAAGGTACTAATGGACTGAATTGTCTCAACCTTAGCACTCTCCTTCACAATGGAAGGGATAGACACATGCTCATGGGCCGGTCTAGCGAGTGCTCGTCTTGCTGGCCACTGTGGGTCAACACGTGCCCCTAGTCTATCCTATGCTGGCCCTCCACCTCTACCTTGGAAGTCCCGCATATCAAAATAGTTTGGCACTTTATTTTTTACAAACTCGCAGTAGAGTTTCCTCAAAAAGTATTGCGGGACCTCATTATTGTTACATGGAGGATGGTAAAAAACCATCCACCACCTCTACCCAAAATTGTCTCTTATCGCTTGGTTGTTGGACCAATGGATAGGGAACCTCTTGCATGTAAGGGGTAGAGGTTGAGTTGTTCATGGGTCTGTAAAAATGGAACACAAGTCCAATTTTGTAATTTGTTCATTTTTTAGTTTCTCATATGACAACTTGTCTGCATAGTACTCTCTAAATTCTCTCCTCTTTTCTGCCCAACTAGATATTTACTTGCTAATTGAATCTACATTTGATAACATAGATTCAAGAGATTGAGCAAGCGTGGATCTATGTGAGGTTGAAGTTGCAGGATCTTTCAACCTTGCAATTATGTCCTCAATTTATTTTTTATTGTTTTCAATTTGCCCCATTATATTTGTTTGTATTCTAGGGGCATGTTGAGGAATGAATGGAGGTGTTTGTTGTTGGGGTTGTTCTTTAGCAAGTATTTCATGTTTAGGTGATTTAGGATTTTGTGGATTTTCAGGAGGAGGTGAATTATCAATTCCTGTCAATTAAGGAATTTTACATCAAAAACCAACTTAAACCTACCTATTTAGAAACAAATTCACACACAAAAAAATACAACTCACTCCTTTGGTCCCGACGTCGTGGCAGCATTTTGGCAATGAATCGACGAGAATTTGGTGTTGAAACTGGTCTCCAATAATGGAAGAGTGCTCATTAGGGTTTGTAGACCGCGGGTGCAAGAAAATGAAATGAAGAAATGAGCCGCAACGCGGGTTTTTTTTAAAATACTAAAACAAAACACACTCGCATTATAATGCAAGCATGTTATAACTCACTGACGTTATGTCTTACAAGTTTTTTTAAAATATTTTGCCACTTTTTGGCCCCCCCAACTTTTTGCACCCACCTTGAAGATCAGTACCTTGAGTGACCATCTTAGGGGATTGACTCACTTCGCTAGAAATCAAATCTAACTCAGATACTCACACATCCACATAACACATAGTTCCATTCATTTCATATCACAAAAATACTTCAAACTGAATCTTCTTTGCAGATTATATTCAATAATTGCATTTCAACAATTCATGTCTGGAGAAAATAACTAACTATTGTATCTTCTAATATTGAATAAAAACTAACAACTGAGTAACTAGATAACTAGGTGACTAACTTGACTCCAAGATCATCCCCTAACTTATACAAAACAAGAGACTCTTATCCAACTACCAACTAACTACAATCATTAATCCATTCCAAGACATTAGGATACAAAGTTAAGATTGATTTATTAATTATAACTGAACAGAGGAAGGAGAATCCTATTCAAATAAGAATTCCTATGCAATGACTCATATGAGAAACACATAAGTTGCGTTTAGAGTCTTGGAACAAGTCTACTTCTTCTACATTTATTCCTTCCCATAATGGTTCACATTCATCTTCCAGCTGCCTGCACTTTTGGCGGCTTGACTTCAACTTCCTTCAATTTTCCTATTCTGTGACTTGCTTCAAATTCTCCTCTCCTTGATGCCACGTGCTTTTTGCTGCATAGGGGTTAATCCACAAAACATATGCACGCAAATAACCTTCATAATTAAACCATACAATCTCATCTACATTGCATGCATACTCATGTTCAAATCATTCAATTGATAAATATCATCACCGTATTTCATATTAACAAAATAGGTTTAAGGTTTTGTAAAATATATAAAAAGACAGTATATCATGATGGAAATGTTTTAAAAGTATCTAGAAGATCACGTGGAAAAGGTCTGAAAGCATATAAAAACAACACAAAAGAGGCCATTATTTAAACCCATCACACCCTTTTAGTGTGCATGTGAATCTACATGAGCAAGCACACCAAATTAAAAATAAAAAGATAGGCACTATTGGAAGCAAAATAGTCAAAACACACTACAACAAAACAGGCAATTAGCACCTAAAATAGTGTTGGAATTTAGTGCATTTGAGTTCATGAATTGGACACTTCTGCTGACGCCAAACTCGGTGTAAAAATGTGTGTTCACTTTGGCGTTGGATTTAGTGTCGGGTTTAGCGTCGGGTTAACGTCGGGTTTAGCGTCGGATTTAGTATTGGACTTTGTTGCTTCTAGTTTGGCTTCTAATTTTGCTTCTGGTTTTGCTTCTTATGTTTCTTCCAAGTTTACTTCCGATTTTGCTTCGAGGTTTGCTTCCAGTTTTGTTTCCAATTTTGCTTTGAGGTTTGCTTCTAGTTTTGTTTCCAATTTTGCTTCCAATTTTACTTCCAATTTTGCTTCCAATTTTGCTTCCAAGTTTGCTTCCAGGTTTGCTTCCAATTTTGCTTCCAATTTTGCTTCCGATTTTGCTTGCAGGTTTGCTTCTAGTTTTGCTTCCAATTTTGCTTCTGGTTTTGCTTTCAATTTTATTTCCAGTTTTGCTTCCATTTTGCTTCCAGTTTTGCTTCCAATTTTGCTTTCAGTTTTGTTTTCAGTTTTGCTTTCAATTTTGCTTCCAGTTTTACTTCCAATTTTGCTTCCAGTTTTACTTCTAGTTTTGCTTCCATTTTTGCTTCTAGGTTTGCTTCTAGTTTTGCTTCCATTTTTGCTTCCAGTTTTGCTTCTGATATAATGTCATTTGTTGCTTCCAATTTTGCTTCCATTTTTATGTCTTTTGTTGCTTCTAATATGGCTTCTATTATTGTATCTTTTGTTGCTTCTAAAATTGCTTCCATTATTACTTCTTTGTTTGCTACCTAAATTGCTTCTATTTTTGCTTCTTAGATAATGTGAAGTTTTGCTTCCAAGATTGCTTCTAGTTTGGCTTCCATCGTTGCTTCCTTTTTTCCTTCTAAAAATGCTTCTTGTTTTTTCTTACATTTATTAATTTAATATGTTTTATTTCAATTTAATTAGTTAAATATATCATGCCTCTTAAATAACTCATATGATTATAGAGTAATTAATTTAATTATTTAACTCATATGATTAAATAACAAGGTAATTATTTTTTTTGGGTCAATAAAAGGCATTATAGTGCCCACATATATTGATATTATGTAAAAAGGTTTACATACAAAACTATTCATTCTCTAGATATACTGCACAGATTTAAGCTTATACAAAACTTATACAAAAAATTAAATTTCTACATATCAACTAGATGTGCTATTAAAAAAACCTGAATGGCAGACACCAAAAAGAAGAACTTCAAAATTACTCTTGTTGATAGAATTCATCTGATGCCACAAAAATGTCAAACAGTTGGATCCACAGTGGAGAATCCTCCTGAATCATGCCTATTTCTCGCTAAATAAAATCCCTTCCCTTAGAGGCCCAAATGCGATGTGTGATCAACTATTGACCAACCAGATATGTGAGGAAGGGGAGGCGTTCGACCACTGCAACAAGTTCTAGAAGTTTCGACAAATCCCCTGCTTTCAGAATTCCATTAATAAGATCTACAAAAACATAAATTTCAACATCATCGCCAAGGAGATGGTCCTTGAAAGTCACCCTCAAACACACCAATGTGTCTGCTTTCGGCATTCCCAGGTCCAGCAATGATGTAAGAAATTAGGAGGTGATATCTGTATTAACCCAATATCGATCCACAAATGAAAGGAAACAGAGCCCCGACACCATCTTCATAGCTTCAATAAACATCTTTGAACGAACTTTGCAAATTCCAAACAACTAAGCATCATAAATTTGGCCCAGAAAAGCAACATGTTGCTTATTGATGGTGAGATGAATAAGAGTCTCCATTCTGAAAATATGAATTATAATTTCATAAGGCGAGTGAAATTTATAAAATTTTGACTGACAATGCCTTAAATGCCCTTCAATGTATCAATGAATTAAGTGTTGGATGAATGTCTTGTCCCAAAGGAACTAGCGTCGATCGCACAAGGTGGAATAACATGATAATTAATTCACATGGGAGAATTAATGCTTATGCAGAATAACAAGATAATAACTTAAACATGATCATCATCTATAATTAAAACAAGTGTGTCAAATATCTATAATTTAATTGAATTTGAGAACATCCATCCTGAGCATTAAATTAAAATCATCATACGTAATAAATATCCATCCAAAAATCATCGACCACTTTCAATATATATAAATTGACAAGTCAATACTGATAAGATCATCATCATATATAACTAAAACAAGTGAAAGTCAAATATGCCAGTAGATCAATCACATGTCAAAATGATACATGTCCAACAGTCGACATAAGTCAAAATGATGCATGTACAATTGATATAAGTAAAAATGATAAATTATGTAACTCAAAATGATACAAGTCAAGATGATACATGTCCAAATGATATAAGTCAAAATGATACATAAATTAATGATACAACTCATTAATATGGTACTGCAGGCTGTGAAAATGATACATATGATAGTAACCATGAAAAGAGGCATCATAACGATATATCAACAATGATCCATGATGCAGTCTATATGATCATGAATGTCACTGGCTACTACCAACAACTGCCTCATCATCATCATCACCATCGTGATGATCATGATCATGATCATCATCGTCGTCATCATCATCGTCATCGGCCTTCTTCTATATCTGCGTCATCATCATCCTTTGCCATGTGATATGTACTAGAACAAACATAATCTAGATCTATATCATGAGGATCATCTTGATCTTTTGGAAGACCCGTGTTCTGCAAAAAAAATATTTAAAATGAAAAGTTATTATTTATTTCATGCAATAATTTATTTTTCTGTTATATATGTAATATTACAACATATGAAATGAAACCATAATCATATTACATCATATCAAAGTGCACATGCCATAATAAAATTTCAAAAAAGTTATAGCTAATATGTTATTCCAATGATGTAAAACATGCAACAATTCTAATAAACGTTAGTAAAGATCATAAAAAAATTGTTATACAATTTAACTATCAACTGTAAATTCTATTACATAACTTTAAGTACCACAAATTGCTTGGTCCATGTATGTTATTTTTCACTATTAATCTAAATCAAAATAACCTATTCCTGCCATCTTCCCATTCTTGTATTACAAAATGCAAAATAATAAATCCGCTTAATTGATGCCCTAACCCTAATAATCCCGCAACATCTCCACCATTACCCTCCAAAAAGAATAAAATTATTTAATTTGACTTAAGGATACTTTAGAAGTCATAAAGCAAAATATTGCTGGGAGAATACCATGTCGGGAGGACTCACTTTAACGTCTCCCCGATAGCCCGATGTGATAAAGTCAATTTGTATTTTGCTGACATCATAAAATCAAGGAGATAAAATATATCGAAGAGACTGAAGGATATCGGGAAGACTAAATCACATGTCTCTTCGATACCCTGATAACATCAAGCACATCGAAGGGACTGATACATATCGACGTGACACTTAAATGTGTCCCACCGATACAATGATATCCAAGTGTAAAAGCATTTCGAGGGGACTTGAGGATATCAAAGGGACATAATCTCTGGTCCAGCCGATAAAATGATAAAGGGCATTTTCAAAGGAAATAAAAAGGGTTCTATAACATATAAAAGGATATCGGCAAGACTTAATGATATCGATATGACATTATCAGAGGTCACTCTGATACCCCGATGAATGGTGAAATAATATTGAGGAAGGAAAAGGACGACCATCCCGATAAATCGGTGACATGACTATTAGATATCTATCAAACGACCCCCAATTCAAATGAATTAATTGCTCTTGAATCAATATTGCATTTGACACATATACGCCATCAATGAACCAGAGCCGAAAGGATTAATCTCTAAAAGATTTTTAATAGGTGGGGAAAATTGAGGAGACGAAAGATAGAAAAGGGCAAGTTGCAGAACAAGGAAAGCTCATCCAAGTAAGTACTCCAGACCTAACTTTGAGATTATAGAGTACACTTCAATTGTGAATTCATAAACACATGAAACCATGGAAAGTAGGAATGAAAACCCCAAGAAGAGATAGAAAATAGAAGATAGACATCTAAACCAAGAATTGATAGAACAATGCCCAAGGTCTGGGCAGAGGTTTAGAAGAAATGCCCAATTGAATCCACATGCTGAAAAACTCAAAGATAGTAACAAACATGTAGGAGATTCATGGACCCCCATCAAAGGATATTGTTGGGAATTAAGGTGTCTCAACCTTGCTAATTCCTTGCATTTATTATGTTTGTATTTATTATTTAATTGCCTATGTTGTAAATATTTGTAAATTCCATATTGTCATATTGTGGGATGTGGCACGATGATTTGTCATCCTATATGGAATATGACAACTTGTAATTTTGTCCTCACATGAGGAGATAGGTGTCCCACTTTGTGGTAGGAGCATTTTTCCATGTGTCGGCATCTTCCATGTTGTGTAAGGGAATGTTTGACCGAAATGGTTATGACAAATTCCTATGACAGAATTATGACATGTAAGATTCAGAAATAGAAGCTTGTAAGACAGGTGAAGACATGTGTCATGAAGCATCTTTGAAAAAGACATATTTGGGTGCCCCAAGGTGGACTATGACATGTTAGAAAATATGCTATTTATAGCCTGTGTATGACAGATTCTCTTACAGCTGTAAGTTGTAACTGCTATGACAGTCGTAAGTTTCGTAAGAGCATCTGTCATAGCCCATTTTGGAAATAGGCGACCTCTTTGGGATGGGAGTTGTGGACAAGTGTTAGGCACATTCTACAATGTTGACGAAGTGTCCTTAGGTGTGGGTTTTGGGCCATGAGGCCAAGTTGGATGCCCATCCCAAGATAGGACCTATTTTGCCTTGTATTTTCTATATAAACAGGTGCTTGGAGAGGGAGTTGTATCACAGGTTTACAGATACTGTTACTCTTCCGGATTGAATCCAAATACAAGTGTCAAAGACCATTGAAGATTGCATCACAAGTGTATTGTAAACATTCTTTCAGATTTGTTAATACATTGTGCAGGTTTCTGAGTGTGGGGTTTTTCACTTGATAAGGGTTTTCCCCACCGTAAATCTTTCTCTCTTCTTCTGTCTTCTTTGTAGTTCTTGTGTATTGATGCAATATCTTGTTTACATGTTCTATGTTGTTGTAGTTGTAAGGAATAAATTGAATTTGCATAGCCCTGTCCTCATTAGATTAGTGTAGGAAGCATTTTTCGCACACCTAGCTTCCTTTGAAATATGACCTATTTATATACCACTACAAGAAAATGCATAGACACAACCCAGTCTCTAATCCATGGAGGATGAACTTGAGGAAGTTAGTAGTGCCAAATGTGTTTGTAAATGTAGAATTGCTTAAAATGTTTGCAGATAACTATAACCCCCAAACCCGTATGATCGAGCTAAAGGATGGGTCAGGGTTTATTCCTATCACCAGGGATTATATCTCAATGGTTTTACAATTAGACATGAGCTTTGATATGGTATTCAGGATCAAGGACTTATAAATGAATAGTAGATTCTGAGTAACACCTATAAAAGATGGAGATTACCATTTCACAGGCCTCGGGATGAAAGTAATCAGCTCAGAGTGTCTTCAGGAGTGGAGGATCCCCCTTATTTGGTTGAACTGTTTGAACCATATTTTAGATATACCGATTATTTTGTCTGTCAAGTATTGGGTGTGGATGCCCCTGGATATATGGATATAGCTCCAATGGTTTTAGTTGTTGATATACAAAGCCCAGATGCCAAAACATCAGACTATGTTGAATATCTCTCTAATAATATCCATAATGATTTAAAAGCTATAAAGGAGAGCAAGACGGTTTTTAGGTTTATGCATTATTCTTTGTTTATGCATCATGTGTTATATGAAGGGCAAAATTTGAGTTTATGGGATGAATCTCTTAGGGTTAGAGATCTAGACAGAAAAGGAGATACCAAGCCAGTACAAATGTGGACAGTTCTATGGGATAGCAGATGTGATCGATCACGTTATCTATACTTTAAGGAATATTTTGTAAAGCCTTTATATGCTTTGTTTGGTCACCCATGCAGTTATAATTTGTCACCTAATATACAAAGATTTCTCAGGCCTAAGGATATGGATAAGAGTAAGAAAATCAATCACAATTGGGGTGATTGGTATGTATACAAGGATTGTATAAAGATAAAGAGTTTTTGGATATGAAGGAGCACCATTTTTGCTCCCAAAAACTTGCCTTGATAGACTGGCATATTTAGAGATTGTTAGGCAGTTGGCCTGTTCTGATTTCATGCACTTGAGAAAACACAATAAGCAATATTTCATGCCAGGTACCCTGTGTTTTGGGGATTTTACTATCTTTTCTGAGAAAGGGTATGAAGAAATTGAAAAGAGATTAGATTATTTTGGGCTGCCTAGAGGAACTGCCAGGGAGAAGTTTGACCCTGAGCACTTTATAAATCATGTCAACACGAATCAGAAGTTAAAGAAGTATCATCATGCTCTATTTGTAGATGATGATCTAATCAGAAATACTGATGAAGCTTCTACAGTTGAAAGGAGACAATTGTATCATAAGGTCATGATAGCTGAGGCTTGGAGGGTAGCCCAAAACCCCAATTATAAAGGACCCTTTCCAGAAATAGATGATCTAATTGACAGATTGAGTATGCTAGTTTCAAAAGCACAAGAATATATTGTAGATGTTCCCTCTGAGGTTTTTAAAAGTAAAGGTAGAAAATTTAGAGAAACACAAGCTAGATATGAGACTCCTTTGAGTCACCTATCTCTTCAACCTACGCCTGATATCAGTTTTTCTATGGATACTAGCTTTGCAAAAGATGAGGGATTAGAAGGTGAGGATGAGACTGTGCAAAGTTTTGAACCCGTGATTGACAAATATGACCCTCCTATGGACAGAGAAGTAGTCAATACAGAATCCCTTGATGAACTATTAGAGGATATGAGACATATGGCCAGCCAAAAAATTGTCTCAGATAAAGATTTTATAAAACCCCTAAGTTTAAAACATTTCTCTATGAATTCAAAGCCAAAAAGGCTAGGGAAAAGATGAAGGATATTTCCCCTGAGGTACAAAGTGAAGTGTTGCATGAACTCCAAAAAGAAATTGGCAAAGCCATGGATAACGTGACCCCAGAAAAGGGAAGAGAACTATTAGAGGAGGTAGGGGTTATGTTAGTAATTGGCTGGGATATGACATCTGCTATTGTTTTTGATACTTTCAAAAGAAATCAGGATAAGAAAGTGTAGTTAAGCATTAAAGCTGTGTACAAGGTTAAGACAGGTTCTGGGTATGATCCTGATAAAGAAGCTTTCTTGATATGGGCACTCTACCCTCCACCCTCCACACCAAAGGCCTCAAATCATTGATGATCCAAACAAAGCATTTGGTCATCTTATAATATAGAGAGTTGAAGATATTGACCCACTTGATATTGTTGAATTGAATGTAAATGTTGCCAAATTGATAAAGGTTCAGACAGAAAAACTGGTCAGAAATAACAATGCTTATCTAACAGAGAATATAAAATTGAAACAAGAAATTGCTATGTATAAATATAAACTAGCATCATTTAGTAGTCATTTACCTTTTCAAGAACTAGACAAAAGAATGATGGAAGCCATAGCTGATGCAAATTATTGGAAAACAAAGGCTGAGAAATTCCAAAAGAAAAGTGACAAATTGGAAAATAATATAAAGGTTGTCAAGTACCAAATGGATTCTGAGTTGATAAACAAAAGATTTGAAATGATGATGAAACACAGTGATCAGTTATGGGATTTACATAAAAGGACCCATAATGTTCATCAAGAACATAAAAGATTGCATCTCAGAATGATTGAGAAGAAAGAAGAGCTAAAAACTAAGGCAAACATCAATGAGCAAACACATAGGGAATGTAATGAACTGATCACTAAACATGAAAGATTTAATACATTGTTAACAGGAGATATTAGTGATTTTGACCTGAAGGGGACATGGCATTTCCTAATTTCTTCAATAATGAAGGAAATATATAGGACAAAGGTCTGTGGAAAGAAGAATTGGCTCAGTTATTACCCATAGCTCTGGAGAAGGTCAACGATGAAGACAGGGTGATAGAGAATACACATAAATAATTGGATAAAATCTTCAAGCTAGAATTTGTCATGACGGATATAATTTCCATAGACACTTGTGTATCTCAGGACTACATTGATCACATAGCTAAGGTAAACCTATTTATTGCCAGAACAATATGAGAAAAGCATAGAAACAAGAATTAACTTTTGAAAGTTTTGGCAATATATAAAAGTGATGTATTTCTTTCAACAATGGGAACAGGCACAACATATGCAATAGAAATTGAAATATAAAGAGGAATACCTTGCCAGACCTATGGTCACGGGTATTCTACGAAGACTAACAGATTCAGATCTTAATCAAGTTTGTTAATGCCTATAATCACTTTTTCCTAATTATGTTTAATTATGAAAAGATACAAAATATGAATAGTTGCATCTATTTAGGCCTGAAGCTTGTTCACTTCCCATATATATATGAGGGAAACCAAGGCCTTAGGAATCATCATCATTCAATCCGTTCTCTGCAAGACAATTCATACTTATATATTTACAATCATATTTCAAGTTCAAGACATTACCATGATATTTTAATATTTTAATGGGCAAGGATGATCAAAATTATGGATATATCTATGGTGTTATGATATTCTATTGATATTAAAGTTTATCAGTTGTTTGAATGTCTCCATCTTGGCTATTTCCAGTTATTTAAATCCCTAGATTTATCAATGCACATTTGTTGTCATTGTATGGATGCTTTTTGATTGGTTTCTGTTAGAAGTTGATTTAATTCCTTCTAAGTGGTTTAATATTTACTGGTCTCTATTTTGAGTTAAATCCTTTAAAATAAATCATATTGGGGGGTTTCCTTTAAATAGAATTAAATCCTTTTAGGCAAACACAATAACTTGAAAGAATCAACTAGATATTAAAGAAGAGTCTAGAAGCTAACCATACAACTACAAACTATCTAGTGGTGGGAGCTCAAGCTATTAATGCCACATAGTTCCCTCTTGCTCAACACATACCTAATTGCACCATATGTCATGAGACTCATGAATTTGTCCACTACTGCAAAAGTGAAAGGATGTTCCTATCAATTACTAGTGCAAGGTTTGTCACACATCCACCCATGACATTACCACCTACAAAGTAGTACAAGTCCTCCACAAGGCAAGAGGAAAACAAAATTAAACACAACCATGCAACCCCAGTCACAACCACAATAGATGGTGTTGTGCTATTAGGAGCCATAATATATGGAGCATGGAGGAAATCAAGGAGGCCATGGTAGAGTATGCAATAGAGGAATCTATTGCTACTAGTGTGGAGAACCTGGGCATACCTCACATAGTTGCACAAAGTTTCCAATGTATACTTATTATGATGTTGATCACAAGATAGAGGATTGCCCTACATTGTTGCAACTATTGGAATATTCAATGATGTGCCTTTGATAAAGATATCAATGACGTGCCTTTGATAAGGGACTTATCATTTTCATAAGTTTTATCACCACCTAATGATTCAATAAAGGATCTGTTGTCTATATATTAATTCAATATAAACAAATGTGTGGATGATTCAGTGGCCTGTTCACATAACTTATGTTTGTATATAAGTGATTGCCTTTACAGTTGTCGAGCTTTGTGGATTAAAATTATTGTGAAAAATGTCCAAGGATTGTTCTGTAAAGGTAAAAAGGTGCATTCATAATGAGAGTGAATGAAGTTGAAATCTCAACATTCCAATAAGGTAACTAGGAGGACATGTGCACACGTCCAGGACTACAAATAATGGGACAATTGAGTAGGATCCAGGGCCAACAGAGAAGCACTTTAGAACTCATCCTACTCATCAATAAACAACTCAACACAAGAAATGCAAATTGACATATTAACACAACAATATCCAACTAAGTTATTGAAAGTCAACTATCGATACCTCATTCTCCATCCAGATTACAAAATCAGTCCACTTTTTGCTTTGTAACATTTCCTTTTCAAATTGGCTTGGATGCCGGCCATATTTCTCCTTCTGCCAAAACACGGCACATGGACTAGTTAAACTAATTAATATGCAATCATTTACTTTTTCCTAGGAAAAAAAAATATCATTTAACTTATTAAATATACTTACAAACGTACAGATCAAGGCCTGTAAACCTTTCTGGCCACTGTGATGCGTGGCACGAAGTTTGTCAAGCCTATCCTTGGAGGCCTTGTCTTGAAACATATACTAATTCAATTTAACTATGCATAAATAAAATTTAAAAATTGTTTAATAATTTGATATAATCTTATGAGCAAATTCAAATACCTGCGTACTCTCCTCATCGGACTTCCTCCGTGCATCGGACTTCTCATATGCTTTTACAAGCTCTTTCCATACTTTCGAACTTACATTAATTGGCCTTTTTTTGAGCCTTAGCTCAGGAGGGAGTTTTTTTATCTTCTTTGTTTGGTTGTACCAAAATCTCTTGCAGTTTTGAGACATTCGTAGCTTTATCTTCTTTACAGACCAACCTATGCCAAATTCAGTCTCCATGTCTTGGATAATTGCTTTTTGCAGGTGTATGGGTATCTTTTAGAATGGACAATGTAGATGGTCTTTGAACCATTGAAGGCATGATTCCTTCAACCTATTCACAAACATTTTTCCAGCATCTGTCATTTGGACTTCCCCTGAAACCACATTGTATTCTATCTTGGTATTGTAGCTACCAATGCAAGATGCAAAACATGGCGTGGTGGTCGAAGAAGTTTGTGTCCCAGGAGTGCCTGGGACATTGGAAGCCTCTTCTCCCTATTCCACATTCTTAGAGGTTACTATTATGATTTCCTCCTAGATCTTTTGCTCGATCCGATCCATGACTGGTTGGGGAATCAATTGATTCCCTTTGACACTGTTGATTTGGTTGCAATGTTTTAGGGGCTTTACTAGATCATTTTTCTATGTATCTAGCAAGCATTGTCAAGTCCACACCATCCAATTTGTTCACTGCCTCTACCCCCAATATGGAAGCCAATGCCTCTTTATCGTTGTCACTCTCATGTCCCTATATATATAAAATAAATTTCTTCTTTTAAATTTAGAAATAATAAACTAAAAACTAAAAATCAAAGAAATAATGGAAACATTTACAAATCTATAAATTGACAATGAATTACCTCATTGTGACCAGAGTCTGCTCTCTTTGCTCTCTTCTCTCTATTGCTTGACATTTTGAGGTGACCTAGGGCAAATTATTTTTGTCCAGTCTGTGGAGGCAAACGAAGTACACACTGCCAGGTATGAAAGTTTTCGTCCAGTTTTTCTATATTCCTCAAGGTTTTTGACCTTTACTTTGTAGAGAAAATCATGAAGTTGTTTTCCTCTGTAGGTTTGCTACAAGAAAGTAAGCTTATACATCAATTGAAATAAAACACACATTTATAATATTATGGAATGTAGAAATTTGTTGTCTATTATGAAAAGCCTTGCTCAAAATTATCTTCAACAGATGCCCTATGAATATTACAAGACCCTCATTTGTCCAAATGAATACGACATCTGACGCGAAAAAAAGAGTAGATGAAAGAGAGGCGATGCCCTTACCTGGCACGAATAGAAGAAGAGCAGCACGAATTGAAAGGCTAAGATATCTGGAAGCAAAGGTTGTCGTGGCTCGAACCCGAGACTTTTGAGATGTAAGAAAGTGAGTATGCACTTTAGGTATGCAAAGGAAATTGGGATTGGAATACAGGTCCTGCCATTGCCAAGGATTTGCCCAAAATAAGGGCAAACACAAAAAAACCCAAACGCTCGATTTTGAAACACAAAATGAACAAAAATCAATAAAGTTTTGTTTTGTTTTTTTTGTTTTGGGGTATGTACAGGCGAGAATTTTTAAATTTTTTTTTGATCCATTAGTCAGTGCTATAGTCGGAGTAGTTAAGGCCGACTTTAGCGCTAACTTTTAGGCCTAAATGTAATCCTTTTGGGGTGCCAAAGGCGGCACAAAGTGCACCTAATTTAGCACCTATTAGTGCAAAATAATGTATTTTTCTTGGAAGTTGATATCACTATTTAATGGAATGCCAAATTTGGTTGCTTGTAGCAACCTCACCAAATTTGGATTGTCCTTATAATAAGTAACTATATCTTGTTTCCATGATAGCATTTTGACTTCATGCTTCTCTTATGATTAGCTCAATAATGACTCACTCTTTCATGACCTTACACAAATGGTTGGTGACAATCCTTATGCAAGTGATATGACTTTGGAAAAACCAAACAACTCTTCTCTTACTATCATGACATATTGGGACTATATTGGAAGCTTATGGCAATGCTTATGGTATTGTGATTTTCATTTCTATGTTCTCATTAACCTAATTTAGGTTGAAGCATGGTAACTAACCCACTAGCTATTATGACAGTCATAAAATGACTAGACAATCCTCTCCACTTTGACTATGACAGTCCTATCCATGGTGTTTTCTTCATGACAGTCCCCAATAATGTGAATTATTGATAGTAGCTAGTTCAAATGGAGTTTTGGATGGTGTAGTAAGTTGTCCCTATGGCTCATGATAGTGCATGCCTTCATTATGTCATTGTGACATTACTCTCTAGATATATCCTCTTTATAGTGACAAGGTTTCAAGAACATGACAACTTGGGTAAGGTATCAACTTGTCTCTTTACCCTTTGGATTGTCATTTTTCAAGAACTGATCTCATTGAAATGCAAAGACAACATGTTGATTGATGACTAACTACATTGTTACTATGATAGTGACTTAACCTAGTCACAAGATTAATGAGACAATTTTATAGTAATAACTCTATGGATGCATACCTAGCTATCCTAGGTGTACTATGACAATAAATTAATGTTGCTAGGGTTGCTTTTAAACCTCCTATGGTTGTTACCTATGCCTCATGGTATGACAACCTCTACAATGTTAATTATGATATTCATATGATGGTGAATATTGGAGCTATGGTTTGGATGACCTAATAACATTTGTGATAGTCCTTTGGGGTTGCGATAGACCTTTTGGGTTGTAACAATACTTAGGACTATTGTCCATCAACTATAACAAGGCATAATGATGGTCCTTGATATCATTCCCCTATAATGATAGTGGGTGGGTGATATCATATGGTGGCTTCCCTTTATTCCCATATCAGTCCATTGACTTGCTAATAAAGATTCTAAATCATTGTTAGTACAACATTAGGTGGTATTTGGACGATAGCAATGATATTACAACCTTTGAATCCTCGAGATCCCACTACAATAGTAGATCAACACTATGATGGTCCCCTAACTTATCATTTTGACACCAATTATTTTAGTTGGAGCCATGATCTTCCATCTAACATTTCAGAGTTGGATTTGGGATTAAGGACAACCTTAAGATATGTAATAGGAGATTGACAATATTTTATCTAAGTCATGACAATCTTTGTTTATATTATGTGACTTCACTATAATATTGAGGCCCAGTTTAGGAGGCTTTAGGTATGTGATTAACCTAACAAAGATCTAATGACGTGATTTCAAAATTAACATCCAAATCATCCTTCTCTCTATCAAGAATTAAAAATTTTGGTGCCAAAGACTCTTTGAGACTATTTTGAGGGTTCTATGATAGTTTTGAGGGTTTTATGGTCACTTGGAGAGATATAGATAGCCTTAAAATGACCCATAAAAGAAAAAGGAGAGTCAAATATGAAATAAATGTCTTTTTGATGTGAATTTGTAGTCATCTTGTAATCATAAGATTTGAGCTCTAGTTGTCAAGATTCCACGTGTAAACTTTTTGTGAAGAGCAAAATGTTGCAATGTCCTATTTTGTTTTTTATAGTGCATCTTAATGAAAAGTGAGTGTATTAACAAGATAATTTCAACAATATTCTCTTGGTGCACAACTGTTATATGACTATTGTCATTGTTGTGTATTACAGGATCCAAAGGAGGCCATGGAGAGAGGACGTGGATGGCGTAGAACTACTAAATCGCAGAGAGGAAAGTGGGTGGAAATAGATATGACAACGAAATCTGCATATACGATAAAGGTAAGAAGAGAAAGCAACCTCAACCAAAGGAGGAAGGTGTTTATGAATTCACAAATGCTACAACATAGAGGAGATAAAGTCATTTTTCTATCCATGAGGCCTTTGAGGTCAAACTTATTGGTTGAAGTGCATAGGAATGGTGATTAAATGTGATTCTATGATCAAGGGAAAAGTTTGAAAATTAGGATGGCCAAAATATGATATCAATATGTCAAATATATGACTAAAGTGAGGTTTTGTGTTGGATAGCATATTCATTGAAATGATATAATTGGTGTACTAAACATTATTTACTATGTTGTGTATTATAGGGGCCAGATGAGGCCATGGCAACAGATCGTGTCATATCAAATGAGGACACAACGGATGAAGCGGGACATCAGGCACTCAAATTTTGACTTAACTTAGGAAAAAATGATCTGATGGCATTTTGTGATATGTCCATCTTTTTTCACAGTATCATTGAAATTTATAATGTATTATCCAATCTTGACATAAATTAATGCATGTTGTTGATTATTTTAGATGGAGATTGGAGCAAATGCAAAGCCTGAGTGTTCAACTAGCAAAAGAAAAAGATATGTACATGGATGTGGACCTAAAACTGTTAAATCACCTAAAGGATAGTGGGTGGAAGAGGATATGACAATGGATCCTGCAGACACACCAAATGATTGCATTGAACAAGAGGTTGGTCAGGACTATAGTACATGGAATGAATACTTTGAGAAAATTGTTGTTTGTGGATGTTTTGTATGTCGTGGAAAGAAACAATTCAAATGAGAGATTGTACAAAGACATAACATATATGCTGAGCTTCTAATCGGTAGTATGCCTCCTATAATCGATTTAAATCCAATAGGAATTGTGGTAAGGAATTTTCCAATTTGATATAAATAACATGTATACTTCATTTAAACATTGTTTTATATTATTTAAATAACTATTTTTTTTCTTAATGGATATTTGCAGGATAAAGTTCTTGGTTTAAAGTTTCCTGGATCACCGACTTCCATCCTAGAGGGAAATGATCATTTATCAAATGATACATCCAACAAAAATAAGTACCAATATACTAGCTTGGAAGATGAGGAATTGATGAAAACAAGCAAAAGAACAAGAACCGATTTAAAAATGCATAACTTGCTTAAAGACAAGGGGAAGGTGGACTACATACCCTATGAGAATGAATGTGATGGAGATGATGACTTGCCCCTGAGTTTGAGATCAATTTACAAAGAGACATTTGATCGTCGACTATATTGTGCTTGGCCTAGTGATCAACAACTACCTAGAGTGTATGAGGTGTTTCAATTTTGGGGATACAGCTACATGATACAACCCTTCAATATTCATGGAGTGAATCCAGGCCTCTTTATTGTCTAAAATGTACATGTGGGATCTAAACATAGAAGGAATTCAGAACAAACCACTAGGAGATTAATGCCATATTATGGTCCATCATATTACAGTGGTGAATGGAGAAGGCTAGCAGAATATAAGCCTAGCATGTCAGTATATGGTCTAAATTTGAATATGTATACACATTGTCTCCAATTGGAAAGTGGAAAAGAAATGAATAGAGGTCATCTTATGTATATAGATGGACATGCATACACGCACAAAAATATTGCAGGATTTATAAATAGTAGTAAGGGAAGGGAGGTTATAAATTTGTTGAGGTTATAAATGATAAATATGGAGATATGTAAAGAGAGGTTGATAGATTGATAATGGTTGAGGCTATTATGGACCTTACCATTGGGGATGAGTTACTGATTGATTACCCCTTCTTAAAACGCACTCCTGCATGAAAGAAGAGGGAAGAACAAGGTCTCCCTAAGGATGTTCATAAGGGAAGAAAACCAAAGAATAATAAATGGGTGTGGACTGATGTTTTATAAACTATGTTGTCAAAATTGTGTTTTATTTAAAATATTGTATAAAAAAGGTAGTCTATAAAATAATGTTCCATTATTCAATTGATGTATATATGTTCATACAATTTATATTTTTATTTTTTAAGCCATAAATTTGATTATATTTCTTTTAAATTGATACATTTATGATTTATCCAATTGTTGCCAAACATTAAATAATGCTTGCATTTGTTGATAGGTAGAAGATGTTGATGAAACACATACTAATACCCTAGATCCAACTGGGTTATTAAGATTTGGATGGGATGATCCAAACCATCCTTTAAACCATACCAAGGTGAAAAGATAAACATTGAAGAGAATACTACCAGCTGAGAAATTTGAAGAGCTGATGAGATCCGCATACACTAATGACATGCCACCTAGCCTTAATGATGATGAGCATGATAGTGAAAATGTAGTGCATGAAGAAGGATTGAATGAAATTCTTACAGATTTCTTTAGGGATGGAAATAATGATGACAATAATGATCATATGGTTGACAGTAACGATGATAGCAGGGGTAATTACCACCAATGTAATGTTGATGATAACAACCTGAAAGACTCCATCAGGCAAGCAACAAAGACACTCGTGTTCAAATCGGGTGCAAGTAGAACCTCAAAACTGGCATGCACATTAATATTATTAGAAATCAAGTCACTATTTGGTTGGTCAGACAAAGGGTTCACTACTCTACTGAAGTGAGTTGAAATCTATTTCTTACTTTGCATTGTCAATTGGTGTACATAATTCGCAAACATTCATCAACTTTGTTTATATTTCTTTAAGGGGATTTTAAAACCATATATTGTATATAAACAGTGCTAGTATAGATTGACATATCAAACATGTTCATCATAAGTCAAACATTCAATTGATTTAATCTCTGGCAATCTTACAGGGCACTAAAACTAAAATATTCCCTAAAGAGAATGTGTTGCCATCAACTTGTAGAGAGGCGTGTCTATTGTTGGTTGAGTAGGGGATTGAATATAAGCAAATTCATTCATGTAAAAATGATTGCATTTTATATAGAGATGAATATCAAAACAAGGTAGAATGCCTTGTATGCAAAGAGAAGAGATATCATACAGATGTACAAGGTCCTATAGTTCCAAAGAATGTTTTACATCACATGCCAATTATACCTAGATTTCAACGAATGTTTCGTTGCAAGTCACTTGCACAATTGATGGACTGACATGCAAAGAATAGGAGTAAAGATGGATTCATGTCAATTTCAGCCAACTCCAAAGCAATGAAACACATAGAGGAAAAATGGCCAAGAAAATTCAAAGATGAACCCTGCAGTATCAGGTTTGGTCTTGCAATTGATGGAGTGTGACCATTCTCTTTCTTGAGCTCAAATTATAGTGTTTGGCTAGTCGGATTGATAGTATACAATATTCCCCCATGGATGAGTGTTAGAAAGGAGCACCTTATGCTGACACTCATTGTTCCAGGAAAACATCAAGTTAAAAACATGGATGTTTATCTTGTGCCTTTTATTGATGAGATGTAACTGCTATGGAAAGGCATAAGAATGTATGAGATATTATGTCCCCCATCAAATAGGTCCTTCATGTTGTATGGTGTGTTATGTTGGACTATTCATGATTTCCCAAGACTTTGTGTTTGTTCTAGTAAGATAAAATATTTACGTATTTACACTCATAATTTATTTTCATCCTAACTTTCATACTTAGTTTTATACTATTTTTTTGATGTTATTAACATTACTTATTGAATTGTACGGCTTCAAACAAAGGGGATATTTGCATGTCTAAGATGTGCAGAACAATTTCAAGGGCAATATTCTAAAGATATGCATAAATTTATTTACGCAAACAACAGGTTTTTTCTACCACTAGATCATAAGTTTAGAAATCGCCTGAAGAATCAATTTGATGGAAAAGTTGAAAATAGAGGCCCTCCCATGATTATGGGTGCAGGTGATTGGCTTAAGAAGTATGAAGATACTGAATTGAAAGCTTGGGAGGATTTTTTTGATCGGGGTGATTCAATTGAAGAACCATAATGAGTTGTAGTTAATATGCCAAAAGGAATGAAAAGGAAATCCATATTTTATGAGCTCCCTTACTGGAAGAATCTATTAATATCTCACCTATTAGATCCTATGCATGTCTTCAAAAATGTCCCAGATTCTATATTTTGACATATATCAGGCAAAGAGAAGGACACCTTATCTTCGAGGAGAGATATTGCTCTTTCGCGTACCAAAATTGATAGAAAACATTTGTGGCCAAACAGGGAAAATGAAACATATGTAGAAGCTCCATGGATTTTGAAAAAAAAAAGAGCTAGACCAACTAAAAAATGTCATCCATTCAATAAGGACACCTATTGGCTATAGGTCATCATTGGCTACAGCTTTTACAGTTGATGGACATATCACATGATTTAAAACACATGATTTTCATAATTTTATGAAGGTATTATATATCATTTAACATTTATTAAGGTAACTAACATTGATTAAGTACTAAATATATTTTTATATTTTGTTGTGTGAGAAAAAATTACTAATGACCTTTTCATAAATGTGTTTGATAGCATATCATGCCATTGGCAATTAGGGGGGATTCTTGTCTTACAGTTGACTTAAGGAATGCCATAAGTCGATTGTCAGCATTTACAAGGTATGTGGTTATATGAAATGTTCGTGTGTGAGAGACATAGAGATATTATATTGCATTTTAATTTTTGACTAAAGGTTCATACTAATTTATTATTCTTGTATTAGGAGGGTGACCTCCAAGGAGATCCACAAATGTGAAGTGCCAAAATGGAAGAAGGAAATTGTAGAAATTGTATGTGTATTTGAGAAGGAGCTCCCTACAAGTTTCATGGACCTACAAGTCCATTTACTTATACACCTAGTCGATGACATTGAATTGGCGGCTGTCGTATCAACGAGGTGGATGTTTTTCTTTGAGAGGTATATGAAAACTCTAAAAAGATATGTCTGACAAAAGGCACATCCAGAGGGTTGCATGGCTAAAGGGTCTGTATTAAATGAAGCATTTTTCTTCCTTTGTGAATTCCTTGGTAAGTATTTTGAAGATGGGCCACGCTTCTGGGTTGAAGAACAAGCATCAGATATTATTGATGGAGAAAAACCACAATCTAATGGTGTTCAAGTAGAAATTAGTAAGTAAATTCATGATCAGTGTGGTTGTTTTTCTTGCAATCATTAATTTACTCTATAATTTATTTGTCAAATTAACAACATGACATTTGGAGTTTGAAATAAGCATGTTGACATGTAATAGGTGTAGACGAAAGTGCTATACTTGACAAGTTCATTTTGTACCACATGGACTTTATGAACAAATGGATTAATCTGTATGATAAAAAGAGAGAAGAAGTGTTAGAAGCAAGGAGACAGTTTAAGAGATCGAACCCAAGGAATACTCCACTTCCCAATGATCTGCTTGGGGAATGGGGCAAATATTGCACACTAGAATGGGTTACTGAACAAATTCAAAATCAAATAGAAGATGCAGGTATAGATTCAAACATAATAGAAGATGAAATCAACATGTCTAGAGGATGTGAAAGAAAGGTCCAGTTGAAATTTTACAAAATGTTGTTTTCTTATAGTTTTGACACTATTAACTATTTTAATATTCATCATTATATTTGTTTTCACTGAAATAAATGGTCTTTCACAGGCGAGGAAATATCTAGCAATGTGGGCATATGGTCAACATTATCATGTAGAAAGTGTAGATGTAAAGATACGATCCTTTGATTGTGGCATCATGATTGACTTCAAGCAATCTAGTTGATCAAGCTCAAAAGATAAGAATATAATTGAAGGGAATCTACAATATGTTGGGAAAATACAAGAAATTATTGAGTTGGATTACTGCTCTTAAATGTTGTATTTTTAAATGTAGATTGTATGAAGCATTTGAGAGGACATGAAGACATGATACCCATAGTGGATTGTTTTCTATAGATTCCTCATGTTTCCTACCGAAGGATAAGGAGCCTTATGTTCTACCAATTCATTGTGAGCAAGTATTTCTTTAACTCAAACAAGAAGCGGTAGTGATCATTAATCTATTAATTCATAGTTTATTGTAATATATACATGTGTTTATTAATCAATAAAATTGTTATACCATACGTCTAATATATGTATGTTGTTCATGTGCAGGTATTTTTCTATGAAGATATTTTGGACCCGAAATGGATATTTGTCATACATTATGATCCAAGATTAAGGCATGTATTTGACAATGCATTAGTCGATACCGAGCAAAACAATGATGGCTAACAAAATGAGAGAGAGGGATTAGAGAACATCGAAGAAATTGACATCCATGATGATGTTGAAGATGGTTATGTTCAGGCACAAGAAGACAACAATCTAGAGTTAGATAATGTTATGGAAGACAACAATATGGATGGTATAGAAAATGATCCAAATACATATGGTAATAATATAGATGGTCTATAGTCAAATTTCAATGATGAAGAAGATGATGCAGGTCAAGATGAGGATGATGATAATATTAAATACTTGAAAGAACATATGAACATTGACAATGATACACTAGATGACATTGTAGCAGACAATAATGTTAATGACCAAGACTTCTAAAATTTCAGAATTATTTGCAATCCATGTTTAAAAAAGGATGATTCTTATGGCCTAAACTTTGAAATGCTTCAGTAATATTATTTGTGTTGATACAAATTACCTATTGCAATATCCTTAAATTGTTGAATCTTTGGTATGAATTGTTGGCATAAAAAATTAGGATTACTTGGATGCAATTTCCTTTTCATTGCTTTATATTTTTCTTGAATGTCAAGGTCTCAACCTAATCCTCATTTTTCACTAAGAAGAAACCTTAGGCTTAACTCTACAATGGCCTCGATTCATTGCGAGGAAGTTATGATTGAGGATTTGATGACTACTACATATTTTAATGGGGAAGATGTTTTTCATCATGATGTACATATGGATAGGCAAGACATGAATCTTACTACACAAATACTTATATCAGACCTTTACGAATTTGAGCAATAATGTTAATTATTCAAATTTGATTGATGTTCTTCATAACTTGTTAATGGATAATCCTTATGTGATGGAAGTATTAAGTGGTATAGGTCAAAGGATAAGCTCATCAAGTTCTTTAAATAGTGTGTCTCCTCCCCTTCCCTCACAAGCCTCTTTGTCTAGTGTGCCTCCTTCCACATCTTCTCCTATATTAGCCAAGCCACATATTTCTTCTCTTCTCTGTATTGCTTATCAAATTTTCATAGCTCCTATCATGGATCCTCTCATTGTACCTACTTCTCATATTGTACCTTCGACTCATCCCCTGATTGTGTTTACTTCTCACCCACTACTCATGTTCCCACTTCTAGTGCTGTCATTTCAACTTCATTCTTTGTCCCCCAATCAACCTACACTCCACGTATTATCTCATGTTGCCACTTCCACTCCCATTTTAATCATAACTCCTAATGTTCATGCTTCTAACATAGATGTCATCCTTAAAAGAATTGATGAGATGCAAAGTAAATTTGATGCATTACCCCTAGTAATCAAAGGATATCATAGGAGAAATCAAACATAATCCACTTTCATTTGAGTTATTTCTTATCCATTTCTAGTTTGTTCGGTGGCCCCTAGTTTTGTAATGTATAGTGGTAAAGGGGACCCTATGACACAATTGGGAGTTTGTTTTGATTATGTTTATGATGATACACTTTTTGCAAAGCTCTTCCCTGGAAACTAAAAGGATTATGCAATTGAATGGCTTTATTCTCTTCCTCGTAGTTCTATTCATTCCTTCAATGATTTGGCCAATGCTTTTGTACATCACTTTAATGTCAATATTGGTTTTGTTGCTACTCAAATTTACAAATTATAAAACCCTAAAGATATGCCAAATCTTATGATAGAAAACCCATGTTCCAGAACCTTGAGTAATCTTTAGCTACTTAGATTCAGAAGAAAAATATACACAACTTGGAGATTGATAACCAAACACATGCAACGAAGCATTACTCATTTAAAAACAACATGAAATTGATAAATTTTATGCATAAGGCATCCAACATATAACTTATAAACTTACAACACAAAATAGAGCAACCCAAAGAGCCTGCATTTTCATTACTTCTCCAAAATTTTCCAAGTCTTCAACAACATTAAAATGAGTGATACAGTTCCATTATATAATAGGAACGTGTACCCTCAGCAATTAATACATTGTCTTTCAAATTCAATTGATATAGAGAAGCACGCAAAGGCGTTGAGGAAACATTAATTGCACCGGAGGAAAAAGAAAAGGAGTGGTTGGCCTTGAGAAACACAAGGAGCTGCTTGGGGATTTGCATTATTGTGGTTGGAAGATAGTAGCCAATTTGTCATTCTTTACATCCATATCTGTCCTGCCACATATCGTATGTACTCTCAGCTAGCCAAGGAAATGAGATGACTTCTACTATCTTACTACTGTGGTTGACATATTGTGCATCTAGGATAATTTTGACATTTTTACCAAATAATTCAAATGTGATGTCCACCATATGCAACCTTTCAAGTGTCCAACTTAACACATGCAGAGATGGATCTCCCTTATCACAACAAGATGGAATTAACTGAATACCATTATCGATGATTTCCTTCTTCCACTTGTTCATGTCCTTTATTGTCCCATCAGCTTCTAAAATGTGAGGTAACCATTTTGTGTCATGCTTCTCAACTGCTTGCATTTTTTCCCTTAGTATTGTATCCAATTTTAATTGATAAGTAGCCACATCCTTAAATTTTTCCAACATTCCTACTACCAACTGCAACTCAGGAGGAGCATTTGGATCATATCTAGAACACCTAAGAAACTCTCTAATTTTTCCAATCCTTGGTAACCAGCTGGTCTTCATAGTTGATAGCTTCTATTTGTCTGATTCATGCTCTTCACGTGCTGTCCTTAACAGAGAGTAAGACCTATGGGTCTCCTCCAACCTGGCCAATATCCTGTTGATTCTATACATGATTAAATTTGTGGCTACACCTTCCACTTTTCCTTCTACTTCTCCTTTCAACTTCTTATTTTCCTCTTTCAGCTCCTCTATTTCTTGAAGTAGGGATTGTGTATCTACTGGTAATGACTCTGCAGTTTGTATAATTGGAGGTGTTTGAGATGGAACAACTTCTAATTGAGGTTGAATCTCATAAACATTAAGTCTGGCCATTGCCTCTGTATATTTCCCCAATAATTCATTGTAATCTTTTTCATAGATTGAGAGTTGCTACCTTTGCAAAATGTGTTATCTGTGCATTCAAGCTGGCTACCTAAGGAGCAGGGGTGTCTGACACCCTCTTGATGATCACATTACCAGTCAATTCTTCTAATTTGACCTTTGGTTTCTTATCATTTGGGGCCAATGCCCAGATATCCAAGGTATCAAATTTAGGGTCAAAGATAGCACCCTGCAATGTCCTCCTGGCTTGTTCTTCACTTACATCTGCATCATCCTTGGTAATGGTATCAAATGCAATAACATCTGACAGTGTCCAATGTGGCAATAGTATGATTTTTCTTCTCTTCACAAGTGCTCTCCCTTCCTCAGGAGTCATGGCACTGATGTCCTTCTTCACTTCACTCAAAACCCTCCTTGTGATCGCATCATACTCTAAAGGGTTTGCACCACTTTTTGCTTCTTCTATCTTTTTATGAAATTCTTCACTCCTCATTCTTAACACAAAGGATTTGAATTCTGGAGTAGTAATGAATGCATCATCAGAGATAAACTAATTGCATGCCACCTCCCTCACATCTTCGGTGTCCACCTCATTGTTGATTGTGGATCTTGTCAACCTATTTTCTAGGGAGGCATATGGTGCTATCCTCAGAGGAGAATGCAATTGTTGTGATGGTTGTGGGTCTTGTTCCTCTATCACCTCCTCCTCTAGATTCACAACTTTCATTTCTTCTTCAGTTTCAAGATTAATTATTTGTGCTCTCTTTGGGGCAGGGGCTTCAGGGGAGTTAAGGGAACTTTTCCTGATGTACTTACCCCTTTAACTGCTTGGATGATATGTGGGCCTCTCTTCTCCAATAGGTGCCTCATCAATCAATTCATCTCCTTTAGCAAAGAACATTTTGATTCTTTCAATGGGGTTTTGAATCTCAATGAAATCCCCTTGATATGCAGAGTTAGCATTCTTTTTCCTTTTCTTTGCATCCATTATCAATTTCCACTTATTTCTCAAGAAAAACACTTGTTACATTGATTCACAATTTCTGACAGTATCCTCATCAAGTAGGACATGGTGTGGGTATGCAGGCCTGCCGACTTTAAGCCTTGTGTCATGAATAAAACCTTCAGGATCAAAGATCCTTATTTTCTCCATGCTCATCCTATATCTTTTCAACATGAGACCAATTTGGTCCAAGCCACTCTTATCAATTGTAATAAAATCATGAAGCTTCAGAGATGTTGGGATAAGAGATCCCTTCTTATGCTTTCTGAAGTGCTCCTTGTCTGCTTCATTCAGCTATCTGATGATCTCCATAAATCTTGTTCTTCTGGACACAATTTTTGGTAAGGAATAGGGTGGAGCCTCACACCCATAAACTCTGATACAAGTTGTATTTTCATGTAAAAACCAATCTCCCCAATTGTGATTGATCTTCAGATGGGGGGTCCTCTCCATTGGTCTAAGAAAATCCTTAATCTCCTTTGGTATCCTTTCTGCTACTGGCTCCAGGAATCCCAATACTTTCCTTACAAAATGCTCCTCAAAAGTGACATAGCTAGCATATTTGAAATGCATGTCTAGCATGCAGGTCCACATCTGAAATGGCATGGCATTGCCTTCTGCATCAGTCATTCTCAAATGTAATTCTTTGCCCCAATGGCCAGACAGAAAATAGGATCATGTGGCACATTAACGAATACCAAGTGAATTTTACATGGGGACCTGGAGTGTACATTTTGTTCTTAATGGCCATCATCTATTCATGCATCTTTTTTGACAAGTAACTTGCATAATCATATGGATTCTCAGCTTCATAATCTTGGATATATGCTGCCATCATCATTAGAGACACCAACATTCTATCTGATGCGTCTCTTCGGAGCACATGACACAAGCTATGATAGGCTTTGACAAAATATTCCATGAATAGGCTGCATCGGAGAGGCTCCTCTTCTGAGTCAGGGATTTTGATCAAAGCTCCATCAACCCCCTTTAATCTATACTTGGCCAATTTATGAGACCTGTATGCATATGTAAGAGTTTTGTATTTTCCCTGAAGGCATTCAAGTCTATAGGTATACCGGCAGTAGGATCAAGATTGAAGACAGTGGCAATATAGGCCTTAGTGAGTCTAATGATAACATTGCCATTTCAAGACAAGACAAACATGGTCTTAGGGTCATACCTAGTTGCTACAACTCTCATCAAGTCTGTGTTTATGAAGACATTAGGGTATATTAATTTAGCTAAGTCAAGGGTCCAGACATGGTAGATTGGGGCTCTGTAATCACTTCGATTGTGCCAATGTTCAAACAGACTCCAAGCAGACATAGGGATCCTAGCATCTTGACAATCTACACAAAGATCATATATTTTATCATTTCTACCAACCTCTCCTAAATTTATCAGAGGTCTTTTAGACAATCCATGACACTGAATCATGATGTCTTCATCCAAGCTACGTTTTGAGGTCGAAGCTTGACCTAACTGACTCATTTTGTAGTTTATGTAGACAACCTAGGGTTTATGCAATTAATGGCTGCCCTAAATGTCTCAGAAAATTCTTATAGATAGAAAACTAAGTGCAGAGGAGAGACAATGACTTATTGGTTTTTGACGTCACAGAGGTGCAAAATTGTTTCCCCTTGCTCATTTTGATGATTCTCTAGCTCTAAACGTGATTGCTCCTTGAAGAGTGATGAGAAATACCTTGAATTATGTTGTTATAACATCGAATTCCTTTACCATTCTACATATTAATGGAGTTCACGGAACCATAACTCTACTCATGCCACAGTCACTCAAAGATTTTCTTTATTTGCATTTTTTGAATTCAAACCGGTTATCATTTGTCACCTTTCTGATATCCACGGCCCTGATTCACTGACTAGATGTGACAATCTTAGTCATCTTGGTTGACAAGTCACCACCTAATGAGAATGATCCAAATCATCTATACTTTCCTCGCACATCAAATCATCTTCATCATGAACTGGATGCGTGTCACCTTTTCGCGGCGTCGCAGTCGAAGAGGGCCCACCATACATCTACTGCACAATGGTGTGACATAGCACCCATGCACCTTTATTATACTTACTTTTTAATCTGTGGATGCCACCTGTCATCATCTCGCCATCTCGTGGTGAATATTCCCTTTGAAAAGATTCCCCTACGCGCCAATGCAACCATTGGATCTTAAGTTTGCTTTGACATGTGGCGGCAGACAGTTGGCTAAGGCGAACACTTCATAGGCAAAGGTTAATGATGGTTAAGGATAGGTGGTAACCTCAACCTACCGGCGGCAATAAGTAACAAATAGGTTAAGGGGTCGGTCAACCCATAGGCACTAGGACTTAAGGTTGTGACTTAAAAGATCAACAACTGGAGATAATGGTCAACACAAGAATATAACAATAAAGTGCATGACCTAGAGGAAAGGGGCAAAGGGCTTTTGAAACTGAACAATTAGAATTTTTTTTTAAAACCTAAAACCCTAACCCAAGGGGGGAACCACCAAGGCCATGGTAAGATTTAGGTGTCTACATTTCTAATAGTGCATTAGTTTTTGGGTTGATGAATAATGATCACAATTTATCTTTGGTAATTTTTTCCTTCACCATATGATCATGAGACAATTTTGAGGAACAAAATTGATGACAAATTTCTCTATGGGTTGCCCATGTATTTATTTTCCTTCACTAAGATAGATTGAAGGAATAGGAGAGCATCAAACAAGGATCAAATGAGTGCAATCATGCTTATGTTATTGGATTTCAAACTTTGTCAACAAATATACACTATCAAATTCTTATTGATGAATTGCAAAGAATATTTGTTAAGGGCTTATTACCTACTATCCAAGCTGAGACAATGTACCTAAACAACTATTATTCTTCCATGGATTTGTGTGCAAATGTAAGAAACATTGAATTGAAACTTCTTAAGTCTAATGCACTTAAATATGGATCTCATCCTTCAAAATTTCAATAGGAAAAATTAGTTTTCAAAAGGGTGAAAATAAGCAATAAAAACAATAAAATGCTCACCATGTTGCAGTTAATTTACAGTCAACTTCAGATGTTATTTAATCTAATTCCCAAGGTGAACTGAGGGATAATCCTATATTATCTATTAATGTAATAAGATCATATAATACATAAAGGAAAATAGATATGTAAACCAAAACACATTCAAATATAGAAGGGTTCTAACATATATGTCACTTCTATTCAAAATGAACGAAGGAAATATACAGAGAGGAAATATGAAAAAATGTACTCAAACTTGTATGGTGCCAACGAGATCATTGTGGCATGTGGCATACGTGGACATCACCATGTGTCAGATGCATACAGTGCCAATTATATGATCATGTTTTGCAGTACAAATGTCATTAGGTGGCACACGTGTATGGAAGAATAACATGTGGTTGTTGATGTTCCATGTGTCTAACTAGCCACCAACATGTGTAGCAATGTGTATATCCACACTATCTAGATTCTTGAAGATTCGTAAACCCTGAATAATGCCCCTAAACCCTAAACCCTAACCCCTAAACCATAAACCCTAAATAATGCCCCCAAACCCTAACCCCTAACCCATAAACCCTAAATCTAAGAAACCCTAAACCCCTAAATCCTAAACTGTAAACCCCTAAACCCTCAACACTAAACCCAAGCAACCCTAAACCTCTATCTCCCTATCTCCCTATCTCTATCATTCCTCTACCTCTTAATATCTCTCCCTATGTCTTTGACCATGTCCATCACTCTCTATATCTCCCTATTGGTCCTCTCTCTCTAAACACTAAACCCTAAACCTCTAAACCTTAACCCCTAAACCCTAAATCCTAAATAATGCCCCTAAACCTTAACCCTAAACCCTAAACCTGAGCAACCCTAAACCCCTATCTCCCTATCTCTCCCTTATCTCCCTATCTCTATCGTCCCTCTACCTATCTATCCTTCTCCCTATTTCTCTAGACATCTCGCTCACTCTCTATCTCCCTATCTCTCCCCTCTGTCTTCTCTATCTCTCCTGATCTGTCTCCTCTCTCTCTCTAGCTATCTTCGAACTTGAGCAACCCTAAACCGACCCTAAACCCCAAACCCCTAAACTCTAAATCCAATTAACTCTAAACCTCTATCTCCATATCTCTCCCCTATCTCCCTATCTCTATCATCCCTCTACCTATCTGCCTATGTCCCTGGCCATGTGCTAAACCCTAAACTTGAGCAATGCTAAACTCATAAACGCTAAACAATGCCCCTAAACCCTAACCCCTAACCCCAAGCAACCCTCTCTTTCTCTCTCTAGATCCCACCAATTTTTTCCTATTTTACTATTTTCCACCTCTCCTCTCATCATTCTTCCCATCCAATGAACTTTAGTTTTATCTTGTTTCCATTTCATCCTGCCAATTTATATCCTCATCCCTCTTTTCATGTCCTAGTTTTCTTGTTTCTATTTTCTTAGTTGATAAGGGAGACAGATAGAGACAAAGAGGAAGATAGAGAGAGAGTCCTAGTTTTCTTGTTCATTTCCTTCATCGATAATGGAGAGGGAGAATTAATAGAAGGGAGAGATGGGAAGATATAGGAATGATAGGGGGAGAGAGGTGAGAGATAGAGAGATAGCTAGGTAGAGAGAGATAGAGAGGAGACAGATAGGGAGATAGACTAGAGAGATGTCTAGAGCGATAGGGAGATAGAGGAATGATAGGGGAGAGTGAGGCAAGAGATAGGGAGAGATAGATAGGTAGAGAGAGAGAGGAAATAGATTGGGAGAGACAAAGCGAGAGATAGGAAGATATATAGAGAGTGAGTGAGATGTCGAGAGAGATAGGGAGAGAGATTGAGAGGTAGAGGGATGATAGAGAGAGGGAGATAAGGGAGAGATAGGGAGATAGAGGTTTAGGGTTTCTTAGGTTTAGGGGTTAGGGGTTATGGATTAGGGGCATTATTTAGGGTTGAGGGATTTAGAGAGAGAGAGAGACTTCTTTTGACATGTAACCATAAACCTTGAATAATGCCCCTAAACCCTAAACCTGAGCAACCCTAAACTTCTAAACCTTAAATAATGCCCCTAAACCCTAAAACTTAACCCCTAACCCCTAAAACATATATAAACCATAAATAATGCCCCTAAGCCCTAACCCAAGAAACCCTAAACCCCAAACCCTTAAACCCTAAACACTAAACCCAAGAAACCCTAAACCTCTATCTCCCTATCTCCCAGCTATCTCTATCATTCCTCTACCTCTTAATCTCTCTCCCTATGTCTCTGGCCATGTCCCTCACTCTCCATATCCCTATCTCTTCCGTCTATGTCTTTGGCCATGTACCTCACTCTCTCCCTATTGGTCCTCTCTCTCTAAACACTAAACCCTAAACCATAAACCCTAAATAATGCTCCTAAACCTTAACCCCTAACCCATAAACCCTAAACCAGAGAAACCCTAAACCCATATCTCCCTATCTCTATCATCCCTCTACCTCTCAATCCTTCTCCATATCTCTCTGGATATCTCGCTCACTCGACTGTATCTCCCTATCTCTCCCCTCTATCTCCTATATCTCTCCCTAGCTATCTGTCTCCTCTCTCTCTAGCTATCTCCAAACCTGAGCAACCCTAAACCCCAAACCCCTAAACCCTAAATCCAAGCAACTCTAAACCTCTATCTCCCTATCTCTATCATCCATCTACCTCTTAATCTCTCTCCCTATGTCCTTGGCCATGTGCCTCACTCTCTATCTCCCTATCTCTCTCCACAGTCTCCTTTATATCTCCCTATCATTCCTCTCTCTCTATAAACCCTAAACCTTAAACCTCTAAACCTGAACCCGTAACCCCTAAACAATAAACCCTAAACCCTAAATAATGCCCCTAAACCCTAACCCCTAACCCCTAAACCTAAGAAACCTTAAACCCCTATACCCTAAACCCCAAACCCAAGTAACCCTAAACCTCTATCTCCCTATCTCTCCCCTCTCTCCCTATTGCGTTTGTCCCTCTACCTCTTAATCTCTCTCCCTATGTCTCTAGCCATGTCCCTCACTCTCTATCTCCCTATCTCTCACCTCGGTCTCCTTTATATCTCCCTATTGGTCCTCTATCTCTCTCTAAACCCTAAACCCTAAACCTCTAAACCTTAACCCCTAACCCCAAAACCATAAACCCTAAACCCTAAATAACACTCCTAAACCCAAGTAACCATAAATTAGGTGATAAATAAGGCACTTAATCAGGCGCTAAATAAGGCGCTAAATTGGGCACTGAAGAAGGCACTAAATCAGGTGCTAAATCAGACGCTAAATGTGGTGCTAAAATAGGCGCTACTTGGTGCCTAATTTAGCACCTACTTGTTCTTATCGGTGCAAAAAATGCCAAAAATAGCACCATCTCGATAAATAGCGCTGACTTTTTTAAAAAATTGGAGAAAAATACATTAAAATAGTGGGTGGAAGCAAAAAATGGAGCAAAAAAGGGAGCTAATCACAGGGATTTGTTTTAGTGACAATAATCCATATTCAACTTATGAATTGCACATAAACTTGAGTGTAATAATTAATGATATGCCCCCTTGATTTTGTTTGTGCCATAAAAGCATGCACACAAATTAAGGAGAGAGAAATGTTTTATAGGCATAGAGTATGATAGCATGGTAGTGTGTGTAGATATTGATTACAAGTGTTAGGACTAGGTGTTGTACACCTTGCAAATCCTATGAATGATGTAATTATTTAATGTTTGTAATGTGGTGTAATATTTGGGCCCTTGTGGAATGGGATGCCACCCTTAGAGGAATCTGCGATATTCCTTGGACAACACGCTATGCCACTTATAAGTTGTATTATGACATGTGTAAGAGCATTGATGAGGGGGGATAGGAGACTAAGTAGAGCATCTTTGACCAACTATTTATAGCCATGTCTAAGAGGGTTGTAAGAGAAATCAATTCTCTAATGTGGATTTCTTGAGTTACATATGACCCCCTTATTTTGAGGAGTCAAAAGTCTTTATGGGGAGTTACTTTATATTTTGGGAAGAGTTACTATTATAGAGGGGTGCATGGGCCCAACTTGGAATAGTTGGACCAAGACTTGGTTCATGGTTTTAAATATATAGTTTTGAAAAACATTGGTGGTTTCCTAGATCTCCCTAATCTATGTATTAAAGGCTTGGATTAGAGATTGTATGAGAATTTTATTGCAAGGACATGTTGTTGGATTGACTCTATAAAATAGATTTTAGGATCTCCATTTATGGCACTATCTAACTCTACTTGTATTACAACCTCTTTCAATTGACTAATGCATTTGAGTGTGTTATTGTTGTTTAGTTTTCTTATAAGTGTTTTCCTAGGTTAAAGATTGTGTTGTTTATGTTGTTATGCTGCTAAAATTTGTTGAAGTCTATAAATTATTGCATTGTTTCCCTTTGTAAGATTTACATGGGTGGTTATCCAATCATTCAAGATCTTGATGAGAAGAACCAACCATAATAACTAATTTACACATGACAATCAAAGATTGAAGATGCAACAGACAATTGCTATTCTAGTATATTGAGGATGCAGATACTTGAGATCCAATAAAATACAAAAGGATGCTCAAGCAAGAAGCCCAAATGAGAGAAAGATAGTAGCTACTAAGTGATGAGAAAACTTACTACCCATTGGATGAGGATAAAAACATGTTGAGCAATATAAGGAAGTGCATACTCAAACACTTTTATTAAATGCAAGATATCACTCACCTAAGTAAGCATATCCTGCTGTGCATACTAATTCAAGGAACATAAACTAAATGGATAAATAATAAATTGTTTCAACAACCCCCATAAGAGTAGTTTAAGTGGGAAGAGATGGGTCCCTATAAATGTGTAGCCATGTAAGGTACCCATGTACAAAATGACCCCAAAAAGAAGAAAAGGAGAAACCTCCCCACATGAAAGAGAAAAAATTGCTCACAAGAAGAGAGAGAAAATAGAAGGGCTAGGTGACCCCCTCAAATGAATAGCCTCCTGCACACCCAAAAAAGCTCATAGATGATAAAACTTGTTTTTTTAATGAAGGCTTTAGTGAAGATATTATCAACTTGCTTTGAAGTGAGATAAAATTACAAATCAACGACCTACTCCTAAATCAACTCACCAATGTAGTGTGTGTGGACCTCAATATGTTTGGTTTGTTGATGATGAACTAGTTTCTTCAAGATATAAATAGCACTCTAGTTGTCACAAAAGATGGTCGAAGGGATCTAAAAAGGAATGCTAAACTCAATGAGTACATTTTGAAGCCAAATGGCCTTTATGGTGGCATTCATAGCCCCCTAATACTTAGCCTAAACATATGAAATAGAAATAGCATGTTGCTCTTTGTTCAACTAACAAATAGAGCCATAAACAAGATGAAAGCTATAGATAGAAGTGGATTTGTGATCATAAAATTGTTTTCCCAACTAAGTCTAAACTTGTATTTGTTGAATAATGAATCCTAAATGTGTATGTGCCTTAAACATAGTGCAATATGCATTTGATAATTTTATAATGAAGTTTGTGTGGCTCTTGCATAATGTGAGAAACCATGCCAATCATATATGATATGTCTAAGAGAGTGTGATTCAAATAGATGAGATTGCCAAGGAGTTGACAATACAAAGTGGTATCAACTGGTGGAGTGGAACATTGAGCCTCAAACTTGACTCCAAATAGAAAGGGAGTTAATTTATTGCAATTAGCCATGTGAAACCTATTAGGAATATGTGTCATACACCTTGAAATATTCCTATATTTTAAATTATTTTGTAATATTAATGTGACCACATGGAAAAAGGTATCCCACTTGAGGTGACATTATTTTCCACTTGTAAAAATGTAATATGACATGTTGTAAGAAGCATCTGTGTCATGTAAGATGTGTAAGAGTATATATGAATTGTAAGATGTGCAAGAGATTATATGATGCATAAGATCGTGTTACAAAGTGGAGTAGAAAAGTCATGGAGACTTTTGATCAAATTTATGGTGCAGGACAACATCTTTCTAAAGGAGGAAAAGGTCCAAAATGGAGTGCCCCATTTTGGTAGGTGGAGTTATGACATGCGAGTTACATTATATTTAGGGTTTGTTGACTTGTTACAACTACAAGCATTAGATTTGAGCTATGGATTTGGGTGCCACAATTGCCCATAGTATTAGCGCATCATTTTGGAATCTATTCATGGTTTCTAGTTTTGGGCTTGGTTTATTTAAGAGATGATTGGTATGGAGATAGTATACACTTGTATTTTGTAGGGGTTTATGATACTGAAATTTCTCTAGACACAATTGAAGGTTGAGGTTGAATAGGTGAATTCTCTATGAATATATTGTAGTATAAAGATTATGATAAAGCATATAGAGCTCATTTGTTGTTGGGTTTTTTCTTGAAAGAGTTTTCTCAAGGTATCGACTAAGTTATGCATTCTTTTTCTATCTTACATGTGTTGCATGTTTGTGTAAATCTTTTTGAAATTGTTAGATCTATACCTTTTAAGTATTTCTCTCCTCTCAAGATTAAGTAGGAAGTTGTTTAGTTGTAAATGGATTCCTTTCATCTAGAATTAGAGCTAGACTAGCTTGTGAGATCCTTGGTTAGGAAAGATGGATTTCTCTATTAATATTAGTTTGAGTGGGAGCTTTATGTAGCGATGATCTTATTTTAGGTGAAAATTCCAAGAACATCATGAGTTGAGATTGATAGATATAATGGCACAAATTTTGAGCTATGAAAGCTCAAGATGGAGGATCTACTCATAGACAAAGTCCTAGGGATGCAATATCTAGTTGAACACCTTCAGGTACGAAAGATGAAAAATGAATAGTGTTGGATAAAAAAGATAGAATCCTAGTTAGGCAATATTTGATAAATTTAGTTCTTCTAAATGTTTTAGATGAGACCACCATGGAGAGCCTATAGAAGAAGTTAAGAAGTACATGTATCAAGCTAATTCCATGGTAAGTAAGTTTTTCTATGAAGAAGCTTTTTTCTTTGAGGATGAGTGATGGAGACTCCATTACACAACATTTGAATGCATTCAACATCATTGTGAGCTAGTTACAGTCTATAGGCATGAAAATAGAAGGTGAGGATCAATGTCTTACACTATTATGTTCTTTTCAATATTCATGGGATAACTTGGTTATGGAGATCAATAGTATCACCATAAAGCTTAAGCTTGAGGAGGTGGTGGGTGCATTAATTTCAAAGGAATTGAAATGAAAACTTTAGATTCCATCAAATTAATATTAGTCATCAAGAATAGGTCAAAGGAGAAGGGTAAGGACAAGAAAAAGATAAAAGGTCCAACTATAAAGGAGGATCTAAATCTCCTCATAAATCTAAGGTTAAATGTTGGAACTATGGCAAAATTATCCATATAAAGAAGGATTGTGAGGAAAAGAAGAAGGGAAAGAAATATTCCAATTATGAGTCAAACTTAAGAGCTTCTCAAGATGACATTAGTGATTCATTTCTTGTAGCTCTTTCTATGCATGCATGTGAAGATGCATGGACAATTGACCATGGAGCTTCCCTCCACATGACTTGTCGTAGGGAGTGGTTTTCTAAGTATGAGAGCATTGATGGTGGAAAGATATACTTGGGTGATATTAACATTTATTAGTATTATTAGATGTGGTAGAGTTGAGATTAGATTTTATGATGGGGGGATTAAATGCCTCTCAAGATTTTTGCACATCCCTGATTTGAAAAGGAACCTGTTATTAGTAAGAAAAAAATGATGTAGGTATGTAGGTAGTCTTCGACAAAGAAGGATGTAAGATGGTTTGTGGAGCTACGGTGCTTACAAAGGGAGTTCATGTTGGTACTTTATCCTAACTTGATGCTAGCACCTATAAATTAATGTAATAGTTTGGTGGCTCCTATTATTTTTGGTCTTATAGCTTTAATTACAAAGGATGTCCATACATCTAAGAATAATAAGCTTCTAATTGAGAAGACTATCCCATGACATGAATGCATGGGCCACATTGGTGGAAAAGCCCTTAAAGACTTGAAATGTAAAAACATGGTTGAGGAGTTATTTAATTGTACTTTGGATTTTGACTTTTGTAAAGATTTGTATATATGGAAAGCAAAATTATGATTAGTTTTACTCAAGCTCTACTAGATTTGTAGGGATTTTGGATTTGATTCACAAGGATGTGTTTGGTCCTATCGATGTACCTTCACTTGTAAAATATCTATATTATGTTTCATTCATTACTAATTTCTCCAGGAAGATGGGTTTATTTTCTTAGGCATAAATATGAGGTCTTTTGTAGGTTTAAAGAGTTCAAGGCTCTTTTGAAGAAATAGACATAAAATAAGATCAAGGTGTTGAGAATTGATAATGGTGAAGAATTGTATTCAATAGAGTTTGATAGGTTTTGTAAGGACAATGGTTTTGTACGACATAAGATAACTCTATACAGCCCTCGATATAATGGAGTTGTAGAGAGAATAAAAATGATGTTGATGGAGGGGGATAAAAGTTTTCTTAATGAAGTTGGTTTAGATCACCACTCTTGACCAAGGAGGAAACCATGTAAGATATGTCCTTCATTAGACCAATCCAAGAACAAATGAGATATAAACAAACCACTCCATGCTCCTCAAGATATCCTCAACTTGAGCAATTCACAATGTTTTTTATATTGCATTACTTAGAAAATATGTTCTTGACATCTCCTATGTGACAAATCATCCTAGAACAAGTCCTAATACTAGACAAATGCAACATTAATCTATGAAATTAGACAAGTCAACAAGTGCTAGTCTAATGGGATTGGATGCATTCTTAAAGTACTATTGTCACATAGAATTGCACCCTGCTTGGAGAGAGTCCAAGCATTCTAATGACACAATGGGAATGATCTCAAAGTGTGGGACCTTGCAAACTGAGATTAGACCTCCAGAGAAGGTTGGTTCCTCATTCTAAGCCTAATGCTTAGAGGAAAATATCTAAACCTAGTGCTAATGCTGCAGGGGAAAAGGGGTAGAAGGAAACATAAATAGAAATTAGGTGATACACAATGTTGAATAAAAGAACCCTCATAGAACTGAGAAAATGCACAAAATGACTAGATACAACCAATAAACATACACAGATCAAGCTGATTTTAACAGAGGCAAGGAGCAAGAGATGATTAGAAGGAATTAAACACTCACAAACACATCATTCTTAGATCACACAGAGTCAAAATAGCATGAAGAGGTAAAATAACCAGCCTGTATTTAATCAGAAGGTGAGGTTATAGTAGAGGAATGCTCTATTTGGAATCAGAAGCCTAGATTACTAAATCCTCCAACCCTTTTTTACATCTCATGTTTATGCATATATAGCATTTTGCATTTGACCTAAGTCGGTTACAATGAATTCTCCCCATGGGCTCTGTCAGAAAATATCATCGCCAGAAGGGACATCCACCTACAAGAAGTTATGGAATAAAATATTTGGAACAGGGTAGGTGGAAGATATTTTGGGCCTTGAATGTGAGCAACTTAAACATCTATCTTCAACAATGAATACATAAAATATCTGAAGCATGGCAGTTGAGAGATCAGATTTGTATTGATGGTGGATGGGACATATTGCCCCTTGACAAAGCTTTTACAACATTTTAAATCTCTGACCCTTTGAATTCTCTGTATTTTCATCGATTCTGTGTTTAAGGGATCTCTACAAAACTTAATTTGGCCGGTAAGATGTCTTGTCACCAAACACATGAAGATCTGCCAGCAAGACACAGAGCCCATACGTATTGAAGAGTGAATCCATCTACCATGAATCCACCTGCAAAGCCTACCAACTAGAATAAATGCAATAATAGCAGCCCCCTGCATATGCCAAATCAATCGCTAAAACGTCCAGTCGATCGAGCCTGTAGATTTGCATCAAATTCTGAAAGTGAAGATATCCTCCTCAAAGTCTGCCAAATGAAAGAGGAGGCAAAAACAAGCACATTTGCCTTATGGAGCATGCATAAATTCCACAGGATGAAGGAGATATGGGCGGTCAAAGTTACAGTTAACTGCCTCTTGCATCTGTATATCACTTTGCATCTGCAATTGTATACTGTTGTATCTTGCAATTGTATATACAATTGCATATGCACTTTTAGGTTCACTTGGTGCAACATACAAAATCTCCTTCGCTTTTCTGCATATACAACTTTTGTATATATCAAGCTATCGGGGAGACCTCGGAAAGCACCTCACTGATGTGTATTTCATCTTGTATCGGCCATTATATACGTGACTTGAATCACCATCTGAATGAGCCTCTAAATCTGCCCTTACATGTGGCACTATTTGATTTGCCGCTGAGCTGAACCTGAGACCCATTGCTAAACATTTGCATCTTTATCATCCATCGGAGAGACCTCAAACTAAGCCGCTGATAAGGCTTGTCTCGCCAAAAATCTTTTGTATGTGTCTTTGTACATCGCAATTGTATATAGGAGATGCAATCGCATGTACATATAATTGTGGAACTCAATGGATTATCAACCAAAATGGAACTTTAGAATAGGTCCGGCCTTGTATCCTTGCCTTTTTGCATATTGGCATATACATGCACTTCAACATATAACTGCGGACCCCACCACTGAGTTTGCCAAATTTAATTTCCCAGGTGGGTCCGCATTGTATATCCCTGTTGTATCTAACTTTTGTATATGTAATTGTATATAGGATTGTCTATGGGATGATACAATCGCATATACATACAATAGGTGTACACCAACTCAAAATCTATCACATTTGATTCTTCATTCACATCCAGATTGTATGTATTCCCTTCTGCATCACCTTTTGTATTTGCAAATGTACAACGCGAATATACATGCAAAGATGCATACAATCGCCTATACCTTTCTTAACCAAATTGCAGCCTCTTTCGGGTCCTGGATTGTATCTCAAGATGGTATATGCCATTGTATATAATATTATATGTACAAAGATACAATCTCATATACATACAAAAAATAGACACACGTTTTGTATCTCCCCCTTGTATATAGCCTTGTTTATGCATTTGTATATGCAATTGCATATACAAAGATAACCTGATGCACATTCACCTTTGTATCCCGCCTTTTATATCCGACTTTGCATCTTCCTTTGTATATACAATTGTATATGTGATTGTATATGCGACACAACAGATATACATACAACGATACATACAAAGGTACATACAAAAATGTTTAAGTATAAAACTAAGAATTATCTGCAATGGAAGGCACTTGAGGACAAAAGATTCTAGATTTTTCTAGGTTTTTGGCAAGGATTCTCCAGGTGAGATTTTGGGATTTTTGTAAGGTAGAGCATGTGTTTTTGAAGAATTTAAGTTTTTTCTCCTTCTATTTAGGCTATTGTGGGTTTGAGTCCCACCGAGCGTGTCAGAAACTGTTGTCACATAGAATTGCACCCACACTTCGAGATCATTCCCATTGTATCATTAGAATGCTTGGACTCTCTCCAAGCAGGGTGCAATTCTATGTGACAACAAGCACCACATGGGAAGATGAGGAGTTCATGATTAAAAAAATTCCTAGCCTATATTAGTAACAATTTTATTTAAATATATTAATTTATTATGTTGTGACTTGTAAACATTCAAATTAATTGGTTCATACTTTGTTTAGTATTAAGGACATGGTAAATGTTCAGGGAGGTGTCATGACATCCCCTTTAGACTATGTGGTTGATCCTTTTGCTAGACATACTATGTTGGTTGGTTGACTTGATTTGTTGGATTGATTGATCAATTGTTGATAATTAATGTTACATCATTCTTATTCTTGTAGCTAATGTAAGTTGCAACATTTTATACTTATAGGATTTACTGTGGGAAAATCCACCATAGGTTTGGTAGATCAAGTTGTTATATTCAATATTTGTATCTTTTAGATTATAATGATTTCATATGACACAAAATTATGGTATGATTACTGTTACAAGTGAGATTGAAAATTCTTGTATGAGATACCATGCATTCATGAACTAGACTAAAGGTTAACTTTCAAGATGATAATGATAGTGGGGTGTTCTTTAATGCTTGAAAGTCACTATTTATTTCGTTCAAGGTTGTTTTCATACCCAATTGTTGTCTTTGATAAATTGGTTAAATCCTAGTCATATCATTTGTAAATCCATGTTTTTTTTTTATCTAAATGTATATAAACATGTATCTATGCATATGCATACATATATTTATATATATGAATATGTTTGTCGATAGATTTACTTATATTATTGTATCTTGTTTATATATATGATTAATATATACATATATAATATTATTTATTTGTTTGAAAAGTATTGATTTAAATAAACTATATATAGTTTATTTAAATCAATACTTTTCAAACAAACAAATAATTACACACACACACACACACCTATATAATGTGTAAAAGAGAGTTGATTTATAATAATAATCCCATCATTGTAGGATGGTCTTAAGACCTATGACCTATATGCATTAACTAAAACCTAACATATCAAATAAGAATTTTGAACCCTAAAGAAATCAAAATTTAGAATGGAACTTGGATAGATTTGTGGCTAATATGGGTTCTTAAAAGATTTGATGGTAATGATATTTATTGCATGGAATTTTGGCAACAATGAAATGTCAACCCTCTCTTTGAGTGGTATGACATGCAAAAGGATGTGGACATTAATGGTAACATGTTGTTCAATACTAGGCTTTTTTTATCGGTAAGTTATGGGGATTATTTAGGCTAGCCCCACTCCAGTGGAGGTCATAAGGGGGACCTCATCCCCATCCACATATTCAACTTAGATTACTTATTCATAGTAGAAGCCACAATGGAAGTCCTAGATCCACAACTTGAAATTCCAACTATAGATGTCACTTGGAGGATTCAAACTTGGATCTCCATCTTGAGAACCTTATGGCCTTGCCATTCAAGCACAACCCCTTTGACCAATACTGGGTATTTTTATGAGCATTAAATGATATTATTTCTAGGGGTATTAATGGTAATGATAAGTAAAACAAATCATGGTGGCCATTATCTTCAGTTTCTTGCATGGCTAGAGTCTTAAGTGAACTTATGTTTTGCTTATATATGTAGTATTTTTCAATCTGGAAAAGCATGGGATAATTGGGAGAAAGTTTATTATTTTATATTCTTTGGATTGTGGTTGAATATATAATTTCTAGGTTGTCTAGGATATCTAACACTCCTACTATTAATGCATTTGATGGGATTATACTAGTGTATGTAGAGAGATTTTCAACAAAGACAAATAAATACAAGGTTGGGGATGTTATTGTGAGGTTTAATCTCCATTCCCCAAAGATTTTGGTGTTATCTTTAACTTATTATTTTATTGCACATACAATGTGGGTTATATTAGAACGATGATACACACAAAGCTAGGGTTGTCCTACTTTGTTTAAAGACTAGTAGATATTATTATGTTAATGGTTTAATTGTTCCTAGTTTTGGATTGGATTCCTAGACAACCACATTTATGACTATAATATTAATGTGATCATATGGGTTTTTTATCACTTGTTCAACCATTATTATAAAGGCAATCTTGTCTTTCTATCATTATGTTATTATTGATAATCTATTTTGTGTTTTTCCATAAGTAATCTATGTGTTTGTGCTCAAACATGTGGCTCCACAATTCCTAAAGGCTTGTGCCAACACATAAGGCTAAGGAGTGTCAACTTAGGTGATGGGAAGGACATGATCAGAATGTTGAATTAATGGACCGATGATTATGAGTGGGTAGGTTGATCTTCATATTTGGAATCAACTAAATGTGAAAGGGTATTTCCTAGAGGTGTTCTTAACAAGACATCTATCAAACAATATGGAACAAGACTAAACCAACCTCAGCTATACCCAATGTATGCTTAACCCCAAAATTTGTCACTAGGAAGACTAACTACTTGCTTAAAAGACCTCTTATTGAGATGATAACTACAACCTTGCATATGTACATAAATATTTAGCAGTACAATACCCCCATAAGTGACTCAACTCAACTTTTCATATACAATGGCAAGGTGTAGGAATGCATAACATGATCCTCCAACTATCTAAGAAATATGCAATCACTTAATATGTTACTTGAGTTATAATATTGGATCATGAGAGCATGTGGGACTCTAATCTACTCCGAAAATAACAAGGACAAAGGGGTAATTAAAATGAGAGGTGTTGGACGTTCACCAATTAGACCCATGCCTATTCCATTGGGCAATATAGTCATAATCATGTAAGGAAGAAGAGGACGCACTTGCAGAGCATAATGGGACCAGATGTGCACATGCATATAAATCAAGTATAATGCTTCATGTAAATGGACATTCTTAATAGTCTGATCACAATGCTACAACTGCCTATTTGAAACATAAGAAAGATCGTTGCAAGATAGCTTATTGTGAATTAAATGCAATCACTCATTCATCTACCTCATGTGAAACAAGAGTAAGACCATTGCAATAAAGATTACAATGCTGTGTGACATGAATCAAACTCCTATTTCACTCATACCAACAAATGTCACAAGAGAGGATACACAAGTAGGTTCGAGCATCCCCCTAAATAGTTAGACTACCATGGAGACATACCATTTACAAGTATTATGTTCATGTTATATAACCTTCTTATGAGTTACAATGTATATCTTGTCCCCTTATAAAGCAGACTTGCATCACTTGATGCCTTATAACAACTTGAGACACATATGCAGCCAAATAATTGGCTTAATGACCAACTCAAAATACATCACATGGCCATGTATATGTAGCATTCTACAACAAGTCTCTTGGAGGGAGATTTCAAATACACATCCAATCAAACTTGGTCTCCAAGATGACCACATGACCATGTCAAAAGAAGAGAACCATTGGGAAGAAGATCCATCTAAGATCACACAAGATTTTCTTAGCAAGGGTGAACATGTTAAACCCTTAAGATCACGTGTGAGTAAAATACACACAATGATGAGGAGAATCCAAAAATCAAGCACAACCACTGATCACAATAGCCGTAAACTCTTTTTCATGTCGAGGAGGAGGTTTGAAATGAGGAAACTCACTAGGAATAGATGTAGGGTACAAGATGAAACATAGAAATCATGCCCACCATGATGGACCTAAAAATAACCTAGAAGCGACATCAAGGATGAGAAGACATGCCAACCACCTATGAGCCAATAATAACTTTCATATTCCAATGCTTGTGAGAAGCGCATGAAAAAGATGGGGTAGGTGGGAGTGAATAGTGGATAGTGGGTAGGTAAAGATTTTGAACCTTGTATGAATGTAGGCCATCCACATGGAATTAGAGAAAATCAAATAGTGGAAGAGGCATGGAGAACACTAGGATCGGACTAAGATGAAGAAAGATGAAACCATAAGCAACCCAAAGTCCATACACTAAAAATCACCACAACAACATGCCAATCCACTGCAAATATGTATACAACCAATAGAACAATCATGGCCACAATGTAGTGAACCTAACACTAAATCGACCAACATACATATGTGAGACATTGCTAGCTAAAAGATAACCATCACAAACATAGAACACACCGTGAAGGATGAAGAAGAAAATCATGGGCACAACACTTTCATTGCAAGAGGGAACTAACCCACACAAAGAAAACACCACCACCACCACACTACAATGATGCATGACAAAACACCAAGATGTAGCCAAGGATAAAGAAGACCACTACAAGGGTAACAAGAACCATCGCGAGATAGACATGGGCCACAACACTAACTGTAGGATCCAGGATGAAGAGAATCCTACTACACTAAGAAGAAACCTATCACAAAGGGAAAAAGGGATCATATGGAGACCATCACAACATAAGAATCTACCTACAAGGACATGTGCATCCACCACATACTAGAATATCCACCTCAAAGATATTAATAGATACAAATAGTTGAAGCACAACACCTCTAGGGGTGAGAACAAACATGTTAAGAGCACATGTGGTGCCCAAAGAGACCAAGGGTGGGTGACAAAAAGCAACAACAAGGTAGAAGGGAATACCACAAGATGGAACAAGGCACCACAAGCCATAAGGAAGCATGCAAGGAGAGGATAGTTCTGTTGGTGCTTACACCTAGGGTTAGGGTTTCGAGCTTGAAAATCTATTGGTCTTTTCATTTCAAACCCATAAAATTTCTAAGTCTCTCGGCCTTCAAATTGTATGCATGTATCTTTGTGTTTGCGTCGCCTCTTGTATGTGTCTTTGTATGTACAAGTGTAGAGGTACATAGGCTGGGCCCGAAAGGAAGTTCAATCGGCTTCAAAAAGTGCAAAAAATGGTTGTATGCATATCGGGCTTGTAGGTGTCGTTCAAATGCATTTTTGGGCATGCAAAATTGGTTGTATATCGCAGGTTCCTGGAATATTCCGTGCTTGTATGTAAAGGGTTGCATGTATATGAGTTTGTATGTTTGCATATACAAGCCGCATGTACAAGGTGAAATATACAAGCAAACAAGTGCAAAGGTGGACACGACCAATGAACTAATTGCATTTGTGAAATAGGTGAAGTCCGCCATTGTATATTGGGATTGTATGTTCCCAATATACAATGAGATATACAATGGAAGATACAAATGAAACATACAAGGCAGGTTGCAGTCAAAGTCAATGATCTTCAGGAGCATGGTGGGGCTCGCATAGTTGCATGTTCCGTGGGTTGTATGTATACAATGTAATGTACCAAGGGCACACATACAACCTGAACGTGAAGGAGGAATTAATTGTGGCGGATTTCAAGTTGGGGTTCGCAGGTTGTATGTTGCACATTGTATGTGTGACATACAACATGAGATACAATGAATGAGATACAAGCCAGATTCGAAAGTTTTTTCAATCCGATTGATAAATGAGTTAGTGTCCACGGTTGTATGTATATTGCATTTGTATATGCAATATACAAGGAGATATGCAAAAGGGGAAGATACAAGCCCGAACCTGATAGCGATTGCAGTCTGTTTGATAAGGGTTTGGGGTCTGCCTTGTATATGGGGTGATTGTATGTGCATACAATTTCATATACAACCATAGATGCAAGAGAAGATACATTGGCTCGTCGGCAGGATAATGCACATCGGCGGACATTTCCAAGGCCTTTCTGATGATCGATGAGGAGACCAGTGCACAATGATGGAAAAAAGGCTGCCTACATGGTGCAATCTCATTGGCTGACGACTTTTCAGTGCAGTTTGAAGCCGTAGATCTTGGCATGAGGAGGAAATTGACGACCTACTTCAAATTTTCAAAACAGGAGGGATTTCTTTGTATCTGCAGCTGCATTCCAGGCGGGAAAAGTTCCTGAACATGCGAGCCATTGTTGCACTTCCAGTCGTGGGTAGGTAGGCCATTAATGGCAAGTTTGCAAGAGGTATGGGTCGATGGATTGACGGGCCAACTACCATCTTAAAGGAGAAAATCTTCAAGAGGCGGCACACTTCCCAAATTCAACTACTCCTTCCCTCTTCTTCTCCCTGGTGCATTCAATGTTTTAGGCACCATTCTAATGGTGCATTGTATCTGGCAGAATTTTGAAAAGACCATGTAATTAATTGTTGAGTGCATGTTCTTGCTGTATATAGGAGAACTGTGTCACTCGTTGTTCGTTGTTGAAGACTTGGGCAAAGTTTTTAGAGGGAATAACAAAAACAAGGCATTTTCTTGGTGGTTCTGTCTCTTTTGTGAGTTTATGAGTTGCACTTGAATGCACATTGCACATATTTTCAATTTCATGTCATTTTTATATGAAAAATACTTCATGGCATGTGTTTAGCTGTTTGTCTCCATTTGTTGTATGCATCCCTTCTTTTGAATCTGGTTGCTAAGGGTTCCTTAGATTCTAGAATATAGACTTTCTGTATTGCATGCTTGATCTGTGACTTTCATTCAAGGAGTGGATTAAACTGTTTTAGGTTAAGTATGAGGAAGAATGTATGTCAGCTGGGATATTAGTAAGTAGAGGCAACCAAATACTCAGTCTTGGGTGATGTTTGTAAGGCAAGCATCAATCCAACCCCTTGAAACTTGAATCTTTGTTGAGTTTGTGCAAATCATTCATATGTATACGTCTAGTTGACTCCTTGCCCTGAGATAGGCATTGGTCTGCCCTTGTGTAGTAGTTATGATCCAAAACCCCCTATCTTGCATCCGAAATTAAAACAAATCATTTCATATTTCCAACCTGTTAGTTTGTAGGAGTAAAAATAGGACCCCTGCATACTCTCATTCCTAACCAGTTAGATATGTCCAAGAAAACTGCCAACCTTATGCTTTATCACACAAATCTTGGTTGAAACATGAGAGTATTCTGCCTGTTCTGAAAAGCTAAATCTTTCTATTGGGTGAGTCAAAGTCAAATCTTTATCTATAGGGATACCCCCTTGGTGCAGCAGAACCAAAAGTGAAGGGGAGGTAGCTCACGCAACCTCCTGTATTTGTTGGCCAAATCTACCTTTGCATTGGAACTAGCAAACCCATTGCCAATTCAGAGAGAAAGACCCAACAAAGTGGCAACTTTACTGGGGATTGCTTTGCAAAGGTGTTAATTCTGGCCCATCCGAGTCACCAACAAAGTGGCTACTCTACAAAAAAGTTCTTAGTGCACATGAAAGGCCGATGTATGTTGTTGTGATCTAAAAATATTCTGTTTAAGACTTCAACATTTAGATGAGAAAAGGTACACGGTTACTTCCCACATCTCTTTGGTTGTTTTATTGTGTAAGCTGAATGCTAAGGGGAAGCCTTAGGTCTTAGGCAGACATAAAATGTCTAAAAGTGAAATTTACATGAATCCAAATATGTATACACCCATGCTCATTCAAGAGGGGGATGAAGTGTTGTGTAAAAAAATTGAAGAGATAAAGAAAAGGTTGATATCCTTAGAGGCTTGGCAGGCTCAGTTAAATAGTAACCTTGTTATGTCTGCCAGTCAGAATGCTAAACCTCTTGTCATCTCTTTTGATCCTTTATATGACCAATTAGATTTGTCATGGGTTGACTATAAAGTTGAAAGTATGCCTGCTCAGATTTACAGTCAGATGCCTAGATTTAGTGGACACAGTGTGTGTGATGGGGGTGCACATATCCAAAACTTTCACAGCTTTATGGAGAAAAACTCATTTAGAGATGAGGATATGTGGATGAGGTTTTTTGTTAGATCCTTTGGTGCAAGAGCTAGAGATTGGTATTTGAGCTTTCCAAAGAGATCCTTTGCCTATTGGGATGAACTTCTTGACTGTTTTAGAAAGGAATTTGCAAGAGAACCTACTGATCTTGTTGCAAGATTAATGGAAATTAGAAGGCAAGATGAAGAGCCTAGTATTGATTTTAGTCATAGATTTGCAATTGCCCTTTCACAAATCCCTGAAGACTTCATACTTGATACTCCAGCATGCATCGACATATACTTTGAAGCTTTTGAAAAAGGCTCTAGTGCAATGTTGAGGGAATTCAAGATAACAAGTGTGCAGTTAGAAAATACAGAAAAAATGAGGGATGTGCACATACATAATTCCATGTCCATAGGATTTGGTATAAATAGCAGTTTTGTGGTTGCAAATGACCAAGTGATCATGGCATCATTTGAAGATAAATGTGAAAATGAAAGTATAAAAGTTGACAATGCTGCTATGTCAGAGCACAATGTTGATAACAATGCTCAATTGGATTGTTCACCAGTGAAAGATGCCAATGAGAGGATCAATGATGACTCCCATTTCAAGGTTGAGGTATCTGGTTCTGAAAACAATGATGAGGTTATGGGCAGCAATGAATACTTGTTTGAGTGGGTTTGTGGAGATGATTGTGAGTATTGTGCACAAGATAGAAAAGAAATAAGCAAACAAAGGAGCAATTCCATGTTTGAATCATTGCCTTTTATTCAAACACATGGAGATGATGAAGAGCAATCGGACATTGAAACAAGTAGCAGTGCTAAGCATGATTGTTCTTTATTTGGTTATACTTTTGTTTATGACACACAGGCTGATACTCCTCTACACAAGGAATTCATTGGTAATGAAAATACTGTTGATAACTGAGAGGGGGGGGGTGAATCAGTTATCCTAATTATTTCCCTTTTTGAACTTTCCTTTTAATTGATGCAGCATAAAATCAAACACAAAAACATTAACCATGAAATAAGAAACACATGACACAGTATTTTTGACGTGGAAACCCTGTTAAGGGAGAAAACCACGGGGTGATTAACCCAAGAATTATTCTCTGTTAGAAGAATAGGAAATTACAAAAATGGCACTTGCCAATTAGGGCTCACTGCCCGAGCACACTGCTCACAAGAGGCCCACTGCCTACAAGAAGACACACTGTCTACAAAGTGATGAGAATCACAGTCTTGAACTGATTGGAAGCATCTGCATATGCTGGAGTTCAGTTCCGGTTAGGCTCAGTACACTGATCTGCTGCACTTCATCTTTCCTCTGTTCTTTATTCTGCTATCTTTCACATACCGGATCCTTTTTGCTACCTCTGCTCTTTCTCTGGACTTATTCGCATATCTCTCCACATCCACAACACACTTCACAACTAAATCCATCCTCTATATATATCCGCACAAGTAATTTCATCACCTTTCTAGTCGGCATCCGGAACAGTCTAGTTTCTTATAAACTTTCATTCTGTCGGCTGAATCCTTCCTCACCAAGCAATGCGGATCAAGCATATACTTGTAGATATCATTAATCATGTCGGCCAAACATGATTCATGCCTTCACAACCTCTGTCATCAACAGTAACCCATCCGGAAAGCAGTCTGATACTCTGCCAGTCAGTTCTTCCTCTGTTTTCACTGTCTCTCAGGAATCCGGTACTCAACCATTCATATCTTTTTCCTCGTCCATCACCGGAGGCTAAATCCTTGGAATATACCACTCAAGGTAGTCCTCTTGACTTCCCCAAATCCGCACTGCACCAAGACACTTCCTCTGAGAGATCCGGACCAATCTGTCGGACCTTGCCACATGCTCTGTTCTTCTTCACCGGACCACAACATTCTTTATTCTGACTTTCGGTAGAGACACATCATGACTTGCGGATATGTGGGATGACCTTTGTTGCCATCAATGACAACAACCATGAATCCATATAGTGTCTCTTGCCAACAAATACATGTTTGGCTGCCTATGAACCAGTGGCATACTATAATGAAGCTGAAACACTTGGATCAACCTTCTTCTATGCAAATGATACATATAATGATGAGGATCTGTTTGAGTATGGTGAGAATCTAAACATTGTTATGGAGGAGGATTTTGAATTTCACCCTGATAAAAGAGAGACCAACACATATCATGAAGGTTATTGCAGATATGTGCCTGAGTTTGAGCCTTTCCTGTTTGGTGCAGCTGGGGGTTGTTTGCATGAAGTGCACAAATATGAATATGAAAGCTTCTTCTTTGATATGCCAGCTTATGATAAAATGAGGCATGATTATCCTAGCTATATGATAGACTTTGAGTGCTTCAGTTTTTAGTCCAGCTGGGAGATCATTTTATAATGCATATTGCTGATATAGATGATGATAAGTGTTATATGTCATATGAAAGTGCATTGTTTGATGAATATGACATTCACATATTGCTTGATGCTGAAGGGTATGACAGTGTATGTGGATCAATGCTTGATTTTAAAATGCAGAATGACAGAGGCAGTGCTAATAGGGGCAAGCTCAATGAGATGTTTGAATATGCAAATGACAAGGTTTGTTTGTGGGCAGACAATGGTAGTATCTTCAGGCTTGATCCAGTGAAATCGGATGAAAACAAGGTATTTGACAAAGGAAAATTTTGGTTTTTCCTTTTTGGTGGCCCTGGGCCACCAAGTATATTTCAAAAGTATGATTCGTTATGCAGGTTGGTGCAACTTTGACTCTATGCCCAATGGATACGGCACTCAGTGGCGGTCTGCATCCCAAAGTTTTGAGGTTCTTTCCATGCTTGCAAGAGGCATGCGTCCCTAGACAGAGCCAATGTTGGTGCTTGCACCTAGGGTTAGGGTTTCGAGCTTGAAAATCTATTGGTCTTTTCATTTCAAACCCATAAAATTTCTAAGTCTCTCGGTGGTGCAGGAGCACCAAGAAATCTAAGTTTTGGATAATCTTCAAGTTGTTTTGTTTGGTTTAGTAAGGTCCTTAAGACCATATTCAATGTTGTAATAAGGCTTGTAGCCATGTTGTAAATGGAATATGTCCAAATGACTATGAATCTATTGTTATGTTGTAAGTCCTAGGTAGGACAGTCATGTTGTAATAGGTAGTTTGCTATAGTCTTTTATGTAAGCCTTTGTAGAGGCATTTAGGACAGTCTTTAAAGTCTTCTTGTTTGTAGCCTTTAAAGGCATGTCTTAGGTTTGAAGGTGGGTTAACACCTTGTCATAGGTTCTCCAAAGGCTAGAAAGCATTGTTAAAACATAAAAAACCATCGGTGCAGTCCAAGATTGGACAGTTTCTAAAACAATTTCAAAGACTGCAGTTACAAATCTTGAAGAAGTCCGATGGTTGGGGAGTTGCATTGACCCCCCAACCACTCCATGCAAATGTTGAGGCTTATTTTAAGCCTTCCAAGTTGATTGTAAATCGAGACATTCAATAGATTTGAAAGAAATAACAAAAAACCATTGTTTCCTGCCTATTTTCTACATTTTCTGTATTCTAGTGCATTTTGAACCGTACCATTGTACAGTACGGCCCTGTCATGAAAGGTTGAATGTTTGAAAGTGAAGGTTGATGAGTTAACTGTCTATTAAAACAAGTTTGGCCTCTTGATATTGCAAGGAAAGAATGATATGAGTGTAGAACAGTAAACTGCTCTTAAACCTGCTGTCACAGTCAAAGAAAATCACTGTTTTCCTGAGAAATCTGTACTTGTACAGCCTGGGGGTGAATGGTGCTTGTGATGGTTGGATAGGTTGTTGAATTACCTATCATTTGAAACTTATTTGGGCTCTTGACATCCATTTTTATTTCTGTATTCCCTTTTTATTTGAAAGTGGTTTAATAACCCTGAGTTAGGGTTCTGTCAGCGAATTCCTAATGCTTTGCTCATTCCACTGAACCACCATGTCTTATAATCAGTGGAATGAGTCATGTAGAGTCTACTTTAATGGCTTGTGAAGCCCTTGGAGGTAGGAGAATGGGTTTGGTCTAAGTTTACCTTGTAGATGACCCTGCAGTGTTATGCCTTGGGATGGAGTAGAGGACAACAACAAAGAGAAGAACATAGGTACGTTGGCATATCATTTGTCTTGTCAAAGAAGACAGTAGATGTTTGGCAGGCTATAGACTTGATTAGTTGTATGAGATAGGGTTTGTCCCAATAGTGATCATCACAAAGAGGATATGGTGACTGTCCTCCTCATGGAGCAGTGAGGTTGTGACTGTCCTTGAAAGGTATGGTAGGAATTGCTGTCCTGCAGGGTCTACACTGTGGAGATGGTGGAATGTTAGAGGAAGTTAGGCACCTTGGAAGGTGTGCCCTGAAGTCCTTCACCTTGGATCATGAACATATGTAGTTTGAATAAGAACCCTGCCTTGTTAGAAGCCTGAATTCTATTAAGAGCCAGTGAATAGTGAGAGTTGTTGCCTTGAAGCTTTCAAAAGTCCCTTGCAGTGATAGTTTGTTTGCATCAGTTGGAGTGCTCTGCATCACTCGGCCTTCAAATTGTATGCATGTATCAATGTGTGTGCATCGCCTCTTGTATGTGTCTTTGTATGTACAAGTGTAGATGTACGTAGGCCAGGCCCGAAAGGAAGTTCAATCGGCTTCAAAAAGTGCAAAAAATGGTTGTATGCATCGTTGTATGCATATTGGGCTTGTATGTGTCGTTCAAATGCATTTTCGGGCATGAAAAAGTGGTTGTATATCTCAAGTTCCTAGAATATTCTGTGCTTGTATGTAAAGGGTTGCATGTATATGAGTTTGTATGTTTGCATATACAAGCCGCATGTATAAGGTGAAATATACAAGCGGACAAGTGCAAAGGTGGATGCGGCCAATGAATTAATTGCATTTGTGAAATAGGTGAAGTCTGCCATTGTATATTGGGATTGTATGTTCCCAATATACAATGAGATATACAATGGAAGATACAAATGAAACATACAAGGCAGGTTGCAGTCAAAGTCAACGATCTTTAGGAGCATGGTGGGGCCCGCACAGTTGCATGTTCCGTGGGTTGTATGTATACAATGCAATGTACAAAGGGCACACATACAACCCGGACGTGAAGGAGGAATTAATTGTGGCAGATTTCAGGTTGGGGTTCGCGGGTTGTATGTTGCACATTGTATGTGCGATATACAACATGAGATACAATGAATGAGATACAAGCCGGATTTGAAAGTTTTTTTAATCCAATTGATAAATGAGTTAGTGTCCGCGGTTGTATGTATATTGCATTTGTATATGCAATATACAAGGAGATATGCAAAAGGGGAAGATACAAGCCCAGACCCGATAGCGATTGTAGTTTATTTTATAAGGGTTTGGGGTCCGCCTTGTATATGGGGTGATTGTATGTGCATACAATCTCATATACAACCACATATGCAAGAGAAGATACATTGGCTCATCGGTAGGATAATGCACATCAGTGGACACTTCCAGGGCCTTTCCGTCGACCGATGAGGAGACCAGTGCACAACAATAGAAAGAGGGTGCCTACGTGGCACAATCTCATTGGCCGATGACTTTTTAGTGCAGTTTGAAGCCGTAGGTCTCAGCGGGAGGAGGAAATCGATGGCCTACTTCAAATTTTCAAAACAGGAGGGATCTCTTTGTATCTACAACTGCATTCCAAGTGAGAAAAGTTCTTGAACACGCGAGCCATTGCTACACTTCTAGCTGCGGGTAGGTAGGCCATTAATGGCAAGTTTGCAAGAGGTATGGGTCGATGGATTGACGGGCCAACTACCATCTTAAAGGAGAAAATCTTCAAGTGGCGGCACACTTCCCGAATTCAACTACTCCTTCCCTCTTCTTCTCCCTGGTGCATTCAATGTTTTAGGCACCATTCTGATGGTGCATTGTATCTGGCAGAATTTTGAAAAGACCATGTAATTAATTGTTGAGTGCATGTTCTTGCTGTATATAGGAGAATTGTGTCACTCATTGTTCATTGTTGAAGACATGGGCAAATTTTTTAGAGGGAATAACGAAAACAAGGCATTTTCTTGATGGTTCTGTCTCTTTTGTGAGTTTATGAGTTGTACTTGAATGCATGTTGCACATATTTTCAGTTTCATGTCATTTTTATATGAAAAATGCTTCATGGCATGTGTTTAGCTATTTGTCTCCATTTGTTGTATGTATCCCTTCTTTTGAATCTGGTTGCTAAGGGTTCCTTAGATTCTAGAACATAGACTTTCTATATTGCATGCTTGATCTGTGACTTTCATTCAAGGAGTGGATTAAACTATTTCAGGTTAAGTATGAGGAAGAATGTATGTCAGCTGGGATATTCGTAAGTAGAGGCAGCCAAATACTCAGTCTTGGGTGATGTTTGTAAGGCAAGCATCAATCCAACCCCTTGAAACTTGAATCTCTTTTGAGTTTGTGCAAATCATTCATATGTACATGTCTAGTTGACTCCTTGCCCTGAGATAGGTACTGGTCTACCCTTGTGTAGTAGTTATGATCCAAAACCCCCTGTCTTGCATCCGAAATTAAAACAAATCATTTCATATTTCCAACCTGTTAGTTTGTAGGAGTAGAAATAGGACCCCTGCATACTCTCATTCCTAACCAGTTAGATATGTCCAAGAAAACTGCCAACCTTATGCTTTATCACACAAATCTTGGTCGAAACATGAGAGTATTCTGCCTGTTCTGAAAAGCTAAATCTTTCTGTTGGGTGAGTCAAAGTTAAATCTTTAGCTATAGGGATACCCCCCTTGGTGCGACAGAACCAGAAGTGAAGGGGAGACAACTCACACAACCTCCTGTATTTGTTGTCCAAATCTGCCTGTGCATTGGAACGGGCAAACCCATTGCCGATTCGGAGAGAAAGACCCAACAAGTCCATTGTGAGTTTTTTGGCTTTTGATGAAAGATTGTTTTGGGTTTTTCACAATAAAGCTAGGTTAGTTTGATTTGACTATTGGAATGATTGTAAGGCTTAGGCCAAGGCATGTATGAAGACCATTGTACTCCTTTAATTTTTTCTACTGCATATGAATAAAGAGTTATTTTTTTCATTGTTGCATCTTGTTCATGTTGCTGCCTGGTTCAATAGCTTGTCAACGCCCCTAGACCTTGATCTGCATCATTCAATATTAGAATCATTCCCATTGGAACAATCTATCAAGAAAGGTTGTCCCATATCTCCATTCCTATATGTGCTTACAACAAATAGTTTGGATTATTTTCTACAAAGATCCAATCAATTGAATCTCATAACTAGTATCTCCATCCCTTAGAATAATGTTGTTATCAACTCACACTTTGATGATGACATATTCAGAATTCAAAAATTGAGATAAAGAATACACTTGATATTATAGATCTATGTTGTTTGCCCATTCAAATATTTGACTTCACTTTTTTACTAAGTTTGAATTGGTGATAAAGTAAATTCATCATCTCTAGTGGGGTCTGCCGACGTACATGAATCTTTACTAGCTACATGATAAAAAATGATCAATGACTATTACCCACTCGTTCATCAAGATTTGACACCTTTTCTGAAAGGTCAAATAATTAACCAAAGACTCACTTGTGGTGACCTTCAATGATGATATGTACTAATCCTATCCATTGCAATAAAATAATGAATGACCCAGATCTATTGATTCATCAATTGGGGCTGAATCAGGGAATTCTTGGTTACCCAAACAAAGGAGTTGGGAGATGATGATTCAACCTTATCCTTATCAATAATGAATAACCCAGATTAGTCAGTTCAGGGAATTCTTGGTTATCTTTTCTCAATTAAATTTCTTTGTCTATGCATTTGGAGTCTTGAAAGGTGATTGGATCGACCAATCCATGAATGTTTGAACTTCAAACTTTGAACTACCTTATTGATGTCTTTGAAGCTTTAGAAATATATGAACATCTGATTGAAGGGCCAATGATAAGTCTTTAATTTTTGAATTTAGGGATACATTTTGTAACTTAAATCCATAAAATTAAACATGTGATTAAAGACCTTAAGGCAAAGTTTTAATAATTAGCTAATTTCAAATATTTTTCATAGAAAAATATGACCTAAACTATTGAGATGTTGCCTTGAACACATTGCATATTCTATTCAAAGGGATTAATATTAAGGAATATGTAATGTCCTCCACAAAATGTTTTATCCAATAAATTTTATATTTAAAATACTAAATCATATCTTGCAAAAATATTTGAATTTCTAATCAATTTTCAATAATCTAAACAATTCAAACTTTGGCAATTTTGGTAAGAAACATTTGGAATCTTCTCCATTGATATAAATCTAATTATTGCACTTATATCATAGAAATTAACACACAACAAACTTGCTAGAAGTGATAATCTATAGCAACAATAAAATTATTACAAAATCAGTCAATACAATGCATACAACAGTCACTTAGAATTGGCAATTTGTGCACCAATTGGAAGATAAACCTTCGATACTTTAATTGAGCCTCTAAAAGTTTGTAACACACTAATATGCATTGTGATAATAGTATATACAATAGACACAACAAATCTAAAAATAAATCCACACAAACTACTACAAATAGGATGCTTCCAATGCTCCAGATTTGACAATTTTGGCACCAAATTACATTGAACTCCCTCAAATATGAAAGAGGCATCTTGGAAACTCCCAAGAATAGGAAAATGTTGTTATACAACACTTACAACAACAAACAACATAGCAACAAAAAATTAGAAATCAATCCACACAATAAATACCTGAAAACCTACAAACTACTCCAATCAATTCCAATACAACCTCTGAGTGGGATTACTATCTTGAAATCAAAGGGACTACATCCTCTAACACCTAAAATCAATGGGTTTTTATCCAATGATCCCAATATCCCATGGGTTTTCGTCCACTAAAGAAATTGTAAGAACACAAGTGCTCATACAAAAAATTTGACAATTAAATGATCAAAAGTCTTATACGAAAACCCTTGCATATTAATAGAGGCTTGAGGACTCAAATTGGGGAAATAAAACTAATAAAATATTATTATTTTCAACAACTTCCCTCCAATGATGCTCAATAAAGATCCTGTCATATCCATTACCTGATTCTATTCTAAAAATAGGTTGTAACTCCCTCTTGCAAGTTGTCATAAAATCTATCATAGAAATTGCTATAATTAGGTGCCATGCGATCTTGGAAGTTACTAATTGTTCCATAAGAAACCCCATGCCCCATTTTGGGTTGCCATCACAATAAAATAATAAAACATATTTAATATTTATTTTGGCCCTAATTAATAAGCTTTGAAAATATAAATTAACATGGGCCCAAGAATTAAATATTAAATAATTTATTTCCTTAACTCCTTCCTTAGCCCATGGAAAATATTGGAATGGGGCTTTTTTCCATTGAATTAAATTAATTAAAAATGGGACATTACAAGTCTAACCTTCCCAAAATTGATTGCCCTCAAGAAATGCAAATTCAAATGCTCCAATATTTCTTGATTATTCCCAAGTGTTATCCTTTGTAGATAAGTTTCTCCAATGGACTAGATATTTTGTGATGGCTCTATTTCTTGACTTGTTCACCCTTATATGGAGGATGACAACTAGTTCCCATATGAGTGGCACTCTACTATCTATGAACACCAAACCAATGAAAATTAGTGCACCAAAAATACACAATGCCTTAAGTGTAGACATACCAATGAACAAATGTTGGATGGTGTTGTTGTAGTATTCTCCCAAGTGGAGCTACTTAAACCATGTTGATTCTTGTTCTGAAACATATTTCCTCAAGAATCTTGCTATGCACTTATTCATCATTTTTGTTTTTGATAAAGTTAGCTAGAAACGAGGGTCCAAATCCCTATACAAAATAGCTCACAGGGAAAAACAAAAGCCTCACACAGGCCAAAAACAACACATTAACCGCCGGTCAACAGTAATAGAAAAACATACAACCCAAACAAACTGACTTTAAACAAAAACAACAAAAAGACATAGGACAACCAGCTAGGAATTCCATCAATCCCATACTTAGTAAGGAATTTGAGCATTCCCTCATAATCACCCAGGCTATCAATGCCGATACCCTTGATCTTATCATCAAAATCCTTCACAGTAGAAAACATAGTAGTCACACGATGCAAGGCTTTAGCAACAAACTCTGACATCACCCTCCATTTCTTCTACAACTTCTTAACTTTGGACCTGAGTTCAACAACCTCTTCCACTGTTTTGAGACACAAGGTACACTTCCCTTTGTCTCCATCTCGCTCCTGAGCCTCCTCATCCTCTGAATAAGGGGTGTTCATCTCGGGGAAGTGGCTAGTCCCCTCCACCTCATGAAAAGACTCCATAAGGGTCTCATCGTCATCCTCACCTAGTGTATCCTTAAAAAACTCTGATTCACCTGACAACTCCATCCCTTAAGGGTTGACCGAAGGAATGCCAACTATGTAGCTGGGCCTTTTAACACTCTACATAGGATTAGTAGTAGTACCCAGTGCCTCACCAACTTCCAAGTCAATAAATTTCAAAGTAGCAATTTCGTAGAAAACATCCACCTTCCCTTCCTTTGATTTTTTTGGGGCTGGGATCCACCTTCCTCCTCCATTTCCAACCCTCTTTTCCCCAAGGAAGCCTCCCCTTTCTTGCCCTTATGAGCCAGAGACTTAGTGCTCTTGCTAGTCTTCTTAGGGGTAGTTTTACCTTTGGATTTAGAGCCATACTTGGGAGCAGGAGTTTCAATCGATGGGGAGTCTAAAACTTCTTCAATTCTGGGCCCATCCCTGGGGCCACAGGAAGGGGGGACCCTACTTTTGGAAAACCTGATCACTTTTTTACGCTTTCCCTTCAAACTAGGGCCTACAATAGAAGGGAGCAGGGGGAATCTTGGAGAATGCTAACCTTGATTTGCTTGGGGGGGCATAGGGATAAATGGAAGTGATAAATCCAGAAAATTGGGCTTTGGTGGAGGGGGATGATCGGGGAGCTAGGGTTCTTGACATGTGCTTCCCTCACAACCTAGATAGAATTTTCCAATGAAGATAAAAGAAAGAAAGGGAAACTTATCTAGCACTATGCCTAAAGTGGTTTAACAAGGCAAAATGGTAATGGAAGTAGAACTTGAAACACCCTTCAAGGGTGAAATATTTCATAACCATTAAACAAACATGGTCCCATGGGGTAGGCAATTTCTCCCGCTCGAACCCTCCCCAGAGTTTAGTAGCAGCTTCTCCCTCCTTAAAGAAGAATCCCATACTCTTTGGGTCCAACACCCTACTTCGGCACCTGTGCTTTTCCCCTTTGGTCAACATCCTTGTGGCCTAACCAATGACTTCTTCCATCACCTCAAACCCAATACCACTGAGGTAGACTTGTCTATTATCCCAAGAGTCCGTGAACTGCTTGGAAAGATTCTCATCATGACCAATCAAAGCTTCCAGAAAGGAAACCACTTTACCTTCTTGAATAATATACCAAATAGTCGGGTCATGTTTGAATTCCTTTAGGGAAGAGGGCTTAGTTTTAACAATGTCACCACCCATGGTATCCTTCTGGTTCCAATATAGACATATACAAATACATCACAAAAGTGCCTTTATTTTTTTTTGAAGGGATTAAGCCAATCTAAATAATAAATGGCTTGATAATTACTAGCCCCTTTTATTTCCCCCATACCAATCTAATTAGTGTTTTCCTAGATTTGAATGGAGTTGTCATAATGAGACATATGCAAAGAGTCCTTGCCACCTTGTTCTGTCACTGGGGAAGAGATGTCTACCTGCTACTCATGTGGTGAATATCAAGGTGATCGGGGGTGGAATTATAATTATTATTGAAGTGTCAGTCTATACTCCATACTTTCCCATCATGTGGGCCTCCCTCTCCCTACATCATCTAGTCAACAGCAACCTACTGAATCATATCCTGCCAGCCCATGTTGGCTTTCCCTCTACTCCAAGTTTGAATCCCAATGGTTCCTTTTTTATTTAAATTTTATCTTTAAAGATATTATCCCAAGCCTTACCAACCACACAATTATTCAAATTAGCCCCTTTGTTCCCAACACCTATGCAGAGGTAAATAACCATAGTAATCCAACAAACGTTCCTCCAACTACCCAATCTCCACTCATAGAAATCGGGATTCACCATGTGATCAATGCTTGTGTCCATCTTCGGCAATTAAGGTTTGGACTTTGCTAGGCAATTTGTTAGCCTTTCTCCAGCATCTCCAAGAGAGGCTATTGATGCCCATATTAGCCATGGAATCAACCACAACATTGCCCTCCCTATAGATATGGGAAACTTTAAACTCTTCAAGGCCATTAAGCAACATTCTAATATCTCCAACCACATCCATCAACTACCAACCCAGATTAGCTATGCCAAAGACTGCATTAACAAGGAGTTGAGAGTCTCCCTCCACATCAAGTTTTTATATATTCATGGAAAGAGAAAATTTCACTCCCCATAGCATAGCTAGAGCCTCAGCCTCATTATTACTTATGATCCCTAACCCTCTAGTATAAGCAGCCAAAAAGACCCTGCTACTAGACCTGGTGATACCACCCCCACTAGCCTGCCCCAGGTTGCCTTTAGCAACCCCATCAAAATTCAACTTCACCAACCCTTATGGGGAGGTTCCCAACTATTCTTGGCATGAGCCATTTTCTTGGATTTGTCAACACAACAAATACCCATATCAACAACCCAACACTTTAGAATACTCACTTCAGGTTGGCTTGGAGGGAAATCAATAGCTTTGAAATTATAGGTGTTCAAGTTTTATGTAAGGAGCTTAGAAAATACATGAAAGACCTCAAGTGGAGTTCTAGAGGTGCCTCTAAATATCTTGTTATTCCTTTCTTTCCATATGTTCCACCCAAGATGAGAAGGGAATTGTTTCCACAATTCCTTAGTCACCAGGAAATAAAAGGGGGATCTCCATTCACTGACAAAAGCAATCAGGTTAACATTGAAAACCCATGTCACCCCCAACCGCTACAAAATAAGACCCCAAACTTCCTTAGAAAAGTTACAATTCAACAGCAAGTGGGGTATAGTCTCCTCTTCACAAAAAAGAGCACATCTATTAGGGAACTCAAATCCCCTTCTCTTCAGGTGATCCAATGTGAGGTTTTTATTGTGGATAAGAGTCCACTAGAAGAAATTTAATTTTGGGATGAGTCTAGGATTCAAAACTTCACCCCATAAGCTAGCTTCCCTTGGGTCTAACAACAGATCATAAGCACTTCTCATAGTGAAAAGACCTTTGCTGTCATTTTCCAAGACAATTTAGTCTTCTTTAGGGAGCAGAGTGAGCTTGCAGTTATCAAGATCCCTCTAGAACTGTAAGGCAAGCTGTCTATCCTCATTCTAGGTAAAACCACAATCAAGTAAACATTTCCATCTTCTGAGGTAACCATTTTGACTAATTTAATCTGACACCACATTGCCAAAGAAATAGCTGGCCCTATAAGCTAATCTTCCCCAGTTCAACTCTCTGAGGGGCTAATCCTTCAGCAACCTATCCTCCCAAAAGCTAATATTCTTGCCATCCCCCACCTTCCATTTAATTCATTTGTGTAATAGCCCCTTGGATTTAAGAGTACCATTCCAAATGACTGACACTTTAGGGAGATTTTGTTCAGATAGTAACCCGCAAGCCTGATTCCCCCTGAAATACTTAGCCTTCATAATCCCCCCCAATCTTGATTACCATTGATGAGATTCCAACCAGTCTTAGCCATAAGGGATTTGTTCATAAGGTGGATTTTTCTTAAGCCTAGTCTCCCTTGGGCCTTGGGTAAATAGACCTTGTCCCAACTTACTAGAGCTATTCTTCCTTTTTCCTCCAACCCAAACCACAAAAACTTCTTCTATATTTGTTCAATCTTTTCAGCTAAACATTTGGGAATTTTGATGAGGCTGAGGAAATAGGTGAGAATACCTTGTAAAGAAGCCTTAAGGAGTTGAAATTTCCTAGCTTGACTAAGAAACCTTCCCTTCCACCCTACCAACTTCCTCTGCATTCTTTATAGGATCGAATCCAAAAGTCAAGGGTGACTTTTAACAGTGAGGGGGAGTTTGAGGTATGCAGACGACAAAAGAGCACTCGAACAACCTAAGATTCCCTTGATTTTAAGTTACAGAACCTCTAGGGTGTTCAAGAAGAAGATTTGACTCTTTTCAAAATTGATTCTTTGACCAGACACAACCTCATAGTCCTTGAGAAGAAATTTCCATCTTCTAGCCTCCACCACAAAGGCCATACCAAACATAATCATGTCATCCACTATAAACTATTGAATAACAAAAGGTTGGGTTGTGGAAGCCAGTTTGATACCATGAAGGGAGCCATTCCTTAGCATCTTGTAGGTATTTCTACCCAAAACTTTAGCCAATATAATAAATAGATAGGGAGATAGAGGATACTCTTGCCTGATTCCCCTACCAGTAGAGAAGAAATTGCGGGGGATACCATTGAAAAGCACAAAGAATCTAATGGTGGAAACACATTCTTTCACCATATTAATGACACAGTCTTGAAAACCAAATCTCCTGAGGACTTTGAACAAGAAATTCAAGTTGACCTTATCATAAGCCTTGGAAATATCAAGTTTGAAAACCATACCTGGTGTATTACTCCTGGAGATAGAGTGAATGACTTCATGGGTAGTGATGGTTGCATCCAAGATTTGCCTACCTGGGACAAAGCCTTTCTGATTAGTAGCAATAATCTTATCCAGAAGGGGTTGAAGTCTGAACACCATGATTTTTGGAAAAATATTGTAAACTGTGTTACAGAGGCTAATGGGTCTGAAGTCTGACATTGTGGGATCAACTTTTTTAGGAATTAGGGCTATGAAAGTGTTGTTCAACCGCCGTAGGAGTCTTCTAGTCCTAAAAAAGTCTTTGGCCGCATCCATGACATCTTTTCCAACAATCTCCAAGAACTCTTGGAAGAAAGCGGGGGGGGAACCATCTAGCCCAGGGGCTTTAAATGCCCCCATGGAGAATACAACCACCCTAACTTCCTCCTCAGTGACTAGTTTGGTTAGTGGCCTATTGTCTTCATTAGAAAGGAGAGTGGGGATGGGACTCAAGAGAACATCTTCCTCTAGAGGGGAGAAGTTAATAGATTGGGTAGCCAGAAGGGACTAAAAATAACTAGATGCCAGCTCCCCTAACTGTTCCTCCTCTGAAACTTCAACACCATCCTCATCCTAGAGTCTAATAATAGTATTCCATTTTCTGTGATTCAACATAGATTGATGGAAGAAGGAAGTATTTCTACCCCCCTCCTTCAACCACTGAATACAAGATTTCTACTTCCATAAGAGCTCCTCCTCTCTCAGGATCAAAAACTAGTCCTTGGACAAGGATTTTTCTAAAGAAAGAATCTCCTTCGAGCTATCTCCCTTTTCCAACCTAGCCTAAATGTCAAGCAACTAACTTGCTAAAGCCTATTTTCTTTTCTAACACATTCCCAAAGGCAAACCTATTCCATCCCTTGACCTTGTTCTTAACATTAATGATATTTTGGGCTAGTTTGAACATGGCATGTCCTTGAATAGGAATTTTCCACCAGCTTGATAAGCACCCTCTGAAATTTAGATGAATGGCCCACATCATTTCAAACCTAAAAGGAAAAGGTCCTTTGGGAATCCTTTCCTACCGTTTCAACAATAGAGGGTTGTGGTCCGAGCCAACCTGAGGGAGGGCCTCCAGCTTGAGGAGGTTAACAATATTCTTGTTAGAAGAGATGAGGACTCTATCCAACTTAACTTGAATAAGGTTGTTTCCCTGCCTTCTATTATACCAAGTAAAGGATTGGCTAGAGAGTTCAATATCCATAAGGCTAGCATTGCACAGAAACTCAGCTAAGTCAACCATGTTGTTCGAGTAGTCTATGATACCTCCTAGTTTTTTCGAGGGGTAGACTGGGGAGTTAAAATCTTCAGCCACTATCCAATGTTTCTTATTGAAGCAATTAATTCTAGTAGACAAATAGACCCAAACCTCCTTATGACCTAGCCTAGAGTTGGGGGCATAGACATTAACCAAGGACCAATCACAGTCCCTACAAGAGAAAGAGACTTCAAGGTAGTACCTGGTACAAGTGACAACTGATCCCTTCACATTCTAACCCCACATCTAGTAACAATGCCACCCAACACCCCTAGGACTTCACTGATAGCATAATTGGCATTAGGCCAAAGGTTCTTAATAACTAGCTTGAAACTATCTTCAGACATCTTAACTTCATGCAATAGAAGAATATCAATCCTATTTTCAAAAATATAATTTTTAACCAAAAACTATTTATGAGGATTATTAAGTCCTCTGATGTTCCAAGAGAGAACCTTCATTTCTTTGGCCTCCTAGAAGACACCAGCAAAGTGGTCTATCTTCCATTAGCAATCTCCCTTGTTATCTCATGTTGTCTAGTTTGGATATGCGAAGGTCTACCGACCTTCATATCCACCCCAACATCCACAGTCTTTTTGCTAGGACCTTTCCCCCTTGCATTAGCTATTGACCAGCCCTCAGAGTCCTCTGTAGGTTTGTTGGAACTTGCCTCTGGGGATGGGGAAAAATTTCACCCATAGTGCTTTGACCTAACATATAACCTCTAGATTTTTGCTGGGGGCTATGAACTTGTTTTGGCTTCATCCCTAGGGAGCCCCATGAATATGCGTTCACCACACCTAAGTCTCCCGATGGTTGCTTCTACAGAATCTCCCCCTCCTCTATATCAAAAACTTCCCCTTGCAATTCTAGGATAGAAAATTATGGCTTGTGGGGGCTAGCATCTTGAATACCACTCTCTGAAATCTGGGTCCCTGATAGTTGCTCCACATCTCCGCTGTCTAAGTGTTGTCCATCCTTTTCCACACTCCTTTCTTCAATTTGATCCCCCTCATTCTAGGCAGGGCCCTATGTCAACTCATCCTTTGATTTCTTCACTGGGGAGACAGGGGGAATTGATGAGGTTAAGAATGTCCTCCTTAAATGGGTATTCCTCTAGACTCTCTTTCATTTTCTCCACAAATTCCTTTGATTTAGGCATAGGTTTTTTGGGAGCCCGACACTATGTTATGACATGTCCCGACTTCATGTAGTTTTGATAGAAGACCTAAGTGTTTTCATAGAGAATACTTTGAGTCCATCTCCCAAATTTAGATTCCAAGATGATGGAGGTTGGGAGTGTTTTGAGAATATCAACATTAATGCAAAATTTAGCATATACTAGCCTCAATTTAGCCTTGGTGACCTTGTCCACAGTCACATAATCACCAAACAAATTACCAATCCAAGCAAATTTTTTTTCATCCTAGTATTCTAGGGGCAACCCAGGGAGCCTAACCCAAACATGAGCTGACTAGTTTAGGTTAGCCTTGGGGTCAAATCCAAGTCTCCATTTGCATAGGGAAAGTGAATATTTCCCATAAAGCCATGGACCACCTGATATCACATAGAGAAGGTCCTCAGTGGAGGTAAATTTGAAATGAAACATACCACTCACCATGGCGCTAGCAGAGACATTGCCTTTCAACAACCATTTGGAAGTTATCCATCTTCTGACAAGGTCACTGTTGGGACAGTAGGGACAAAACTTACCCACCAGTGTATTCTCCATAATCGAAAGCACCATCTGAATAGTCTGATCTAGCAATTTCAAAGTTGTTCCTTCATCATAGTCAAACATAAAGGGGATTGCTGATCCACCAGAGTGAATCGCATGCATAGCACCCACAAGGGTTGCCTTCCAACCCTTGGGTCCTAAATCCAAGGATGGATTCATGTGATTAGTGCTACTACCTGTGCCAGAACCAGACATTACCTACTCAGGGAGTGGCAAGAAGGCCACGAGACCCCCTCCCCCCCTGGACTGTCGTTTGCCATTTTCGCTTAGAGTCAAATTCAAATTTTTGTTTCTCCAACTGTTTGTAGCTGATAACTTGTGGTAAGAGTGATTTTTGCACTTCTAAAATAAAATAATTCCTGCCAAAAGTAAATAAAAAATATACCATGTCTATTACTAACAATATTTTTAGGAAACCCTTGTAGCTTAAACACCTCCTTGAAGAATAATTTAACCACATGATATGCTTTAAATTCTAGATAAATAGAAAAGAAGTATGCATACCCATTTACCATATATGTAAACTTTACCATGTACCTTGGGATCACTTGTGATGAAGTCCATAACACACTTTTCTAATCTTGATAGGGAATAAGCAATGGCTGCAACAAACTCCCTAGAAAGACATGCTTTACTCCATTTTGTTGGTAGGTGTTGTAATCTGTGATGTGTTTCAAAATATCCCTTTTAAAACACTTCCAAGAAAATCTCCCTCTTGTTTGCCTGCAAGTCATGTAATATCTTAGCTCTCTATTTAGTAATTAACACTTTGAAAAATTTCTCCTCCATTTTAGATTATGAAATTATGTCATCTTCCGCACCTCTATTCAAGACCTTAGTAGGAAGTTCATTCTTAATAGATTATACCATGATAGAAGCCTCCCAAGCATCATAAATGACCAAAATAGAACAAGGAATGGACATTATGTAAAAGACATCAGCAACCACATTCTTTTTTCCTTCTACATCATAATCATAATCTTGGATTTTCCTTACTCCCCTTTGTTGCTGATCATACAAATCAAGTTGACCTAAGAAGAACTTTAAACAATTGTAGTCTATCTCAACCAAACATCTACCATGAATCGGATGTTTTCAGAATTTTGCCAAAACATGCATGATGGCAAGAATTTTCTCGCCATACACATAGAAACCATTTTTTGAATCTTTCAACTTCATGTTCTCAATTTTAATGTAGTATCCATTTTGCATTAAGATGGCCTTAATACCTTCTCCGAAAGCACCACATTCCACCACAAATGGTTGTGAGAAATCTGAAATGAAAAATATAAGACATGAGTTGATTACCTTCTCAAGCTTGTCAAATGCTTCTTGTGTTCTATCCATCCATGCAAAAGCTCCTTTATTTGTCATGTTGGTTAAGGGTGCTGCTATATATGAAAATCACTTAACAAACCTTATATCTTGGCTACATAAACAAGAATCTTCTCAACAGGGTTAGTGTGGTTGGGAATGCCCAAACTAAAAAAAATAGAATCCTCTTATGATCCACATCCTTGAACAATATTGACATGGACCAAATATAAAATCTTTGTGAAACCAAACTCACACTTAGATTCTCTAACAAATAGAGCTTGTTGCTCTAGAATCCCAATGATCAAATTTTGGTGCCTCATATGATCCTTCCATGCTTTGTTATACATCAAAATATCATCAAAAGATATCAAAACAAATTGTCTTAGCTGACTACTAAATACTTGATTCTCTATGAATTGGAAATTAGCTGACCTGCATTAGTCAAATTATATGGCATGACCTAGAACTCAATGTATCCAACAAGGCATCTAAAAATTATCTTCTGCATAGATTCCTTGCAAACAAAGATCTAATGGTGGCTTGATCTCAAGTTAGTCTTTGACAAATAAGGAGTGATAATGGCATGATTACAACCAAATTCTAATTCTATGACATGTTGGAAAGCTCCATCTAATAGTGATCCTTGGGGCATGTTACTGAACACCATACTATGTTGATTCAGAAGTATTTAAAAATTAAAATAAAGACTACATAGCTTACCAGAAGATGAAATAGTTTGCATGCACTCCATCAATAAGCAACTTGCTTCCCAAACAACTTGTCCCTTGCAAGAAGTCCTCTTATCTGTGACTACTCCCAAGTTCCATTAGAGTCACCTCCAAGCACCATATCTTTTTCTTTAGATGTAAACTTTATCTTTCTAGATTGATGATTATGTAGAAACTCACCAATATAATACAACCATTGTACACTTGTAACAATTACAATTCTCATAGCATAGAATATATTACATACCTTATGCTTACCCATGGTTACATTGAGTTTCTCACTCAGCAAGGTACATGGAATGGTAAATCTATTAGCAACAAGGATATTAAATTCCCATCAAAATTTATAGCTTTTATGTGCCTGACAAAGTCTCCCTTAAATTGTAGTTCTTTGGATAAAGCATCAGGATCCCACACCATCATGCATGAGCAACTTTGAAGTTGAGAGAAAGGATCCCCTTTCCATTTTGTATCCTTCATATTTTCATCATTCTTAGAATACTTTGTGTTTTGACAAAAACATTGTAATGACATCATATCAAAATGATGCAATAAATCCTTGCTACTATGGTCCTCCTTATGAAAAAGATCATCAAAGTGTTTACCTTTTGTTACTAATTTGGAAATCTCCAAGAGATTTAAAACAACACTACCACTCTTGTGACTCATGCTTTCAGAATGAAGATTAGTAGAACAAGAATCAACACCTTTCACAAATTCATGCTCATCAACACCACTACTCTGTAAATCCATTTCATATGACAACTCATTCTTTTCAATGCTAGAAACCATGGTAGTCATTTTTTGGATATCATTTTAAACTACTAGAAAATCTTTTTCAATTATTAAATCTTCATCTTGAACATGCAAAGCTAATTTTTCAGTGAATTCATTATGAAAAACACCTTGACGTGAAAGCTTGTTAGGATCACTGGAATATTTTTTCAATTAAAGAATCTTTACCTTCAACCTCTATAGCTTGGTGTACCTCTAGTTCAACTCTTTCTTCCTTCTGCAAGAAATTTTTCTCCTTCTTAGCAACTTTTTGAGAATATTATTCTAGCTTCTCTTCCTCTTTCAAGAATGATTCTTTTGGCTCTTTCTCCTTGATCTTTGATGAGCCCTTGAAATGTCCTTATTTGATTCTTTATTTTCTAATTTATCTTGCATTTTACATAATAATAAACTCTTTAAGTACCCTTTCTAATTAATATTCCCATAAAGCACAAGTTTAGTATATGTATGATGTTTGTTGGATGATTGTGTACTTAAAGTAGTTGTTTTCAAAGTAATATAGCATATCTTGTCTTAGTATGATATTATCTATGATCCTAAGTTTGTTTAAGTATAGCTTAATTACTTTAACATAATTCATCATTGGCCTACATCTACTAGGTCTCACTTCCTATATCCAAGGCTGTAGGTCACCTGCAACTAAGACTGAGGAAAATCTATAGTTGAAATTGTAGTGCACGTGTAGTAGATCGATGAGTAGAGAAACTGGAAAACCTCTACCTCTCACATGCACAAGAGGAGTTTGCATGAGATTAGATGAGTCATCCGACTCAATCTTATCTTTCCCAGTAGATTTCCTATTCTTCTTCTTTTGGGCATATGCAATTAAATAATGTACAATCTTGGTAGGAAAGTAACTCTTACTTGTCCAAGTATTAGTTTCCCAGTTTTGATGTTGTTTTCCAAATAAAGCATCCACCCTTTATATATTTGGAGTAGTGGAGATGTATGTTGTAATAATTTATACATTAGATAGAATCTAGTAAAAAAAAAAGAAATCTAGCAAATGCATTTTAATAGATTGCACAATTTTTTGTGATCAATAGAGCATACTTCTATTTTCTCCATTCTAGCATATTATCTTTAGCAATTCTAATTCAATTTTAGTTCAATAAAAGCGAGAGAAGGAAGCTTAGTTTTATCCAAGAAAGGGCACACTTGTGGTGGACTAAATTAAATCTTTGTCCTAGTTAGTTTTGATCCATTTATAATTTTAGTAGAATCTCTATTATAAGATTTTAGCTTGCAACCATTAACTTGCACATGCATAAGTGTTACCATTCAACCTATTTTAGATTCTTTCCAACTCTAGTATAAGTTTCCTTTGAATGTTAAGTATTGCCTTTCCTAAATTCTATATATTCCTTTCATGTACATAATGTTATAACCTCATCCTCCATAGAATCCAAAGTCGTACATATAGTGATGAGTGCCAAGTTGCACTCCTGAGATACATCTTTTTGCCTCTCTTTTTCTCCTTCTTGAGTCCATCTTTTCTAATGTCTGCACCCAAATAAGCTAGCAAGATCATTCTATTTAATGATTAATTGAGATAGATTACTTAAGATTATAATTTCTGATTGAGTGGCTAATGTGCATGGAATTGATGGAAAAATGCAGAAAACTTCTCTCTTTTTGAATCAATAGGTGTAGATGCTAGGAACAACAATTTTGTGCATCTCCGGAGATAGTTTTCAATGATCTCTGGAGACAATACCAAAGTACCATGACACCTAAAGTTTTGAAGAATGAGGAATGCCTCTTCGGAGCTCTGCGGGAGTTTGGAGCATCTCCGGAGCTGAACATAGAAAGCTACAGTATCTCCGAAGCTATAGACATATCTCTGGAGCTACAGACATATCTCTGGAGCTGTAGACAGGAACAATTATCTCTAGCACCTCCTGAGAGCAGGGCATATTTCCAGCATAAGTTGTCGACCAAGCACTCTTAGAAGTGGCCATAATACCCCTCATTTCACTCAAATCATCACCTGAGTGGTGAAGGGTCATCTTTAGTTAAACTGCTGGAGTTTTATCTTTTCAAAGTTTTTGCATGAGTTACGATGGAACTGATTCAATATACTTATTTTTAGGGCCTCGATGCCCAAATGTATTAAGACTCAAACTTAGATTCTGAGTGAACTTCTGTTCCACTCAAGTCTACCTTTATTTGCATGATTTTCTTTCATAGTTAAACAACTAGTGTAATAAAGAGATGGATGTCATCTCATAGAAGAACTGATAGATAAGATAAGTGTTAAGTCATCACTCACTTTCATATATACTTGTAGAAACATCAGAAGAAATGGATGATGATTAAATTATTCTGATTCTCAAAAAAATCTCAGTTCTGTGTTAGCAATATTTTCATGAATGCAGAGTGAAAGAATTGGTTTTGGATCTAGTTGTGATCGTCTTTTGTGCTGATTTCCCATTGTAGCCTTCAGCCCCAAGGGTGTGGAGAAAGGGCCCACTCTCACCACTAAGGCAGGAGGCTAGTACCACTATTTTATTGCTTCAGCTTTTTATTATGAAAGTACTTACTGATTTTAATAGATAGATGCATGTTACTATTTTTAAGATTGCTTTGAGTAAATTTCCTATTTTATTCTATTTTTTAGCATTCATTAAATTCATCCAGCAAGTAGATAGATTAATCTTTTCAATTTGTAGAAGCTGTTAAGATTAGCTATAAACTGGTAACTATAGAATCCCTAGTTGTAGACATCTGAGGACACAGCCCCTGGATTATTGACATCTGAAAAAAGATTAAATGATGAGGTACAACAACACCTTGTCATTTTTGGCATCGTTGCTAGGGATCAAACCCGGGTCACCCGTGTGACAGGCAGGAATAGTCACCACTATACTACAACTAGAGAGAATTGACCATCACAAGTAAAATATTTCATTAACCAGGTGGCAATAGATGCCCAAGGGTTTGGGAGTGTGGATCTCAGAATTCCTTTGACTTCATTTTTATTCGAATGCAATTGAATAGCAGGTTCACCATGAACAGAGAAATTTTTAATCAAATCAGTGTATAAGGTTTTCAAGTGGTAAAACCTCTCACCTTGTTTAGGAAGTCTAGAAATGTGGCTGATAGTGGTTGAGGAGAAATTGATTTGTACTCCTCTGACAGTTGTTTGGTTGTCCCTTAAATTTTTGAGGAATTCATCCACAACATCTTCCTAACTCAGGCTAATGGGGAAGAATTATGGCAAAACTTTCTTGAGCAGAGTCCCCAGGTCAAAGAACTAGAGATGGCATAGCCAGGAGGTGAGAGTTCTCTTACCCACCAAGGAGAGGAAACTGAGCCTTCAGCCTCTTCCACAGCTGTTCACAGAGGAAAGAAACCCTTAGAGGAGGCAACTTCATCTGCAGCCCCTGTTCCTGACAAAAAGAGGAAAGGCAAAGAAATTGTAGAACCTACTCCTAGACAAACCCCCTACATGACTCACTAAGTTAGGAGAAAAATAACTGAGGAATCTTGCCCTAAGGAATTAATAGAGGGAAGGTCAGGACATTCTAAGAGCTACAAGATGGCTAGACTTCCTAGAGAAATTCGAAGGGTTTCAAGAAGATGTTGTGGATGAATTCCTCAGAAATTTAAGGGACAACCAGATAGCTGTCAGAGGAGTACAAATCAATTTCTCCTCAACCACTATCAGCCACATTTCTAGACTTCCTGAACAAGGTGAGAGGTTTTACCACTTGAAAACCTTATACACTGATTTGATTAAAAATTTCTCTATTTGTGGTGAACCTGCTATTCAATTGCATTCGAATAAAAATGAAGTCAAAGGAATTCTGAGATCCACACTCCCAAACCCTTGGGGTATCTGTTGCCACCTGGTTAATGAAATACTTTACTTGTGATGGTCAATTCTCTCTAGTTTTAGGGCCAATCATGAAAATGCTGATTTTTTTAAGACATGGAAACAAACACCCTGAGTATAGCAAAAATATTCCCAATTTCCTGTATTCTGCCATTAGGGCAACTATAGAGAAATATTAGTAGAATAAAGGACCCATGAAACATCATGGCCTCATCTTTCTGGTAGTCAAACACCACTTCCTATCTCAGGCCAATGGGGAAGAATTATGGCAACACTTTCTTGAGCAGAGTCCCCAGGTCAGAGAACTAGAGATGGCACAGCTAGGAGGTGAGAGTTCTCCTACTCACCAAGAAGAGGAAACTGAGCCTTTAGCCTCTTCCACAGTTGTTCATAGAGGAAAGAAACCCTCAGAGGAGGCAACTTCATCTACAGCCCCTATTCTTGACAAAAAGAGGAAAGGCAAAGGAATTGTAGAACTTGCTCCTGACAAACCCCCTACATGACTCACTCAGTTAGGAGAAAAATAATTGAGGAATCTTGCCCTGAGGAATTAACAGAGGGAAGGTCAGGACAGAGAATAGAGGGAACTTGGTGGGTTGAAGAACCATCTCATGATTCAGATGAGATCCCTCTGGTCAGGAAGAGGAAACAAAGAGGAATTTCCCTAGCACCATCTGTTCATCTGGAGTCAAGTCCAAATTCAGAACCATCATGTGCTCCGGAGACAGAACATATACAAACTTTTACTATTTCCTCAGATTTTGAGGAAGAGAGACCTGCTCCGGAGACACCTGCCCCACCTTTGCTCCGGAGAAGCAAAAGGAAGAGACAACTCTCATAGGCTAAAAAAGATACTGCCCTACCTGCTGAGGTACTCCTGGGATCGAGAACATGTGAGGATAAGGTTGGGCCTTCATCGGTGCCAACAAAGGCAGAGGAACCCCAAGAGGATTCTCAGGACAGGCAGTTTGAAGAAGAAAAAGAAATGGGGCAAATGGGTACAGTTGGCAGTACAGGGCAGATGGCCATGGAAAACCTTGATGATCAACCAACAGCCACAGAAGTAGCGACAGAAGAAGTAGAAACCTTCTCTCGTCCCTCTGATCAAGAGGATGTGGAAATCTCAAAAGAACAACAATTGATGAAAGAAGTTGAAAATTTAAAGAGATTACTCTGGGGAAAGAATTTGATTATTACTGACCTCAAGAAGGTCAGAATAGAGGTGGAAATGGAGCAAAAACAAATCATTGCAAATCTACAAACAAAACTCCAAAGCAAAGACAAGGTCATCCAGGAAAAAGAGGCAGAGTTGGAGGCAAAGAAAATTGAGGCAGCCAAACTGTTGGAAGAAAAAGAGAAAAAGGCAGCACAAAGTGTTTCTGAGCTCACCAGGGCTAGAGACAATAGCCTCACAATAATGGCAGCATTGATTGAGAAAGTACAAAGCTAGGATAATTAGTTAACTTGGGCCAATAACAGACTAGATGACTAGAAGGAATATATTCAAGAATTGGCTGGTCCAAGGGCAACCAATGAGCAGGAAATACAAACAGATGCCTATGTGGGTCCAATCCCCATTGACATTCCCAAAGCCCTGTTCCATTGGGAGAAGAGGTGTAGAGAATATGAGGCTTCCAAGCCTATGTTGCAATTACAAAGGGCAGTCACTGCCAAAACAAAAAGAATAGCAACTTTGGAAGGCAAAATCATTCAAATGGCCTCCCTTTCTTCAGAAATTCTATCCTACAGACTCCAAGTGCCAGCTACTCTATGTTCTTATAGGAAAGGGTACTACAAAGGAAACTCTCTTTGGTCCTATCTGACCTAGTTGAGGATACTGAAACAACAGAAGGATTCATGACAGCATACACAAGAAGTAATGATGAGGACAAGAACTTCCTATGTGAATTATACCTGCATGGGTTTTGTGTTAATGATATAACTTTCATTCTTAATCATTTTGTTGGGGAATGCCAGCTTAAGGCATTTATGTCCCTAACGAGGAATCATCAAATTTGGAATGAAAGGATGGAGGATCATCTCAAGAAAGATTTAAAAATAGATCTCTTCATCAGGAAGGAATGTCCCAATCCAAATGCTTTAACGATTTAATTCAGGTCCCTCATCTATCATCCTGATAGTAAGAACATAATTTTGCCATTATACCTGAAAAGTTTACAGGAATGCTCCATCGATTTTGGTCTTTTTATGATCAATTCTGCAAATCCAGTACTTGCTGTAGCAAAGAAGTGATGAAATATTTTGACCCCGGAGCAGAAACTGAGAGAGGTGGTCACCCCTGCAAACTTAAGATTATTCATGAGAAAGGAAAAATTGATATCCAAACTAATGGATAACCATAAATAGGAATGGATAGGTGGAGGGTTCAGGCCCCCTCTAATAATTGAACCACTCCCTATCTAGGCAGAATAGATGGAAGATGAAAAATTGCAGGACTGGATGAAGCAGGTTGATGAATACAGAGGCAATGGTAATATCAACCGAACAACTTGGACCACCTATGCCCAGGATTATAGCCTGACTAACAAGTTGCTTCGCCAAAATAAATCCAAAATGTGAGAAGCATGAGGACCTGCCAAACCTTAGGTATGGGGGGATGATGAGTGCCAAGTTGCACTCATGAAATACATCTTTTTGCCTCTCTTTTTCTCCTTCCTTAGTCCATCTTTCCTAATGTCTGCACCCAAATAAGCTAGCAATATTGTTCTATTTAATGATTAATTGAGATAGATTACTTAAGATTATAATTTCTGATTGAGTGGCTAATGTGCATGGAATTGATGGAAAAATGCAAAAAACTTCTCTTTTTGAATCAATAGGTGTAGATGCCAGGAACAAAAATTTTGTGCATCTTCGGAGATAGTTTTCAATGATCTCCGGAGACAATACCAAAGTACCATGACACCTGAAGTTTTAAAGAATGAGGAATGCCTCTCCAGAGCTCTGCGAGAGTCTGGAGCATCTCCGGAGCTGAACAGAGAAAGCTATAGTATCTCCAGAGCTACAGACATATCTCTGGAGCTGCAGACAGGAACAGTTATCTCCGGTGCCTCCTGAGAGTAGGGCATATTTCCAGCATAAGCTGCCGACCAAGCACTCTCAGCAGTGGTCATAATACCCCTCATTTCACTCAAATCATCACCTGAGTGGTGAAGGGTCATCTTTAGTTAAACTGCTAGAGTTTTATCTTTTCAAACATTTTTGTATGAGTTACGATGGAACTGATTCAATATCCTTATTTTTAGGGCCTTGATGCCCAAATGTATTAAGACTCAAACTTAGATTCTAAGTGGACTTCTGTTCCACTCAAGTCTACCTTTATTTGCATGATTTTCTTTCATAGTTAAACAACTAGTGTAATAAAGAGATGGATGTCATCTCATAGAAGAATTGATAGATAAGATAAGTGTTAAGTCATCACTCACTTTCATATATACTTGTAGAAATAGTAGAAGAAATAGACGATGATTAAATTATTCTGATTCTCAAAAAAATCTCAGTTCTGTGTTAGCAATATTTTCATGAATGCAAAGCGAAAGAATTGGTTTTGGATCTAGTTGTGATCTTCTTTTGTGCTGATTTCCTATTGTAGCCTTCAGTCCCAAGGGTGTGGAGCAAGGGCCCACTCTCACCACTAAGGCAGGAGAGGCTAGTACCACTATTTTATTACTTCAGCTTTTTATTATGAAAGTACTTACTGATTTTAATAGATAGATGCATGTTACTATTTTAAAGATTGCTTTGAGTAAATTTCCTATTTTATTCTATTTTTTAGCATTCATTAAATTCATCCAGCAAGTAGATAGATTAATCTTTTCAATTTGCAGAAGCTGTTAAGATTAGCTAGAAACTGGTAACTGTAGAATCCCTAGTTGCAGACAATTGAGGACACAACCCTTGGATTATTGACATCGAAAAATAGATTAAATGATGAGGTACAATGACACCTTGTCATATAGTACATACATCATGTGAAGACAAATGCCCCTGGATTGAAAATTAAATGAAGCACAACATGAACTAAGTGGTTGCTGATCATTGGATAGCCTATCCATCGAGTTGTGTGTAAGTTGTAGCTACACTAGGTTTAATTAGGAATTGTTTGAGCTCAACAATCTCCTCCTTAGAAACTTCAGACATTTTCTCTCCCTTTCATGATATTATGAAATTATATAGATCTCTTTCATATACTAAGTACATGTCAAAAGATACTACAACTTTAAAAGCCTTAGATTTACCTTGGTACTCCTCAAAGATTTTGACAACCTCCTCCTCTTGTAATGTTTTAGAGCATCCAAAGTTGTACATATAGTACATACATCATGTGAAGAAAAATGCCCCTGTGTTGAAAAGTAAATGAAGCACAACATAAACTAAGTGGGTTGTCTGATCATTGGATAGCCTATCCATCGGGTTGGGTGTAAGTTCTATCTACACTAGGTTTAATTAGGAATTGTCTAAGCTCAACAATCTCCTCCTTAGCAACTTAAAACATTTCCTCTTGATTTCATGATATTATGAAATTATATAGTTTTCTTTCATATACTAAGTACTTACCTGTCAAAAGATACTACAACTTTAAAAGCTTCAGATTTACCTTGGTACTCAAATATTTTGATAACCTCCTCCTCTTGTAATGTTTCATCTAGAACTTCATTTTGCCTACTATTTTGCAACTATAATTTTTCTTCCAAAAAATGTTCATTCTATCTTGGTTCCTTTGTATTTCAACTTTTCTCTTCTATACGTGTATCATTGTATCAATCAAATGATTTGCATTTTTTCCGTTTATTAGAGATTTAAAGAATCCTCCCATGATTCACAAAAATATTTTAATTTACCCTACTATAGTGTCCTCCAAAAAATATTTTATCCAATAAGTTTTAGATTTTAAATACTAAATCAGATCTAAAAAATATTTGAATTTCTACTCAGTTTTCAACAATCTAAATAATTCAAACTTTAGCAATTTTGATCAAAAAGCACTTGGAATCTTCTCATTGATATAAATTTGATCATTAAACCTATATCACAATAATTAACATGCAACAAACTTTCTAGAAGTGATCATCTACAACGACAATAAAATTATTACAAAATTTGTCAATACAATGCATTCAATGGTCGCTCAGAATTGGCAATTTGTACACCAGTTGGAAGATAAACCTTCAATGCTTTAATTGAACTTATTAAAGTCTATAAAACACTGATATAAGCTATAATAACAATAGATACAATAGTGACACCAAATCTAAAAATAAATCCACACAAACTACTACAAACATGATGCTTCTAATGCCCCAAATTTAACAATTTTGGCACCAAATTACACTAAACTCCCCTCAAATATGAAAGATGCATCTTGGAAAATCTCAAGAATAGGAAAATACTATTATAAAACACTTACAACAAACAACATAGTAGCAAAAAATTAGAAATCAGTCCAAACAATAAACACCCGAAAACCTGTAAACAAACATACCAAAATCTAGAAACTACTCCAATAAGCTCCAATACAACTTTTGAGTGGGATTTCTCTCTTGAAATCAAAGGGGATACATCCTCTAACACTTAAAATTAATGGATTTTCATCCACTAATCCCAATCTCCCATGGGTTTTCATCCATAGAAGAAAATGTAAGAACACAAGTGCTCATACAAAAAATTTGACAGTTAAATTATCAAAAGTCCTATATGAAAACCCTTGCATATTAATAAAGGCTTGCAACCTTAGATTGGGGAAATAAAATTAATAAAATATTATTATTTTCAATAACTTCCTTCAGATGATGCTCAATAAAAATCCTATCATATCCATTACTTGATTCTTTGCTAAAAATAGGCTATAACTCCCTCTTACAAGTTGTCATAAAATCTATCATAGAATTTGCTATAATTAGTTGCCACATGATCTTGAAAGTTACTAATTGCTCCATAAGAAACCCCAAGCCCCATTTTGAGTTGCCATCAAAATAAAATAATAAAACATGTATTTAATATTTAATTTGTCCCCAATTAATAAGCTTTGAAAATATAATTTAACATGGGCCTGATAATTAAATATTAAATAAATTATTTCCTTAACTCCTTCCTTAGCCCACGAAAAATGTTGGAATGGGAATTTGTCCATTGAATTAAATTAATAGAAAATGGGACCTATTACAGAAAAGCAAGGTGCACACAAATTGTAAAGGAGGAAATTGTAGGGACATTTTACAAGTCAACAAGTTTCACATAACTTACATGATATCCTTTAGTACCTTGGAAATATATTTTATAATGTCCCTAGGTGTTTACCTAAACAAGAAGCAAGAACGTTTCCTTAAAAGAGTTCTAGGTGACCAATCTTTTAATATTAAACCTTATCCTTACCTACATGACTAGAAAAGTAGTTTTGAAAAATGTTTGAGACATGTTGGATGCAACTAAAAATATTTGAATCAACATAATTATTCTAGTTCAAAACAAGAATGAATTGTGGACAGTATATGCAAAATATAAAGAAATCAACAAAACTTATAACTATGGTATAACTTTTTTTACAAAATTAGATCTTGATTCTAAATGCCATGAAATTAGAATTATAGAAGAAGATACATAAAATAACCTATAAAACTTAAAAAAGCCTTTGCATTTTCTTTGTAATTTCATTTGGTCTTACAAATGTTCCTCCTAAATGTTAGTCATATGAACTCATTAGTGATTTTTGATTAACAACAACAATTTAAATATTCTCAACATGTGAACAAGATTGTGAAGGTGGTGGGAGTTAATCAACTTTACACTAAAATGTCCAAATATACCTTTATAACATATAATTTTGAGTATGTAAGTCATTTGTTCTCTTGTAGAGCCAAGGTGGACCCATAAAAAAATAAAAATGAAAATATAATAGTCCATACTAAGTATTATTAAGAGCCTTTGTGGATTCCTAAATTTAATAGGCTTTACTATATATTTATTTACATAATAATGTGCAAATTGCATGTTGAAGAAACTCCCATTCATGTAGTTTGATACCATGTCTAAGAATTTTGAAGCACTCATAGAGGTTCTTACTACTACTCCTATCTTGGGTACCGTAGACTTCAACAAAAAAATCATCAAGTGTGAAATCTTGGAGACAAGTATTGGAGAACTTTTAATAAAGGAAAGCCACCTACTTGCATTTGAAAGCTAGCAACTTAAGGGGAAATTTCTAAATCAAATTATGAAAATGATACATTGGTTATTGTTAATGTAATCAAATAGTCAAACCAATTCAAGGTGAAGACATATAGTGGTGATCTTAAACTTTTTTAGAGCAAGTGTTGTCTTCAAAATTGATGCTGGGTTATGATTTTGAGTTCTACAAAAGGCTAAAAATTATGTAGCAATTCTCATGTAACAAGAGTAAGATAAGACTCATTCAATCTCAATCATAAAACCTAATTGGATAAGATTAATATGTTGAGAATGGTAGTAGGAATTGATAAGTCTACATATCATCCAATATTTGTGAGATGGTCAAAGGTCACCCAATAAAGTTATGGAATGAGGAATCTTCACTCTTCAAAGATTGGGTGTAACTATGTTAGACTTCACAATTGGAAATCATGTCCTCTCATAATTACATGTTTCACTCATAGTAGGCTATTCAAACATCCTTACTATCTATCACATGATTTCATTTCGAAAGGTTTAAAAGGAGATGTTCAAAAGTTTGTTGTTGATTGTCATAAAGGTGAGACAATCAAATCATTAAGACAATCATGATCCTTGAACATTCTTGGTTAATGATAGAAGATAGTTTCTTTGTAGTAATAATCGATATGCATACTAATTATTCCTAGTTTTAAGAAATAACTTTCCATATTTGACCAACAAAATGTCAATTGTTTTAAAAAGCATACTTATTAACTATAAAGATACCAATTTATTTTAACAATTTATAAATATTAATATTTAAGATCAACACAAGAAGTTTTTCCTAGAACTCTTCATTCATAGCCTAATTATACCAATAAGATTAGTTTACCAATAAATATATCCATTGCTTTGTAGTTTTATTAGGTTTCTACAAGTTTATCAAAGTGCCTCCACCCACGATTATGTGTTGCCACTTTCAATATATAGTCTAAAATGATTTAGTTTGAGTAAATATCATCTACTCACCATTATTTCATATCTGTAGCACGTCTCTCAAAAACTCAATCCAAACAACATTCTCTTAATGCTTCGAGGAAATTTTGATCATGGCTTAGTGTTGAGCGAAGAATAGATGAAACAAACACTGAAAATTAAAATCAGAAATAATGCAAAAAGACAAAAGACAAATTTTTAATGTGGTTCACCAATTGGCTACATCCACTATGAGCAGGGGATTGCTCTCTATATTAATAAGCAAAAATCTCATACAAAATTACATATATGCAGCTATATCCAAACACACCCTCTCATTCTAGCAGCTCACACTCAATTATATTTAAATCTTCTTACTGCTGTTCCTACAGCTATACACACTCCACTATAAGTCTAAAAATAGCCAATACAGTAAAGGACATGCGAAATATACTAATGTTATCCTCAACGTGGGAGAAAATGAATGCAGAGGTCATTCCATAATGGAGGGAAAAAGCATGCAATGGTCAATGGCCAAGAGAGATGAAAGAGTGGGTTGACCAAACCATTTCAATAATAAAGGATTGGACTGCACCATAGTCCACGTACACCAACAATCTCCCACTTGCAGTCTAATCTGAATTACAAGAGCTACACCGAGAAATCCCCTACATTTCTAATCTTATCATTATTTTGAAAACTCGACTGGCCTATCCCTTGGCCTGTCTTCAAACTACTCATTTGCCCAAAGAAAGGCACCAAGTGCAAACTTTAACTTGTATTCCACATCACCCGTGACATCCAAACCATAGTCATAAGTAGAATATCGAGCCTCCATTCCTTGGTCGTCCATAGTCTTTGCAGCTCTAGATTCATCATCTTATTCAACTATTCAAACGCCGTGGACAAATCTGGGTTGTCCTCTAAATGTAGTCGCGACAGTTATTGCACTTTATCTTCTGCCAAAAAGTTGGCATCCTTTCTCCTTTTTGATAGCATGTTGCCAAACAAAAGCGGAAGAAACTTAGCATTGTTTTTACCATTGTCACTACCTTTGGTGGCAGAATTAGCCTTGAATGCTAGTGACACCATGTCTGTGCCAGAAAGAACTCCCTTTAGATTCTACATTGGTAGAAGAAAATAAAGCCGTCTGAGCTCCAAATCCTAATCAGCTTGTTAGGTCTCAAAAATGCAAGTTGCTAATCCTAAGAGGATGCCAGGCTCTATATTTGGATTTGCAACGTTTTTGAACTAACTTGACGAAATCAACCTTCAAGGTTTGATGATTTCCTACACTTTAGGTCCTGCTACACCTAGGTGGGTGAACCTTGAAATATTAAAGCAGTCTGAGTGTGGATGAATGGACTAACTAGGTCTATCTACAATGGCATAGGATGTAGGATAGATGACAAAGCTGACTAATTAATTCTGTGTGTAATGTTTAATAAGTGATTGGCAGAAATTGTATAAGCAATATAAAAAAAAAAGGTTTTAATTAATGAGTTGAATGAGACTAGTGCCTTGTTGGGTAACAGAGTCAATTTGAAGGACTAAGAACAGTAGTTTCTAAATGGTAATAATTCTCAGATATTTGGCACAGTTCTGGTTTATAGCTTGTATAAACGTGCAAGTAAATGACTGACAGACTCTTCTTGATAATCCAACCAAATAAAATCAGATATCTTATAATTCACCAGAAGGTACTTTAATCCTTACTTGAAGGAACCAAATGAAATGAATAGACAAGATTAACAGATAATATTTTACTGGAGACAGTGTGTCAATCCTAATTATATGGCTCTACTTAGTAATCCCAACTTACTACTTCCAGGCTACTGTGAATAAATCAGAAGGGTTTAATTCCTTAGGATGGACACCAACCGAATTAATCACACAGATACAGCGAATGTGTATTGACAGATTAAATATATACTTGATATCTTAATCTGAATAACAGGGAGATGCAGAAATGGAGACAGCCACACAATTGAATAATTTCAACAAATAACTGATACCAAAGTAGAAATACTGAATCAGAGAACTTCAAATTTCTTCTTCAAAATAAAATATGCAACACGGTCATTTTGGAATATTATGTATATGTATATATGAATATCTTCTACTGCTGATGATTTTTCAGCATAGATTGTTTGAACTTATATAGATATTTTCATGAAGAGATACAACTCTTCAATAAGTCTCTTGGGATTTTAACCAATACAAACAATAATTACATAAGCTTAATTAGGCTCTGTTTAGCCATAAATAGACTTTTGACAGATGATCTAAGTACTCCTGCGCACGGTGAGAATCAGTAAGCTCGACTGCACTCCTGGTGATTATATCAAGGGTGACCATTTCCTCCAGTTGTTTGCAAACTTCTGTAGATACAGAGGCTTTATCTTTTAGAGCTCCTGTGGCTTTGTGCAATATAACTTGACAATCAACAGTCCACTCTTCTTTGCTCTTTACCTCTCCATTATCTTTGAATATCCTGGGCACCCCTGCGTCTGAGGCATCAGTCCCTTCCTTAGCATCAGCTTTGAGTTTATCATAATAATTCTGGTGCCGTTTGAGCAATGCTCTTGCATCAGAGATATCAGTACCATCAGTGGCACCTCTGTTTTGCAACTCGATCACCTTTTCTTGTATCCTCTTATCAAGCCTTTCATGTTCTTTGACTGCTTTATGATTTTCCGAGTAGTTATCCCAAAACTGGTTTAACCACCGTACCATGTTTGCATACCTGCTCTGCAGTATTGTAACAAATGCATCTATTTGAATTTGTTTGGCCTGATCATGGGATATCACTTGACTACTTTGTGAGCTCTCACCTTGAGTTATTCTTTTCGTAGATTGGCCAAAGGTGCTCTTAACAGCGTCCTTCAAGTAGTCATTCTCTTTTGTTAATCTTTCACAATTCAGCTTATAAGCATCTCTTTCCTTGATTAACATCTGAGCTTGTGCTTTATTTAACTTTGCAACATTGATACCAATGTCTGCAGTAATTATGGGGTCAGTTTCACCTGCTCTGAAAGTCATAACATGGCCAAAAGTTTTTTCAGTGTCTATGATGGCCGTCTTCTTATGGGGAGGATACAATGCCCATATCATTAAAGAATTTTCATCATTATTGTATCTCGTTCCCATATAGACTTCATTAACTCCTTCTGGAGTAAGCTTATACTTATCATCAGCATTATTCAAAAAGCTATCAAAAACCAGAGCAGAATTTAAATCCAAACCGGGAAAAATCATAACCCCTGCATCTTTGAGCAGCTGTCTGCCTCTGCTTGGTGTCATGTCCTGCATTTCCTTATCCACTGTCTCCTTTAACATATCTAATAACTGTTTTTCATTGTCAGCAGAAACATTATCTACTGACTCTCTAATTTCTTTTCCCTTGTATTTATACAGGAATGATTTAAATTCCTTCGAATGAATGAATGTATCATCTGACACAAAATAATCATAAGCCTTTTGGCGTGGATCTTCATCAGCAGACCCCTCCTCATCATGTATCACAACTGGAGGCTGATATTGTTGCATTTTTCTTTTAGACATTTCTATTGTCTTATCTTGTGGCTGTTCTTGTTCAGTCAATTCTTCCTCTTCAGAGGATACCACTTCAACTTCTGCCAACTGCTTTTTCTTTTCATTCAAATCTCTGTTATATTTCTCTACCACCAAGTCGACTTCAGCCTCTTCCAAATTTCTAATGACATCATCATGTGGATAATGTATGTGCATGTATCCACTGAGATTTTGTTTTCTTCTTGCATAGTCAATGAAACCCTCAGGGTCAAACCCTTTCCTCACCTCAGCAGTCACCATGTTATAATGCATTAGTTTATCCAAAATGAGATTGTATCCTTCTTTTGAAACCACAGTAAAATCTCCAAAACACAAAGTACTGGGCATGAATGATTGTTTATCATGCGAACTTAGATGCATGACATTTGAACAATGCATTTGCCTAATTATTTCCAAATATGCAATTCTGTCAGGGACAGTTTTAGGCAATATAAATGGAGCATCCTCAAAACCATACACTCTGATCATAGTAGCATCCTCAAAACAATACCAATCTCCCCAATTATGAGTGACAGTAGGGGGGCCACCAAAATCTTTTGGTCTGAGGAATCTTTTTATTTCATTTGAAATTGAATATTCACAGGGGTGGTTCAAATACCTATATAGCACTTTAACACAATGCTCTTCAAATTGAGCATAGCTGGAGTTAGCATACCTGCTATCCCAGATTCTGGTCCACATTTGTACAGGTATCTTCTCCCCTTTCTTATCCGCAGCAACAACTTGAAACTCATTTGGCCACAATCCTACTTCCTGGCCATAGTATAAGACCATATGCATGAGCATCGAGTAATGCTCAAAAGAGCATGCTGGAGCATTGTTTTTTATTGCAGATAGACCAGAGTCTATTCTAGTAGCAACATAGGAGGCATAATCAAATTGTCTGGCATTGTGACATTGAATATCAGAGGTTATGACCATTAGAGGAATAGTCATGAACTCAGGGACCTCTGAGCCAAGGACTTGGCCTACAGAATAGTAAGTATATTGAATGTATGGTTCAAAAATGGATACATGAAAGGGAGGGCCATCATTCTCAGTCAAGGGTATCACTTCTCCTTCAATCCTGGGTCTATGAATGGGTAACCTCCATCCATTGTAGGTTGTATCCATTCTCCAGTATTCTTTATCCAAATCTTCATAAACAATAGGGACAGTGCACAAATCATCCAAATCATACACCTCACAAATAGCATTTTTTGATAGGTGTATAATTGGTTCTCCTTGAGGGTTGCAGATAGTTTTCAAGCCTGGATTGTAATGCCTGGCTAACAGTTGCAGGAGTTCTACATTCAAGAATACATTAGGTACAACCAGTTTGCCTAAATTCATGTGCCATGGGTTTGACACAGGAGCATTTCTAAATCTTCTGTTGTAGTGGAATCTGAAGAGTTCATATCCCCTAATTGGGGTCCAAATATCTCCCAGGCGCTTATGTTTGTCTTCCAATTTTTCTACTTCTGCCCTGAGTTGGGCAGACCTCCTGGCCTTGGGAGTTGACCCAGGCAACTGATCAATCAAGTCCTGATTTAGTTTTCTGTCTTTCACTTTTTCTTCAGGGGTTTGATCAGTTTTTTGCTTCTTTGGTTTACTGGTTTCCCCTTGTGATTTTCTTCCTTTTCCTTTCCCCGGAGTTTCCATTTTTGAAAAATTTGGCAGGAAATTCAAATACAGGCAATATAGTGGTTTGTGTATGTGTACCTGTCGTTCGACGGCTGGAATTGGAAGCCTTTGCTTTTGCCCTAAGAATTCTTCTGTATTCTGCTCTCGGACGGTTTTTTTGCAATTATAATGATCGTATGAACTTCGTAGCCGTTTTGTATTAATTATCTGATCAATTCAATGTTCATCGCTGTGAAGTGTCACATCGCCATAACTCTTCTTATCGGCGTGATTTTTGAAATGTCTGGGCGACCTCAACCCTTTTTTTTTATGGCGCGGATAGTCAATCGGCGTGACCCCTCAATTGTATCCCCGACGCCATGTAGTATCATATTTCAAGTGGGTGCGACCATCGGCATGACTTCCTTCATCGCCAAGGGTTTTAGATCTCTCTGCGATATGGCGAGTCCCACCGATATGCTTTGCTTATCGGGAAGATTGAGACCATCGGGATACTAAAATTATGTTTTCCCGATCTTTATTGTCTTACCGATAGTCTCTTCATGTATGAACTTTTATCTTTATCGGAATGACATTCACTATCGGGATAGCTTTCTCAATAAATCTCGATCCAAATCATCTCCCCGATGCCCTTTGTTATATCCTTCATCGGGCAAAGTTTAGTAAAGTGTCACCGACACCTTTTGATCGCCGTGACTTATGAATCGGCAAGACTTGTTTCTTTTGTTCCGATATGTCAAGTTATCCCGATAGAGGTGCATCGCTGTGAGTCTTGCCGATGGCTTTCTTATCGCCAAGACTCTTGATCATCGGAGACTTACTTGTTTTCTATTCCGATGGTTCATTTCTCACCGATGACTATTGCTTTGTTACCCTCGCATGCTGTCCGGTGAAACTTTTGCCAAAAGTGCTTCATCGGTATGATATATACCGTCGGGGCAGCTTCTAAAAGATCATCCGATAGATATTTGTCATGCCGATCGGCATGACCACTTGCCTTTCTTGCCGATGTAAAGTCATCGGTGTTGCTTACTCCATCGGTGAGCTCCATAATTCTTCTTCCGATCTCTATTTTCACGCCGATGGTTGTTTTCAAACAATTCCTTGTGTATCGGTGTAAGCCACACGACCTCTTGCCGATGGATTGATTTTGATGAAATTTGACACTGCTCATCCCTAGACATTTTATGAGATACAAAAATTTTATATTATGGTCCTTTTGGGATATTCCTCAGGGTTTATTCAAATATGATGGAGTAAGGAAATAGTAAAATTTTGAAAATTTTACTGTGCTAACAGTGGCTATGTCTGGGATGTATACTCCCTGTGAGTATACAAGGATCCAGATCTCCTGGGGAAGTAGACCACATCTTTTATTATTTTGGGGTGAGGTTTTATGAAACTGGAAAAAGGAAAGGAACAAATGATGGGGAGCGGGAATGATTCCTAGACTACTGTGCATGGAGTAAGATATTTTTGAGAATTATTTGAATGTTATCCATGCACTGGCAACACTCAATTTTCTTTGTACATGTTTATGAAAAGAACTGCTTCAAGTATTGCCCATGTACTGGCAATTCCTGCTCCTCTCCTGACATATTCTGTACATAGTAAGAATCATCACCTCCCTTGCCAGTGATAACAAAAGGACCCAACCACAGGGCTTCAAATTTTCCATGTTTTCCTTTGTCTTGACATCTTGCATTCCACATTAGTACCAGATCATTTATTTCAAACTTTCTTTCTTTGGCCTTTTTGTCAAAGAGATATTTTACCTGTGATTGTAATTTAATATTCTGTTTCTGAGCCATTCTTCTTGTTTCATCAAGCTCTGCTAATTGTTCCAACCTTTCCTCCATTGGTTCAGGGATATTCAAGTCTTCCTGGAGAATGAATTTGTATACTGGTATAAGATTTTCTAATGGTAATCTTGCTTGGGTTCCATATACCAATTCATAAGGGGATCTCCCAATTGCCCTTTTTATAGTAATCCTGTCAGCCCATACTGCCATTCTTAATTTTGAATCCCAAGCCTTCTTATTTCTATCCAACATTCTTTTTATGATTTTCAACAGACTCTTATTACTTGATTCAGCTTGTCCATTGGCCTGTGGATGGTAAGGAGCAGCATAAGAAACAGTGATACCATGTGTGCTGCAAAAACCTTTGAATTCATCAGATCTAAAGCACATCCCATTATCAGTAATCAGTCTTACAGGAGTACCAAATCTGCATATAATGTTATCCATTAGAAAATTTATCACAACTTTACTAGTAGCCTGTCTGGTTAGGATTGCTTCCACCCATTTTGTAAAGTAATCAGTAGCTACTAAAATCCATCGGTGCCCCCCACTTGATTTCTCTGAAATTTCTCCTATAAAATCAATACGCCACTGATAAAATGGAGCCTCAACTTGCATAGGTTTTAAGGGTAGTGCTCCATGATACTTTGACTTCCCTGAGAACTTTTGGCATGCTTCACACTTTCTAGTGTACTGGTATGAATCGTTAAAGACTTTAGGCCAATAGTACCCTGCCCTCAAAATCTTGTGGGCTGTGGTTTTTGCTGAGAAATGTCCTCCGCACATGCCTTCATGCAATTCCTTCATAATATGTTTTGATTGATATTCATCCAAACATAATAGTAGAACCCCATCTCTATTTTTCCAATAGAGATCTCCACCAATGAGTACATATTTTGAAGCTTGTAGTTTGAGTGTCCTTCTTTTGTTATCATCATATCCTTCAGGACTCTTCATATGTGTTAGATAATATACTATATCAGTATACCATGGAGTGCGTTCAATACTGGTACTTGCATCAACATTACATATATGGGAAGCTTCTAGATTACTTTCAGCCATCAATTTGGCAAGACCCTGTCCTCTTACTAATTTAGTGATTTGGATTTCAATGTTGAATTCCTGAATCCTATTGATCCACCTACATCTCCTACCGGTGACCTCAGTTTGGATCAGTACATCCTTCACTGCAGCATTAGGAACATATGCTATGATTTTAGCCCCTACCAAATATGGTCTAAAGTTTTTTACTGCTTTTACCAATGCATATGCCTGTTTTTCAATAATGTCATACTTCAACTCTGCATTCTGAAGGGACTTGCTAAAGAAAGAGATTGGCTGTTCATATCCATCATTGTTTTTCTGCAACAACACTGCTGCCACTGTATGATAGGAAGCAAATGAAAAAAGTTGGAAAGGTTTGCCGAAGTCAGGGGATATTAAGACTGGAGCTTGTTTGATGGCCTCCTTAATGTTACCAAATGCTTCCATTGCTTCTGTTGTCCATTTCATATCTGAGTTCTTCTTCAGCATTCTTGATATAGGACAAACAATCTCTGCGAAATTTGGTATAAATCTTCTGACAAAATTTATCTGACCAAAAAATGATTGTATAGCTTTTACATTTTTTGGAATAGGGACCTGATCAATTGCTTTCACCCTTTTAGGATCTATTTTAACTCCTTCCTTCGAGACTATATGGCCAAGCAATTTTCCTTCTGTTACTGCAAATTGGCATTTTTTAGGATTCAATGATATTCCATATTCTAGGGCTTTGACAAATATCTGTTCTAGATGTGTGCAATGATCTTCGGCCTTTTTTGAATATGCTGTTAAGTCGTCTTGATAGACTATCATAATCTTATTGATCAATTCAGCAAAAGCTACATCCATCGCTCTTTGAAATGTTGCCCCAGCATTAGTTAATCCAAATGGCATTCTCAAGTATACATATGTTCCCCACGGAGTGGTGAATGCGGTCTTGAATTGTTCAGACTCCTTAACCTTTACCTGATTGTAGCCGGAGAAACCATCCATCATGGATAGTAATTCACATCCAGTAACTTTCTGTAATATCGCCTCCATATTGGGAAGAGGATAATTATCTTTGAGAGAAGATTTATTCAGGTTTCTGAAATCCACACACAGTCTAATGTCACCATTCTTTTTCCTGACAGATACTAAGTTTGAGACCCAGGAAGAATGTCTAATAGGTTTGATTATAGCTCCATCCCTTAACTTTGTAAGTTCCTCCAGCATTTTCGGAGCCAATGTAGGATTAATTGGCCTTTGTTTCTGTCTGAATGGTTTTGCATCTAGTTTGAGTGGTATCTCATGTTGAAATAGATCCTCTCTATATGCCTTTAAGTCATCATATGACCAAGCAAACACATGCTTATACTTCCTAAGTAGATTGATAATTCTACTTCTGATTTTCTGGTCAAGATTCCTCCCAATATATACATTTTTTGGGGTTGTCTGAGTCCCCAAGTTCACTTCCTCAAGATTCTCAGGTATCACTGGTGTTTCTTTCTTCTTGTATCTATCATGCCCATCAAATGCTTTTTCTAATGCAATAAGCCCTTTGGGTATCTTATTTGTCTTTAGTTGAACCACTTCTTGGCCAAATAGGGTTTCTTTCCCATCGTGTTCCTCCACAAATGCACTGAAATCAATTTCTTGATTTTCATAATAATCAGCACAATGTAAGAAATTGATTATATCAGCATCGCTGTCAAACACCTGCCAGTTCTGTATATTATCAGGGATGGTAGGTCTAGTTTTAAATTCTACTTCTGTGATCCCTCCTAATGTTAGATCATCTCTCTTTAATGCAATATTTGCTAAAAAGTCTGCCATGATGTTTTTAGACCTATCAACCCAGCTGATTGAAAAAGCATCAAATAATTCAACACTATCCCAAACTGCATTTCTGTACTGTCTTAATCTTTTATTCTTAGATAAATATTTTTCTCTTACTTGGGAGATGACCAATTCAGAATCACCATAGACAGCCAACTTTTTTATTTTGTATTTGGTGGCTATGTCTAGGCCAATGAGTAGGGCTTCATACTCAGCTACGTTATTGGTGCATTCAAATGTCAGTAAGAAAGAGTATTTGAATGTTTTACCTCCTGGTGAGATAAAAACTACTCCGGCCCCATTTCCTATCTTGCTGCATGCACCATCGAAATACATTTTCCACAAATCATTTTCTCTTTTCATAGATTCAGTGTGTATTGGGTCAGTGTTATGCAATTCTGGGGTAGTTTCTCCAACTTTGAAAACCCCTAAATCTGTGTCACAAAAGAAATTCACCTGATGCCGGTCCATTCTTTCTATAATATTGTCATACCTTGGTTCTCTGCACAACTTGATTTCCTTGTCACCTACTGGTATGGTGGCATATGATAGATCTAATTGAACATTGCCTCCTGCCATTGCAGCCCACTGCCTTGATAACAGCATTCCATAATACGGTGGGATATCAACCACAGTGATGTCAATGTTATATGTTGCCTCAGGATATGAAGCAAGTTTTATTTCTACATCTTTCATAATACCAACTACTGGAATAGATCTGTTATCCATTGCATAACATTGGCCATACGTAGTATCAACCCACATCCCTAATTCTTTCATCACTGCTATAGGCATGATATTCATAGCAGCACCTGAATCAATCATACAATTCCTGACTATTCTGTTCTTGATTACTAGTGTAGTATAGAATGGATCTACCTGTGAGGGATTTTTTGTAAGTGTGTCACCAAGGTATACCTCAGGCATCTTAAAATTTTCTTGATGCACATTATTTGTTGTTTTTTCAAACCCTTTATGTTTTGGATTAGGTGTATTAGAAATCATCTTGACGACTGTACTCCTATATTTATCTATTTTCATCATCTCTAAGAGTGGGACTGATATCTTCACCTGAGACACTGCCTGTGCAATGTCAAAAGAAGGGGTTATGATTTGGTCATTCTTTTCTGTTTTTGTATTCTCTTTTTCTATATTTTCTTTCATTTTATTTTTATCCCCCTTTTCTGGTTCTTTAGGTGATGATTTTGTATTATTCCCCTTGTTATTCTGGTCTTTTATGAATACACTCCCAGGAGTTCCTTGCCCAGCATTTGTTGTTCTATTCCTTAAGTTATAAGTGTTTCGAGCTTGAGCCACTGCAGCTACTGTGAGAGCTTCTTTTTCATCCTCAGTAGGTTTTCTCCATTGACCATATGGTTTATTGTCATAAATATCTTCCTGGTCTGAGAATACCTGCTGCTCTCCCATGTTAACATGATATTTTTGGTTCCCTACATCATACTCATACCCTTCTTCCTCTGAAGAAGAATAATCTTCTGTTACCACACATGGTGTATCCTGCATCATATTGATGGTGTGATTATCCCTATTATAGTTGTATAGCATTTCCTCTTGCTGTATTGATTTAGCTACCTCACAGTATTCAGGTGAATGTGGCAAGTTACATACAGAACACCAAGGTTTATTTTCTGCCATATGTGTCATGTTTCTCTTCAATGGATCAGGAGTATCCTTTCCATATGGCTGCTTTCTGTTGTTGTCAATAGGTCTTCCATCCTTCCAATTTGTATTGTAAGGCATATCATGTAACCTAGGTCTATCCTGCCTATGCTGACCCTCTGGTTTAATCTATTGAGCATTTGGATTTTGAAGATTTCTATGATTTTCCCTTTTACTGACCATTCCTGCAGCCTTTCTATTATTTTCAATAGTTATGGCTATTTTCTGTGCTTCAGCCAACGTTGCAGGACACCGGTTTCTGAGTTCATATCCTATTTTGGGGTCAAATGCCTTCATATAGATACTCAGTGCTGCCTGGTCAGATAACTTGGCTCCATGTGGTACCTTATTATGTAACTTGGAAAACTTCAGGTTGAAATCAAATACTGATTCATTTTGATACTTCTGTATACTTATTAGTTCATGTAGTGCAAACTCAGGAGCATATTGGTTACCATACTGATCCTTAAACTGGTTATGGAAATCAGTTATTGAATTGATTGATGCATCGGGCAAGCTATTAAACCAATCTCTGGCATCTTCAGTGAGGGACATCATAAATAACCTCATTCTAATGTCTTCCCAATCCATACCTATATCCTGTACAAAAGCATTAAAACTTCTGATATGATCTTCTGCAGATACTGCATTGTTTCCAGTAAACTTGGGAACCATGTTTCTCCAAGTACTATCCATAGGATATGGATATAACTGATATCCAGTCAAATCAAATTGACTGCATATATTAGCAAGGTTTTGGGGAGGGAAATTGAGATGTGGTGGATTGGGATAGTAATTATATCCACCTGGTGGCTGATGATATGCATATTGTTGATGTTGGTTCATATGGGGATTTATGTGTTGATTTTGTGGCCTATAATATTGTTGACCAGGGGGTGGGTAATTATTCGCCATATGTAGGGATGCATTACGTATGGGAGGTGGTCTGGGGTTTTGGGGAATAGTGTTCTGATGACTTCCAGAAGCATGTGAGTTTTGAGCACTACTTGTATTTTGTTGTGTATTTCTTGAAATATTCCCTCTATGCGGGGGTACATATTTAGGGGGAGCTGTTTTGGCTTTATTTCTCCTCTGTTGAATTTCTTGCTGTAATAACTCCTTCTCCTCTTGTATCTTGTACCTTTCGAGTTCTTTCCTGAGCATGAGTATTTCCTGTTTCTCATCACTCATGTCTTGATTATTTATTTCCTGATATTCTGGATTGTCATTCATTCCCTGATTTGACAATTCATATCCTATCTCCTCTCCCTGGTCAAACGAGACCTTGAAATCATGTTCAGCTTGGTTCCTATCAATATCCCTCATGACCTTTGCATCATGATCCCGCTGTTCTTGAGGAGTGGGTCTGTACCTTGCCAAAATATCATCAGTTGCTCCACTGAGGTTCTCGTTTGAATCATGCAGAGGTGTGAATTTGTTGTGAATTGCAATATTTTGTTCTAAATCATTCTCCTGGATGTCTAGATTATTATCTTGGTGGGAATATTTTGGATTCACATTTCTTTTGGAGATGTTTCTAAGTGGTGGAGATGACTGCAAGTTTCTGCCTTCCATCTTGGATCTCCTACCATCCATTTGAAATTTTTGTTATGATTGTAACTAGAGTCGCCACCTATTGAATAGGAAAAGTTTATATTTTTATCTGTAAGGTTCTTTGTCACCAGCAGAGTTACCAAAAAGAAATTTTAAATGACTCTATGAAAGAAAGGATTAATTTCTAAGGTCTTTTTACTAAGTCCCCAGTAGAGTCGCCAATTTGTTAGGTCTCAAAAATGCAAGTTGCTAATCCTAAGAGGATGCCAGGCTCTATATTTGGATTTGCAACGTTTTTGAACTAACTTGACGAAATCAACCTTCAAGGTTTGATGATTTCCTACACTTTAGGTCCTGCTACACCTAGGTGGGTGAACCTTGAAATATTAAAGCAGTCTGAGTGTGGATGAATGGACTAACTAGGTCTATCTACAATGGCATAGGATGTAGGATAGATGACAAAGCTGACTAATTAATTCTGTGTGTAATGTTTAATAAGTGATTGGCAGAAATTGTATAAGCAATATAAAAAAAAAAGGTTTTAATTAATGAGTTGAATGAGACTAGTGCCTTGTTGGGTAACAGAGTCAATTTGAAGGACTAAGAACAGTAGTTTCTAAATGGTAATAATTCTCAGATATTTGGCACAGTTCTGGTTTATAGCTTGTATAAACGTGCAAGTAAATGACTGACAGACTCTTCTTGATAATCCAACCAAATAAAATCAGATATCTTATAATTCACCAGAAGGTACTTTAATCCTTACTTGAAGGAACCAAATGAAATGAATAGACAAGATTAACAGATAATATTTTACTGGAGACAGTGTGTCAATCCTAATTATATGGCTCTACTTAGTAATCCCAACTTACTACTTCCAGGCTACTGTGAATAAATCAGAAGGGTTTAATTCCTTAGGATGGACACCAACCGAATTAATCACACAGATACAGCGAATGTGTATTGACAGATTAAATATATACTTGATATCTTAATCTGAATAACAGGGAGATGCAGAAATGGAGACAGCCACACAATTGAATAATTTCAACAAATAACTGATACCAAAGTAGAAATACTGAATCAGAGAACTTCAAATTTCTTCTTCAAAATAAAATATGCAACACGGTCATTTTGGAATATTATGTATATGTATATATGAATATCTTCTACTGTTGATGATTTTTCAGCATAGATTGTTTGAACTTATATAGATATTTTCATGAAGAGATACAACTCTTCAATAAGTCTCTTGGGATTTTAACCAATACAAACAATAATTACATAAGCTTAATTAGGCTCTGTTTAGCCATAAATAGACTTTTGACAGATGATCTAAGTACTCCTGCGCACGGTGAGAATCAGTAAGCTCGACTGCACTCCTGGTGATTATATCAAGGGTGACCATTTCCTCCAGTTGTTTGCAAACTTCTGTAGATACAGAGGCTTTATCTTTTAGAGCTCCTGTGGCTTTGTGCAATATAACTTGACAATCAACAGTCCACTCTTCTTTGCTCTTTACCTCTCCATTATCTTTGAATATCCTGGGCACCCCTGCGTCTGAGGCATCAGTCCCTTCCTTAGCATCAGCTTTGAGTTTATCATAATAATTCTGGTGCCGTTTGAGCAATGCTCTTGCATCAGAGATATCAGTACCATCAGTGGCACCTCTGTTTTGCAACTCGATCACCTTTTCTTGTATCCTCTTATCAAGCCTTTCATGTTCTTTGACTGCTTTATGATTTTCCGAGTAGTTATCCCAAAACTGGTTTAACCACCGTACCATGTTTGCATACCTGCTCTGCAGTATTGTAACAAATGCATCTATTTGAATTTGTTTGGCCTGATCATGGGATATCACTTGACTACTTTGTGAGCTCTCACCTTGAGTTATTCTTTTCGTAGATTGGCCAAAGGTGCTCTTAACAGCGTCCTTCAAGTAGTCATTCTCTTTTGTTAATCTTTCACAATTCAGCTTATAAGCATCTCTTTCCTTGATTAACATCTGAGCTTGTGCTTTATTTAACTTTGCAACATTGATACCAATGTCTGCAGTAATTATGGGGTCAGTTTCACCTGCTCTGAAAGTCATAACATGGCCAAAAGTTTTTTCAGTGTCTATGATGGCCGTCTTCTTATGGGGAGGATACAATGCCCATATCATTAAAGAATTTTCATCATTATTGTATCTCGTTCCCATATAGACTTCATTAACTCCTTCTGGAGTAAGCTTATACTTATCATCAGCATTATTCAAAAAGCTATCAAAAACCAGAGCAGAATTTAAATCCAAACCGGGAAAAATCATAACCCCTGCATCTTTGAGCAGCTGTCTGCCTCTGCTTGGTGTCATGTCCTGCATTTCCTTATCCACTGTCTCCTTTAACATATCTAATAACTGTTTTTCATTGTCAGCAGAAACATTATCTACTGACTCTCTAATTTCTTTTCCCTTGTATTTATACAGGAATGATTTAAATTCCTTCGAATGAATGAATGTATCATCTGACACAAAATAATCATAAGCCTTTTGGCGTGGATCTTCATCAGCAGACCCCTCCTCATCATGTATCACAACTGGAGGCTGATATTGTTGCATTTTTCTTTTAGACATTTCTATTGTCTTATCTTGTGGCTGTTCTTGTTCAGTCAATTCTTCCTCTTCAGAGGATACCACTTCAACTTCTGCCAACTGCTTTTTCTTTTCATTCAAATCTCTGTTATATTTCTCTACCACCAAGTCGACTTCAGCCTCTTCCAAATTTCTAATGACATCATCATGTGGATAATGTATGTGCATGTATCCACTGAGATTTTGTTTTCTTCTTGCATAGTCAATGAAACCCTCAGGGTCAAACCCTTTCCTCACCTCAGCAGTCACCATGTTATAATGCATTAGTTTATCCAAAATGAGATTGTATCCTTCTTTTGAAACCACAGTAAAATCTCCAAAACACAAAGTACTGGGCATGAATGATTGTTTATCATGCGAACTTAGATGCATGACATTTGAACAATGCATTTGCCTAATTATTTCCAAATATGCAATTCTGTCAGGGACAGTTTTAGGCAATATAAATGGAGCATCCTCAAAACCATACACTCTGATCATAGTAGCATCCTCAAAACAATACCAATCTCCCCAATTATGAGTGACAGTAGGGGGGCCACCAAAATCTTTTGGTCTGAGGAATCTTTTTATTTCATTTGAAATTGAATATTCACAGGGGTGGTTCAAATACCTATATAGCACTTTAACACAATGCTCTTCAAATTGAGCATAGCTGGAGTTAGCATACCTGCTATCCCAGATTCTGGTCCACATTTGTACAGGTATCTTCTCCCCTTTCTTATCCGCAGCAACAACTTGAAACTCATTTGGCCACAATCCTACTTCCTGGCCATAGTATAAGACCATATGCATGAGCATCGAGTAATGCTCAAAAGAGCATGCTGGAGCATTGTTTTTTATTGCAGATAGACCAGAGTCTATTCTAGTAGCAACATAGGAGGCATAATCAAATTGTTTGGCATTATGACATTGAATATCAGAGGTTATGACCATTAGAGGAATAGTCATGAACTCAGGGACCTCTGAGCCAAGGACTTGGCCTACAGAATAGTAAGTATATTGAATGTATGGTTCAAAAATGGATACATGAAAGGGAGGGCCATCATTCTCAGTCAAGGGTATCACTTCTCCTTCAATCCTGGGTCTATGAATGGGTAACCTCCATCCATTGTAGGTTGTATCCATTCTCCAGTATTCTTTATCCAAATCTTCATAAACAATAGGGACAGTGCACAAATCATCCAAATCATACACCTCACAAATAGCATTTTTTGATAGGTGTATAATTGGTTCTCCTTGAGGGTTGCAGATAGTTTTCAAGCCTGGATTGTAATGCCTGGCTAACAGTTGCAGGAGTTCTACATTCAAGAATACATTAGGTACAACCAGTTTGCCTAAATTCATGTGCCATGGGTTTGACACAGGAGCATTTCTAAATCTTCTGTTGTAGTGGAATCTGAAGAGTTCATATCCCCTAATTGGGGTCCAAATATCTCCCAGGCGCTTATGTTTGTCTTCCAATTTTTCTACTTCTGCCCTGAGTTGGGCAGACCTCCTGGCCTTGGGAGTTGACCCAGGCAACTGATCAATCAAGTCCTGATTTAGTTTTCTGTCTTTCACTTTTTCTTCAGGGGTTTGATCAGTTTTTTGCTTCTTTGGTTTACTGGTTTCCCCTTGTGATTTTCTTCCTTTTCCTTTCCCCGGAGTTTCCATTTTTGAAAAATTTGGCAGGAAATTCAAATACAGGCAATATAGTGGTTTGTGTATGTGTACCTGTCGTTCGACGGCTGGAATTGGAAGCCTTTGCTTTTGCCCTAAGAATTCTTCTGTATTCTGCTCTCGGACGGTTTTTTTGCAATTATAATGATCGTATGAACTTCGTAGCCGTTTTGTATTAATTATCTGATCAATTCAATGTTCATCGCTGTGAAGTGTCACATCGCCATAACTCTTCTTATCGGCGTGATTTTTGAAATGTCTGGGCGACCTCAACCCTTTTTTTTTATGGCGCGGATAGTCAATCGGCGTGACCCCTCAATTGTATCCCCGACGCCATGTAGTATCATATTTCAAGTGGGTACGACCATCGGCATGACTTCCTTCATCGCCAAGGGTTTTAGATCTCTCTGCGATATGGCGAGTCCCACCGATATGCTTTGCTTATCGGGAAGATTGAGACCATCGGGATACTAAAATTATGTTTTCCCGATCTTTATTGTCTTACCGATAGTCTCTTCATGTATGAACTTTTATCTTTATCGGAATGACATTCACTATCGGGATAGCTTTCTCAATAAATCTCGATCCAAATCATCTCCCCGATGCCCTTTGTTATATCCTTCATCGGGCAAAGTTTAGTAAAGTGTCACCGACACCTTTTGATCGCCGTGACTTATGAATCGGCAAGACTTGTTTCTTTTGTTCCGATATGTCAAGTTATCCCGATAGAGGTGCATCGCTGTGAGTCTTGCCGATGGCTTTCTTATCGCCAAGACTCTTGATCATCGGAGACTTACTTGTTTTCTATTCCGATGGTTCATTTCTCACCGATGACTATTGCTTTGTTACCCTCGCATGCTGTCCGGTGAAACTTTTGCCAAAAGTGCTTCATCGGTATGATATATACCGTCGGGGCAGCTTCTAAAAGATCATCCGATAGATATTTGTCATGCCGATCGGCATGACCACTTGCCTTTCTTGCCGATGTAAAGTCATCGGTGTTGCTTACTCCATCGGTGAGCTCCATAATTCTTCTTCCGATCTCTATTTTCACGCCGATGGTTGTTTTCAAACAATTCCTTGTGTATCGGTGTAAGCCACACGACCTCTTGCCGATGGATTGATTTTGATGAAATTTGACACTGCTCATCCCTAGACATTTTATGAGATACAAAAATTTTATATTATGGTCCTTTTGGGATATTCCTCAGGGTTTATTCAAATATGATGGAGTAAGGAAATAGTAAAATTTTGAAAATTTTACTGTGCTAACACAGCTAATAGAGTATTTATCCATCGTCCAATTTGAAGCCCATTCACATGGCAATTAAACAAAACCATCACATAAACAAATTGCAGGAGTGTAACTGCCATTACAAACAACAAAACCTAAATCAACAAACTCCTCTTAAGACTAGAAGTGAAGAGCACATCATCGCTACATACAAAAGTCCTGGTGATACTTGGTCTATTATGTCTTTCACCTAGATGAGTGTTGCCAGAAGTGAAGAGCACCTCAAACACATCATCTTCAATCACCTTCAAATTTTCACTCTTGTCGCCATTAATTTCATCTATCCCAGGTTCGATGGCATCAACCTGCTCACCATCATCTAACTGATCCCCAAAACTGCCACTATCAAACACACTAAGAAAATGATTAATAACAAAATTAACATCTAATTGATCCAAAGACCTTTGCTTGGTAGTCCACAATGATGAATCTAAAGTAGGATGAACAACTCCCACTTTAGCATGACTCTCTATGACATATAGGGTGCCTGCTCACTTTTTAACTTTGCGTCTATTTGATTCAAAACTAATCTCACAACCTTGAGAACCCAATTGTCCAGCCGATATTACATTTTGTTTGAGCTGGGGAACATATCTAACATCATGTAACAACCAAGTATATCCATTTTTTAGTTTTAACGAAATATCCCCTTTACCAACCACATCACAATATTCATTGTTACCAAGAAAAACCTTATCGAAGTCACCCATTTGTAGATTTTTGAAATACTCCTTACATGGAGTGACATGAAACAATGAGCCTGAATCAAGTACCCAAACATTCATTGGAATTTCTTCTTCAGTTAAAATAAGAACTCCTACATCTTCTTGGCATGCTGTGTTGGCTTCATTACTGTTCACCTTTTCTTGTGCCTTTTTGTAGTTCCAACAGTTCCTTTTTGTGTGACCTTGCTTGCCACAAAACCAACATTCTCCATTTCTGCTTCTGGACTTTGATCTTCCTCTGTCGTTATTTCTGTCTTTGTCTTGACCCCTTCCTCTATTGTTAGTACTTATGGCAGTCAAGGCATCACCATTTATTTTGTTTTGCCCTCTTCTCATATCTTCATTGAGAAGAGTGGCTGCTACATCATCATACCACAACATTGTTTGTTTTTTCTTATCCTCCCCTTCTTTGGATCTTTTACTAGATACCAAATTGCTTATGGTCATGATTACACTGTCCCAACTATCAGGAAGAGAGCACGACAACAACATGGCTCTCATTTGTTCTTCAAGATTGACATCAACAGAAAGTAATTGATTGATAACAATATTAAATTCATTTAAATGATTTGACATGCTGTTCCCTTCTTTCATTTTCAATTTTACCAGTTTCTTCAATAGGAACACTTGATTCGTTGCTGATGCCCTTTCGTACATGTCACATAGCTTGTCCAAATCTGTTTAGTTGTTGTCTCCATGGCAATGTTGAAGAGCACATTACTGGACAATGATAGAATGATGGTTGCAGCTGCTTTCTAGTCTAAGATATCCCAGTCTTCATTTCACATCTTCTCTGGCTTCTTAGACTTCCCTTGCAATGTAATGGCAAGATCCTTCTGAATCAGTAAAACGCGAATCTGGAGCTTCCACAAACCGAAGTTCTGTCTTGAAATTTTTTTGATTTTCCATTTGTTTGCTTCGTCCATTCTTCCAAAAAATTCTTCACCGATCTCCAACCAACTTCACCACTGAGCTGCTTCGCCAAGCTTCTTCACCAAAGCTCTGATACCAATTGTTGAGCGAAGAATAGATGAAACAAACACCAAAAATTAAACTCATAAATAATGCAAAAGACAAAAGACAAATTTTTAAAGTAGTTCACCAATTGGCTACATCCACTATGAGCAAGGGATTGCTCTCTATATTAATAAAAAAAACTCTCATACAAAATTACATATATGCAGTTGTATCCACACACACCCTCTCATTCTAGAAGCTCACACTCAATTATATTTAAATCTTCTTACTGCTGTTCCTACAGCTATACATGCTCCACTGTAAGTCTAAAAATAGCCAATACAGTAAAGGACCTGCGAAATATATACTAATGTTATCCTCAACGTGGGAGAAAATGAATGCAGAGGTCGTTCCATAATGGAGGGAAAAAACATGCAAATGGTTGATGGCCAAGAGAGAGGAAAGAGTGGATTGACCGAACTATTTCAATAATAAAGGATTGGATTGCACCATAGTCCACATACACCAACACTTAGAACATGGTGAATCAAGGAGATTAGCATTAGAGGTATTCATTAAGCAATAGAGAGGCTTCAAAATTTCACCAAAATTGTATGACCCACACAAGATACTTCATATAATTAGTACCGTGCCTACCAATTAGATTACCTTTCAATTCATGCCTAAACATTGTTATTGGTGATTAGAGATGAATCTCATCAAATAGAAAAATCTATCATTTAAGAATGCTGAATAATTTATGTAAGAACATTAGTAACTCTCAAGCATTGATATAAAACACTTTCTGAAAGGGGAGGGTGTGTGTGCACCCAGAAACTTCACTATGTATGGTTTGGGAAATGTAGGTCATTATTTTTACTATATATGGTCAGGGAAATGTAGTGTCATATATTCATTAAGTATGATCAGGTTACATGATATCGTACTTAGAAATAATGCTGTAGAAAATTCCTTACGTTGCACCAAGAACTTCTAACATTTAAACTACAATAAACAATGACTTAAACATATAAGCAATACTCCATGAAATAAACATTGTTCCTCAGAGGCACCCTACAAACCACAAAGCACTGACCAAAAGAACTCTAGTATAAACTTTAAAAAACTTTAGCGGCTTGAGGAGTTACAAGTTGGTGCCCATAAGTACAATGCACCGATTAATAAAATTCCTCTTTATTTTTTATTTTATTCATTTTTTTTAATTTATACATAAATCAAACCCATCACAAGCTTTGCTACCAATTATTATCAAGGGCTTTTAACAAGATCAACTTGCTCTGAGTTTAGAAGAGTGTTATAAATAATGGTTTGTATTACATTCAAGAATAGTCCAAATACAAATTCTGCTTAGCTTAGGCACCAACTCCTTGCTTTCTTGCAGGATCATTCTTTTGGAATTGGACTTGTGAAATAAACTGTGGCCTGGTTTAGTTGGGATGTTCACTTTGGGAAAGTGGTTGCCCACTTGTTGAAGGAATTCCTACTATTGTGTAAGGACCCGCTTGATCCAAACTCAAATTTTCAAAATTTTTACTTTATTAACAAGTTCTTATGAGATATATCAAGACTTCCATCGAGTACTCAGGAAAAACTTTGGCCAAAATGGGCCATATGTTCAAAACGGAACATTAATTTTGGCCAAAACGGGCCATATGTTTAAAATGGAACATTAATTTTGGCCAAAACGGGCCATATGTTCAAAACAAAACATTCTTAAGCCAACCCGGGCTCTTCTATCCTTTGGGCAAATAGGTTCATACAGAACCAGGTCAAACGGACCTTATCGCTACCTGATTCGGGTAGAACAAACAGTGGCCAAAAGGCCTAGTGGGTCAAACGGACCAATACTCTATCCAATACGGGATAAGTAAACATAACAGCCAACTGGACTAAATAGGACAGGAATCATTATGCTCTGGCCAGAGACTTCTGACTCCCTTGGAACCAATATAGATTCAAGAGTCACTTCTTGGGGACCACAGTCTGCCCAGACAGTGTGCTGAGGATGTCGACCAGGGAACATATAACATCAACTTGTACTCACCTCAGTTTACGGCAATGCCAGGTACAAGTAATCCACCCCGTGGATTCTTCTGAGTACTAGGAGAGTTCTTAAGTTACCTAGTTAACCTTTAAACTAGAGATTGAGATTATGAAGTTGATTATTAAAGAGTACCCTATATCCGAGGGACCTGAGTACTGGGGGCATCCTTCGCCATCTAGACTGCCTATATACCCTGTATCCACAGGATCAAGGCCCTCTACGGATGCGATCTACATGACGAAAGAAAACATGTAGTTCTGTCTTGCACTATGTTTATGTAACTGTGGTTGGTACACAGTTCTTCGCCGACTACCCATTCACTCAAGTGATACAGAAACAGAATTTTGAAGAAACTAGTATTGCAAACACACCTCCCAGGAGTGTTTGGCATTTAAGTTTTCAAGTGTGAATAATTTACCTAGCACGCATATTTCCTCGATGAGGTCTTCCTGTGGATCGTCCTACAACAATTTTTGATAGTCTCACCTTTTTCTTTTTCTTAATCTTTTTAGTCAGGTATCCGAGGAGATTTTCCCTTCCTACGGATTTAATTTAGACATGTTCCTTATTACTCCCCAAGGATTTAGAGGGACGGTGCCCAGACGTCATTGTTGCAGCTATGTTAGGCACGAGGTACTTGGTTCAATGCAATGGCATTACCTGTAAACGTGACACAGAGGTACCGTAAATACCGAACACTGTGAATGTTTGAGTTTGGACATTTATTTACAAGGTTTACCTATCTAGATGAAAAGAGAAAAACTTGCATAATCACTAACTAAGAAAATTGATAAAGGAACATAAAGACGCATGATAATTTTGCTTAGAAAATATTTAATCCATTCTATCAATTCTCAATATAAAGAGGTTTAGATTTGGAAAAACAAGGAATATTGATAACCTATTTTGTCATACATCAATAGACTTTATTCCAAGAGTGGATAATTGAGACATTTTCTTGCATGACCATTATAAGCTCACTTTCAAATTGAAACTAGTAAGGATTAATAAAAATTTGTAAAATAAGATAGATGTCTTCACAAGAGGTTCACTTGAAATTCCGTAATTAGATTTATACTTCAACAAAATTGATTAATTTCCATTATTAATAAACTTTTGTATATACTCGATCAATGGTAACTATGTTTCCTAATACATAAGAAATGATAATTAGTTGTTCTAAGGTTTTATGCCTTTAACGATTATTTCAAAGATCTTCTCGATTCCATTCATGATTCAATTATGATCATAATTTATATTACCAATTAAGGACTTAATAAAAGTTGTACAATATGACAAATATCTCAACAAGAGGTTTCTTTAGTTCTCTAGATGGATTTATGAAATGGTTTCCTTTGGTAATACACTTGTGAATATAACTTGTTTAACAACAATTCTTTTTATCCTAAACTGATAATTAGTTACCCTAACTTTCCAATGAACAACCAATTCACATTTTGGTACTTAATCACCTAGATACTCAATCATAGAGGTCAACATAAGTCATTCCGTTTGTGTCATATATGGTCAAAAGTTGATTTTCAAGAAAATTGTCCATACTTGTATATTATTGTTTGTGTAGATTCATTGGGTGTCTAGTTTTGAATTAACATGGTTCACCTGATTTCAAGGGGATGCCTTAGTTTTAAAGAAGGGTCACTAACATATATCATTGCCAAAATATAGAAATTATTGCTTAATCGGATTTTAGTATCCAATTCAATGCCAATTTTGATTCTATAATATTGCAAGATTGGTTGGTTATCTTAATAAGAATTATCTATTCTTTAGGATTCTTCTATTTTTTTTTATAGAGTCAACAAAAGAGTCAACCATACAACATTTGTATACACTCACAAATCAATCTACTCACTATTTAAATCATTAATATACCAATTATATAGTTAATTGTTCAAGCAAATAGAATATAAAGGTAATTTGTTAAGTAATGACATTTATTTGTTCAATCCTTCCCAAGACTTGTGTGTCAATATTTTTATAAAGCAATTCCATTATAGAGACTATTAACATGAGTTCAAAAGAGTTACTAAACATTTAATGTTTTTTTTAGAGTTTATAATTGGAGTGTTCCAGTAGATAAGTATGCAAACAGGGCATCATAGTCAAAGCACATGTACTATTTGTCTAAACTTATTACAATCTCTGCACAAAATGGATTCATTACTAGGGCCTAAGATCTTTCAAACAAATGAAAATGGTAGGCGTAAAGGTGAATTCCCTAACCTTTGACAGAGTTCCCCTGCCTCTTTTGAACTAGGAGATTTGGCGCAGATTAATAATGGTAAGGCAATTTTTGCCAGGTATTATAAATGGAAATGGTCTGGTAAACACGTATGTGAAATGTGGACCAAGGAACATGAACTATTTGATAAAATGCCCAAATAGATGTCATCTCATGGAATACATGATCATAGAATTGCACATAATGGAGTCGTTGAAAGGGCTTTAGAAACTTTCAGGAAAATGCAATTGGCAGGCGTAAAGCCAAAATCCTTAACCTTTGCCAACGTCCTCCCTGCCTGTGCCAAATGGGCACTTAGGAACAGGGTATGGACTTTTATCATAGCATAGAGGAAGGGGAAAATTTGTCAGATATTATAATTGAAAATACTCTGGCAGACATATGTGCAAAATGAAGAAGCATAGACAAGGCACGTCCACTGTTTGACAGAATCCCTCAAAGAAATGTATACAAAATGTGGAAGAATCGACAAGGTATGTGAACTGTTGACAAAATGTCATCTTGTGGAATGCAACGATTTCAGGATATGCACAAAACGAGTTTGTGGATAAGGCATTAAAAACTATCAAGCAAATGTAATTCCACAACCTCTGCCAGCGTCCTCCCTGCTTGTCAACGTGGGAGCTTTGGAACAGGGAATGGACATCCATCAAACCATCAAGGACAGACGTGCATATAAGGTGAATGAATTTTCTGACAAAATGCCTAAAGAAATGCAATGATTGCAAGATCGCACAAACTGGATTTGTTGAAAAGGAATTAGAAACTTTTAAACAAATGAAGCTCACCGGTGTAAAGGTAATTTCCACTATCCTTGTTAATGTCCTCCTGTCTGTGCCTGTGTGGGCTTTAAAATAGGGTATGGAATAGGGTATGGACGGTAGGAGGTTGAGGGCTATGGCAGAGAGGTGGGGCAGATTAAGAGGGTGTATATCTAACTTTCATAAAAAACTTCAACACAAATGCTAAATTGCAACATATCAATTACAAACTAAAATCTTTTAACAAAAATTCAAGAACTAGTCATTTAAGAGAAACAAAACAAAATAATGAAGGAGAGAGCTCATATAGATTTCTCCAGCACTCCCCAAACCAGAGATGAGTGTCCCTCTTCTTCACAAATCTAGGCAATTTATAGAAAAATCCATTCCTCCACTCTTCCTTTTTTTTAATGATAATGCATCCTCCACTCTTGTTTTTTAATGATAATACATCCTCCACTCTTGTTTTTTTAATGATAATGCATCCTCCACTCTTATTTTTTAATGATAATGCATCCTCCACTCTTCTTAGTGGATTTGCAAATCTTATCCTCCATTTTTTAAAGTGTAATCCATTGTTAAATTGTTTATTATTTGTATTTTTAAATGAATATACTTTTTATGTTTAGTTTTCAAATTTAGAATTCAAAAATTGAGTTGTGACATCCTTCTCCCCTAAATTTATGCATCGTCCCGATGCATGTTAGAAATAAGATCAAAACATATAAATCCATATTAGAATATCTACTTTTAAAGTCCATATTTCAAAAATAGTTTAACATAGATAAAGATAACAAGGTGTATTATTTAAGAATAACTATCTGTATCAACATCATTGTCCTTAAGAAAGGTTTGAAGTTTGTCGAGTTAATAATTAACTAGAGTTTATTCAAAATAAGTGCGGATAGAGCTGTTGCATTTCCACTGTGTCTTCCCATGTAGCATTCTCAGGTGAGTACTGGTCCCACTAGACTTTAGATTGGTCCACTGTCCTATTGCGGAGCTGGAATTGGTGCCTGTCGATGATTTTGCATGGCTCTATTGTCATTGTACCTGGTTCTTCCACCTGCAGGGCATTCCAATTAAGAATATGCTTAGGGTCAGGTATATACTTTTTTAACAAGGATACATGGAACACGTCATGAATGCGGCTCAGTGCCGGAGGTAAGGCCAAGCGGTAAGCTACAGGATTGATTTCCTCAAGTACTTCAAAAGGCCCGACATAGCGAGGGGCTAGCTTTGACTTCCTTCCAAAAGAGATGGAACTTTTATGAGGACGAACTCTTAGGAACACCTTTTCACCAACTTGAAATCTTCTGGGTGTCCTATTCTTATCTGCATAACTTTTCTGGCGATCTGAGGCTTCCTTCAACCTCTGTCAAATAAGTTGCACTTGGTTGTCCATATCTTTCAACATTTCAAGGCCAACTAGTATCCTATGTTCCAATTTATCCCAACTTAATGGTGTTCGACAAGGTCTCCCATAAAGAGCTTCAAAGGGTGCCATACTTATTGCTGCTTGGAAGGAATTGTTATAGGCGAACTCAACTAATGGCAAATATTCCTCCCATTTAGGCACTTTTAGAATTGGAGGTGATGTTAGCCTTTCCTTCAGTACTTGAAATGCCTTATCACACTGCTTAGTCCAAATGAACTTTTTATTCTTCTTTTGCAAGGATGTGATTGGATTGGCTATCCTTGAAAAGTCTTTCACAAACCTTCTATAGTACCCTGCCAATCCCATAAAACTTCTTACTTCGGTCACATTTGTAGGGATAGGCCATTCAGTGATGGCTTTTACTTTATCAGGATCTACCGCTATACCCTCGGCTAAAATGATATGCCCTAAATAGTGAACCCTCCTTTCAAAGAAGGAGCATTTGGATAACTTCCCAAACAACTTATGCTTCCACAACCTTTGTAAGACTGCCTAGAGATGGGTTAAGTGTTCCTCTTCATCCTTGGAATATATTAAAATGTCATCCAGAAACACAATCACAAACTTATCAAGAAAATCGTGGAACACACTATTCATTAGATTCATAAAGGCAGCTGGAGCATTTGTTAGCCCAAATGGAACTACAGTGAATTCATAGTGTCCATACCTAGTCCTAAATGCTATCTTTGGGATGTCTTCTTCTTTTATCCTTAATTGGTGATAGCCTGAGCGGAGATCAATTTTGGAGAACACTAAGGCTTCTCTCATTTGGTCAAATAGATCATCAATACGAGGCAAGGGATATCTGTCCTTCACAGTGGCCTTATTCAACATTCTGTAGTCAATGCACAACCTTAATGTCCCATCCTTATTCTTTACAAATATGACTGGTGCTCCCTAAGGTGATACACTAGGCCTTATCAACCCTTTCTCTAGCAATTCTTGCAACTGTATTTTCAATTCTTGGAGTTCTGTGGTGTTCATCCTATATGGGACTTTAGATATAGGTGCGGTTCCAGGAAGTATATCGATTGAAAAATCAAATTCCCTTTTAGGAGGTAATCCAAGTAGCTCTTCAGGAAACACATCCTTGTAGTCCCAAAGGAATGAACTATTTTCAAAGGTAGGGGCTTCTTTCTCTTCTCCCTTCTCATCTAAAGATACTAAGAATATCTGATTTCCTTGTTTTCATCTTGCCTTCTTTAGTTGCATAGCAGAAATGGTCCCCACTGATATAGGTTTGTAAATTCCTTGGATCCTAACTCTACACCCCTTATCATCTACACACTCCACCACTTTGTTATAGCAATCTATGTTAGCCTTATGACTCGTTAGCCAACTTATTCTGATTATGACATCATAGGCTCCTAGGGGTGCAACATATAAGTCAACTTTGGTTTCTAATTCAGGAAACTTAATGAGGGCTCCTCTTATGTACTTGTTCACTTTCCATATAGCCTTGTCCCCATACTGAACTATCCATGATGATTCCATATTCTTAGTTTGCAAAGACATTTTTCTTACCAATTCTGGGGAAATAAAATTCTCGGAGGAACCAGTATCTATCAAAATAGTTATGGGTTTACCAAAAAGCATACCTCTTGTCTCCATAGGTACATTTTGATGATGAGTTTGTTGATTTCTGACGGCAGCATGTATTTGATGTTGCCGAGGTTGCTATGGTTGATTGTATCCATTCCTTTTTGAACAATCCCTTGCATAATGATTGCCTCCACACATAAAGCATCCACCAGGGGGTCCATTAGAAATTCGGGGTGGTGCATTCCCATCATTCCTCCTGACATTAGTATTGTAATTATTCTTGTGATCCTGATTACCAGTAGATTCTATTCTACCCCAGTCTCTCCTCTTGTTCTTCTGAGCTCCTCTGTTGTCCTTATTGTCTAGTTTCCTTTTGAAGACAAATTATTTGTCCCGAAAGTTTTGCTTTGCCACCGATAGTGGCTGTAATTTCTTTTCCTATTTGAGTGCCTTCTCCAAGACTTGATTCATGTTGTTAGGGGCAAACATATCCACTTCTGCCCCAATATTAGTATTCAACCCCAAAAGAAGCTTCCTTGCTTGAGACCTTTCATCCTTTTGATAGATAGGAACATATTTCAGTAGTTTCGCAAATCTATCCCAATATTGTTGGACTGTGAGATTTCCTTGTCTAAGATTCAGAAACTCAGTCATCTTCTCATCATTAAATATTTGTGGAAGCCATCTCTCATAGAAGTGGCTCACAAACTGCCTCCAAGTCAGGTTTTCTATAGAATAACAATATTGTTCTTTTATGTTTATCCACCAACTAGCAGCTTCTCCTTCTAACTGATAGGCTCCCCAGGTTGCCTTGATGTTCTCTGAGTAGTTTCTTAGTTCAAAATATTTCTCCATTTTGATTAACCATCCTTCTGCAGCATCCCCCACATGTTTACCATCAAACTTAGGAGGAGTTATCTTCTTGAGGTCTTGTGAGATATCTAGAGTGGTATCCTACCGAGCCCTAGGAACCTCTAGCTCATTAGTTGTTTGAGCTATGTGTACTTCTACACCTTGATGTTCATTTTCAGGTTCCAAAATGTTTTCTATAGTCCCCTGTCTAGTCTTTAGGTCCTGTACAATTTTCTTAAGGTTTTTCAACTTTTCTTTCTATTCTGTCAACAACTGAACAATTGCTTCAATACCAGCAATTGGGTTCTCAAGTGGGTTTTCAACATGTTTTTGGTTTACTGGTTCTTGGTTGACTGGTTCCTTTCGCAAATTTTGCAATTTTCGGGTTCTCGCCATTTAATTTTGACACAAGGAGAGAGGTGATTTATCACTTGCTACAATTTTTGGTTTACAACATGCAAATTGACTATAATTAAATCTATCACAATTCTTATCTTGAATACTAATTATTATCGATTTTGAGTTTGTAGGCCTCCAGGCCGAGTGTTGAACCATGCTCTGATACCACATGTAAGGACCCGCTTGATCCAAACTCGAATTTTCAAAAATTTTACTTTATTAGCAAGTTCTTATGAGATATATCAAAACTTCCATTGAGTACTCAGGAAAAACTTTGGCCAAAATGGGCCATATGTTCAAAACGAAACATTAATTTTAGCCAAAACGGGCCATATGTTCAAAACGGAACATTAATTTCAGCCAAAATGGGCCATATGTTCAAAACGGAACATTCTTAAGCCAACCCGGGCTCTTCTATCCTTTGGGCAAATAGGTTCATATGAAACTAGGTTAAACGGACCTTATCACTACCTGATTCAGGTAGAACAAACAGTGGCCAAAAGGCCTAGTGGGTCAAACAGACCAATACTCTATCCAATACAGGATAAGTAAAGACAACAGCCAACCGGGCTAAATAGGATAGGAATCATTATGCTCTGGCCAGAGACTTCTGAGTCCCTCGAAACCAATATAGATTCAAGAGTCACTTCCTGGGGACCACAGTCTGCCCAGACACTATGCTGAGGATGTTGACCAGGGAACATATAACATCAACTTGTACTCACCTCAGTTTACGGCAACGCCGAGTATAAGTAATCCACCCCGGGGATTCTTCTGAGTCCTAGGAGAGTTCTTAAGTTACCTAGTTAACCTTTAAACTAGAGATCGAGATTATGAAGTTGATTATTAAAGAGTACCCTATATCAGAGGGACTTGAGTACTGGGGGCATCCTTCGCCGTCCAGACTGCCTACATACCCTGTATCCACGGGATCAAGGCCCTCTACGGATGCGATCTACACGATGAAAGCGAACATGTAGTTCTGTCTTGCACTATGTTTATGTAACTGTGTTTGGTACACAATTCTTCGCCGACTGCCCATTCACTCAAGTGATACAAAAATGGAATTCTGAAGAAACTAGTATTGCAAACACACCTCCCGGGAGTATTTGGCGTTTAAGTTTTCAAGTGTGAATAATTTACCTATCACGCATATTTCCCCGATGAGGTCTTCCCGTGGATCATCCTACAACAATTTTTGATAGTCTCACCTTTTTCTTTTTCTTAATCTTTTTAGTCAGGTATCCAAGGAGATTTTCCCTTCCTGCGGATTTAATTTAGACATGTTTCTTATTACTCCCCGATGATTTAGAGGGACAGTGCCCAGACGTCGTTGTTGCAGCTATGTTAGGTGCGAGGTACTTGGTTCAACGCGACGGCATTTCCCATAAACGTGACACAGAGGTACCGTAAATACCGAACACTGCGAATGTTTGAGTTTGGACATTTATTTACAAGGTTTACCTATCTAGATGAAAAGAGAAAAACTTGCATAATCACTAACTAAGAAAATTGATAAAGGAACATAAAGATGCATGATAATTTTGCTTAGAAAATATTTAATCCATTCTATCAATTCTCAATATAAAGAGGTTCAGATTTGGAAAAACAAGGAATATTGATAACCTATTTTGTCATACATCAATAGACTTTATTCCAAGAGTGGATAATTGAGACATTTTCTTTCATGACCATTATAAGCTCACTTTCAAATTGAAACTAGTAAGGATTAATAAAAAATTGTAACATAAGATAGATGTCTTCACAAGAGGTTCACTTGAAATTCTGTAATTAGATTTATACTTCAACAAAACTAATTAATTTCCATTATTAATAAACTTTTGTATATACTCGATCAACGGTAACTATGTTTCCTAATACATAAGAAATGATAATTAGTTGTTCTAAGGTTTTATGCCTTTAACGACTATTTCAAAGATCTTCTCGATTCCATTCATGATTCAATTATGATCATAATTTATATTACCAATTAAGGACTTAATAAAAGTTGTACAATATGACAAATATCTCAACAAGAGGTTTCTTTAGTTCTCTAGATGGATTTATGAAATGGTTTCCTTTGTTAATACACTTGTGAATATAACTTGTTTAACAACAATTCTTTTTATCCTAAACTGATAATTAGTTACCCTAACTTTCCAATGAACAACCAATTCACATTTTGGTACTTAATCACCTAGATACTCAATCATAGAGGTCAACATAAGTCATTCCATTTGTGTCATATATGGTCAAAAGTTAATTTTCAAGAAAATTGTCCATACTTGTATATTATTGTTTGTGTAGATTCATTGGGTGTCTAGTTTTGAATTAACATGGTTCACTTGATTTCAAGGAGATGCCTTAGTTTTAAAGAAGGGTCACTAACATATATCATTGCCAAAATATAGAAAGTATTTCTTAAACGGATTTTAGTATCCAATTCAATGCCAATTTTGATTCTATAATATTGCAAGATTGGTTGGTTATCTTAATAAGAATTATCTATTCTTTAGGATTCTTCTATTTTTTTTTATAGAGTCAACAAAAGAGTCAACCATACAACATTTGTATACACTCACAAATCAATCTACTCACTATTTAAATCATTAATATACCAATTATATAGTTAATTGTTCAAGCAAATAGAATATAAAGGTAATTTGTTAAGTAATGACATTTATTTGTTCAATCTTCCCAAGACTTGTGTGTCAATATTTTTATAAAGCAATTCCATTATAGAGACTATTAACATGAGTTCAAAAGAGTTACTGAACATTTAATGTTTTTTTTTAGAGTTTATAATTGGAGTGTTCCAGTAGATAAGTATGCAAACAGGGCATCATAGTCAAAGCACGTGTACTGTTTATCTAAACTTATTACAATATCTACACAAAATGGATTCGTTACCAAGGCCTAAGATCTTTCAAACAAATGAAAATGGCAGGCGTAAAGGTGAATTCCCTAACCTTTGACAGAGTTCCCTTGCCTCTTTTGAACTAGGAGATTTGGCACAAATTAATAATGGTAAGGCAATTTTTGCCAGGTATTATAAATGGAAATGGTCTGGTAAACACGTATGTGAAATGTGGACCAAGGCACATGAACTGTTTGATAAAACACCCAAATAGATGTCATCTCATGGAATACATGATTGCAGAATTGCACATAATGGAGTCATTGAAAGGGCTTTAGAAACTTTCAGGAAAATGCAATTGGCAGGCATAAAGCCAAAATCCTTAACCTTTGCCAACGTCCTCCCTGCCTGTGCCAAATGGGCACTTAGGAACAGGGTATGGACTTTTATCATAGCATAGCGGAAGGGGAAAATTTGTCAGATATTATAATTGAAAATACTCTGGCAGACATATGTGTAAAATGAAGAAGCACAGACAAGGCACGTCCACTGTTTGACAGAATCCCTCAAAGAAATGTATACAAAATGTGGAAGAATCAACAAGGTATGTGAACTGTTGACAAAATGTCATCTTGTGGAATGCAACGATTTCAGGATATGCACAGAATGAGTTTGTGGATAAGGCATTAAAAACTATCAAGCAAATGCAATTCCACAACCTCTGCCAGCGTCCTCCCTGCCTATCAACGTGGGAGCTTTGGAACAGGGAATGGACATCCATCAAACCATTAGGGACAGATGTGCATATAAGGTGAATGAATTTTCTTACAAAATGCCTAAAGAAATGTAATGATTGCAAGATCGCACAAACTGGATTTGTTGAAAAGGAATTAGAAACTTTTAAACAAATGAAGCTCACCGGTGTAAAGGTAATTTCCACTATCCTTGTTAACGTCCTCCTGTCTGTGGCTATGTGGGCTTTAAAACAGGGTATGGAATAGGGTATGGACGGTAGGAGGCTGAGGGCTATGGCAGAGAGGTGGGGCAGATTAAGAGGGGTGTATATCTAACTTTCATAAAAAACTTCAACACAAATGCTAAATTGCAACATATCAATTACAAACTAAAATCTTTTAACAAAAATTCAAGAACTAGTCATTTAAGAGAAACAAAACAAAATAATGAAGGAGAGAGCTCATACAGATTTCTCTAGCACTCCCCAAACCAGAGATGAGTGTCCCTCTTCTTCACAAATCTAGGCAATTTATAGAAAAATCCATCCTCCACTCTTCCTTTTTTTTTAATGATAATGCATCCTCCACTCTTATTTTTTAATGATAATGCATCCTCCACTCTTGTTTTTTTAATGATAATGCATCCTCCACTCTTATTTTTTAATGATAATGCATCCTCCACTCTTCTTAGTGGATTTGCAAATCTTATCCTCCATTTTTTAAAGTGTAATCCATTGTTAAATTGTTTATTATTTGTATTTTTAAATGAATATACTTTTTATGTTTAGTTTTAAAATTTAGAATTCAAAAATTGAGTTGTGACATATTGTTGTTGCTGAAGGGCACTAGATACCGACACACTTAAAGGACCATGATATTGGAATTGGCTTTGTGATATAAATTGTGGCCTAGTTTGATTGAGTGGTTCTCTTTGGACAAATGATAGCTCAATTGCTGAAGGAAGTCCTTGTGGCTGTTGTTGTTGCTGCTATTCCCGTCAGTGACTTTTGCAGCTGTGGCCGCCGTCACTGCTGCCGCATATGGGGTTGGTTTGGTGGTTGTGGCATATCAACAACATTTTCTTGAAGGCAAAAGTAAGAAAGGATTAATATATTTCTATAAAATTAAGAATTATAGACAACCATATATCTCAATAATGCAACTCACTTTAGGGAGAAGCATGCCAGTTATTAGGCCTGGCCAGTCAGAGCTGGAAAGTAACAGTACCTGAGTTGGCAGTCTGATAACAACAGTCTGTCAAAAAGAAAAACAACCAGAACTAATTAGTTATAATTCACAATTATACTTCAAAAATTAATTAACCACAAAAAAATGGTATAAAAGTGCACTTTGTGGAGCCAAGCAAGCACCAACAAATGCAATGTTCATAGCCATTAGAAGGACATGACAGAAAGTACACAGCCGTGTGAAACAACATTTAAAATAGATTGACTATGCACTTTCTACTAAACTTTATAGTTATTATCCATAGTAAATCACAATTATGTGCACAGTTTGTACAAACAATACCGCTAGAAGTAACAATAACTTATTGATCAGGTGCCACTTATTGAGTGCATGTTAACATAAGCTTCATGCTTCAATTGCTGAAACCTTCAGTCTGACTAGGCCAATTGATGAACAGAAATGTTAAATACCAATTCTCCATATACAAGTTTTACGCTTTACAATCCAACAATGCCATTAGTTGATACACAACTAATTTAAAAATCACGAAGAATATAATAATAAACATTCCATCTATAATGCTCCAACATGCAAGCATAGGATGATAAAGCTCTATAATAACTGCTAAATATTGAAACTATACATGCCCTTCTGTTAATTCATACGATGTTCTCTACGACCATGTATTTAGATTTGTTGGCCTAAATGCAATTTTCCACTATAACATTTTCTACATATAATCACCAATCCTTTGGAAGTTTGCTTTACCGTTTTGTACACAGGCACTGTGATACATGATGGTGACAGCGTACCTCAACTGTTAGAGAGCAATGTTCCAAAAGTGAAGTTGCTGCCTTAATTACAATTCAAATTACTATGTGTCTGAATAGTAGGACTAAATCTTCTTGATTGAATTATTGCACATTGTCTTCTTGTCACCTTGTATATGTGCTTTAGAAAGAAGATTCTTATTATTATGCCGGCTAATGAGACTAGGTGTGTTCTCTAAATGTTCCCATGAGATCAATAGTAGTCAACTAGCAATAGAAGCAAAAGAAATTCTTAAAAATCAATAGTTGTCAACTGGGAGTTGAAAACTATATCAATAAACATGAATGAGCCATATGAATAGAAAGAAACTCAGGTTGGTTATGGTTGGGAGCAAACTGGACCTGTCTATGCATGGATTTTGTTGGTAAACAGATTTGTTGCTTTAAAATAATCTTCTTGAGTAACTCCGTTCGCCCTTGGATTAGCAACAACTTGCTCACAACAGTTGAAGAATCACAGGTCTATGTCGATTCCTCTATGCTTTTAAGAGGGGCATCTCCCTCGTATGATTGGGTTTTTTGTATTTTCATGTACTTTTAACCTGAAAGTACATAAAGGAGAAAACACAAAACTAGGGAAAGATGATTAACAGAAACCTCAACAGTAGACATACAAAAACCAATTGAGATTCCACAACTACTAACGATTGCAAAGGGAGTTTTAACAAAAAATATGTTTTGATGTGCAATGATAATGAAAGAAAGATAACAAACCTCAACATACGAAAAGATTGCCATCTCAACATGTTCAAACCAAGATACCAAGATATGAACATTATTCATTACATCAATCACATAAAATACCAATGGTTTGCACAATCACATAGAAGGATTACTGATTTAACATACGAGAAATCAGCAATGATAACATATGAATACATTTAGAACATACAAACCAAAAGCATTCTTCATTATCTCCTTGAAATTATACAATTCCAAAAACTCTTCTATACATAGTGTCAAGCCAAAAAGTCTTCACACAATCTCTGATTAGTTCTCCAAGTTTTCCCCCTGCAAAAGGTCCCTTTCAAAGAAGTATATATAGGTGAGGCTAGTAACCACTTAAAGTAAATACCTTAACCACTTTTGTAACTACTTAGAATAACTACCTGGCTTAATTCACTTAGGATAACTACATAAGCCAATGCTTAGAATAACTACCTTTTTGAAGATAAGTTAGGATTTACCTTTCTTTTACAAAGTTAAATTTGAAAGGCTAACTTTAATTACAATAAGTGACATAAGTCACTTTTTCAAAAGGTAACATTAAACTTGGAGCTTTCGAGTTGTAAATTTTGCTAAGTTACCCTTTTCCTCTATTTGCTCCATTTCGGTAGTCACACTTCGTTAGATGCTGATGACTCCTCTGTATGCCTGAATCTTAGACTCTTGTGTTTGCATATGCAAAACCTGGATGAAGAGAAAAGTTACACATTTTCCCTATTCTGATACAGTCACAAAATGCTATCTTCATCATCATTTCTTAAGCCAATTTCTCTAACTTTGTAGAAATTCTCCTTGTATCTGAATGTGATATGTCTTCTATCTTCTTTCCATATCAACTTATCTTCAAAATGATATAACTTCATGATCTTTATTTCCTTTTAGGCCTTTACTATCTTGTTTTTGAAGTGCAACTTCTTTCATTCATCACAATGGTTGTGGAACCATGAACAATTTTGTTCACTTTCTCATCTTCAAGAGTTTCTTTGAAACTTCCTCTTTATGCTTTCCATCAATCTCCTTACATTCTCCACCTCACTCCACCTCTGAAGGACCTTTGGTAGTGTAATGAGCTGAATCTAGAATGTTAGAAGAATCTCTCTCTTTGGAACCCAATCGGTTTTAGTAACAAATGTCATTGCCTTGTCTTGTGTTACTTTTACTAGACTGGATCCAATAAGATTGTACAAATTAAGTTTCCTTTTACTTAAGAATTGTTCCATCTTGGTTAGAATGTCTCTTTGCCATGTTTATGCAAGGTAATACCTCTGAACTTGGAAAGCCAATGGAAAGCTTGTCGCAAAATAATAGATATGTACAATTTCCAATAGTGCATTCAAAGTCAATGTTGCACTCTTTTTTCCATTTATGTTGAGAACATTAACTAGCCCTTTGTTCACATAGGTATTTAATATTCATCAAGCATTGGGTTAGATGTGAGTAATTTTGTAGTCCTTGTACGATCCATGAGTCAAGATTAGGATGTAAATTACTCCGGATTCATAATGATAAGCCTCCCTTGTATGTCATGGAATATATGATTATTAAATTCTTCACACATATTATCTTCAACAATGAGTTCTCTCAAAAGTTGATCAGGGCTTTAACTATATTGTATTTGAATTCTTATGACTCATTGTTCACCAATGATAGAAGTATTGGTACAATACCAACTTCATCCAATGCAACCATCACAATTACTCCAGATGTTTTCTTTTTAACTTCATCATTTTCATCCTCTGAATGTCTCAGAAGTAAAGGGATTTCTATCAAAGTTCTAGCAACAGAAATAGAGTGCGTATCACTAGAGATGTCTCATATGGCATCTACCACCACTACTTTTGCTTCAGGATATGAACCTTGAAGAATCTTGATTAAGATTTTAGAGATGGCAATGGCATTCTCATCTGAGCAACAGACTGAGAGGGTGCTAGTAAAGATTGCGAGAGTTTGGCATTGCACCTACCAAGAACATTTGCTTTAAAGTTTCTAAAATCTTTTACAAGTAATCCATTTTGTATGTATCATGCCGTCATTACATACCATGAGATTTCATATATTGGAGGCTATTCTATCAAATAGTTCACAGTTCTCGTCTATGCTTTCATATTTTGTATACATGTCTACAAAAGCATTTGCAACGATAATATCTGACAAATCCACTGATGATGGCAAAAGTTGTGAGGTTTGGTTTGAACACCAACCAATTGTATTTGCATTAAAAACTTCTAAAGCCTCTTCAATAAAATCATTTCGTTACATAAAGTGCTCTAATGGACGTACAAAACACTGGTTTTACACCTGCAAATTGCATTCACTAGGCATCTTCAATAAACCCTGTGTGCATATCTTTCACCTACCATGTACCATGAGACCACATTTCATTGAGGAATTCTATTAAACCACCTCCGCGCTTTGTCTATGCATTCACATTTTTTATTTACGTCTACCGAGGTAGTTTGAACCATAATATCTGATAAAAATTGAACTTTTGTTTCATCATATCAATGTCCATATACGCTGTTCTAGAACTCCATTTTGTATGAGCTAGGAGGAGTATTAACAACATTCTGTTTTTGCACCAGCCAATGCATTCATTGAAACTTTTTTGTTTTCTTGCTTTCCAATAATTGTTCGGGTAGTTATAACTACCTTATTCTTGTTCCAAAATCCATGGCTTACTCATGCAAAACAACCTTATTGTGATACAATCTTCCTTAGTTGGTGATTTAGAAGACTTTAGAAAGTCTTGATGAAAACCGATTAGAGGCTTTTAAAATCGGGTTTTTCTTTGTCTTTGGTGGTTTAAGATGCTACCGAAACTAATCGAGTTCTCCCATAACTAAAACAAGTCTTCATTACTGGTTGCTTTGGGAAGCTCAAAAAGTTTAAATTTTAAAATGTAGGAATAGGGTCAACAACTGGCTCTAACTGGGGACAAGGACTGTAAAGGATGTAGGATGAACCTAGAATCTCTGGAAATTACTAGTGCCTTATCCATTGGGCAGATAGAGTCAGGAGATAACAGGTTGTACAATGGGAAACAAGGAGACAAGGACACACAGAGACAAGGCAAACGACTAAAACCAAACATTAACTAAAACATGACAGTCACAACAAAAACTCCTAATTAACTTATGTACATGGTAGGTGGCTCCTACCTCAAAACTGCTTCAGGATGATCATGTAAAACCATTGACAGGTTGAAAAAAATAGGCACCTGTGCGGAAAAGAGATGTGCATGGATGAGGCACCTGTAGACTCAGTAGACATTTTAGGATGATGAGAAAAATGAAATATAAGAAATATGAGGACTCCTTGAATTGTACATCAAACAACCATTTCTCATCATAAATTTTTGAGTCCTTTTGAATCACATTGGTATTGCCCTGTGTATTGTTGATCATATCTTTTAGCATCACATGTCGAGCATACCAATCTTCTCTATTTGAAGATTATTTTGATAGCTTGAACCAAAGAAAACTGAATCATGAACCGGACATCCTTCATGTGAGGTAAGAAATGAAGAAAACTCAATGCTCTACGACTAATTCTTCTTATGAGTAATGTCCTCCTTTATCATTGAATCATCTTCTACAAAGGAAAATTCCTCCTTTATCATTGCTAACTCAGGATCTTCTTTATCAGAGGGTTGCACATGAGGAAGAGAAAGTGATGAGTCTAGATTATGCACTTTATCCTCCTGAAAGTCTTCTTGTATCGTCGGTGAAGAAGAGATAATATTTTCCTCTCTTGGAAGTAGTGAAAGAAAAGTTAAAACGTCCAGCTCTTCATCAATCCTTTGAATAATGGTATCCTTATGATCTTCTTGCATATTTGGAGTGGGAATACTAATGTTTCATCTTGAGTAGTACCTTTAGTTTCAATAGTTGAGTATTCTTCTTCAACAAATGGTTAAGGAGAAATGGCAACATCTTCTCTACAAAGAAAATCATATCAGGTGTATTAAGACACCAATCTGGAATGAAAACCTCATGAGAGAGCTCTTGGAACATTCTTTCTTCATTATTCTCTTCTTGCTCAGATTGCATGCATGTTAGGAAAACATTTTGTGACTCGTCTTCATCTTCTTTGTTTACACTTTGGTTCAAAATTTCTTCTGCATTCCCTTGAACATTAACCATGTCATGGGAACCTTTGTCAGAAGATATAGTTATTGAACCTTAGCAAGTTGTCACAAGAGGAGTGAAATCCTTCAAAGAAAGTGAGAACATGTCATTGTCTGGATAGATTTCTTCTTCATCATTGCATGTTTCCATACAATCTTCTTCTTATGTCTTCATCACTTCTTCTTCTTGGTCTTCCTTGAGTGGACATGCATGTTCCGATGAGTCTCTTTCAAACACTTCCTTCAATACAGGTTCATTTGTAGGAAAACTTTTTACCTCTTCATTGCTGTCCTCATCATGCAAATGATATATCTTAGCATAATCTCTTTCATCTTCTGGTGCATGAATCTCCTCTGATAGGGAATTGTGACCACGAGCAAGAAAATGAGCCTCCTTCCCATCTTTTTGTTCAATCTTCTATAATGTTTGAAGCAAAGAAGGATGAACCTGGTTAGAAGCAAATTGCATGCCACCATAGAAACTCTTCAAAAACTCTACTTACTTAAGATCATCAAGAACTTGATTTTGCTGAGTAGAGGATGCAAAAAAAGAATAATCTTCATCATCACTGTCACTGTCTGATTCAGGAAGTTGCATGTTATGTATCTGGGTTTGTCGATACCAAACCATCTTCTAGGATTCTTCTTTTAGATAGAGTCACCAAATTCTTTTCTAGGGGAGATGCTTCTATATTTTTGAGGAATAAAAAAGGCACCAATGCTTCAGCTCGTGTCCCCAATAGAGTCGCCAAAAATCTATTGGTAAACATATTTGTTGCTTTAAAATAATCTTCTTGAGTAACTCCGTTCGCCCTTGGATTAGCAACAACCTGCTCACAACAGTTGAAGAATCGTAGGTCTATGTTAATTCCTCTATGCTTTTAAGAGGGGCAGCTCCCTCGTATGATTGGGTTTTTGGTATTTTCGTGTACTTTTAACCTAAAAGTACATAAAGGAGAAAACACAAAACTAGGGAAAGATGATTAATAGAAACCTCAACAGTAGACATACGAAAACCAATTGAGATTCCACAACTAATAACGATTGCAAAAGGGGTTTTAACACAAAATATGTTTTGATGTGCAATGATAATGAAAGAAAGATAACAAACCTCAACATACGAAAATATATGCCATCTCAACATGTTCAAACCAAGATACCAAGATATGAACATTATTCATTACATCAATCACATAAAATACCAATGGTTTGCACAATCACATAGAAGGATTACTGATTTAACATACAAGAAATCAGCAATGATAACTATGAATACATTTAGAACATACGAACCAAAAGCATTCTTCATTATCTCCTTGAAATTATACAATTCCAAAAACTCTTCTATACATAGTGTCAAGCCAAAAAGTCTTCACACAATCTCTGAGTAGTTCTCCAAGTTTTTCCCCTGCAAAAAGTCCCTTTCAAAAAAGTATATATAGGTGAGGCTAGTAACCACTTAAAGTAACTACCTTAACCACTTTTGTAACTACTTAGAATAACTACCTGGCTTAATTCACTTAGGATAACTACATAAGCCAATGCTTAGAATAACTACCTTTTTGAAGATAAGTTAGGATTTACCTTTCTTTTATAAAGTTAAATTTGAAAGGCTAACTTTAATTACAATAAGTGACATAAGTCACTTTTTCAAAAGGTAACATTAAACTTGGAGCTTTCGAGTTGTAAATTTCGCTAAGTTACCCTTTTCCTCCGTTTGCTCCATTTTGGTAGTCACACTTCGTTAGATGCTGATGACTCCTCTGTATGCCTGAATCTTAGACTCTTGTGTTTCCATATGCAAAACCTGGAAGGAGAGAAAAGTTACACATTTTCCCTGTTCTGATATAGTCACAAAATGCTATCTTCATCATCATTTCTTAAGCCAATTTCTCTAACTTTGTATAAATTCTCATTGTATCTGAATGTGATCTATCTTCTATCTTCTTTCCATATCAACTTATCTTCAAAATGATATAACTTCATGATCTTTATTTCCTTTTAGGCCTTTACTATCTTGTTTTTGAAGCGCAACTTCTTTCATTCATCACAATGGATTGTGGAACCATGAACAATTTCTTTCACTTTCTCATCTTCAAGAGTTTCTTTGAAACTTCCTCTTTATGCTTTCCATCAATCTCCTTACATTCTTCACCTCACTCCACCTTTGAAGGACCTTTAGTAGTGTAATGAGCTGAATCTAGAATGTTAGAAGGATCTCTCTCTTTGGAACCCAATCGGTTTTAGTAACAAATGTCATTGCCTTGTCTTGTGTTACTTTTACTAGATTGAATCCAATAAGATTGTACAAATTAAGTTTCCTTTTACTTATGAATTGTTCCATCTTGGTTAGAATGTCTCTTTGCCACGTTTATGCAAGGTAACACCTTTGAACTTGGAAAGCCAATGGAAAGCTTGTCGCAAAATAATAGATATGTATAATTTCCAATAGTGCATTCAAAGTCAATGTTGCACTCTTTTTGCCATTTATGTTGAGAACATTAACTAGCCCTTTGTGCACATAGGTATTCAATATTCATCAAGCATTGGGCTAGATGTGAGTAATTTTGTAGTCCTTGTACGATCCATGAGTCAAGCTTAGGATGTAAATTGCTCCAGATTCATAATGATAAGCCTCCCTTGTATGTCATGGAATATATGATTATTAAATTCTTCACACATTATCTCTTTAACAATGAGTTCTCTCAAAAGTTGATCAGGGCTTCAACTACATTGTATTTGAATTCTTATGACTCATCGTTCACCAATGATAGAAGTATTGGTACAATACCAACTTCATCCAATGCAAGTATCACAATTACTCCAGGTGTTTTCTTTTTAACTTCATCATTTTCATCCTCCAAATGTCTCAGAGGTAAAGGGATTGCTATCAAAGTTCTAGCAACAGAAATAGAGTGTGTATCACTAGAGATGTCTCATATGGCATCTACCACCGCTACTTTTGCTTCAGGATCTGAACCTTGAAGAATCTTGATTAAGATTTTAGAGATGGCAATGGCATTCTCATCTGAGCAATAGACCGAGAGGGTGCTAGTAAAGATTTTGAAAGTTTGGCATTGCACCTACCAAGAACATTTGCTTTAAAGTTTCTAAAATCTTTTACAAGTAATCCATTTTGTATGTATCATGCCGTCATTGCATATCATGAGATGTCATATCTTGTATTAGAATTTGCAGAATCTATAAGATGATTGCTAATCACAAATTTGAAGTGAATTGCAAGTCAATATGACAAGTACATATAGCCTTGAGCAACCTTGAGTTAATGGGAGTCAATCCCATAACTTAAGGAGATCTCAAGTAGATGTGGCAAGCTAAGTGGAGTGAAAGAGTTCGAAGGACTCTTCATAACTGCCACACACCCAGCTGAGGTGTCTTATGCCATGTGCTTAAAATGAGGCTTCCAAATATGGCCAAATGAATGCCAAATTAAGCCAAATGAAATGTGTACACTAATACCCCCCCTTAAGCACAACTTAGGTGGGTGTAAAAGATGGGTCCCGGCAACAAGGCCTGATGAGGTACCCATGTACAAAAAATTCTCATAAATGGAGAAAGGTAGAAAACCCAATGGAAAAAAAACTACCCCCCAAAAGAGAAAAAATAAGAAAGTGTACTAGACACTTTACAAAATACCCGAAGGTGATAATCCTGCTGTAAAGAATCTCTGGAAGCCTTCTGTGAAGCAACTTTGAACTCTGATGTAGCAACAGGTGATGATGATGTTGTAGTGGAAGTGTTCGTGACACATCTCAATACAATGCAGGAAAAATGTTGAAGAATGATGGATTAGTGGAAGTGTTCGTGACACATCTCAATACAATGCGGGAAAAATGTTGAAGAATGATGGATTAGTGGAAGTGATCTTGACATATCTCTGTGGAAGTGCTCTTGGCACAACTTGGAAATGCACTTGACACACCTCTATGAACCCCCCCATATTTCACTATTTTTATCCCAATATTATTTGCGACACTTTATAAATTAGTGCATGAATAACCCCCATAACTGAAAAAATGGAAAGAAAGTGTGGAAGTGTTCTAGACATGACTTCAATGAAGTGCTCTTGACATGATTCTATGGAAGTGCTCTTTGGCACAACTCTAAAATGTTCAAGGCACATTCTATACACCCCCCTAGATTCAGGATTAGGTGACTCCCCAGATTTGTGGCACTTTATACTTTAGTGCGTTATTACAATATAAATAGGTTAGATGCATGGGAAATGTGAAAATATTCACTTTTGCAAAAAGCGGTGCTCAATTTTGAGCTACCGAGCAAAAGTTATCACAAAAACAAGTTCCCGCAAAATAGACCTATTTTAATAAATTGGCACTAATTTGCAAAAAAAAATGCCCATGGCAAGAGGGAAACTAGCCTTCCAACGACTCGTTGGATTCGGCAAAGAATGAAGAATACAATGGTTTAATTTTGTGAGGGGGAATTGGCCTCCTGCCAACCAGGGCCTCACCCTTCGTCTTCAAGAAATGAAGATACAAGGTTTACATAACTAATAATTACTTCAAATTAATTTTGCCCCAATTTTTAAATGACCTGCCCCTATTTTAACACAAAACACATTGCCTATTTTGATAACAATTTGAAAAGCAATAATTTTAAATGCTTTCAAAACAAAATTAGGGCATAATTTTGATATTTTAAGCCCAAATTTTAAGGCACAATAAGGCGGAAATGAAAAAAAAACAAGGGCGGCTAGGTGAGGCTAGTAACACGGCGAGAGAAGTGGAAATGCCTGAACAAATGCAGATCGGTAAAAATTAAACGCTGACTGGAAGATTTGAGAGATCGTTGACCTCGATCTGCAGGTTGTGAACCTCTGTGGAGGCCGCATGCTTCAAGCAGGTCGCGGCCTGCAACTTCCAGGCCATGATTCTGTCAATGCAAACCGTCGACTCTGGTGTGGCGGCTTCTATCTGCCAGCATCTACTGCAACCAAGACTGCAATCATGAGACAACCAAATGGCGAGAGGAGATAAGACTGCCACATCAAATCGTGATCTGCACTTTCAATGGAGACCTGATGGTGACACTGTGTGAAGATGATGAGCAGAAGAAAGAAAAAAACAGAGTCCCAATCCAAAGGAGGATCACTCCAGGGAGTAGAATGTCTGAGAGCTGGCTGAGGACGGATTCAAAGCACGCAAGCCCGAAACAAAGCATATAGAGGTGAAACGAATCAAGCCTCAAACAAAGCATATACAGGCGAGACTTGCAGGTTTTGGAGAGGCCAAATGCCAAGCACAGGGATTTCGACCCTCTATTGGCTTCGAATAAGCACCACACACCAAACGAACCTGACGAATCATGCCTTCCTCAGTCGCCTTTTTGGACACCACAATGCAAATTCTCCACTCTGCCCTCTATAAATCAGCCTCCACTTGCTGATCTTTGTGGGCACACACACACAGATCGGAAGCCGATCCTCCAGATTAAAATGTTGACCTTCGACAGAGAAATCTTCAACAAAATAAAACCACTAGCAGACGAAGCGGCAGATTTGGCAAATGACTCAGTCGAGGAAATAATGTTTGTGCAGGCCAAACAGAGAATGAGTCCCTGAATGGGACGTTGAATCTGCAAGGGCCCGAAGTGGACTCGAGATCCACAAAACACAAGTGGTCACTGGATGAAACTCTCGACCCAGGAAGATGCAAGCAGGCCGAGAGGCCAGAAAATGAACTCCTAAATCTCAAAATTTCGGCAGAGATCTACAGAAAAGTTGATTTTGCAAAAAAAATTGCATATTCAACAAATATCTGTCAAATAGGGGAATTTTTGCCTCCAATTGAATCAGCAATCTAACTTTCCTGCTCTGATACCATATTAGAATTTGCAGAATCTATAAGATGATTGCTAATCACAAATTTGAAGTGAATTGGAAGTCAATATGACAAGTACATATAGCCTTGAGCAACCTTGAGTTAATGGGAGTCAATCCCATAACTTAAGGAGATCTCAAGTAGATGTGGCAAGCTAAGTGGAGTGAAAGAGTTCGAAGGACTCTTCATAACTGCCACACACCCAACTGAGGTGTCTTATGCCATGTGCTTAAAATGAGGCTTCCAAATATGGCCAAATGAATGCCAAATTAAGCCAAATGAAATGTGTACACCAATATCTTGGAGGCTGTTCTGCGGTTCTCGTCTATGCTTTCATATTTTGCATACATGTCTACAAAAGCATTTGCAACGATAATATCTGACAAATCCACTGGTGATGGCAAAAGTTGTGAGGTTTGGTTTGAACACCAACCAATTGCATTTGCATTAAAAACTTCTAAAGCCTCTTCAATAAAATCATTTCGTTACATAAAGTGCTCTAATGGACGTACAAAACACTGGTTTTACACCTGCAGATTGCATTCGCTAGGCGTCTTCAATAAACCCTGTGTGCATATCTTTCACCTACCGTGTACCATGAGACAACATTTCATTGAGGAATTCTATTAAACCATCGCCGCGCTTTGTCTATGCATTCACATTTTGTATTTATGTCTACCGGGGTAGTTCGAACCATCATATCTGATAAAAATTGAACTTGCATTTCATCATATCAATGTCCATATACGTTGTTCTAGAACTGCATTTTATATGAGCTAGGAGGAGTATTAACAACATTCGGTTTTTGCACCAGCCAATGCATTCATTGAAACTTTTTAGTTTTCTTGCTTTCCAATAACTGTTCGGGTAGTTATAACGACCTTTTTCTTGTTCCAAAATCCATGGCTTACTCATGGAAAACAACCTTATCGCGATACAATTTTCCTTGGTGATTTAGAAGACTTCAGAAAGTCTTGATGAAAACCGATAAGAGGCTTTTAAAATCGGGTTTTTCTTTGTCTTTGGTGTTTTAAGATGCTACCGAAACTAATCGAATTCTCCCATAACTAAAACAAGTCTTCATTACCGGTTGCTTTGGGAAGCTCAAAAAGTTTAAATTTTAAAATGTAGGAATAGGGTCAACAGATTTACAATCAGCATATCATTGATCTATGGAGCTTCACCCCAAAGAGTAAGAGCTTTTGGAAAAGTGATTGGTGTGGGGGTATGAGTCAAGGGTCGCATCCGAAACGATACAGATAGAATCAGATATGGTTGTTGCATGTTAAAGTTAGTACTAATCGGAGCGATTTCAAATTATGAACATTTTTTGACATAGTTTGTGATTTATATTGAAGAATTTGTGTTGTGTAAACATGCCAACATTCCTTTGAAATCTGATCTATCATAAATGCAGTATAATTATTGCATAAAAAAGGAGAAGAATCAGAGAGGATACCTTATATAAATGATGCTCATGATGCTAGGTCATAGATGAAATATGCCATTGTATTTGGGAGATGTAAAAAAAATGAAAAATATGGATGCAAAATAGACCGAAAAATTGTATATCCAATAAATCTACCATTACCGTGCACTGTGAGAGCTCCCAAAGAAGACCACTCATTACAGTAAATCACAAGGACTTCCCACATGTCATTTAAGTTAGCTTCATTTGAGTTAGCTTCTATCTCTTCATGAATGGCTTCCATTTTTCTTGGTTTGTCTGTTATCCTAATTATGGTTTATCAGTTTCTTCAATGGTTATGCCATTCCTTTAGTTTAAGGCAAAACCTTTCTTATAGTTGTTATTTTATTTAATATTCTTTTATATTCAAGAAATTAATCTACCATGAGTTAGTAACTGCACTTGTCCATATTTTGGTTATTAGAGATGTTTCTTCTCAGACTGTAACAAGATCTAACAAACTAACTAAACATCACAGCTGCTTAAAATTTAATATCTTTGTACTCCCATTTAAGGCACATTACCTTTGCAATCCGTTATTCCTAAAATAGTCACCAAAAAATAAAACAAGTTTAACAAAAGCAATATCACTTCTGAGATTTGAAGCTGGAAATTAAAGCAATCAAATCTATGGTTCCTGCAATACTTAACAATAACAATATGCACGTTTCGCAATATTGCCTGTGAGCATACTTAACTTACTATAAAGAGGTGATAAAAATTTGCCGACGTAGGGGATAAGACTGAGCATCCACGCAACCATACAACGAAAAAAACCTCCTACAGGAGTCAGCTTGGCAATATGCCAGAAGCCAAGTATTAGTTGAACGATTAATAACTATGAAGTCAAAAACTGTTCACCTTCCACCATTGTTAACACTTTGCTACAAATTTCTCTTACAGAGTCAATTTAGACCTGCACAGAAAATAGTAATACAGTCAATCATCTTTAATCTCGATCAACGATCCAAATGAATGTTAAGAGCCAAATAATTGATATCAGTTGCACGTTAGTTATAAATGCTAGTTATACATGTAATCTTTGCATCAATAAAACTCTTATTTCTAGTTCAAGAGACAAAAGTTCATATATTTTCGGTTTTATGAGGAATACAAGTCCAGGAAGTTGTTTATGTTTGATCACTTCATGGCTCAATTTTGGATATATTTATTTGCTGACAGATTGTCACCAAAAATCTCCTTTCTCTAAAAAAAAAAAAATAGAATTGAACTCTTAATCTAGATTGTTCTTTGCCATTCATTTCTGAGTGAAAATAAAGTTTGTTTGACACAGTTTTTCATCTTGTAGAAACCTCAAAAAAATTGTTTTTAATTATTTATGATGTTTTTTATGCAGTGAATGAGATTTTGTGGGATCCGTTGATATTGATTGCTAAATTTCAATTCTTATAATATAACAATAAGGACTTGCAATCATAACAATTTTATGTTCATATATAATCTAATTAAATATATACATCTAGTCTTTAGGCATCCATTCTAATTTTATTATCATGATCAGCACACAGTCTCAACGCATAAACCCAAGGAAAAATATATAATTTCAAAATATAACATTTATATTTTTTAGCTCATATTTTTTAGGAACTAAATTCACCACTTTTATTCATAGTTATATATTTGTCCTTATATATTTGAATCTGACTATATTTGAGGGGTTACTAAAAGGTCCAACTGCTCTATGATTTGGAATTTATCATTTAAAAATTATATAACCTCCATAAAATTATATTCAAATTAGATTACTATGCTTAATAATGTACCTCTCTCATTCCAAACTATGCCTTTATCATGATCAGTACACAGTCTCAATGCATAAATCCTTCTCTTCTATCCCTGAGAATATATATATATATATATATAATTTCAAAATATAACATTTGTAGTTTTGAGCTCATATTTTTAGGAAATATTCATATATATATATATATATATATATATATATATATATATATTTCTCGTTATTTATTCATAGTGATTCAAATGTACATTTGAATCTTACTATATTTGAGGGGTTACTAAAAAGGGGGTGACAATGTCTATAGAAATATAACCACTCAACAAGGAAACCATTTCTATTGAGGTTAAATAAGCCAAATTGTGTCCATACAAGTCCTAAACAAGCCTTCAAGAATCAATCTACTACCAGTGTCAAACAAAACTTTAATGGGAGAAGACTACCAAACAAATAGCTGCCTTCTCAAATGGAACTGATGCCCTATGATCCATTTGATATTTCATTTGTTAATTTCCACTTCCATTGCCCTTTTCATGAATGTAAAAGATTATTTATGTTACTATATGGATATTAAATACAATTATTTTGATTAAGAAAAGAGAGTAACTCCTTTGGCATCGTAGTGTTCATCAAATGTTGCATGACATTGGGTGACCTAGGAAGCTTAAGATAATCCCCTCTTATGGTTTCTCTTATGGAAACAATTTGAGATATTTCTCCCAAATCACTTGCATATGTTCCTAATCAAACCACAAAGGAGTAGTTATTGCATACAGAGTTCTGACAGGAGTTGCATCAATCTAAATCATATAAATATATGTTGCTTCTTAGAAAAATTGGAAACGTTTTTCTAGCAATTCTCTCTTCAAGGTCCAATTATGGGAGTTATAACAATAGGACATAGTTAATGATGATATTATACTACTTGTCACATGTTTTGTGTTACCTTTTGGAAAGACCAAATCTAGATGATTTGGAACATCTATTCAAATTTTGTTTTGTTTGTGTTCTTGCTTAGGTTAAATCAAATTAAAAACAAGTAAATTCTAGTGTCCAATGATAATAATTATGCAGTCTATTAATTTAATTTGTAATAATCAAGCCAATTAATTGATCAATGTGTAATGTTCTTTTTGAAAAGAACTTTATAGCCATGCTTCTGGTTACCTAGATGGATTCATAGCATTTGTGGGTGATGGAAGTTAGATTGAGCACTTATGGTTCCAAATTTCCTATAGAGAAGAAAGGAAATTATATTAATGTGCACAAATGATCAATGTAAATGAATGGGACTCAAAAGTTCACAGCCAATAACACTAGCAAGAGAGATAAAAATAGGCTCCAACACGTAAAAAGGACATTACACATAACCAATTGAGAAGACGACCCATTACCAAAGTTGATAAAATTGGTGGTGACCACAGATACATGCAGTAGATTTCCTAATCTATATCAAAATGCAGATAAGAGGAAGACTCCAACATCCTCAAGCCAATAAGATCTTTGAATGTTTATAGGAGAGTAGTTGGACTCAGTGGTCTTGAGGAAGCAATCCTAGGGGTTAGAAAGAATACAACTGTCTCCCTAAAATTCTCATAACATTCTTGTTTCAAGCTCCTCCAAAGGTAGAGTGGAATCTAGTAATGTGGTTTTGTTTTGCATCTCCCTAAACGTGGATGTGTGGTAACTGGCTCTCTACACCAAAGAACAATTGATTCACCATGTCTAGTGCAAGAAAAGGATGGAGGTATCTTCATGCAGAGGGTGGCATGGTCTAACTGATCTTTCATCATCTATGTGGGTAATTTTTGTTTGCAATGGATACTTAATACCTCCAACCCTAGAATAGGTTGGAACCGGGTAATTTATCCGGTAGTCATGGTGCAGGGCACCATAGGTCCTAATGTGAAAAAGTTGCTAAGTATTAGTATTTTGGTCTAGTTGAGTCATTTTGCATATAATAAGGTCTTGAAGACCATTTCTTATGTTTGTAAGGTGTCTTGAGTCATTTTGGAGTCCATTTTGTAAATATTGTCAAAATTGCCAAAATTTGCAAAATTATGGAATATGAAGAGTCACCTTTTGTAAATGAAGGTAGTTGGTCAGTTGGAATTCAAAAAGTTAGTTGTGGACCATTTTAATATGATTTAAGAAGCCTTGGGGGTCGAAACCAAGGTGGGGTGAATTGTATTTTGGTGAAAAATCAATAAAAGTGCTCTATTTTCTACATTTTTTAAACATTATTTAGTTGTTTCAGAGTTTGGTATGCATCTATATGACATTTGTACAACCTTCATGTGGTATGGTTGGAAAGATAATTGTATCTAATTTGTACTTCTTTTTGTTTCATTCAATTTCATTATATTTTGAGTAAGTTATGTCCATTTTACTAAAACAGGTCTGAAACCCTGGTAGGCCTAATTTAAGGGAAAACATTCCAAATTTGAGAGCTTCTGTACAAAATAACTGTTGGATTTAAGGCATACAACTGAGAGGGGGGGGGGTGAATCAGTTGTATAAAACTTCTTGTTCTTTCAAACACTTGATTCTTCGTTGTTAGTTAACAGCATATCAATTAATCATCCATGAAAGCATAATACATAAACACAAGAGCAGATAAACATCAACACATTGAACACCAAGATTTTGACGTGGAAAACCCGGTTAAGGGAAAAACCACAGGGTGATTAACCCAAGGATTATTCTCTGTTAGAAGAATAAGAAAAAGAATGGCACTTGCCAATTAGGGCTCACTGCCCGAGCACACTGCTCACAAAGAGGCCCACTGCCTACAGGGAGACACACTGTCTACAAAGTGATAAGAATCACAATCTTGAACTGGAGAATGACATCTCTACCATGTCCAGATCAGTTCCATTTAAGCCCAAAAACCTCTGCTCTGCCTTTCGCACTTCTCTTCGCTATGCCACACTCATCCACACAATCCACACTTCGAAATGAACTCACAAACCGTTATTTATACAAGACATCGACTTAGGAACAAACATCTAAGTCGGCAAACAACCATAAGAGTATCCGCAAGATGAATAACACATCCGGTCGGCCACCACAAGAACATTCGCAGGATGAACAACTCATCCGGTCGGCTAAACAGAGCAAGAACTTCATCCGGAAGAATATCTTCAATTCTGGGCTCTACTATCAATGCGGACCAACAACACAACCTCAACATGATCCAAGAACCTTCACAAGCCTGCCTGAATGACCAGGTATGTCCGCATTTCCTTTACTTACTGAAATCTCTTATCCTCCTTATCCGAAACTTCAAGAACACTGTCTGTCGCCACTGTCATAATGCAGGAGGTACTTCCGGACCTCCAAATTATACACAACTCGAGATGGCACATCACAAGGACATCCCAAAGACTCCTTCCAATCCGCAGATTAGGATTATACAGTTCTGGACCTCACCGGACCTTTTTGTGATCCTCTGTCACCTCTAAATACTTGCCGGAACCGGTTCTACACCGACAGCCACAACTCCTTCAGATCTTCATGCGGACCTCTGAAATCTTAACTGAAGCATCTCAAGACTCATATCTACAAACCCTTTAATCCGCATCCTCCGGTTCGCATCCTATACAGTACATTTGCCTTCTTCTCATCACTGTTCTTTACTGTTCCTGACTGAGGCTAATTTTCTCAATATCCTCAGCACACTGCTCATTGAATCCTTCTTGTCAAAGCAATATGAGTATGTTGACATCAATGACAACACTGGTTTACCTCATACTTGCAACAATCTCCCCCTTTGTCATTGATGGCAACATATGATGTGAAAAACCATCAAGACAAGAACTTCTCCTTTCTGTCACAGCTCCCCCTATCAGCAACATGTCTTCTCCTCATTTACTGCTCCCCCTTTGATCATTAGCCACTTGTTTTTCACATGTCTTCTCTCCCCCTTTGACATCAATGGCAAAGGGCTCATACTTGCAATTCTAATACATCAGAATCATACCAGCTGCTCCCCCTTAGTTGCAGCTCCCTATCATCAATCCGGATCACAAGATATGACTGTGATATCCACCGGACTGATGCACATCAGTGCATCCTAGTTCATCACTGGAGGGGCCATGACCCCTAACTTCTCCCGGAGATATTCAAAAGAGTCCTTGGGAAGAGGTTTAGTAAAGATATCTGCAATCTGATCCTTTGAGAGAACATACTCCAATCTGACTTCTTCCTTGTTCACTTGTTCTCTCAAAAAGTGAAACTTGATAGATATGTGCTTAGTCTTAGAATGCAATACCGGATTCTTAGAAATATTAATTGCACTTGAATTATCACAGAAAATTGTGATAGGCTCCTCATATTCAACTTTAATGTCTCTTAGCATCTGCTTCATCCATAAGATTTGAGTGCAACTACCTGCTGCTGCAATGTATTCTACTTCAGTTGTAGACAGAGATATTGCATCTTGTTTCTTGCTTAGCCAAGAAACCAATCTCTTCCCCAAAAAGAATGCTCCACCACTAGTGCTCTTCCGATCATCCACATCTCTTGCCCAATCTGCATCTGTGTAAGCATGAAGAGAGAAATCTGGATCTCTAGGGTACCATAGACCATACTCAACTGTTCCTTTCAGGTACCTAAAAATTCTTTTGATTGCCATAACATGAGATTCTCTAGGATCAGCCTGGAATCTTGCCACAAGACCAACAGCCTGCATTATATTTGGTCTAGTTTGAGTGAGATACAACAATCCACCAATCATTGATCTATACTTTGTCTGATCTACCTTTGGGGAGTCATCATCTTTGCTCAACTTACATCCGGTTGCCATGGGAGTGTTCATTGGCTTTGCATCTTCCATACCAAATTTCCTCAACAATTCTTTCACATATTTGGTCTGAGAGATGAAGATTCCTTTCTTTGTTTGAGTAATTTGCAGACCCAAGAAGAAATTCATTTCACCAAGCATGGACATTTCAAACTCACTTTTCATCTGATTTGCAAAAGTTTTGCACATACTATCTCTTCCTCCAAAAATGATATCATCCACAAACACTTCAACAATCAAAATGTTTTCATGAACAATTTTGAAATATAAGTTACTGTCAGCAGTACCTTTGTTGAATCCAATCTGCACAAGATGCTTATCCAACCTTTCATACCATGCTCTTGGGGCTTGCTTTAGTCCATACAATGCTTTCTTTAACTTACAGACCATATCATTATTGTCAGATAATTGAAATCCATCCAGTTGTTCAATGTAAACTTCTTCTTCCAGATCACCATTTAGGAAGGCAGACTTGACATCCATCTGATATACCTTGAAGTCTTTGAAGGCAGCAAATGCAAGAAATAATCTGACTGCTTCAATTCTTGCCACAAGAGCAAAGGTCTCTTCATAATCAATTCCTTCTATTTGGGAGTAGCCTTTGCAGACCAATCTAGCTTTATTTTTGATTACTTTACCAGCTTCATTTAATTTGTTCCGGAAGACCCATTTGGTTCCAATCACATTCCTGTCTCTAGGTCTGGGAACAAGATCCCAAGTATGATTTTTCTCAATTTGCATTAATTCATCTTTCATTGCTTTAGTCCAGTTTTCATCATTGCAGGCTTCATTTACTGTTTTAGGTTCAATCTTTGAAATCAGACAACATTCATCCTGATTTTGAGCAACATTCCTTCTAGTTTGCACACCTTTGCTTCTGTCACCTATGATCTGATCTTGAGAGTGGTTTAGTGTTACATACCTAGGAATTTTGGGAGTATCCTGCACTGCTGCTTCTTGATCAGGCTCATTCAAACCTATCTCTTCTTCCTGATTTACCAGATCAGGCTGACTCTGTCTTACCGGAGAGGATTGAGTTCCTTGAATCTGAACACCGTCTTGGTCATCTTCATCAAATTCATAAAATCTTGAGGGCTTCTCAATTCCTTCATCAACTTTCACATTAGTGCTTTCTATCATCTTCCTCAGTCTCTTATTGTAACACCGGTATGCTTTGCTTTGAGTGGAGTAACCCAAGAAAATTCCTTCATCACTTCTAGCATCAAACTTTCCTAGATCTTCATCTCTTTTGATATAACACTTGCTACCAAATACTCTGAAATATTTCACAGTAGGAGTGATGCCAAACCAGAGTTCGTAGGGGGTCTTACCGGTATTGTTTCTGATTTGAACTCGATTTAGAGTGTAGACTGCAGTGCTGATAGCTTCTTTCCAGAACATCTGAGGAACATTTGCTTCCAACATCATTGTCCTGGCAGCTTCCTGGATGGTCCAGTTCTTTCTTTCAACTACTCCATTCTGCTGTGGAGTCCTAGGAGCAGACAATTGTCTCCTTATACCCTGCTTCTCACAAAAGTCAATGAACTCACCAGATGTAAATTCACCACCTCTATCAGACCTTAGACATTTAAGTTTCAATTCGGTTTGATTCTCTACCATAGCTTTGAAGATTTTGAACTTTTCAAGGGCTTCTGATTTCTCTTTTAGGAAGGTAACCCACATCATCCGGGAATGGTCATCAATTAACAACATGAAATATCTATCACCTTGCAGACTCTTGATTCTTGTCGGACCACAGAGATCAGTATGTACTAATTCCAACAATCCGGTAGAGGACTGATCTTTGCTTTTGAAAGAGACTCTGCTCTGTTTACCTAGCTGACATTCTTTGCACAAACCATTTGTAGGTTTCACCAATTTTGGAAGGTCTCTTACAGCTTGAATATTGCTTATCTTGATGATGTTATCAAAATTCACATGACACATTCTTCTATGCCATAACCAACTCTGATCAACTTGAGCAAACAGACAACTTTTGTTTGAACCAACAAGATGAAAGATATTACCTTTTGTTTGAGCACCGAATGCAATTTCAGTTCCGGAGCTTGGAAAGATTCTGCATTTTCTATTCTTGAACCGGAGATCATAGCCTTTGTCCACTAATGACCAACACTGAGAAGATTGTGCTTCAATCCTTCAACATATAGTACATTACCTGTTTTGCTCTTTCCATCAAAGGAAATAGTTCCCCTACCTCTGATTCTGCCAGCAGAATTGTCACCAAACTTTACCATTCCTCCTTCATACCTTTCCAAATCTAAGAACTTATTCTTGTCACCAGTCATATGGTGAGAACACCCACTATCAATAACCCAATCATCCTTTTCTTCCACTTGAGCAGCCAAAGCTCTTTCCACAACCTTGTGATTGACAGATTCAGAGGATATTGAATCTTCTTCCTTGATGGCAATAAACACCCATTCATTTCTGGATTTGCTTCCTAGTTCGGATTCATCATCTGTTACTCCTTCATTGTCATCTTCTTCATGAACATAATAGCAGTTCTTTTGAAACCTTTGTCTGTTAGTATTAGACCTTGCAGATCTTTCCGGACATCTTGAAGCAAAATGACCAATCTTATTGCAGTTGAAACACTTAAAGGGTAGTTTTCCTTCATACTTACCAGATCCTCTGGGCAGTCTCTTTGCAATGAGGGCTTCAAGTTGAGCTGTTTCTGCTTCTTCTTCTTCCATGTCTCTTCTCGCTTGATCATACCATGACATCTTCCTTGATGAGTTTTCTCCCGGATCAAATCTCTATTTGCCTTTCACATAGGTACTGGCTTTGAAAGCAGATTCAATCTTGGGAGGATCATCTCCAAACTCGGTCATTTCAAATGCAGCTAGTTTGCCAGCCAGTTGTTCTCTTGTGACAGTTGTGTGGGCTCTGAATTCATCAATGGCAGCAACCTTGATTTTGTAGGCAGCAGGAAGGGATCTTAGGATTTTGCAGACAATCTCATTTTCATCTAGAGTTCCACCAGCATTTCTAATTCCACATACTAGCTCATTCACTTTTGGCATAAAGGTAGTGATGTTTTCATCATCTCTCATCTTCAATCTTTCAAATTTCCCTTTCAGACTTTGCAACCTTGCACTTTTGACAAACTCATCTCCTTCATACAGAAGTTCTAGTTTAGTCAGGATCTCATATGCAGTTGGTAGGTCAATAACATTTGAGAGATCTGAATCATTCAATGCGCTTAGTAGGCCTTCCTTGGTCCGCAGATTATTTTCAGCATCTGTGATTTCATTCAGAGTTGTCGGACCACCTTGTGGAGGTACATATGGTTTTGAGACCATAGCCAAGTATGCTTTTCCCATACATTCCAAGTGACACTTCATGCGACCTTTCCAGAGAGTGAAGTTGGTTCCATCGAACTTCGGACTATCCTTCTTGTATGACGACATCCTGGATCTCCTCAAGCGGTTAAGCTCCTTTCAGAGGAACTTGGCTCTGATACCAATTGTTGGATTTAAGGCATACAACTGAGAGGGGGGGGTGAATCAGTTGTATAAAACTTCTTGTTCTTTCAAACACTTGATTCTTCGTTGTTAGTTAACAGCATATCAATTAATCATCCATGAAAGCATAATACATAAACACAAGAGCAGATAAACATCAACACATTGAACACCAAGATTTTGACGTGGAAAACCCGGTTAAGGGAAAAACCACGGGGTGATTAACCCAAGGATTATTCTCTGTTAGAAGAATAAGAAAAAGAATGGCACTTGCCAATTAGGGCTCACTGCCCGAGCACACTGCTCACAAAGAGGCCCACTGCCTACAAGGAGACACACTGTCTACAAAGTGATAAGAATCACAATCTTGAACTAGAGAATGACATCTCTACCATGTCTGGATCAGTTCCATTTAAGCCCGAAAACCTCTGCTCTGCCTTTCGCACTTCTCTTTGCTATGCCACACTCATCCACACAATCCACACTTCGAAATGAACTCACAAACCGTTATTTATACAAGACATCGACTTAGGAACAAACATCTAAGTCGGCAAACAACCATAAGAGTATCCGCAAGATGAATAACACATCCGGTCGGCCACCACAAGAACATTCGCAGGATGAACAACTCATCCGGTCAGCTAAACAGAGCAAGAACTTCATCCGGAAGAATATCTTCAATTTCAGGCTCTACTATCAATGCGGACCAACAACACAACCTCAACATGATCCAAGAACCTTCACAAGCCTGCCTGAATGACCAGGTACGTCTGCATTTCCTTTACTTACTGAAATCTCTTATCCTCCTTATCCGGAACTTCAAGAACACTGTCTATCGCCACTGTCATAATGCAGGAGGTACTTCCAGACCTCCAAATTATACACAACTCGAGATGGCACATCACAAGGACATCCCAAAGACTCCTTCCAATCCGCAGATTAGGATTATACAGTTCCGGACCTCACCGGACCTTTTTGTGATCCTCTGTCACCTCTGAATACTTGCCGAAACCGGTTCTACACCGACAGCCACAACTCCTTCAGATCTTCATACGGACCTCTGAAATCTTAACTGAAGCATCTCAAGACTCATATCTACAAACCCTTTAATCTGCATCCTCCGGTTCGCATCCTATACAGTACATTTGCCTTCTTCTCATCACTGTTCTTTACTGTTCCTGACTGAGGCTAATTTTCTCAATATCCTCAGCACACTGCTCATTGAATCCTTCTTGTCAAAGCAATATGAGTATGTTGACATCAATGACAACACTGGTTTACCTCATACTTGCAACAATAACCCACCCTAATTTTGAGATATGTTAAATAAGGACAAAATAGGTATTTGAATCAAGTTTTCTTTCTTGGATATCAGTTCTGGTTTGAAAATTATGGCCAAAAAACCCTATTTACTGCACCACCTTAAGCCTAGTCAAGAGTAGGACAGTCAAGATTTGGCCTCTGTGTTCCAAAACAACCCCACCTAAAAATTGGATATGTTGTCAAAGGGCATAAAGGGTATCTGAAACTAACCTTTTGTTTTTGTTTAAAGGTCTTCTTGGAGAGTTATGGTGGAAAAACCCTGTTTCAAGTACTACTAGGGGAATAGGAAGATTTTGCGAGAAACCTACCAAGATAGGGTTCTAAATTTGTAAAGTTTGGTTTGTTGAATAAGTTTTAAGTTGATTTGAGATCATCCACTCCTTCTCTACATCAAATTGGTACCAGAGCTAGAAGATATTTGCGAATGATATATTCTTTTGGCTAATGTGGTTTAGTGAGATTTGATGTTGAAGGATAGCTCCTAATAAGAAGAACAATGGAACAAGGGCATCATCATTTCTAGATAGATTGTTAAGAGTGGCAGAGAGGCTAAATGAGGAAGAAATGGCAAAGAAGATACAAGAGGAAGAAATTGCAGCTAAGAAAGAAAGCAAGATGGAAAAGGAAAGCTGATTCCAAACTATCTGCAAGTCCAAAGGTAAATGTTGTCAAGTTGTGATTTCAGATATCTGTATGGATAATATTGTTTTTGAATACATGGTAGATAAATTGGGTTTGGAAATAATACCACACCCCACATCCTATTCTGTGAGTTGGCTTCAAACTGGTAATCAGGTAATTGTAAATGAGCAATGTAAAGTTGAGTTTTACATAGGCGGTTATAAGGATGAAATAGTTTGTGATATTATGCATTTGGATGTATGTCACCTTGTGTTTGGAAGGTTGTGGCATTATAGCAGGGCAACGAATTATAACAAAAAAAACAACACATATGACATTATGGACAAAGATGGGATGAAATTTGCGTTAACAGCCTTGAAGGATGAGTGCATAGGAATTGAAAGCTTATTGTTAAGTGAGAAGACAATAGTACAACAATATGAAGCAAATCCAAATGAGGTAATGGTTGAGGTAACAGATTTTGAAAACAACACATTTGAAAAATCAGTTGAATGAGAAATGGAAGATTTTTCTTTTGAATTTGCTCAAACTTATGAAAGTAATAGTGATATTGATGTTGAAGTGGGTGATGTTTAGGAAGATGAAGAAGAAGAAGAGACAACAAAAGAAGCTATAGAGGACTCAAGGATAGTCCAAAGAGAGAAGATAGTTATGGAGGATAAGAAGATAGCATGGTTCTCAAGAGAAGAATTGAGAGTTGAGAATGTTGATGTCAAGGAGAATGGAAGAATGGATGAGCAATTCAAAAATGAAAATAAGTGGCTAAGTATGATTGAGGAACATCCAAAGATTTTGGAGAATAATTAAGAGAAAAGAATGTGTGGCAAACAACATGAGGTGGATGAAGAAGTGAAGTATGAAGAAGAAAAATATGGTTTCTTTAATATGTTTGTTTCCTATGCAGGTAAAGAAGACAAAGTGGATGAAAGAGAAAATAAATTTACAATTGCAGTCCAAGGTCAAGTTAGAACAAGAAAACAAACAAAATCACATGGCTACATTGTACCAAGTTGGCCTTGGCTCAAGAAGCATGTTGTTGGACCAAAAAGTACAAGGGCACCAGTAGATACAAAAGTACTTGAGATCCAACAAAATGAAAACAATGCACACATGCAAAGGAATTGGAAGACAAGAAAGAAGATTCATATTTGAGGTGGAACTCAAATTTTCTTTTTCCCAGGGAGTATGGTGTAGGGCACCATAGGTCTTAATGTGAAAAACTTGCTAAGTATTAGTATTTTGGTCTAGTTGAGTCATTTTGCATATAATAAGGTCTTGAAGACCATTTATTGTGTTTGTAAGGTGTCTTGAGTCATTTTGGAGTCCATTTTGTAAATATTGTCAAAATTGCCAAAAGTTGTAAAATTGTGGAATATGAAGTCACCTTTTGTAAATGAAGGTAGTTGGTTAGTTGGAATTCAAAAATTTAGTTGTGGACCATTGTAATATGATTTAAAAAGCCTTTGGGGTTGAAACCAAGGTGGGGTGAATTGTATTTTAGTGAAAAATCAATAAAAGTGCTTTGTTTTCTCCATTTTCTGAACATTATTTAGTTGTTTCAGAATTTGGTACAGATTTGTATGGCATTTGTATGACCTACATGTGGTATGGTTGGAAATATAATTTAATCTAATTTATACTTCTTTTTGTTGCACTCAATTTCATTGTGTTTTGAGTAAGTTATGTCCATTTTATTAAAACAGGTCTGAAACCCTAGTATGCCTAATTTGAGGGAAAACAATCCAAATTTGAGGGTTTCCGTACAAAATAACTTACTCTTATTTTAATATATGTTAAATAAGGGCCAAATGGGTATTTGAATCAAGTTTGCTTTCTTGGAGATTAGTTCTGATTTGAAAATTATGGCCGAAAAACCTTATTTGCTGCACCACCTTAAGCCTAATCAAGAGTAGGACAATCAAGATTTGACCTCTGTGTTCCAAAACAACCCCACCTAAAAATTGGATATGTTGTCAAAGGGCATAAAGGGTATCTAAAACCACCCTTATATTTTTGTTTAAATATCTTCTTGGAAAGTTATGGTGGAAAAACCTTGTTTCAAGTACTACTAGGGGAATAGGAAGATTTTGTGAGAAACCGACCAAGATAGGGTTCTAAATTTGTAAAGTTTGGTTTTTTGAATTAGTTTTAAGTTTATTTGAGATCATCCACCCTTGCTCTGCATTAGGTAGTCCCTAAAATCCCTTGTAAATCCTTGCATTTGAAGGATATCACATCTCAAAGATAAAATAGTTGAACAACTCTAGTCAAAATAGCAGGAAAAAGTAGCAAGTGACCTTGAATCTCTATACAAGAAGATATCTCCTTAGATGTCATATTAAACAAGATGCCTAAAATGGAATGTTTCTCTATCCATTTCATTAAGAGAGTAAAGGTGACGAGAAATTGAAGATACAAGTAAACAACATCAAGGTCATTTTCCTAGATAATTAACAAACATTACAGCTATAATCATATGGGTGGCTTGGGGAATTGTGTTGTACAAATATCTAATCCTCATGACATGAACATTTCATATTCTTATCAACAATTCTATGAAAACCATCTTTGTTTCTCTTTCGTTAAGGGCAAGGATATGGTCATGGTGTTGGAATATAACAAAATAGGTATAAGATTAAAATTAATGTTAGCCATGTGACCAAGGCAATATTGAAGTTTTGGTCAGTAGTTAAGTAGGTATTCTTCCATAGTCATTGTAATGTTGAAAATTGCATACCCTACAATTTCACATTATGTTTTGAACTCACTATAGTATCCATTCCCATAGCATGTTCTAGGACCACTTGGACTAACCTTGGCCTATTTCCCTTGCATCGAAGTTTGCCAAGAATTTGTACTAGAGCATTATTCTCATCACTCTTTTAAACACACATGTCAAATTTGACCCATTTTCTCTAGGATAGTAGTATCACACACAAATGTTTGCGTGACACATTGACATCTTGTGTCATACACTGCCTCAAAATATCTATGTTACCCTAAGTTTTTAGGACGGGGATAGTAGGGGATGTGTTTCAGGGGCGACTTTATTGGGGGCTATTTTTGGGGATGGTAGGGGATCACAAAGGGGATGGCTAAGTAAAAAATAGGAAAATTTCAAATATCCACTTGATAACATTGATAAAACATTTATCATATACATTACAGATCCTTAATACATAACATTTGAGTTGAATTGAGAATTCACATGAGAGTCAAACAAATTAGCAAATGTCAAAACTTAATTGCTTTCATAATTCATTGTCAATGTGCATGTGATTGGCTGCAAGTTTCAACTACAAAATTGAAAATTTAAAATGTACAAAAACATAGAAAGTATGCTGATGCCCCTAATCTACATCAAAATTGGAGTCCTCCTTTTAGCCATTGCCATTGTGAGAGGTTGCCTCATCCGATGGAATCCCAACCAATCCCTCATGTGCTATTTTCCCCATTTAGGGCAAAGTGGGGTGTGGGGATCCACCTAAAAACAAATAAAATATTATTATTTTTATTCTAGGACTTTTTGATTTTTAAATGTTGACTTTTGTGTGAGGGTGGCCAGGAGACATCATAGATGTCCCCAACCACCCTAGGGATGCTCATCCATCCATGAAATGTCCCCTAGACATACTCAAGTTTTTGGGATGAGACTTGCAAATTTTTAAAAATTGGGGATGGCTCCGAGGTGTCCCTGTGTCCCTAAAACATTTTTGAGATGGGGATGCCCTAAAAAATATTAGGGATGCATCCCTAGATAACCCTATAAAATATGCATTATTCTTGCATGCCTCTACCTCATAATGTCTCCTGACAAATGTAATTTCCTTGCGGATGCACTTTGCTATTTTTAGTCTACCTTGACCAAATCCAAAAGATAACAAAAAAACATGTTTTCATAGATGATAGGATCTTCCTTCTGGTTCTCTTTCTCCATCTTCATCTCTGCAAATTTCATGTAGGGCTTCTCCAAGTTCTCATTGTTATTGTGCAAGTTACCGCAGTTTTATCAAAAGAACAACTTTCACCACATAAGTTTATGCTTCTCCCAAGGATTCCTCCAATCTTTCCTCTGCAAATCATTGAAGGTATTTTCAATAGGAAGCAAGTAGTAGGTTGATCCCTAAAGATCTTCCTCAAAGTCCAAATCTCCATAAATATGGTATCAAATCTCTTGGTATTTTATTTATCATAATCCTATTAAATAATATACTTTGTTGTCCTATTTCTTTATCATTTTGTTGATCTTGTTGCACAAGTCATGCAACAACAATATCTATATTGGTATCAAATCCAATCCCATCTCCCTCTTGACAATGTATTGGTGTAGACCACCACCCTTTTTATCAAATTTGCACACTAGGCCTAGTATTATTCTTTGTAGACCAAGGAGATACTCCTAGCATTTTGTAAATGCATCCTAATTCCTAGATGCACATAAGATAGGAGCACATACTATTTTTTTATCCTCTTTATCATGTGGTTGTCTATGGAGGTCAGAAGACTACATTGGGGGCTTGACCACTGTTGGCAAGCTCTTAAACAACCCAACCATTCTTTTCTAACTTCAGCTATAAGTATTTGGAAAGCACTCAATCCCATGGACGTTTGGTTGTGTTTTTCTTGTCATTTTTGTAGGATCTAACTGTATCATTTCATTTCTAATTTTATCTTCATCATTGGGATATTATGCTTGTTTTCCTCTATTTCTACTGTGCAGGTTTAGCTAGAAGCCATATAGGTTAAACTAAAAATTATTGGGAAGACACGAAACATTTTGGACTACGTCTATTGGTCATACTGTGCTATACAAATAATAGCACAAAGCACAGACGTCCATGTGGACCACTGGTGTTCAAGGCTGAGACTCCTAGATTTCAGTACTAGGTTCTAATTTACATTCTATTCTACATTTTAAATTCCTTTCTATAAAATTAGTCATATCAGTCTGTTATTTGTAAACTTAGATTGATCTTAGAAAGTTTTAATCTAGTTGCAAATCAGAGTTAAGTAGAATACTTTTTCCCATTAACAACCATATGTGATTTTATTAAATAGGTACATGAGAATGATATTGGGTACACAAATTCACACCTTAGGCTACCTTGTAAATTTATTTGCCTATAGTATTCGATTTATTATCGTTTCTCCATTATTCTCATTTGTTAACGTAAGAGCACTTGAATTCCTGACATAAGGTTCATTCATTTGTGTAGTCTAGCCTTAAGTCAACCATTAAGAATATCAATGATCACATAGGACCACTGCCCTCAATCAACAAATAGACTTCAAAAATTTTGGGGCATAAATAGATAGAAATCATGCTTTCGAGATCATGGCTAAATGATAGTTAAAATGTATTGCAATATCATTCCTAACAATATAAAGAGATATTTCTAGTGAGCAAGTTCGTTATAATTAAAATGGTTCCTACATAGAAAAAGAGTTTCATAGAAGAGAGGAACATAAAAACTAAACCAAATCTTTCTCATAGATTTTAAAAAATAGAAATGTAGATGCATATATAAATTGCAAAAGTGGATAATATAACTCACATTTTTGGTGAAGTTATTTTCCTATAAGCCTATCACAAAAGGCACACATGGTTAGATTCTTATACTGATAGATTAATAAATCACCCCTAAGATGACAAAATCTATAAAATTTGAGGCAAACATATATTGTCCTGTAAATGCAGGAGTCAAACATTTTGTTTAAGGTGTGAGTTGAACTAGTTATTAATAATTCTACATCAAGACAATTTCAAAAGAAGCATATGAAATCAAGTCAAAAGCGCAAGAAGAGCATGTGAGGCCATTTGGGAAAAAAATCAAAGTGCTAAAGCAAAAGAACCATATGTTTGTAGGTAGAAGTAGAATCTTTTAAATTAATGTGGTCATACTTGAAATAACAGAAATAATTGCCACAAAAGTGCAAGGTAAAGAACCTATGTACTTCGGGGATGTGTCCCTTAGATATTTTGACCTACCCCCACTATGGGAGTATTCGGGGACATGGGAATGGATAGGAAATATTCCCATCCCATTCTTGATTTTTTTTAAAAAAGAAGGAAACATTTTAGGGACGACTAATTTGAGGCAAGAAATAGTAGCTACAACCTAGACATTTCTAAATGCATCTTTTTTTTTAAATTTTAAAAATATAAAATTGGAGAAAAAGGGAGGGGCCCACAAGGACCCCACACTCTTTTACATTAAACCTAAACCTAAAACAACTTAATTAATAGCTAAAAACAAAAAACAAACTCATTTTGCCATTTTCTAATTTGTGAAGAGAAAGCAAAGCAAGAGAACAACTATGAGAAGAGAAGAGAACGACATTGGAAAGAAGGCAAGGGAGTATCAAATCTATGTCATTTGAGGTAATTTTATTATCCATTGTTCATTTGTTCAAATTCCCTTGCATTTTTTTATAAGTTCCAAACACTTAGGGAGGGTTTTTTGTTTTATGTTTACACTTACAAAGTTGCAGCTATGTTTTGAATTTTCAATAGAAAAACAATGAGCAATAGTGGGGGTGAAAAGGTTAAAATTCAATAAAGAAGCCATAGAAGTATTGTTGGGTACTCTTTTGGGAGTGGGAGTGTTGTAAATATTGTAAGTTCAAGTAACCCATTTGAATCCTCTTTTGAACTCAAAACCTATGCAAAAGGCCCATTTAATCCAAAAAAACTTCTTTTACAATTTATAGTAGCCATAGACAAAGGCAAGGAAATTTTTTTAGGGTGGAGTAGAGTATGGCTATGTCATTTGTGCAATAAAGACTATGGGGGCAGCTACAAGAGTTTATTCTCATTTTTTGTCCATAAGTGGACTAAAGGTAAAAGGTTGTAAAGAAATAATCCTAGCTAAGAAGGCTGAGGTGACTAGGTTGCACATGGAGGGGGGCAAGAAATAAGGGAATGCCAATAGAGACTATGTAGCCTTGTATGTTATTGCCTACCCAAACCATATATTTTGGGAGTCAAAGGGGAGAGAGTTGTTCCAAGGAAAATAAAGGGACTACTAGTGTTGCAGGGATGTTTAATATGCAATCATGAAAGGTGGCTAAGTCTTCTATTGCTAATTATTTCTTTTCCCATGCCATACCATTTCGTGTGACATGTTCTCCCTATTCAAATAAATGTTCAAAGTTGCAATTGCTGTTGTTCCCTCATTTTCCCCTAGGAGAACATAAGTTATGCACCACCTCTTTGATAGATATATTTTAAGGTGAGTGTTGTGATGGAAGGAATGAGGTAAAATTGGATAAGGAATGGCTACTCTATCATCATTGATGGGTGGACTGACATTAGACATCGGCTACTCATCAATATTATTGTCACATGTTCAGTTGGATCTTATTTTCTTAAGCTATTAATTGTTTAAGGAAGAGGAAGGATGCAAACTTCTAATTTTAAATTTTGAAGGATGCCATAGAATTGGTTGGGCTATCTATTTTTGTACAAGTGGTGAGTCCTAATTCATCCGACATATGTAAGTTAGCTATCTTGACGGGGGGCGGTTCTTACAAGCATATTTTCTAGATCCCATCTTGTGTTCATGTGTTGAACAACACATTGAAAGACATTGGGAAGATAGATTAGGTGAAGGTAGTGGTTATAGAAGCTAGAGACATACAAATGTTCATTTGCAACCATCATACTTTACTTGCTTTGTTCAAGATTTTTTCGAGGAAGGAATTCCTCAAGCCCATAGATATTAGATATGCCAAATACTTTATTTTGTTAGAGAGGATGCTTGAGATGCAAGAGCCTTTATAGTTAAGGATGGTTAATCCAAAGTGGGGTAGATGTCTAGAGGCAAGCATGATTGAAAAAAAGGGTGAAACAAAAGATCTTTGACAATGATTGTTGGTCCACAGTGAGGTAAGAAATTGTTGATCTTATTATTAGAATTTTAAATAGTTAATTTGTTAATGTTTCTAACTTGTAAATTATTTATATTCTTTATAATAGCATTCACTTTTCTTTGTCATTTGAGTCTCAATATTTTTTGAAATTTTAATTTTTGTAACTTGTTTGTAAATGTGTTTGCTACTTCATCCCACCTATTGTGTGAGTCATAAGATATGTTGATATAGACACTTTAGCCTTGGAAATATTTATCAGACATTTGATAGCATGCTTGGATAGATAAAAGACATTTATAGCAAGGATACTACTTTGGGAACTTATGAGGAGCATATTAGGTCAATTGTGATGCGACGGTGGAACACTAGGAACACCCTACTTCATAAATGCTCTAAATCCCAAATAGTACGTAGCGAGGCCTAGGAGAGTGCCTCCATTTCATGATGAAAAGGTGAATGAAGGGCTCATGAAGGACTTTAAAAAAATGTATAGTAATGAGGAGTCTACTTACTTCACACATAATGGCTATTCTTTGTCAATCTTTGTGGTCCAACATCCAACAAACCAGAGGCGAGGATAGTTAGATCTACATTAGCTCAAATTGACCCTATTGGATAGTGGATTTGGCATGGAAATGATGCACTAGACTTGAGGATACTGGCCACTCACCTCCTTTCATTGGTTGCTAGTTCCTCAGTTGTAGAGAAAAATTAGTTCACATACAACTTCATTCAAATAGTCAAGAGGAATAGGCTTACCTCATGGAGAATAGAGAAGTTGGTAGTCATGCATAGTGCCTTGTGGCTTCAAGATTGATAGACTCCTGAGCATCATCAGATTTCATCGGCACATCCTGATGTTGATCTTGAAGATACCACACAGGTTGATGAGGAGGCACAAGAGGGATTAGTTGGAGTTCCATTGGATGAGCCAACCCCTCATAGTGGTAGTACACTCATACTCCGATTTTGATGCTATGTTATGAGATGCTGCTTAGGGACAACAACATATTTTCTATGTTTTTGTGATTTTGTAATTGAAACATACAACTTTGAGGTATTTTGTTGTAATTTTTATATAATATATATGCACATTGAAAATAAAAAACAATTTTTTTTAAAAATTTGTTTGTTGACTCTCATGCTATGTTATCAGTTGGCTCCTTACAAGCCCCTGATCCAGATCCTGTTTGAACCCAATTCGAATTTTGGGTTGATCCCATAGGGGAGTTTGTCCAAATTTTTTTTGGTCTATGGGATTGTTTCGGATGAATCCGGGCAAATCCAGACCAAATATAACTTAACTGGGTAGAAGGAATAATGAAGTCGTGTAGGTTTCATTGTTTAAAAAAATAACGCGCATCGTGAGTGCAAGAAACTTGTCAAAGTTGCATCATTAGCGTATGTAGTGTCTTCCTTAATGAAAACCAAGTCCATTTCAAACAAATTTTTTTGAGCAGATTATAATACATCACAATGACATGTAGGTCATCGCAGGGCACTGAATTTATCTATACTCATAGGCCGTGTTAGGGGTAATTTACGCTTGTTATACCAAACTCTATCTTCAATTCTATTATAGTTTGCACATTAATAATATTTGGTATTACTAAAATATTTTTAGTTTAGATTGTAATGATGAAATGAATTTAATTTCTAATCTATTTCAGAACCACAAAATATTTTACTTTGTTTCTAATATAAAATGTTTTATTTTGTTTCTAAATTCATTGAAATTTGTTGATTTTTTAAGTTTTTTAAAAAAAGGATCTTTACAATTTAAATTTATGAAGACCTAATTTTATTTCTTAATATAAAAGACAATATCTTAACTACTAATATTATTTTATTGATATTTATTATTTGTCAATTTTGATGTAATTATTGATATCAATTGTTTAATATTAAAATAATAAAATTAGATTACAAATTAATATTGAAGTAATCATTTTAATTTTTATGGTGTTTTTGTTTATTAATATATTATACCTATATTATGTGATATTTATATTTAATTCTTGTTTTTAGATTGTACTCCAACTCACAAGTATATATATTAATATTTATTTTATATTTCTTAATATCTTATATATTTAATAATTAATAGAAATGGATATTAGATATAGTTTTTTAATTTTACTCTTATATATATATATATATTTGTATGGTCAAATCCAAAACGTACCCACACCCAATTTTTTTGATTAAATTAGTGGGTAGGACCCTGCAAACGCAAACTCTAAGCATTACTAAGATACTTAGCTCTCATCTTATATTTTAAAATTTCTCCTAATTTTTAATAGCAGTCTCTAGCCTTCTAAAAAATGGTCTCTCAAAAAATCCATAGCGGAAACATGTCTCTTGTCGTCCCCATCTTAGAAACTTGGTGTCACATAGTAAAGAACTGAATTTTTATTTTTGAAATCTTTAAATCTTAAACAAACAATTCATTTATTTGCTATTTTACATTAAAAACATTCCTTTATTTGAGCAGTTAACTCACCTCCAGCTTGCAAATATAAATTGACTCTTTTTGCTTTAGTGCTCCTAGCATACCCTCCATAAACAGAAATGGCATCCATAACTAATACAAGAGCTGGCAGCATAAGAAAGTAAATGGAACATTTATAAATGTTCTCTAATAACAAATGAAAATATAATAGAACCATAGTTGCTTTATAGCAATGACAAAGGAGTCCTAAAAATGTTTACCAATCGAGCGGAAATGAGAAGAAAACATTCCAATGGCATCGAGCTCCATTAAAAATCTCTGTTACATATAATCACATCATTTATACTGCAATAAACCAGCATTTATAAAGACACGTACGGTGCTGCTGTGTAGAGGTTTGCAGAAATATGAATACAAGTTACAAAATAGGCATGCCACTTATATATATCTGTATATGCCATCTTACATTGAGCTGGCCAACTGAGTTAGGCCCACGTAGAGTCATGCATTTTTCTATGAATCGGCTTCATTTTAATGAATAAATCTTATTACTTATTTATATGTTAGTTTAGTTTCCATTATTATGTTAGATGCTTCAAATTAACCCAATATGATGTTGAATGGAGATAATTTTTCCAACACATATAGGCTACGTGTTTACCCAACGTTCCTCAGGTAATCAAAAGAATAATTGCTGTTAGCTATTCTGTTTGAGGGAATCATCAATGTAATAGTTTTCTAGAGTGATATAAACCATGGGTCTTTTATTGATCTTTTGTTTGACAGAAATGTTCGATAATTTCCAATTCTATTATGAAGTTTCCAATGTCCATAATATCATAATTTATTTGGTAACTGCAATAGAATTTATAAGGGTTCCATGTATTATTATTTAGGTTTGCTTGAATAATAAAGTAATGGCATGAAATGTAACATAATTATTTTCTCTGATTTACAATATTAATTTTTTTACAATTTGAATAAAGAAAATATAGTTTAAGTGATTGGGCTTAATTGAATAAAATGTTAAGTTTTTATTGTGGAGACTTAAATTCAAATCTTCATAAGAATATTTAATGTGGAATTCTCAGTTATGACTTTTAATCTTTCATGGTTAGCTTTTAATATAGATGTATTTTGGGATTGGTGTCTTCAATAGGTTGGTGCCTACAAATTCTGTAAGTGGGGATTGGAGTCTCTAATGGGTTGGTGCCTACAAATTCTATAAGTGGGATTTTTTGGCCAATGAAATTATAACCTCAAAGATTGGAACCAATAACAAAATTAATAATTTATTTTTTTGTAATTTTGTGTTAAACATTTAGCATCTTTAGTTTTTTAAAATATTAAAAATAAATATTTTTCAATTTTGTACTTTACCCTGACTTTGTCAATTGTTCAATATTAAATAGTTCTTTCTCATTGGTTTTCCTATAAAATTATTAATCACTAGTTAATAGTTTTTGGTTTCAAAATCTAGTACTACCCAAGGAAGGTACTAAAAAAGATTAGTCGAGGTAAAAAATTATAGCATCGAAGAGGAAAACCAGTCAAGCTCCTTCTTGCTTGAAAGTAAAAGTTGGAACTACTATAAGAATATCCCATAAAGGCATGCACTAATATAAGTATATATTATTCACTACATTTATGAAAGTAAAAATAAAATAAAAAAACTACCAAAAATATTGAATGATATTTTTCCAAAATTAAAATTGAAAGTTGCATTTAAAAGTAAAACAAATGTATTTCAAGTAAAACAAGTGTCACGTAGTGGGTAGTGTTGTTATTATAGTATTTGTTTAGTTGTAATTTTTTTTGTTGATTAGCTATTGGTTGTATATAGTATTTGTTTAGTTGTAATTTTTTTGTTGATTAGGTATTGGTTGTATAGACAAATTGCATTCCAATAATTAAAAATTTAATTTTTGAAGAGTGTTGAAATGTCTTGGGTAAATAAAATTGAAATCTCAAAAATAATGTAATTTGGTAAAAATAAAATAGGACTAAAATATTTCCTAACTATAAAATTAAACTTTTACAAAGTCTATTAAATAACACAAATATTCCTTAAAATGTAATAATACTAATACTTTTATAATTTATAATGCATTAAAATATTGTAAGTTTGAAAAATAAAAAAAAAATGTAATAACATGGCTAAATATTTTTTGTGATAATGTAGATTTTTAACTTTTGACTAAATAAAATTGAAATCCTAGATTTTTAACTCTTGACTAAATAAAATTGAAATCCCCAAAATAATCTAATTTCATAAAATAAAATGTGTAGAACCCTAACCCTAACTGGGTGTGGATAGATTTGAAATGTCCGCCTAAAATATTAAAATGTAATAATATTAAATACCATTACAATTTAAAATGCATTAAAATATTGTATGTTTGAAGAATAATTACATAATATAATAACAGTGCGGATAGATTTGAAATGTCTGCCTAAGATATTAAAATATAATAATATTGAATACTATTACAATTTAAAATGCATTAAAATATTGTAACTTTGAAGAATAATTACATAATATAATAACAATAACATATTCATATTTACATCACTACAGTATTTGAAAAATGATTTTTCTTCAATCTAATTGGCAGAAAACTTTCACCCGATAAGGGCGACTATTGCAGATCATCAAGGTTTATATTATAAAGTTTTGTGATAGATAATATCCTTAATCTATGATAATAATATACTAATACTTAAAACTATGGGTAAAATATTAGGCAGTAAAGTTTTTTTTAGCATCTCACCTATTAACCGATTTAAATATATTATAACTAAAATAAAAATAAAAATATTAAGAAACGTGTATTTAAATTCCTATTAATATTAATATTGATAATATTATTAGACAATAAAAATATTATAGTTATATAAGATTCCTATTACTAATCAATATTAATACTAATAGGAATTTAAATACAAATATAATTTATAAGTTTATTCCAAATTTATATATATGTCTTTAATTATTATTATTAATAATAAATAATAATAATAATATATCATTTACATAGATAATATTCTTAATCTATGATAATAATATACTAATACATCAAAATTTTAAAATATATATTAATGCATAGATAGGAAAAGTTGACCAGTGATCAATTCTATAAGTCCTCCCTTCACATGAAATTTAATTAATTTTAATTAATTAATTAAATTTTCCTTAATCCCTAATCTACCTTTAATCATAAGATTTAATTAATTTTAATTAATTAATTAACTCTTTCCTCTGTAAATAAAAATTAAAATTAAGGAATTTAATTTATTATTTACAAACCTAAAAACCTAAATCAAAACCTATTCATAACAAATTGAAAATATTAAAAACCCGTGCAGTTCACCTAACTATTACAGTTCAACTACCCAAAACGTTTTTATGCCAAAATTTTATAAATACCCTACATTTCCTAAATCAAATTTATGAAAGGATGATCTACCAACTTTTGGTACATTTCTGGAGATATCTCGGTTTCGAGGTATTGCAAGACTGAAAAAATTTAAATTGTTTTTTAGTTCACAGGCTTCAAGATATCGCTTTTTCGCGTGCTATCAACTATCACATTCTAATATCTTCTTTGCAGAGTCATCTTCATATTTTGAGTTAGAGAAAACTATTTGTATTTTGTAGTATCATCATTTAATATGTGAATGACATGGCTGTGCATTGTCTTGGAACGTGTGGGAAATTTTCTAAACTGTTTGGTTCCTATCAACGTATTCCCTGAATTTCATGTTGTAAACAATATTCACGCTCGAAGATCTTCTAAACTTGTTTTCTATTCCAAACAAGGTATTCCATGATCCTTTTATTGGTGGAAGTGCTAGTTATATGGTAGAACTAATTTTAGGGTTTCACTTGTCCCTCACTATAAGCTATAACTTCAAATCTTTAAAATAATGATGTTAAGTGATTTTTATAGCACTAATAACTTTTTGTATTCATGATGTTAAGTAATTTTTATAGAACTAACAACTCTTTGTATTGCAGCTTAAGTGCAAACTGTTGAAGGCTAGATTCACATGGCTGTGCATTGTCTTGGAACGTGTGGGAAATTTTCTAAACTGTTTGGTTCCTATCAGCGTATTCCCTGAATTTCATGTTGTAAACAACATTCACGCTCGAAGATCTTCTAAACTCGTTTGCTATTCCAAACAAGGTATTCCATGATCCTCTTATTGGTGGAAGTGCTAGTTATATGGTAGAACTAATTTTAGGGTTTCACTTGTCCCTCACTATAAGCTATAACTTCAAATCTTTAAAATAATGATGTTAAGTGATTTTTATTTTATAGCACTAACAACTCTTTGTATTGCAGCTTAAGTGCAAACTGTTGAAGGCTAGTGCATTTAGTGCATTTATCGCCTTCTATATTTGCCTCTTGTCAGACTGTCAAGAACCAAGTTTTAATTGCCAGGGTTCCCATTTCTAGCCTTAGGAGGCTGTATCAATCAAATAATCCATTTTGTCAAGTTCACCATAAATCTTGAAGTATAATCATAAATCTTCAAGATTATTATAAAGTTATTATATTATCAACATTGTTGCTACAACTAAACAAACACAACAAATTAAAACAAAACAAGACTATTCATGAACATTTTGGCAGAAACTTGGCTGCTTTGCAGCTCTTGTTTATTTAAGTAATAATAGTAAGTACTTTTAGAGAACATGATTTTAATTATTTTAATTAATGTAATATTGTGGTTTAGTAATAATTTTGGGTGCATTCATTTAATAAAAGTATGTGATTCAGCTCCATTTAATTAGACATCAATGGTTAAGATCAAATGAATAGTTAAGAAATATTTTAGTGAAATTAGGTTATTTATGTGCTTAATTTTTTATTTAAGTAATTATATCGAGAGGCAAAGCCTAGAGGCATTATTCTTCTGATTTAAATTGACGTTTATGAGACTGTCAAGTATTTAAAATAATTTAAATTATTAAGCCATCCCATCACCTTCGAGAATATGGGGAAGGGTTGGATGAGGAGAGAGTAGTGGTGGGAGAGAAAAGTGGCGTTAACTGTAGCACATTCTGTTATTCTAGGCATATAACAAGGTCCCAAAATTATCTACATGCTCCATTTTTCTGTCATGATAGAAATGATGTGTAATTTGCATGTTGATCATATAATATTGCATGTCTCTTAAAACTAAAGAATCATGGTTAACGCTGGGTAGGAATTTTATTTTCAGAAAATGGTGCGACACCATTATGTTTCAGTCAAGAAGTTTGCAGATGCATTCCAATCTTTCCACATTGCTACCAAACTTAATGCGGAACTATCAATTCCATATGATAAAAACAAGTCTTATCCAGTTGCACTCACCACAGAGAAATTTGGTTTAGGGAAAAGGGAGCTTTTAAAAGCATGTCTTGCTTACATTTGTGGCTATTCATGCAAACACTGTAAAATACAAATTTATGCCTTGATGTTCGAAGTTAAGAATCTGTAGGCACACTATTAATGGCGTTTAAGTCTTTCTACTGTTAATGGTTGGTCATTTGGGTTTTTGTTTCACAGCCCTTGAGGATTACTCAATACATATGTTTTTTTTTTCATGTGTAAATTCTAATTAGATGTATATTTCTCAGATTGCTCAAGACTGATGTATTTTCTCCTCATCCTGTGTAGGATATGAGCCAGCAGCCTCCAGCACTAGAGTTGGTGGCCAAGGATCTTCATGGAAATGGTTTACTCAAATTGGTAAAGAATCTTTCGAACATGCATGAAGTATGCCGTCAATCAAGTTGGGGCCGTATTTGGGTATGGTTAGGTAGGTTTGAAGAATAGTCAATTTGTATAAATTTAATTGCGGTCTCAGTCAATTTGTATTTCCAAGCCACAGTCTGAATTTTTTTTCTTTCAATTTGCCTACTGCCTGATATTCAATTTTCAGGAGGGTTTGGTTTATTTCCTTCTTGCTTAAATACACACCCTTTTACTTTATTGGCAAGAGATTTACACAGTTAGTTACAACTTCAAGAAATCAGCCAAAAGATGGCATTGGCTTTAAAGCTGAATTCCATGAAGCCCTTTTATTTTTAGATGTAATGGAAGTTAGAGACGAGCTTGGTAGAAAAACAATTAGAATTTTATTGGGTGTTCAAGAGATAGTAGAAATCTGAATCTTCTTTTGAGATTTTATGCGGGTTTTACCAAAAAAGCATTAGTCTTTAATAGATTTTGAACCTTATCTCTGTAATTTAAGGGGCTTTAACTAGATAAGAATTGATTTGTAGAATTATTGTTACAGGTTCAACGTTGGTGGGGAGCTAGGAGATTTGATTACTTCGTGCGGGATCCTGCACAAGGCCCGGGAAGAGATATGTAGTGTTTTGAAAAGTAATGTAGATGCTTTTCATCTGAAAGAAGATGAAGGTGTAGCATATGTGACCTTACCTTCATTTTCTGTAGAGGACAGCGAATTTGGAGAGTGCAATATGGATGAGAAAATCTAGCTAGAGATAGTTTGGAAAATTCTGGGATGATATTGTTGACATGGAGGAGAAGCATGTATTGCCCAGTGACTTCCGATTTCAAAATAAATGGATCAACCAGGGCACTGCATATAGAAGACTTGTAGAGCCTCTGGACATTAAATACTACTATTGTACACGGAAGGACAAGAAAAGCTATCTCTTTGTTGGGGTGAGACCCCATTGTCACATAGTTCTGGAGAAATGGATGAAAGAAAAAGACCAAACTTGCAATGGTAGAGATGAAAAGGAACGCACAAAGTTTACATCTTTAACTCTGGACTCCTATTTTTGGGCTCGTGTAGAAGAGGCTCTTCAAGCATTGAAAAGTATCTCGCAAGAGCAAGACCGACATCAAGTCATGAATACTCCACTGCAAGAAAGCCACGAGTTTGAAAATTATATTTAGGGTATCATTAGAGACAAGACTATTTCTACAGAGGTTTTCTTAAAGGAGAGTAGCTTCATGATTTGGTGGGAACAATGGGAATAATACAGCAGCCATCGTGAACTTCAATTAGCCATCGTCAACTTCAAACTCGGATTTGTTCAACTTCATGGCAAATGAGATGTGGAAGTAGAAAATGCAGAACGGACTTTTTCCTACATTGGGAAAGGCCTTTCAAACTAATTCTTTGTTGGAAGTAGTTAATATCTATGTTTTCTTCCTTTTGCTTAATTTTCATTTTCAATTAGATGAGTGTATGTTACATTTAAAATTTGGAAGAGGAGACAGAGAAGGGGAAAAAGAAAACGGAGAGGATTGCTTGAAGGAAATTAAAATGTGCTTGGCTAGATGGAAAAGTGAGAAAATTGCTTACAATCAATCGGGGTTAGAGATGATGGAAGATCATCTCTTGATTACATTCTTTACCACATCCTATTGCCATTTGGCATTTAATTATACTAATCAGATCATCTATTCAATTTATATATGTTGACATGGATTTGGTCTATGTTATGGTTAGAGGTTTCTAAGGTTGCTTTGCATTTGTTTGCTTTAATTTATATATGTTGACGTGGATTTGGTCTCTATTATGGTTAGAGGTTTCTAATGTTGCTTCTCATCTATTTTCTTTAATTTATATATGTTGACATGGATTTGGTCTCTGTTATGGTGGATTGTATGGGAAGAAAAGAATTTTAGTTATTGTAAAGAAGAATTCGAGCAAATGATCAAATTATTTTGAGTAAAGTTATGGAAGACATATAGGAGTTAGAGAAAAAGTGTCATAAATCCAACAAATGTTAATAAAAATTAAATTCCACATGATACCATAGAAAGCATATGAGTTTCATACCAAATGAATGCCATTGACACCAAATTTCATGTGGCCCGTTTAAAGTTAGTCATTTGTTTAAACTTTGAATTCAAAATTAAGGTGAATTGTTAGGGGGCAATCATTTGTTTAAACTTTGAATTCAAAATAAAGATGAATTGGTCTCGTCGTGCAAGATGGTAAATTCATAATTATAAAAGTTTGAAACTATATATTTGAAGTTTTATATTACAAATTTGTTGTAAATTGCTAATTCTAAAAGTTTGAAATATTACAAATTTAATGTAAAATATACAAATACTATTTCAAAATTTGAAATATTATATTACAAATTTATGGTAAATTGTTAATTATAAGTCGCCTTTAAAAAATGTCATAGTAAAAAAAATAAAAGTTGCTTAAATTTTGAATTCAAAATTAAGGTGAATTGTTAGGGGGCTTTGGTCTCCTCTGCTTGCAAGGTGGTAAATTGCTAATTATAAAAGTATGAAATTTTATATTACAAATTTAATGTAATATAAAATTTCAAACTTTTATAATTAGCAATTAACCACAAATTTGTAATATAAAATTTTAAACTTATATAATTAGCGCGGTTCACGTTAGTGTTAGGGTTAAATCATATTTATAATTAATTTTTATTCAAAATTATTTTAATTAGGGTGAGAATTAGAGTTAGGGTAAGCATTAGAGTTAGGGTTAGGGTTAGGGTTAAGGCTAGGGCTAGGGCTAGAGTAAGGGTTAGAGTTAGGGTTAAAATCATAGTTAGAATTAGGATTATTGTTAGACTTAAAATTAGGGTTATAGTCAGAGTACAATCAAGGTTATGATTAGAATTAGGGTTAGGGTAAGCGGATTAGGATTCCTATTATAATTAGGGTTAAAATTAAGGTGGGTTATTATTAGAATTATGTTAATAATTAAAGTTACAGTTAGGGCTAGGGTTCAAATTAGAGATAGGGTTAGAAATCGATTAGGGTTTGAATTATAGTTAGGTATAGGGTTAGGGTTTGCATTATAGTCAGGATTAGAGTTAGGGTTATGGTTAGGGCTAAAATAAGAGCTATTTTTAAGGTTAGAATAAGGGTTAGGGTTAGTGTTAAAACTAGGATTAGGATTCAGTTTAGAATTAGAGTTAGGATTACAATTATCAATGTGGTTAGGGTTAGGGTTATAATTAGGGTTAATGTTAGAATCAAGTTAGGATTATAATTAGGGTTAGGGTTTGAATTGAGGATAGGGTTAGAGTTATAATTAGGGTTACAAAATTAAGGTAAGCATTACAGTTACAATTAGGGTTAGGGTTAGAGTTAGGGCTAGAGTTAGGGTTAGAATTTGTATTAGGGTTAACGTTAAATTGTAGTTTGAAATAAGATTAGGGTAAGTGTTAGAATTAGGGTTATTTTTAGATTTAAAATTAGGGTTAGTTAGGGTAGAATCAGGGTTATGATTAGAATTAGGGTCAGGATAGGGTTAGAGTTAAGATTAGGGTTCCTATTAGAATTAGGGTTAGAATTAAGGTGGTTACTATTAGAATTAGGGTAAGAATTAGAGTTAGGGTAAGCATTAGAGTTACAGTTAGGATTAGGGATAGAGTTAGAATTCTGGTTAAAATCATTGTTATAATTATGATTAAGGTAAGGGTTAGAATTAGGGTTATTGTTAGATTTAAAATTAGGGTTACAATAAGGTAGAATTAAAGTTATGATGAGAAATAATTATTCTAATTTAAATTAATTAATAAAATAATAAACATTTGTAATATAATAATAATAATATAAATACATTATTACAATGTTTAGTAGTATTATACTACTTTATTATGATTTAAAATTATTAAAGTATACAATAATTACAATAATAAACATTTGTAATAAAATAATAATAATATAAATACATTATTACAATGTTTAGTAGTATTATACTACTTTATTATGATTTAAAATTATTAAAGTATACAATAATTACAATTATAATTTAAAATAAATTGATTAAAATACACCTGGAGATGGATACTTCTCGGCGTACTTTAGATATATTTTCTAAATATAGCTATACTAGTAATAGTAAGTACTTTTAGAGAACAGGATTTTAATTATTTTAATTAATGTAATATTGTGGTTTAGTAATAATTTTGGGTGCATTCATTTAATAAAAGTATGTGGTTTAGCTCAATTTAATTTGACATCAATGGTTAATATCAAATGAATAGTTAAGAAATATTTTAGTGAAATTAGGTTATTTATGTGTAGAACCCTAAAGTATAGTTATAAAACAAATTTAAACCCTATTATTTTTTTTATAAAATAGTTGTGAATAGAAATCAGTAAATAAAAATATGCATGCTTTGTAAAGAAAAAATTTAGTGTTATTTTATTTTGGGAAATTAGGTTATTTTTGGGATTTTTTTTTTTACTCAAGAGTTAAAAATCTAAAGTGTCATGAAAAATATTTTTATTTTGGGGATTTCAATTTTATGTACTCAACAATTAAAAATCTAATGTGATAAAAAATATTTAAATCAAGTGATGCCATGTTCCTAAATATATAGTTAGTAAAATTTTAAAAATATAATGCACTTCCTTATTCTATACTTTTCCCTTTTTTATTTGATTTGATAAAACCCTAATAAAATATAGTTATAAATATTATTAAACATAAATAAAATAATATATTAACTGCCACTCCTTTTCCATAAGGCAATATAATAAAAAGAATTATTAATAACTAGTTAAGAACATGTCTACGTAGAGTTTCCTTGGTACAAGCTCATTACATGGAGTGAATTTGTTTTACGGCGTGAGAAATTTTTTAAAGCACTATAATGTTCACATATAAAAGACTATCAAGAAACTATTGAGCCAATAAAGTAAATAACAACCATTGCACCAACCCAAATCAATTGAAAGCACTATAATGTTCACATACAAAAGACTATCAAGAAACTGTTGAGCCAATGAAGTAAATAACAACCATTGCACCAACCTAAATCAATTGAAAAACCTGCACGACCACAAGGGAATAGATAAAATCTAGCAAAGACAACGATACTACTGGATAAAGGGGCTAAAAGGCTTGTGAACTAAAAAACAATTTTAAAAAAATTCAAATTTTTTTGCAACACTATAATGTTCACATACAAAAGACTATCAAGAAACTATTGAGCCAATGAAGTAAATAACAACCATTGCACCAACCCAAATCAATTGAAACACCTGCACGAGCACAAGGGAATAGATAAAATCTAATTTAATATACTATGAACTGTAAAGGAGTTATAGCAAAGACAATGATACTACTGGATAAAGGAGCTAAAAGGCTCGTGAACTAAAAAACAATTTTAAAAAAATTCAAATTTTTTTGCAACACCTGCAAACGGAGATATCTCCATAAATGTACCAAAACTTGCATAACTCGGTAGATTGTCTTGTCATAATTTTGATTTGGGAAATGTAGGGTATTTATAAAATTTTGGAGTAAAAGCGGTTTGGGTAGTTGAACGGTAATAGTTAGGTGAACTGCACCGATTTTGACTATTTTCAATTTGTTACGAATAGGTTTTGATTTAGGTTTTTCGGTTTGTAAATAATAAATTAAATTCGTTAATTTCAATTTAATATTTACACTGGAAAGATTTAATTAAATACAAGAAAAGTAACAAAATAGTTTTTAAAATGGTTACTGGGTATATTAATGGTATTAGTAAAGATGCAAATTTTTTTTGGAATATCCTCTCTTCTAACATTCTTTGGCAGACACTTTATGGAGATTGAACCAGGTGATCAAAAGGAACCAAAATACGAGAAAGGAAGAGATCTTTATGCTGGCCCAAATTCAGGAGAGGAAGAACATTGTCTGGATGGAAGGTCCACTCGGTTGGATCGCGTGGGTTCATACTTACCCTGATATTCTGCACTAGTGTTTAGCTGTTGTTCATGATCTTGTATATCTGTATAGTTGATACTGTGGTTTGATGTGAGGCTTGCCTCTGTCTTGGTGATTCTTGGTGAACTGTTATTCTTTTTGGTACTCTCTATAGCTAATAGAAAAAATAGTTTTTAAACTCTTGTCACTATTGTTTTATAAAATTTTTATTAAGGTGTATATTTTTAATTAAATACAAGCAAAGTAACAAAATAGTCTTTAAACTCTTGTCATTATTATTTTATAAAAAAATTATTAGGGTGTATGTTTAATATAATAGGAAGTTGTTTCCTATGTATTAAATATTCAATGTTCATATTTTCACTTAAAAATTAAATATAAAATTTCAAAATTAAATATTAAATATTAAATATTTAAATAATATAATAATAATGATTATAATGATTAAATAATTAATTAATGTAATAATACTAATACTTTTATAATTTAAAATGCATTAAAATATTGTAAGTTTGAAGAATAAAATAAAAAATGTAATTAAATTCATGATACTATAGATTTGAAAGTTTTGACTAAATAAAATAAATAATCTAATTACATAAAATAAAATGTGTAGAACCCTAAAAACTAAATTAAAATTAAATTATTTTTAACTAATGAAGCCCATCCATTTAGGCATGACTTAACTAGTGGGAGACAAGACTTGTATTCATAATTTGTTTACTTGCCACGTGCTCCCCTCAAACTAAAATTCTCTCCGCATTTATAGTTTTTTGTTGCACTCTCCTGACAATCTGCAGAGAAGAGGTCATTTTTTTTCAGCTAATGACAATACAGATAAATCATTTCTAAATAATTTTTTGTTAAAAATTTATCATGTTGACATAGGAAAAGTACAAATTTAAATCAAATTTGTCCGACAAGAAAAATAATCCTATCTTTTGATTGGTTTGCAATCAATAGATTAATAACTAGATAAGTGCGAACTCATTGCAATAGTATTAGCCGGTACTAATATATAGAATAAAATCACTAATATATTATTAATTATATTATTCTATGGATATTTAGAATAAGAATTTTATAATTAATATATACAATGAATATAAAAAAAATTGTATATGAACAATATTACTAATTTTAAATTAAAAAATTGCTTATTAATATGATTTTTTCTAAATAATATATTTAGTGTGACTTTGTATAAAAATTATAAAATCACTAATATATTATTAATTATATTATTCTATTAATATTTAAAATAAGAATTTTATAATTAATATATATAATGAATAAAAATTAAATATTAATATGAATATTACACAATATAATATTATATAGATTAGTATAATATTTTGATATTCAGACAAATATATATTAATATTTCATTTTACTATAATATAAAATAAATATAAAAACCTTATAATGATAATTTTAGGAGTTTCTAGATCTAAAGGAAAAGACTCTCCATGTAAGAGCATCCTAGGGTGTAAGAGCAATCTTACATCACCAAAAAAAATATTTTGTTTCATTTGTTTTTGTTTGTAGGTTTTTAAAAAACATTCTAGTATTTAGTTAGTCACCACCAATCCTACTACATTTCACAACACTTGTACATCTCACTTTGCAATTGTGAATTTATGTTCTTCATTAATCCTTCAACATCATATTCATTTTACAAAATATTCTAATTATTTTAGAAGCATAATTCTCTTCTATATTCACTATCACCACAACAAGAAGATATTTGGTTTCATCAATCTTAGTTTGCGGCAACTTTATGAAGTGTGTTAAAAAAAAGGAACACATTGCAAGCTAGACCTGGGAGGGCTTGTGGTATGAACCATATCTAATTTCATTGACCCATCTTCAATTCATTTATTCCATAATATTCTTTGACGCAAGGGCAAAAACCCTTCCACCAAAACAAATACTCACTCACACAATACTCTACCCAAATCTATTTTCTCAACAAAACAAGATTGCAACATTAAATTGTGTTTATTTTGTTCCAATAAAAACAAGTCTATAACAAATGAACAATCAAACTCAAAGAGGCATATGTAGCCTTCAATGTTCATTCTCTGCACCATAGCTCATCCATGCAAGCTCTCCTCAGCATTTTATTCACTTATTGGTTGTCTTGGCAGTGAACACTCAGCTATACACTTATGTTCTTCTTCACTCTTTCTTGTTGTCCTCTTCCATACATTGAACATTCTCCATTTTATTTATCTGGTAGCCCCCTTTCTTCCCATCGATGGTCATCCCACACCAATTCCACATCTATACACTTATTATCTATTCAATTTTCTATTGCAAGCAGTGAAATTTCATTATTTCTCCCCTTCTCTCTCTTGGCCACCAACCTCACACGAAGTTGACCTCTTCTTTTGTTATTGTATGATTTTATTTATGGTTCAATTCACCTTTTTCCTCCTCTAAATAGACTAACGTCCCCTCACATCCTTTTGTTTGCCTTTTTTATAGTGCAATGAACAACTGAACCCATCGAATGGGTCTTCCAAACAAGTGAAACATCGCCCCATACTGAAACCATCATTTTCCCCATTCATTCTACCTATGACATTTTGAAGGAGTAATGCTACCCTCAAAAGACTCTTAGCATTCTATGTTGATTTGACTTAAGTCAAATCACACAAACTGTGAAGTCTTCCATTCCAAACCGTAGGAGATATGCTTCATAGATACATGAGTTATTGATTTCAATGTGGAGGGTAAAGATACCTCTATGACCATCTACATTTCACTATCAACAACTTTCATTCCACTACATATCATGAAATTCACTACGATAAGATTTTCTTTTAAATCCTTGGTTTTTCTTATCTTTTTTGTTACATCCCTAATTTTTGGAATTATTTTTACCTTTTACTTTTACATGAATAGAAGTGAATCTATGGATGAATATTTTGACGTTGGGATATAATGTCTTTGGAAAAAATATCAATTTTATTAAATATCAGTTATGTGATTAAGTATAATGCATATGATGTAATGATTTAGCAATTTATGTTATAAGATTTTGATTTGTTATTCATAAGGTTTATGAATGGACTAACGATTCACTAATCAAGATTTGGTAATTGAAAATTATATGCAGGAAAACAAGTATTTGATGACTCTTTGAGAAAGAGAGAGAGAGTATCTTCTGAGGAGAGGAGAATAGACCTTGGGTTATAAATAGTCATTTGCCAAATGAGTATAGTGTTCATCAGTTAGATAACTCTAGTCAATTGAGGTAAATCACATTTTAATGGTTAATTTATGGATTGACTTGACAGGTTGTCAATGTCTTATAGAATCCTTTTTGAGTTAGTTTTGTGTTGGTCTTGACATTTTGTGAAAATGACGTTGTCAAGAAAGAACGTTAGTCGTCTATGACTAATGTGACGTTTTGTCAATCATGTCAAAAATAGTTTTTGTTTGCATCTTCAAGGCATAGTTGGTTAAATTGTTGGCATGATTATAGTTTTAACGTCGCATGTTTTGTTCATGACAAAATGAAATCGACGAGAAATAGTGTTTGTATGTAAAGGGGAGATGAACTCGACCCTATCACGTTTTACGTAAGTCATTCGTCACATTATTATATTACTCTCTATTGAAGTTATATATATGGTCTACGACTATTATTCTTTTGATTATTATTTTGGAAAATATGTTTGACAAGAATTGCTCATGGTTTTAAATGTTAACCACCTACTCTATTAGTGAAGTTATCATCTTTTAACCAATCTCTATAAGTATGATTTATCCTTTTGAGAGCCTTTAGTGGTGTGTGAAGTGGAATAAATACCACGATATCTCTTTTAACCACATGCTCAAACAAAGAGCAGCTGTAGGCATGATTATAGGAGTGTATAATGACTTTGGTGTAAGTAGTTTTATCAACTCTTGAGATAACTTAATTATCTTGAGTCCTGATTAAATTGAGTGTCGACCTTTATGAGAGTTAGTGGTGTTTTATACCACATATTCCCCCTCTCGATGCATGATCGATCTGTTGGCAAGAGACACTATGTGGCTTCATGAGTGTTGTCATTGATGGCAACAAAGTCTATCCCACACATCCGCAGCACATAGTATGCCTATATTGAAAGTCAGATTGAAGATTGTTTTGGTCTGGTGAACAAGAACAGAGCATGCAACAAGGTCTGACAGTTAGGTCCAGATCTCTCAGATGGTGTAACCTAGAAAGTTGCAGACTTGGACAAGTCAAGAGGAGTATCATGACTACTATAGTCTAGAGATTTAGCCTCCAGTGATAAAACATGGAAAAGATATGAGCATTTGAGTGTTGGGTTCCAGACAGGCAGAGTAGACTAAGGAAGAACTGACCGACAGAGTATCAGACTTCAATCTGGATGAGTAATTGATGTTGATCAAGCTATTTGAGGGATCATACATTGTTTTTTGACATGATTGATGACTTCAATGGCTATGTTTTGATACGCATCACAAAACAAGCATGGATTTAGTCGATAGATCAGTAATTTGTAAATATCTTGAGTATTCTGGTTGCCAACTAGAAAGTTGTTGAAATTCTTGGTGTGGATATATATACTAGATGGATTCCAGTATGAAGGCGTGTGTGTATAGATATGATAATATAAAGTGCGAAGAAAGGTAGAGATAAGTAAGGAAGCAGCAATACAAATCTGGTATGTGACAGAGCAACAACACTAGAGTAGAGGAAGAATGAAGTGCATCAAATCAGTATATTGTGCCTAACCATAACTAAACTCTAGCATTTGTAGATGCCTCTCATCAGTTCAAACATTTGGTTACCTTCTGTAAGTTCTGTAGACAGTGAGTCTCTTATAGGCAGTGTGCCTCTTGTGAGCAGTGTGCTCGGGTAGTGAGACCCTAATTGGCAAGTGCCATTTTGTACTTCCTATTCTTTTAATAGAGAATACAATTTTGGGTTAGTCACCCCATGGTTTTTCCCTTAACATGGTTTTCCATGTAAAAATCCTTGTGTTATGTGTGTTAATTTTATTTCTTCTCTCATGATTATATTTGCATATATGTTTTGATGTTGCACAAATTATAAAAAGAAAAAGAAAGTAAAAATAATAGAGATAACTGATCCACCCCCCCTCTCAGTTATCTACCTTGTTTCTAACAATTGGTATCAAAGCTAAGTTCCTCTAAATAGAGCTTAACAGCTTGAGGAAGATCTGGGAATCTCAATGGATATGTATGGTATGAAGGAACAACTTCAATTTGCCTTAGATGATCTCAAACAATCCCACTCTGAAGTCAATAACTTGAGAGAAAGACTCAAACAAGCTGATAATTTCATAAATGAGCTAAAAGAAAAATTGAGTATCTCTGTGAAAAAGAGAAATGAACTACTTCAAAAATTAGCAAGTCAGAGTGAAGCCAATGATAGTAATGAAGATCTGGATGAGAAAAACAAGCTATGTGAGAAGCTATCAAAAGAGGTCATTATGGTAAGACATGAGATGGAATCAGGGGTTATGAGATTCACCCAAGAAATTGAAGAGAAAAGGAAAATTGAAGATAATCTAAAACAATCCCTCAAGGAGAAGATAGAGGACTACCACAAAATGGACAGAATAATTAGGCATCTTGAATCTGATCTTGAAGAAGCTAGAGATAATGAAGAACAACTTGAGAATCAGATAGACACTCTTAAATAAAATCTTCAAACAATAAATGAATACAAAGAGAAATTCAAGATAAGCTCAACCCAACTTGAAGTTCTTCTTGAAAGAAAAAGGAGGGTAGATGATAAGTGTGGTTTGGGATATGAGAAAGATGAGAGCTCTGGATCTGGTCAGAAGAATTTTGGATTAGGAAATCAAAGAAACAGGCCTAGAAGACCTCTGGTAAGGCAACCAAATGCTCAAAGATATCCATCCTTCAATGGATACTGCTTCAATTGCAATAACTTCGGTCATAAAGAAACTCAGTGCAGAAGGAGAATAAATCAGACTAATCCATCCTTCTCTGCATAATGTTTCAATTGCAAAAGGTATGGTCACAAATCTCATGAATGTAGAAATATGCAAATAAACAATTCATTTAATGGTAGATGCTTTGCATGCAATAGAATAGGACATATGGCTAATCAATGCAGATCAAGAGGATATTAGTGAAATATGCAAAGAAATGTTATTTGTTACAATTGCAATAGATCCAGTCATATTGCCAAATTCTACAGAAGTAAAAATCAGGATAAAAGGGGTCCGGTGCATCATAATCAAAAACAAGATAAAGGAAAAGGCAAAGTGAATGCGGATGAAGTTCAAAGGGAGATGAGCAAGATTTGGGTGAAGAGTACAAAAAATGTTGGGGATGGATCCACACTAGAATCTGGTGCTGATATTCCTTCTAGAAACTAAATAGATGAGCTTTGGCTTAGGGGGAGTCACAAAGAAAAATAAATTCCCCCAGCCAGTCAATTGGTGCCTAAATTTGGCACATGTAATGTTGCGGATTAAAGGGTTCTCAGAAAAATATCAAATAACCCTCGGTAAAAATATGAAAGATCCACATGGAGTTTTGTAAGAGTTTAATCATCCAAGATTGATCCGGTTTGACAGCCATCCGGTAAAGCAGGATTTTCATAGATAGATCTGGTATGATTCAAAATTGAAATATCTTGATCTGTGGATCCATGGTAAGATCGGAGGAAAGGAGATACATTGTCAATTATCATTGAAAATGATTCTAAGTGCAACACAGTGATTTGAAAAGATCTCTCTCAGAACAAGGCAACCGGATAACTTAAGTTGTGCATTTATTGTAAAAGGAAATTAGGGTTTGCAAAAGAATAAAAGGGTTCTTTCACTCATCATTTGCACATTTGCATTCGAGAAGAAGAAAATAAGAGCTCTACATCAAGTTTCTACAACTCTCTTAAAGATCAACTGTAAAATCCAATTCAACCAGCGATTTGTTTTGGCTCTTATTTCGAACCCTAAAGCGTAAAAAGGTACTTCCATTCTAAATATCTCTCTCTAAATCTTTTCCAAAAATGGCTACTCCAATGGTTGTTAAGATCACTGATAAGCCGCGCCCAAAATTCAAGAAACATCCCTACAAATCCCTAGAAGTTGATGCTTTAGGCACTTTTTCTCGCATTCCGCATGGGGTATTGCATGTAGAAGATGTTAGGGTCTACATCCACGCTGACATTAAGGAATTTGGCAAATCTAAGTTGATGGACATCTATCATAAATAGTTAATAGATGAAAGTTTTGAACTCAAACCTCAATACAAGGCCGTCTGGGATAAGCACTTTGGACATTGCATCCACTTTCCCTATTTTGCAGAAGATGATTGGGTCTGGTATGTCCTTAGCATAATACATGACAATTTTATGTGGTTAATGAAGCCCTTCAAGATAACAAAAGATGCTACTAGGGCAGTAATTGGACTGCACTCATCCGATGGGTTACCTATGCTCAAATCTGTCAAGAACCAGACAGTTACTGAAGTTATTAGATCTAAGTTTGACAAGAGAGCAATGACCATAGATGACATCACAAATTTGGATGTCAAATTTTCCTCAATAATAATTGGGTATAAGATCTATCATTCTACCAGGGAGAATTCTTTGTCTGGGACTGCAATATATACAACATATCAGATGTTGAGGGAAAATGCAGACTATGACCTATGTGATCTTCTTTTAAACCAACTGTTAGAAAACTTACAGAAGATCAAGAAGGATAAGAAGAACTCCTTCAAGTATGGTTGCTTAATACTGTGTCTATTCTTCTACTACATGAATGAGCTACCCGGATCAAGTGGTTGGGTTTGGCAAAATGACAAACCGGTTGCAATACAGATTAGAGACTATATGTATGGACTTGGTGATGCTAAGGCTCAAAGCACAACACTCTGGGGATACTTTAAGAACTTCCAAAGTATGATGCAAGCTAGAGAAAGGATACCTTAGTCCATAGTAGAAAAATACAAGGATACAATGTGTTTTATGGTAGATACTGATCAATGCCTAGTGGAGGCAGTTGAGCCCATAACTATTTGGATAATGCCAATGCGATATGAGGTCGATGAGAAAATCTTGGAGCTACATATTCAATACCTGTTGAGCTAGCCTAAGGACCCTGAGGCAGAAAGGTTTGGAACCTTTCAAGAACTAAGTGTAAAAATACATGTTGAGCTAAGACAACCGGAGATAAAAAGGAAAGTTAGAAGGAAAGTAGAGGAAATTGCCAAATGATATGGCATATCAAAAGAGGTAGTTGATGCAAATAGAGAGAAAATAGAAAGAGTTGAGAAAGAGAAACAAGAAGTAGAAAAAGGAAGTGTTTCAGTACAAGCCTCCTCCTGGACTAGATCCTCCAAGAGATCTACACCTGCCACTCCTAAGAGCCACCAAACTAGAAGTCAAGACATCCAGAAAAGGAGAAAAGAGAACAAAAACAAAAGCCACACGGTCTTATTCAAGTCACAAGGATGATGAAGAAACAGAGTTTGATGAGGAAGTTAAGAAAATGAATAAGAAGAAGAAAACATCCAGAGAATCCTCTGCCAGTAAAAACAAAGAAGAAAAGGTAGAAGAATTTATTGAAAAGCCCACTCTTTCCATTGATGATATCATCAAGGTAGTCACTGTGGATGGGAACCTGCAACCAGTCACAGAATTCTATGATGAATATAGTGATACTGACAAGAGGATCTTGGAAGAAGCTACAGTCAGGTATCTGAATATTTATAATAAAGCATTCATTGAAATTATTTCATTAATTCCCAAAAGTCTAGAGAAGGTACTTGAACTTAGAAAAGAGAATGCAAAGGCAAAAGACTTGGAGATCTGAGAATAGATTGCAATTCAGCTGTATCCTTCTATTACTCCAAAGCAAATGGACATGATCTTTAAGGTCTGGAAGGATGAATTTCGGAGCAAAGCAAGAATGAACAAACTTATGCTTGGAGAAACTAATCAAGTAGCAAGAGAAACATAAGACATCCTCCGGAATGCCTTCAAAAGATTCAATCTTCCTATTATAGAGGAAACAAAAAAAGAATCCTCTACCATGGATGCTGAAGGATTAAATGCATCCAATGAAGAATCTTCTTACAAAAATGTAGAAGGGTCAAAAGAGGTAGATGAAGAGAAGTCTAAGGACTTGGATTCCTCTATTCCAGAAGAGGAAGTTCATGAAGAAGTTAACATCTCTCCTCTGAATCCCACTGCAGACATTCCACATCTAGGAACTGAAGGAGAAGGAAGAAAAGAGGAGAAAGTGAGTCAAGAAGAGGAGGTAAAGGGAAAAGAAGAAGAACAAACAGAGAAGATCTCTGATGATAGTTCAGAGATCCCAAAAGATAAGAAGACTTAGTCATTGGCAAGAGACACTGTAGAGGTAGTAAAGAATTTCTTGAACAAAGAGATGATGGAGATAGATGAACCTAAGCTATTTCAGGGACCACTAAATTTTGATTCTCTCTCTCCAGTCCAGACAATGAAAATAACATCTTTTGCTCAAGCGAATTCAAAAAAAACTTTTGAAATCCCACATGGAAGACTATGAGCTATTAGAGATTGCATCCGGGATGCTGGAGAAGATCATGCCATCTTTTTAAAAGGATCCTTTGGCCTCTCCATCTGGTAACTTGAAATCTCTGGTAAACTCTGTTAGCACTCATTTTGATTCCTTAGAGAAATCGGTAGAAGAAAAGATCCGAAAAGAGTTTTTGGGAAAAATGTTCACTGAAGTACAGGGACTCATTACTAATGATAGGAGAACCCTAGATATTGGGATAAAGAGCCTTGAAAATGCTCTTAAAGATGGTGGGGACATGTACAAATTTTATCTATCTTGGCCCAAAGTGACAAAGGATATCAAGAAGAAAGTGAAAGAACAAGAAGGTAAACTGTCAAGTTTATCTCAGAATTTTGATCCCATCACTACATGTACAAATTTTATCTATCTTGGCCCAAAGTGACAAAGGATATTGAGAAGAAAGTGAAAGAACAAGAAGGTAAACTGTCAAGTTTATCTCAGAATAAAGAATGCCAGGCCATTGTCATTATAAATGAAATAAAAAGGCTGGACAAAGAAAAGAAGAATATAATAAATAGGATGAGTGAACTCAGAGGGATAATTATCCCTAAGTTAGAGGCAATGCATGAGGCCTTAACAGATGCTCAGACCACAGCCCAGACCAGTGATCCGACAGACTTAAGAAGGGAAGAAGCATATGCATTTTTGTTGAGTGGTCACATCTCCATTTTGGACAAGATGAAGCAAAGCTAAGCCACAGAGTATGTATAGTTGAAGGCCACTTTTGTGGATATACTCAAGTATATGTAAGTATAACTTGTATATACATACTTATGTGGCTATGTATAGGTTAATTTTTGTAAATTTTGGTGTGCAGATTCTGCCCTTTGCCATTGATGTCAAAGGGGGAGTGAGGAGTAGTGAAAAATGTGGAATGTTGCTAAGGGGGAGCTTCAGTAAAATAGTGCATAAGATAGAGCATCAGCCAAGGGGGAGTTTGCTGCGACACTTAGTCATTTTTCACTAAGTGTTGCCATCAATGCCAAAGGGGGAGATTGTTGGTAAGAGACACTATGTGGCTTCATGAGTGTTGTCATTGATGGCAACAAAGTCTATCCCACACATCCGCAGCACATAGTATGCCTATACCAAAAGTTAGATTGAAGATTGTTTTGGTCCAGTGAACAAGAAGAGAGCATGCAACAAGGTCCGACAGTCAGGTCTGGATCTCTTAGATGGTGTAACCCAGAAAGTTGTGGACTTGGACAAGTCAAGAGGAGTATCATGACTACTATATTCTAGAGATTTAGCCTCCAATGATAAAACATGGAAAAGATATAAGCATCTGAGTGTGGGGTTATAAACAGGCAGAGTAGATTGAGGAAGAATTGACCAACAGAGTATTAGACTTCAATCCAGATGAGTAATTGATGTTGATCAAGATATTTGAGGGATCATACATTGTTGGCCGACATGATTGATGACTTCAATGCCTATGTTTTGATACGCATCACAAAACAAGCATGGATTCAACTGACAAATCAGTAATTTGTAAATATCTTGAGTATTCTGGTTGCCGACTAGAAATTTGTTGAAATTCTTGGTGCAGATATATATACCATATGGAGTCCAGTATGAAGGTGTGTGTGTACATATATGATAATATAAAGTGTGAAGAAATGCAGAGATAAGTAAGGAAGCAGCAATACAAATCTGGTATGTGATAGAGTAGTAGTACTAGAGTAGAGGAAGAATGAAGTGCATCAAATCAATATATTGTGCCTAACCAGAATTGAACTCTAGCATTTGTAGATGCCTCTCATCAGTTCAAACACCTGGTTACCTTTTGTAAGTTCTGTAGACAGTGAGTCTCTTGTAGGCAGTGTGCTCTTGTGAGCAGTGTGCTCGGGTAGTGATCCCTAATTAGCAAGTGCCATTTTGTACTTCCTATTCTTTTAACAGAGAATACAATCTTGGGTTACTCACCCCGTGGTTTTTCCCTTAACAGGGTTTTCCACGTAAAAATCCTTGTGTTATATGTGTTGATTTTATTTCTGCTCTCATGATTATATTTGCTTATATGTTTTGATGCTGCACAAATTATAAAAAGAAAATAAAAGTAAAGATAATAGAGATAACTGATTCACCCCCCCTCTCAGTTATCTAACTCCTCATAGAGTTAACACGTGTGGAGCTTCTACGATTTAAGAGAGATTTGTTACAACTATATTGTCTTGGATCCTTTATGATTGTTAGTTGTGGAGTGGAGGAAAGTGACTCATAAATGAGTCATATGAAGTGTTTAAAACACAACAACCCTCATAGAGTCAAGCACTTAAGAGAACACAGGTATTAGAAAAGCAACATTTTTGGTGACAGGTTGTCGCTGTACCTCATCATTTAATCTATTTTTAGATGTCAAAGAACCAAGGCTGTGTCCATGGCTGTCTGCAACTAGGGATTCTAAGTGACTAGTTTATAGCTAGTCCTAATGCTTAAAAGAATGATTAATCTATCTGCTTGTTGAATAAATGTAATGAATGCTGGAAAATAGAATAAAACAGGAAATGTACTCAAAGCAAAGAAACAATAACATGCATCTATCTATTAAAATAGGAAATACTTTTATAAGAGAAAACTGAAACAATAAAACAGAGATACTAGCCTCCTGCCTGAGTGGTCAGAGTGGGCCCTTGCTCCACACCCTTGAGGCTGAAGGCTATTGCAGGGAATCAGCACAAAAGATGATCTAAACTAAATTCAGTCCAATTCATTCATTTCTGCATTCATGAAAATATGGCTATAACAGAACTAAGATCTCTAAAAATTAGAATAATTTTATCATTGTCTCCTTTCTACTATTTCTGAGAGTATATATATAAAAAATGGGTGATGATATATCACTGAACTTATCTACCAGTCTTTCTATGAGATGACACCGTCTCTTATCTGTACTTAACTGTCTAACTTATGAAAAATCATCATGCGAGAAAACTAGACTTGAGTGGAACAGAAGTCCACTCAGAAGTCTAAGTTTAAGTCTTAATACACTTAGGCATCAAAGCCCTGAAAATAAGGATATTAGATCAGTTCAATTTGTAACTCATGCAAAATCTTTGAAAAGATAAAACTTCAGCAGTTTAACTGATAGTCAACCTTCATCACTTAGGTGATGCTTTGAGTGAAGTGAGGGGTATTTAAGATCGCTGCTGAAAGTGTTTGGTCGGCAGCTCTGCTTGGAAATGTATGCCTTGCTTTCAGGAGGCACCGGAGATGGCTGTTTCCGTCTACAGCTCCGGAGATACTGTTCCTGCTGCAGCTCCAAAGATACTCCAGACTTTCGCAGAGCTCCAGAGAGGCATTCCCCATATCTTCAAAACTCTAGGTGTCATGGTTCTTCGGTATGGTCTTCGGAGATCATTGAAGACGATCTCCGAAGATGCACAAAATCGTTGTTCTTGGTATCTACACTTGTGGATTCAAAAAGAGAGAAAAGTTCTACATTTTTTTCATCAACCCCACATACATTAGTCACATAATAAAAAATTCTAATCTTAAGTAATCTATCTTAATTAATCACAAAATAGAATAATCTTGCTAACTTATTTGGGTGCAGACACTAGGAAGATGAACTGAGAGAGGAAAAAGAGAGGCAAAAGAGATGTATTTCATGAGTGCAATTTGGCACTCATCATCCCCCCCATACCTAAGGTTTGGCAGGTCCTCCTGCTTTTCATACTTTGGATTTATTTTGGCGAAGCAACCTGTCAGTCAGACTATAATCTTGGAGGTAGGTGGTCCAACTGGTTCTGTTGGTGTTACCATTTCCTCTGTATTTGTTCACTTGCTTCAACCAGTCTTGCAATTTTTCATCTTCCAGCTGTTCTGTCCACACAGGGAGTGGTTTAATTATCAGAGGAGGCCTGAACTGTCCACCTATCCATTCCTGTTTGTGTGTATCTATCAGTTTGGATATCAACTTTGCCTTTCTCATGAATAACCTCAGGTTTGCAGGGGTAACCACCTCTCTAAGTTTCTGCTCCGAAGTCAAAATATTCCATCTCCTCTTCGCTACAACAAGTATAGAATTTGCTGAATTAATCATAAAAAGGCCAAAGTCAATGGAGCATTCCTGCAAATGTTTCAGGTACAATGGCAACATTCTGGTTGTATTTGCAGGATGATAGATAAGGGACCTGAATTGGGTCAGAAGAGCAAAAGGATTGGGACATTCTTTCCTGATGAAGAGATCTATTTTTAAATTCTTTTGAAGATGATCCTCCATCCTTTCGTTCCAAATCTGGTGGTTTCTCATTAGGGACATGAATGCCTTAAGCTGGCATTCTCCCACAAAGTGATTAATGATGAAGGATATATCATTAATACAAAACCCATGCAGATATAATTCACATAGGAAGTTTTTGTCTTCATCATTGCTCTTGGTGTAAGCTGCCATGAATCCTTCTGCTATTTTAGTATCTTCAGTTATGTCAGACAGGACTAAGGAGAGTTTCCTTTGTAGTACCCTTTCCTATAAGAACATTGAATAGCTAGCACTTGGAGGCCTGCAGGATAGAATTTCTGAGGAAAGGGAGGCCATCTAAATGATTTTGCCTTCCAAAGTTGCTATTCTTTTTGCTTTGGTAGTGACTGCCCTTTGTAGTTGCAACATTGGCTTGGAGGCCTCAAATTCTCTGCACTTTTTCTCCCAATGAAACAGGGCTTTGGGAATGTCAATGGGGATTGGACCCACATAGGCATCTGTTTGAATTTCCTGCTCATTGGTGGCCCTTGGGCCAGACAATTCTTGAATATATTCTTCTTGATCATCTAGTCTGTTATTGGCCCAAGTTAATTGTTTATCCTGGCTTTGTACCTTTTCAATCAGTGCTTCCATTATTGTGAGACTGTTGTCTCTGGCCCTGGTGAGCTGAGAAACTTCCTATGCTGTTTCTTTCTCTTTTTCTTCCATCAATTTGGCTACCTCACATTTCTGTGCTTCCAATTCTGCCTCTTTCTCTTGGATGATTTTATCCTTGTTTTGGAGGTCTGCTTGGATATTTGCAATAGTTTGTTTCAGCTCCATCTCCATCTCTACCCTGACCTTCTTGAGGTTAGTAATAATCAAATTCTTTCCCCAGAGCATTCTTTTTAAATTTTCAACTTCTTCCATTAATTACTGTTCTGTTGAAATTTCTATATCCTCTTGGTCAGAGGGATGAGATAGAGTTTCTGCCTCTGCTTCTGTGGCTGTTGGCTGATCATCAAGGTTATCCATGGCCATCTGCCCTGTTCCTCCTTCTGTATCCATTTGTCTTGTCCCTCCTTCTGTATCCATTTGTCTTGTTTCTCCTTCTGTATCCATTTGTCCTGTTTCTCCTTCTTCAGTGTTCCTGTCCTGAGGTTCCTCTGCTGGTGCTGGCACTGATGAAGGTCCAACTCTATCCTCACATGTTCTCAATTCTAGGAGTGCCTCAACGAGTAGGGCAGTATCCTTCTCAGCTTGTGAGAGCTGCCTCTTCCTTTTGCTTCTCCGGAGCAAAGGTGGGACGGGTGCCTCTGGCGCAGGTCTCCCTTCCTTAGAGTCTGAGGAGATAGTAAAAGTTTGTAAGTTTCTTGTCTCCAGAGCACATGGTGGTATTGAAACTAGATTGGACTCTTCATGAACAGATGGTGCTAGAGAATTTTCACTTTGCTTCCTCTTCCTGACCAGAGGGATCTCATCCGAATCATGGGATGGTTCCTCAGCCCACCATTTCTCCTCAATTCCCTATCCTGACTTTCCCCCTGTTAATTCTTTAGGCCTAGATTCCCCAGATAGAGTCATCTTTCGCCTGACTGACTGAGTCATGTATAGGGGTCATGTAGGAGCAGATTCTACAATTTGTTTGCCTTTCCTCTTCTTGTCAGGAACAGGGGCTACAGATGAAGTGGCCTCTTGTGAGGGTGATTTCCCTTTGTGAACAGCTGTGGAGGAGGCTGAAGGCTCAGTTTCCTCATTTTAGTGAGAGGGAGAACTTTCACCTTCTGGTTGTGCTATCTCTGGTTCTCTGACCTGGGGGTTGTGCTCAAGAAAGTTTTGCAATAGTTCTTCTCCATTGGCTTGAGATAGGAAGTGGTGCTTGACTACCAGAAAGATGAGGCCATGATGTTTTATGGGTCCCTTACCCTGTTGATATTTCTCTGCAGTTGCCCTGATGGCAAAATATAAGAAATTGGGGATATTGATGCTATACTCAGGGTGCCTATTTCCATGTCTGAGAAAGATCAGCATTTTCATTATGGGCCCTAAAACTATGGAGAATTGGCCATCACAGGTAAAATACTTCATTAACTAGGTAGCAACAGATGCCCAAGGGTTTGGGAGTGTGGACCTCAAAATTCCTTTGACCTCATTTTTATTCATATGCAATTGAATAACAGGTTCACCATGAACAGAAAAATTTCTAATTAAATCAGTATATAGGGTTTTCAGGTAATAGAACCTCTCACCTTGTTCGGGAAGTCCAGAGATGTGGCTGATAATTGCTGAGGAGAGACTGATTTGATTTCCTCTCATAGTTGTCTAGTTGTCTCTTAAATTCCTAAGGAATTCGTCCACAATATCCTCCTGAAACCCTTCAAATTTGTCTAGGAAATCTAACCATCTAGTAGCCCTTAAAATGTTTGCTGCAGCTGCATCCTTTAGAAGACCCGCAGTACTTTCTAGCTCAGACTTTTTCTTTACTCCCATTGCTGAATTGATGCCACCTTTTGTATTTATTTTTTTACCTCCCCAATCTGCAGTCTATCTTTCCCTCTTATCTCTGTGGGCTCCAGAGTACTGTTCAATTTGCTCTGTAGACTCTGAAGAGTTGTTTATTTTGCTCTGTAGACTCCAGAGAGTTGTTCAATTTGCTCTGTGCTTCAGTCTATTCTAGAGGTTTGAATGAGGGAGGCTAATTTTTTTAGGCTGGTCTTATGAAGATGGGTTAAGGGACCAAGGCAGTCATAAATGTAGCAGACTGACAAGGCATTCCCGAGGTAAGGTGGCATTGAGGCACAGATGGTGGCATGCTTGGATGTGAAGAAGGTAATGATGGCGGACGGACGTGTCATCTTGGCAGTACCCAAAATAGAAAGACAGGACAGTTACTAATTAATGACTAATTAAAAACAGATTTACCTGGATTAGTTTTAATGATGATGCGATGTACATGGAAGGAATGCTGCGTCGTTTTGGAAACTGCACGTGTTGTGGCAATTGAGCAGCGGCATGAGATGACATCCACTTCCCTCTTGCACACGACCTGCAATCATTGCACTGAGTGGTTCGGAAACCCACGCCTTTAGGTGATGTCAGCGTCGGCTTGTGGACACTCCTGCAAATTATTATTTTTTTCTAATTTAATTATTCTTTGTGATGAAGTAGAGGATGAGTCATGATGACCTCATCATATGATTTGTCTACTTCACCAACTGGAGAGGTGGGTCCCTCCCTTATTATGGAGATTGACGATGTTATTCATAGAGCGCCAGAGGTGCTCCTAGTTGGGAAGCGCCGGAGGTGCTCCTAGTTGGAAAGCGCCGGAGGTGCATTAGGCCAACTTTTGGCAACTGATCATATCCAGAGCTTAATTATTCAACTGTCCTGAAGAAGGGAACTGCCATTTTACTGGTTTTCAACTCCCTTGGTCAAGAAAGACAGCCATTTCTGGTTTTCCATCTTCCTTTTTTTTTCTTTTTCTTTTTTAATTATTATTAGAAGGCAGCCATTACTGGTTTTCAACCTTCTTTTTTTCTTTTTTTTTAGAAGGCAGCCATTGCTGGTTTTCAACCTTCCTTTTTAAAAAAAAAATTAGAATCAATCCAACACCGTGATAGAGGAGGTATCCCCTGTATCAAAACACAAATTAATCAGAAACTCTTCTTTAGTAGATGGTCTTTTGTACAGCCTGATTCGGTGACCATTTACTAGAAATGTGTCTGTGCTCCCATCAATTGGTTGCAATAATACAGTTCCATTTTCAAACACGTCCTTTATTTGATAAGGACCCAGCCAGTGAGTTTGCAATTTTCCTTTGAATTCTTTAAATTTAGAACTATAAAGAAGAACCCAATCTCCTTGTTGAAGTGTCCTCCTTTTAATGTGTTGGTCATGCCATTGCTTCCTCTGGTATTGCACCAGTTCTGTTTGCTGAATGGCTTCTGTCTGAATCTCATCCAACTCGTTGAGCTGAAGAATTCTGTTCTGCTAAATTATAGACAATGGCAGACCAACATCCAATGCAGTTTTAAGTGTCTGGAGTTCAAATTTTATAAATAATATAGGCTTTTTCCCATAAACCAATTCATATGGTGAAAACTTTGTTGTGGACTTCCAAGTGGTGTTGTAAGCCCAAACTGCTTCAGGTAATCTACTAGCCCAATCTTTTCTGTTCATTGCCACTGTCCTTCTTAGGATATTCTCAAGTTCTCTATTAGTTACTTCTACCTGCCCATTTACTTGAGGATGGTAAGGTGAAGATTTTCCGTGCTTGACATGGTATAAATCTATGAATGCCTTGATTACTTGTGAAGTAAACTAAGGTCCTCTGTCCGAAACTATTGATCTTGGGGATTCAAATCTCAAGAAAATTTTATTGTAGAGGAAATCAGCAACTTTTTCTTCTTTTGCAAACTGTAATGCTTGAACTTCAGCCCACTTAGTAACATAATCTGTGCACACTAGAATATACTCCTTGCCTGATGATGGTGGTGAAATTGGTCCCACAAAGTCTAGACCCCATTGCTCAAACAGTTCCATCATGACTTGAGGATGTAGCAGCATTTCCTGGGTAAAGGTTGGCTGCCCCATCCTTTGGCATTGGTCACAGTGCTGCACATACTTCTTTGTGTCTTTATGAAGAGAAGGCCAGTAGTAACCAACTCCAAGGATCTTGTGGACTGTCCTGTGGAAAGAGTAGTGGCCACCTGATGGTTCATCATGACATGCTCTCAACACATCAAAAGTCTCATCAGCCTTTAAACACCTGCATAGAATGAAATCAGGACCACACTTAAATAGTAAACCATTCAACCATTTGTAGGATAAACTTTCTTTAAGTAAATGTTTTCTTTATTTTGAAGTAAAATGGGATGGATACAAGCCTGTAGCTAAAAGATTAGCTATGTTAGCAAACCAAGGTGCAGTAGTGGATATGGCAAAAAGATGTTCATCTGGGAATTTGTCCTCCACTGGTTGGTCTCCTCCTCCTGTATGCAATCTTGACAGAAAATCAGCAACCAAATTAAACTTCCCTGGGTTATCAACTATGGTAATATCAAATTCCTGCAATAATAATAACCACCTGATAATCCTTGCACCTACTACTGGTTTATTCATTAGGTACTTGATGGCTGCATGATCAGTGTGCACAAATATTTTATATCCGGTGATATAATGCTTGAATTTGTTTATAGCATAGATAATTGCCAAGAATTCTTTCTCAGTTGTTGTATAATTTCTTTCTACAGGGGTAAGGTTTTTGCTGATGTAATAAATGGCATGCATACCTTCTCCTTCCTCCTTTTGTCCTAACACTGCCCCAATGGATTCATTTGAAGCATTAGTTTATATGTGAAATGGTAAAATCCAATTAGGTCCCCTTAAAACTGGTGTGACAGTAAGCTTCTCCTTCAAAGTTTCAAATGCTGATTGACAGTCTTCTGTCCACAGAAATTCCGTCTCCTTGTTAAGTAGGGTAAACAGGGGGCAGCTATTCTACTAAAATTTTCTATAAACCTCCTATAGTAGCCTGCATGACCTAGAAAACTTCTGACATCAGTCTGATTTTTGGGTGAAGGCAACTGTGTGATTACTTCTATCTTGTTCTGATCCACTCTGATCCCTTTTTCTGAAATATGGTGTCCCAAAACAATTCCTTCCTCCACCATCATAAAACATTTCTCATGGCTAAGGGATAGTCAATTTTTATCACAACATTTTAGTACTTTTCCAAGGTTTGTGAGAGCTTCCTCAAAGTTATTCCCATACACAGTAAAGTCATCCATGTAGACCTCCATGCATTCATTAGTCAGTTCAGTAAAAATAGCTAGAACCAGTCTCTGAAATGTAGCTGGGGCATTGCATAGCCCAAAGGGAAGAACTTTGTAAGCAAAGGTTCCCCAAGAGTATGTGAAGGTGGTTTTGTCTTGGTCCTCAGGTGCTACTTGAATTTGATTATACCCATTGAATCCATCTAGAAAAGAAAAATACTTTCTCCCAGCAAGGTTGTCCAAAACTTGGTCAATAAATGGCAAGGGAAAGTAGTCCTTTTTTGTGGCCTTGTTGAGTTCTCTATAATCAATACACACTCTCCATTTCTCATTCTTTTTAGGCACAATGGCAAGGGATGAGACCCATTGACTATCTGAGATTGGATATATGAACCCTGCCTGTAGTAATTTTTCTATTTTAGTTTTGACAATGTCCTTTAAGGCAGGATTTAATCTTCTTTGTGGTTGCCTGACAGGTTTAATATCCTCAGTGTAGATATGATGGGTACAGATCTCAAGAGGTATGCCTTTCATATCTTGGTATTCCCAGGCAAAAGATGCTGAGTGGAAGACCAAAAGCTAGATAAGTTTTTCTTCCTGACTTGCTGTTAACTGAGTATTTATATTAAGTGTTTTCCCTGGCAGAATCATGACCTGTTTTGTAATTTGATCCATAGATGTGGTGGGTCCATACATTGGTGTCATGGTATTGAGAGGACAAGAATGTGGGAGTAACATGTGGAAGGTGGCTAAGTCCCTGTAAAAGGTTTCCCCACAAGGAATAATGTTAGCAAGGGTACAATGAGAAGAAACAAGAAGTTCTCTTTGAGGATCTTGGGCAAGTTCCATCACATCTTTATTGATTAGGATGTGAGTGAAGTCTTCCATTGTATCATAGTATACTTCTTCTAATTCTCCCAGATGTTCCCTAATGGTTACCATAGCTAATGAGGCACTGTTGTCCATGTTCTCTGGTTCATCCACCCATACTCTTCCTGTGTAATGCACTGATGGTTTAGCTGGAGGATACAAAGATATTTTTTTTAGATCTATCCCATTAGAAATGACCATATCTCCAGTTTGACAATCAATAGATGCTGTTGCAGTAGCCAGCCATGGTCTTCCTAAAATCAACGGATAATCATTTCTCTAGTTTCTAGGTTCTAGTATTAAGAAATCCACTGGAAATTCCCATGAATCTATCACAACAGGTACATCAGTGATTACTCCTTTTGGAACAGCTACTGACTGATCATCAAGTTGAAGAATTGTAGTTGTGGATTGGATACTTGATAGAGCTAACCTATCCATTATATGAACTGTCATCACATTAATTGTTGCTCCTAAATCAACCAGAACATTTGAAATTTCTACTCCCGAGATGAAAACAGTTATGACATGATTTCCAGGGTCTCCATATTTTGGGAGGAGAATTTCTCCCATCAATAGATCCATTACTTTTCCTTCCACCTGTATTGTGGAAGGAAATCTTTTCTTTCTGCCCTGTGTTTTGATATAATACTGTTTAATGAACTGATTTAGTTCCGATACATCTCTGATTGCCTGGAGAAGAGGAATTTCAATGTTTAGCTGCTTGATTTCTTGTAAAAGTTCTGATTCCTGATTGGGTTGGATTTGTTTTTGTAAAATCTTTTTCTGGGGAGCATTTTGTTTAAGTCGTTCTAGGTATGGTGCTAGCTTTTCCATCTCTGAAGCATCTTATTAGAATTGTGTTCAAGACTATTCTCCGGAGCTAGCTTTTTAGGAGTAACTCCGGAGTTGTCTGTGGGTGATTTTTCTAGCACTTTTTCGTTAGTAATCTCCTCTGGGGGTTGATTGGATGGATTTTCAGGTTCCTCATCATTGGTTATTTCAACTATAGTTGGAGGAGAAAGTCTTGGGAATGCTTTACCAGAACGCAGCTGGAGATTATTGGAAAATATAGCATTAATTTCAGCCAGATTTTCTTGCTCTGTCATGTAGACAGCTGCTCCCTGTTTATTCCGTGGGTTTGGTATAGGTTGAGTTGGTAAAGGTGGTTGACTAACTGATTCATTTTGTGTTTGACCCTGTGTGTTGGAGGATCCAGTTAGTAAAGCCTGCTATTGAGGTTGGAAACGTCTAGGTTGTCCTTGATATTGTTGATGATATCCCTGTTGAGGACCCCATTGAGGTTGCATGTTTTGTGACCCAAACTGTGGTGGCCATTGTTGATTTCCCCAAGGCTAATTTTGCCAGTTTTGGTTTTGCCAAGTTTGGTTTTGCCAATTTTGGCTTGGCCAATCCTGCTGTCCCCAAGGAGGATTATTTTGAGGGCCATGCCAAGTTGGATTCCACTGATTATTTCCCCAATTAGAAGGACCCCTATAAGAAGACTGGTTTGGATACTGATTATAAGGGAAATTTCCAGCTTGTTTTTGTCCCACATAGTTCAACTCCTCTTCTATCACAACATTCTTTTTACTCAATCTTTTCAAGGCTGGAAGTTGACTACATTGACTGGTAGGATGTTCCCTATCACAGATCTAACAAATCTCTGATTTGTCCAAGGGTAATTCTCTCAACAGGTGTTTGTTTCTACACCTAGGACAATAAATGGAAAGCGGTTCAGTTGCTCTGCTTCGATTAGTTGTTTTGGTTTTTGCTTGAATCCCATCTAATGTGGTATTTAGTTGGACCAGAATGTCTGTTTTTAGATTTGCAATTTTCTCCATCAACTGTCCTATTTCATTTTTCCCTTTAAAAGTTTTGGATGACCTTACTCCATCTTGAGTTTTGGAATAGTTCCTACAGAGTTCCTCTATATCAGGTATTTCCATTTTGTTAATGTTCCCTTTTCCCATTAAGTCCAGAGCCTGTTTTGATTCTTTATCCAATCCTTTTATAAACAGGGTTTTGGCCAAGGAGTGATCCATTGGATTGCCATACCTTATCAAGGCAAAATTAATTCTATCCACATAGTCTTCTAAGGATTCTTCCTCCCCCTGCCTAATTTTAAACAATTCTTCATTTTTATTACTGGATCTGCAATAATCTTGGTATTTTTCCAAAACTCTGTTTCCATTTGATCCCAAGAACGGATAGAACCCTGGGGTAAACCCATAAACCATCTCATCGCAGAATCTTTTAGGGTTGAAGGGAATAGTTTGAGTTTTTGGTTATCTGATCCATAATCATAAGTTTGGCAGACTACTTTGAATTCAAAAAAGAACTGATTTGGATCCTTAGAAGAAAGTCCTCTGAAATTTGGTAGATGTGCTGGTGAGATATTCTTCATGGGAGCATTGTCTCCAGCAGCCAAAACAATAGGATAAGAGAAGGTTCTTGGAGCCTGATTTTCTTCTTCCCCATGATTATCATTTTCCATGTTTAGTACTGGTTCTTCTTCCTGAGGTTCTAGGAAATTAGGTTCTACCAAAGGATCTGCCTCAACTTTTTGTTGTAATTCCTAGATATAATTGGCAAGTGGAATGTCTGGAGGATCTAAGGGATTGCTGTTTTGAAGTGCAGGTTCCAAATTAAGATCTAGGTTTCCTTCTTCAACAAGATTTTGTACCACCTCACTGCTTTCCCCTATGGTGTGTTGTTGGGGTGTCTGCTTAATATATCTTTCTTTTAGATCTCTAGCTCTAACCATACAGATCTATTCTAAAAACTATTTTAACTCAGTGTCCCTAATTAACACAAACTAGTCCCTGGCAACAGTGCCAAAAATGACAGGTTGTCGCTATACCTCATCATTTAATCTATTTTTAGATGTCAAAGAACCAGGGCTGTGTCCATGGCTGTCTGCAACTAGGGATTCTAAGTGACCAGTTTATAGCTAGTCCTAATGCTTAAAAGAATGATTAATCTATCTGCTTGTTGAATAAATGTAATGAATGCTGGAAAATAGAATAAAATAGGAAATGTACTCAAAGCAAAGAAACAATAACATGCATCTATCTATTAAAACAGGAATACTTTTATAAGAGAAAATTGAAACAATAAAACAGAGATACTAGCCTCCTGCCTGAGTGGTCAGAGTGGGCCCTTGCTCCACACCCTTGACGCTGAAGGCTATTACAGGAAATCAACACAAAAGATGATCTAAACTAAATTCAGTCCAACTCATTTATTTCTGCATTCATGAAAATATGGCTATAATAGAACTGAGATCTCCGAAAATCAGAATAATTTTATCATTGTCTCCTTTCTACTATTTCTGAGAGTATATATATAAAAAATGAGTGATGATATATCACTGAACTTATCTACCAGTCTTTCTGTGAGATGACACCATCTCTTATCTGTACTTAACTATCTAACTTATGAAAAATCATCATGCAAGAAAAGTAGACTTGAGTGGAACAGAAGTCCACTCAGAAGTCTAAGTTTAAGTCTTAATACACTTGGGCAGCAAAGCCCTAAAAATAAGGATATTAGATCAGTTTAATTTGTAACTCATGCAAAATCTTTGAAAAGATAGAACTTCAGTAGTTTAACTGATAGTTGACCCTTCATCACTTAGGTGATGCTTTGAGTGAAGTGAGGGGTATTTAAGATCGCTGCTGAAAGTGTTTGGTCGGCAGCTCTACTTGGAAACATGCCCTGCTTTCAGGAGGCATCGGAGATGGCTGTTCCCGTCTGCAGCTCTGGAGATACTGTTCCTGCTGCAGCTCTGGAGATACTCCAGACTTTTGCAGAGCTCCAGAGAGGCATTCCCCATATCTTCAAAACTCCATGTGTCATGGTTCTTCGGTATGGTCTCCGAAGATCATTGAAGACGATCTCCGGAGATGCACAAAATCGCTGTTCTTGGTATCTACACCTGTGGATTCAAAAAGAGAGAAAAGTTCTGCATTTTTTTCCATTAACCCCATGTACATTAGTCACATAATCAAAAATTCTAATCTTAAGTAATCTATCTTAATTAATCACAAAATAGAACAATCTTGCTAACTTATTTGGGTGTAGACACTAGGAAGATGAACTAAGATAGAGGAAAAAGAGAGGCAAAAGAGATGTATTTCATGAGTGCAATTTGGCACTCATCATTTGGGAGGAGCTATTAGCTTTCGGGCAGGGAGAAGGAAAAATAACATAGAAGAAAACTATTGAATAGCTGGGTAATTCAGAGCTCACGGTGGACAAGCACTTTCTGACTTAGGATCTTCTAAAGCTTATCTCAATTAAGTTCTTTTCCTTACGTAAAATTTTTGCAAGAATTTCACTATACTAGTTTTTATGTTGTTATCTTCCAAACTTTGAATTGCTACTCTATCCCTGTAAAGGTTGACGGCCTTGGATGTTAATAGGCTGAACATTTTTTAAGTCAAGTATGTTATGATAATTTTGGATAGTGATTATCACTATGTTTAGAGCCGTTGTTATTACTGGAAGGAATTACCATTATTAGTTATTTTGGGAGATAGTATATTCTGATAGCGTATTTGTATCATAGGATAAACGTAGGCTAATATATTAGTAAGATTTTTGAAGTCGAGAGTATGTCTATTGATCATTATAAACATGTTCTTATATCTGTATGTGTTATATTTTGAAAACTATTCTATATATAATAGAAACGCCTCCATTCTTATTATTTAATCGATGACCTTCCTTGGAGACAACAGAATCATTTCATATTAATGCTTGTGAGTATATGCACAAATATGAGGGACCAAAAAGTCACCACATGACTTTTTGGTCCCATACAAGTCATAACGTGAGAGCATTATAATGTGCTCGTGTTATGGCTCTGTATTACTGAGAATATAACGTGCTTGCGTTATGGCTTGGTATTACCGAGCCTATAACGTGAGCACATTTTGCAAAAGCAAAACTCTCACTCTCTCTGTCTTGCTCTCTCCCTTTCCCTCTCCCTCTCCCTCTCCCTCTTTCTCCCACTCTCTCTATCTTTGTCTCATTGGAGTTTGAATCACTCGTGTCATTTTAGAGAGAGAGAGAGAGTTGTTTTAGTTCACCATAACACGAGCGCATTATAACACACTCGTGTTATGTGAATGCACATAACATGAGCGCATTATAACATGCTCGCATTATGTGAATGCGCATATCGCGATCGCATTATAACGCGCTCGCGTTATGCATTGCCTTGGTTATTTCTAAGCCTAAGGCTTGGATTTTTCTTGGGCTTCCAACCCAAAGTCTTGGACTATGTTTAGGACGTCTAAAGACCTATTTTTCTAGATTGTAGCAAAAACCACATAACCTGGAGTGTGCTCCCCATCTATTAATTTTACTATTCAGATTGACAGTAAGAAACAATAAAACATAAATGCTCACATAACACACATATACCCTGGGAAAACCTCCCTCTTGGAGGTTGAAAACCCAGCAAGAAAATCTCAGATCTGATTTATATTAAGAGCAGAAATAGATTACAACTTTTCCCAGCTAAGGCACGAAACATAGATATCAAAATAGAACATGGCCTCTTCTTGAATTATCGAACCCTTGAACTTCTTGAATCAGTTGAACCGTCGAACCAATTGAACTGTTGGTGAAACCCTTGCATTGTCGAACCTTTGAACCCGTCGAACTGTTGAACCATTGAACCAGTTCAACCATCAACAGAGCTCTTCACTGTTGAACCTTTGAACCTGTCGAACCATTGAACTGTTGAACCAATTCAACCATCAGCAGAGCTCTTCACTGTTGAACCTTTGAACTTGTCGAACCATTGAACCAGTTCAACCATGGGCAGAGCCCTTCACTATTGCTTGTAGTAGATTGCAGATCAATTAGATTTCGCAGGGCAGAATTTGGTAAGTGATTGCTATGCATTGTGACTGCCAGTCACTCTTCATTTATATGAGATCACACAAATGTTTTTGCACCAAATTACATATTTGAAATAGGTCCTGACCTATTTGTAATTTCAAGATACATAGAATGGTGAGTTCATCCAATTGGGGCCTGCTTTAATCGGATAATACAATCTGAGATCTCAAAATGCTAAGGCCGGTAGGCCATTCAACATTTCATGACTAGGTCGGTCTCTAGAAGGGATCTGACCTAGCTACCAAAATCAACACTCCCTCTTAGCTAGGGAGGATTCCTTCATAAGGATTAAGTCACATAGTGACTAACATCATGGCTACTCCCATGGATGAAAACATAAGTGCTTATTGTCATCTCCTCATGACATTTACCATAGATACTCCCAGAGGGTGAACAAGCACATCATGGAATTTCTCCCATGATATCCACCATACCTACTTGTAGAGGGTGGCTCCACCATGCCTACTCATAGAGGGTGGAAGAGGGCTTTCATCTCAAACTTCTCCCAGAGAAGGGTGCATTACCACCATGCCTACTCGCAGAGGGTGGAAGATACAGTATAATGTATCATTGATGCTGAGACTCCCTCTCAGCTAGAGCTTCATTCTCCACAACTCCAAGCTTGTCTTGAAAATATGCAAGCTTCACTCGAGGAAGAGGTTTGGTGAGAACATCTATTGTTTGCTCATCAGTGCTAGTGTACTTCAGCTGAATAGCATTCCTTTGCACCATATCCCAGATATAGTGATACTAAGTTTCCACATGCTTTGATATGTCATGAAAAACAGGATTGGCAGAGAGCTTCACACAGCTCTGGTTATCACTGTGAATAACTGTAGGCTCCCAGAGTTGTCCAAACAAACCTGCAAGGAGTTTTTGAAGCCACACTACTTCTCGAGATGCCACAGAGGCTACAATATATTCTGCTTCAGCAGTACTCAATGCTACTGAAGACTATTTTCTACTGCACTAGGATATCATGGTGGATCCCAAGCTGAAGCAAACTCCAGAAGTGCTCTTTCTATCAGTGACACTTCCTGCCCATTCAGAATCAGAATAGCTTTCCAAGGTAATGACTATTTTGGAAGAGTACTTCAATCCATATCCAATAGTACCATGCAAATATCTCAAGATATGCTTGGCTACAACAAGATGAATCTGCCTTGGTTCACACATAAACTGGCTAAGGGCACTCATTGCATAGCAAATGTCAGGTCTAGTGTTAACTAGATACATCAAGGATCCAATCAGCTGCCTGTATTCAGTGGGATCCACAAGATCAGACCTAGCTGCAGATTCACTCAACTTCTTTAAGTTAGTTTCCATAGGAGTAGGCATAGGTTTACAATCTAACATTCCAAATCTCTTCAAAATATCAATGGTATATTTTCCTTGACTTAGAAAAATTTCATTTGGTCTTTGCCATACTTCTAACCCAAGAAAGAAATGCATGAGACCTAGATCTTTCATTTCAAATTCTGAAGTCAATTCTTCCTTATATCTAAGAATGAGATGATCTTCTCCAGTTAGGAATAAGTCATCAACATATAAAACCAAAATCAACATTTCACCATTGAATACTTTGAAGTAAAGGTTAGGATCAACCTCATTCTTACAGAATCCTAGGCTTACCAAGTACTTGTCAATTCTTTCATACCAAGCACGAGGGGCCTGCTTAAGGCCATATAATGCTTTCTTCAATCTGCATACATGAGATTCTTTCTTATGGATCACAAAGCCTTCAGGTTTCTCAATGTAGACCTCTTCTTCAATAACACCATTGAGAAGGGCTGTCTTTACATCCATCTGATGCAACTTCCATCCCTTAGCTACAGCAATAGCAATGATAGTCTTGATGGAAGTATATCGAGCAATAGGGGCAAAGGTTTCCTCATAATCTATGCCTTCTTTCTGAGAGAAGCCATGAGCCACAAATCTAGCTTTGTATTTCTCAATACTTCCATCAGCAGCATGTTTAATTTTAAACAACCATTTGGAAGCTATGACAGACTTACCTTTGGGTCTAGGCACAATATTCCAAACATCATTCTTGATGATGGATTGATATTCTTCATCCATAGCATTCTTCCATGCTTGTTATTTCATGGCCTCTTCAACGCTGGAAGGTTCAGTCTCAATGAGATTGCACATCAATGCAACATAGTCAGAGAATTTCTGACGCCTCCTACTTTTTCTGGATGTGCCACTTGGAGCTGCAAAATTTTTTGCCTCTTGAATCCAGAGAGGTCTCTTCTTGCTCATGGTAATGTCCCTAGGCCCATCGGTAGGATCCAAAGGTTCACTTGGATCATCATGATTTTCAGATTCTGTAGACTCTCTCTGAATCTCAGTATCATGCTCAATATCCATGTCTTGAGGGTTGTCATGGTCTTCATTGTCAATCTCTATACTTGAGCCTTTAGATCTTTTGAGTGCAATATTTTCTTCAAAAGTGACATCTCTACTAAACTCAATAAACTTCTGACCTGGAATGTAAATTCTGAATGCTTTGGATGTTTTGCTGTAGCCCACAAGAATGCCTCTTTTTCCAGAAGGTTCCAACTTGGTTCTCTTCTCTTTGGGTACATGGATATATACTGGACTCCCGAAGATCCTCAAATGACTGATATCAGGTTTGATCCCTGAAAATGCTTCTTCTGGAGTCATATTTTTCAATACACGGTGAGGGCATCTATTCTGAATGTAGACAGTAGTCCTAGATGCTTCATCCCATAGGAAAGTCTACAAATCCTGGTCATGAATCATAGCTTTTGTTGCCTCGACTATGGATTTGTTCTTTCTTTCTGCAACCCCATTTTGCTGAGGGTTGTAGGGAACACAAAACTCCCTCTTGATCCCTGCCTCAACACAGAAATCATGAAAGCTACCCGAGGTGTATTCACCTCCGTTGTCAGACCTTAAAACTTTAATTTTTTTCCCAGATAGATTTTCAGCTGAAGCTCTAAATTCTTTGAATCTACTTAGGACTTCATCAGATTCTTTTGATTTGAGAAAGTAAATCCAAGTTTTCCTAGAATAGTCATCTATAAAGATTACATAATACAAGAATCCACTGGGGGAAGCAATAGACATAGGTCCACATAAATCAGAATGCAGAAGAGCTAATTTCTCTTTAGTCCTACTTTCACTTTGATGGAATGGACTCTTAGTGTTCTTACCCATAGCACAACCTTTGCATGTATTATCATGAATATGACTAAGTTTAGGCATACCTTTAACTATCTTCTCAAGAGTGGGGAGGGCTCAGAAATGAAGATGTCCAAGTCTTCTATGCCATAGCTCACTTGATTCAGGTGCTTCATGAATGAGAGCTTGAACTGGATGTGTTGAAAGCTTATATAGGCTCTCATACCTATTCCCAATGACACAAGCTGATTTGATGCTGGACTTCTTAGGCCATGCAAGCACCCTTCCCTCAGAAAATGCAATCTAATAAACTTTATCTTCTAGTGCTGATATGGAGATAAGCTTTCTTTTGATTCCTGGCACAAACAAAATATCACTGAGGTGAAGAGAAATTTTAGAATCTAAATTAAGGGAAGTGGTACCAAAACCTCTCACAGAATAGCGAGCGTCATCACCAATGACCACATGAAGAGTAGACTCTTTCTCCACTAAATCTGAGAGGTGCTCTCGATAGCCGGTGATGTGTCTAGATGCACCACTATCAATCAACCAAGTATCACTATCTAAGGGTACATTGCTTGACATAGCAGAAATGAAAAGAAAATCTTCAGTATTAGACTGAATTGAGACTTCATTTAAGTTTGCTCCTTGTTGCTTAGGCTGGGATAAACAATCCCTTGCATAATGACCGAATTTGTCACACCTGAAACACTTGATGTGAGATAGGTCCTTTTTCTTTTTCTTTGAATCATGAGGTGGATTAGACCTTTGATCTCTATTTCTCTTGAAATTGTTCTTCTTCCAATAGCCTCCTTTCTTCTTGAAAGACTGGGTAGCAAGGACATGGTTGTCTTCATGAGTGTTTTTGATAACTCCTCTAGCAGCTAGTCAAGACTCTTCTTGAATACAGTCAGCACTTAATCTATCAAACATGGGCAGATCAACCCTTGCACTAATTCCTTGAATGTAGGATTCCCAAGATGTTGGAAGACCATTGAGGGATAGCATAGTTAAATCATTTTCATCAACAATCTTTCCAATAGATGAGAGCTGATCTCTCAGATCAGAAATCCTCATGAAGTAAGCCATGATAGATTCACCTTTAGCCATCTTGATGTGATGAAGCTGCTGCTTCAAAGCTAGAACACGACTAGTGTTGTTGATTTCATACATCTCCTCCAAGGTTCTGAACATTTTACTTGCTGTATTCCACTTGGAGATGATGAGAACAATGTGATCTTTTACTGAATCAATTAAGATCTTCTAAGCTTGAAGATCTTTGTTCCTCCATTGGGTCTTTTCTCCTTCTGCCTCAGGCTCGGAAGATTCTTTGGTCACAAAGTCTGCAAGGTCATTTTCATTCAACACAAGCATGATGCGGACTCTCCATGATGTGAAATTGGAAGCCCCATCCAATCTATCTTCAACCCTGAGACTGTGAGCCATTTTATCTGATCTTTAATTATAAGAGCAGAATGTAAATAACTGAATACTGCAAATCTGATTATACTAATTCAAACTTGGCTCTGATACCATGTTAATTTTAATATTCAGATTGACAATAAGAAACAATAAAACATAAATGCTCACATAACACACATATACCCTGGGAAAACCTCCCTCTTGGAGGTGAAAAACCCAGCAAGAAAATCTCAGATCTGATTTATATTAAGAGCAGAAACAGATTACAACTTTTCCTAGCTAAGGCATGAAACATAGATATCAAAATACAACATGGCCTCTTCTTGAATTATCGAACCCTTGAACTTCTTGAACCATCGAACCGTCGAACTAGTTGAACCAGTTCAACTGTCGGCGTAACCCTTGTATTGTTGAACCTTTGAACCCGTCAAACCGTTGAACCGTTCAACTAGTTCAACCATCAGTAGAGCCCTTCATTGTTGAACCTTTGAACCCGTCGAACCATTGAACCGTTGAACCAGTTCAACCATCAGTAGAGCTCTTCACTGTTGAACCTTTGAACACGTCGAACTGTTGAACCATTGAACCAGTTCAACCATCAGCAAAGCCCTTCACTGTTGCTTGTAGTAGATTGCTGATCAATTAGATTTCATAGGGCAGAATTTGGTAAGTGATTTCTATGCATTGTGACTGCCAGTCACTCTTCATTTATATGAGATCGCACAAATGTTTTGGCGCCAAATTACATATTTGAAATAGGTCCTGACCTATTTGTAATTTTAAGATACATAGAATGGTGAGTTCATCCAATTGGGGCCTGCCTTAATCAAATAATACAATCTGAGATCTCAAAATGCTAAGGCCGGTAGGCCATTCAGCATTTCATGACTAGGTCGGTCTCTAGAAGGGATCCGACCTAGCTACCAAAATCAACACTCCCTCTCAATGGGGAGCACGCTCTAGGTTATGTGGTTTTTGCTATAATCTTGAAAAATAGGTCTTTAGACGTCCTAAACACAGTCCAAGACTTTGGGTTGGAAGCCCAAGAAAAATCCAAGCCTTTGGCTTAGAAATAACCAAGGCAATGCATAATGGGAGTGCGTTATAACACACTCGCATTATGTGAATGCACAAATTGCGAGCGCATTATACATTGCCTTGGTTATTTCTAAGCCTAAGGCTTGGATTTTTCTTGGGCTTCCAACCCAAAGTCTTGGACTGTGTTTAGGACGTCTAAAGACCTATTTTTCTAGATTGTAACAAAAACCACATAATCTGGAGTGTGCTCCCCATCAGGTTTGCACTTATTTCGATGAAAACTCAATAAAAATACCACCATAATCTTAATCTCTCTGTTAGCTATCTAACCATATAATTTTTTTCACATTTTGAGTACGTTAAGGGTTTCATCTTTAATTCCTTTTGTTAGTGTATTCATTTTTTGTCAAAAACTAGTGTCTATTATTTTTGACCTTTTTTTTTAACCGCTCATCAAAATTTGAAATAAGTTACATTTTTAGAAACTAAACTCAATTCTACACGTATTAAAAAAAATGATTTTCAATTAGTTTTCAAAAATTTTAGGGGGGAGAACGCTCAATTTTTTATTTTTCAGGATGTGTCCACTTTGAAAATTACTAAAAAATTAATTATTCATGAAAAAATTATTAGAAAAATCAGGGATAAACTACATGGTGTTAGCTAATTTCTCACTGAAGCAATTTTTGAAATTTTAAAAAAAAAGTTATCATTTTAGGGGGAGCACACCAGATGCTATGTTATGTTTTTTTGAGAAAAATAGGACCAATTTGTGTGCTCCCCCTTTTTGAACCCCTTAATCTCAACCATTTTTGGAAAAAAATAGTAGTTTAGAAACTAGATTCAGAGCACTACGACTCTTGTTTTTGTTCCATCTTCAAATTTTGAGTGTAGCTATCTTCAATTTCTCATCCAACATCAATGTTTCCTGATTTCAAAAAAAAAGTGGCATCTAAGACCCCCTTTTGGTCCCCCATCATTTTGCACTTACCCTTGCATAATGTTCTTTGATTAAATAAATTCATATAATCTATTAAGCACAAGTTTAATATGCTTGTATCATGACTAAGTCACCCCATGTTTGGAGAAATCATGCTATGAATACTTTGGAACAACTAATGAAATTATAGCTTGTTTTGTGCAAAAAGGCATGCACCCCATAATAAATAGTGAGCTATGGCTACATTAGATATATATTTTAGGTATGTGGAAAACAACTTAGACATTAAACCTAGGTTGACAACAACTTGAACTAGACCTTGTGTATTATTGATATCAAATCAAATCTTAGTCAATAATCTAGACTCATTTGAAACCATAGGGTTTGTTGTAATTAAGATTTTATTGTAAGAGATATAACCTTGTTGTAGAGGATTGAATGTTCTCTTAGTAGTAATAACATTGGAAAACAATATTCTATCTAGAGTCAAGGGTTGAGAAACCAAGAATGACCTCGTAGTTAGAATAAGACCAAGAGGTTAATCCTTTGACTTATTAAATTATTACTATATGAATATATATGTTTGTTATTATGATGAAATGGGAAAGACAAAACCTATACTTGACCCAATAGGGTAATTTTATATACTAAACCATTGTGATCATTATATATATCGTGAATGAAGGGGCAAGTACCCTAACTTTGATTGTTTATTCTTGTTAGATAGAAAGGAAATATTTTCCTAACCAATAATGCTTAACCTTGGTAAGGTAACCTACTTAGTTGTTATAAATTGACTTAAGTTTTTAAGTGTCATTAAGTTTTGGATATTGGGTATTGCAAAGTTGCAAAGAGAATCCTTGTATAGAAAGATAATCCATAAGGTCTATGGAACAATGATAATGTTTTGATAACCTGTCTAAGTCGGGAAGATTGAATTAAAGTTGTTAAAAACTATATATAGTAAAACATAGCTGACCAAGTCAAACTATAGGATTATGATAGTATCCAAGTTGAGTTGGGGTGGGTGGACATAAAGACTGTGTTTTTTTATAAACATTTATTCATACTGAATCTTTGGCCAAAGTAATTCACACGTCTCTACATGCATTGTTGGTTCACCATACCTGAATTGCATAACCTATTGGAAATATCATACTTAGCTAGATGGTATCTAGGGTTGTATGATTGATAGCATTATGTAGGATACAACATCAGTACTTAGATGGAAATTTACCATTGGTCACCTTTGGTCTATACTCTTCATGAAGGGTAGGACCACTTCCAATTGGAAGATGTGTGGGAGACTGCTGGTCTGTGGTTGGAGGAAAAGCACCGGGAAGATGCTCTCTCTCTCTCTCTAGTAGAAGACATGTTGAGGCTTGTGATAAGGATGTCAAAATTCTAGATGCACTATACCTTTGGGTTATGTGACTTGTGAATATTAAGACTGTAAAACATTATCTATTGTAGATGTTTGTAATTGAAAAGAAAGAATGCCATCTTTGTAAATTATATCATGTTGTATATTTTAGAAAAGAAATTATGTAAATTGTTGTATTTTGATTTCAAGTTAAATAAAAAAAGAAATTCTAATTTTTCACCCTATGTGTTTTTATCTCATGGTAAATATTTGAGTTAGTCTTGTTTAAGAATTTTGGTTGTTACATATGGTATCAGAGCTACTGGGTTCGACACTAGGGCTTATGAGTCCACTATGCTAACCTATAATCAACATTAAGCAGTTAGCTAATGTTTGTATTTCTTGTGCCAAGATGGTGCATCTCAAGATGACTGCTAGGAAGTCAATTATCAAGAATGAGCATTACCTAAAAGCCAATAGAGAATGTGAAGCCATAATTAAAACCTTTGAGGGAACCAATAATGACAATGACATATGGTTGAGTGATACTGAAACCCTCAGGAATGCATTAACTTGAATCAAGCGAGTGAGAAAGGAAAACTTAGAGGTAACTAAGATCACAGCTAGGATCATAGCTTATATGTCTGAAGATGATACACCTATGGTTAGGAGAGACCCTCACATACCTCCATTTTCTGAGATCATTGTACTTAGGTCTGATAGTGATTCAGAAGGTTATACATGTCTTGATTATTTATCTAATAGTGAATTGGAGGGATATACTCCCCTCAAATATGACATATGAGTCATTTTATGTATCATTAAAGGATGTTGTTACTCCTAAATAATTTATAATAAAGATGAGTTTGTTTTGTATCAAACTATTGTTTGTTTTGAGTTAATTATGTTTTGATTTAATGAGATGCATTAAAATCAGGAAACTAATAGATAACTCAATATTCTTAGGTGTGAGAAAAATGACAAACATGGTTCAGACAAGAACAAACTAGGGTGAGAATCAAGAGGAAAACAACCCGCTAGATAATTCCAAGGACAAGTTGGATCAAATTTTAATCGTGCTTGTAGAAACCAAGGAGAGACTTGGTAACTTAGAAAAGAAAGTGATGGATCAAGGACAATCTGAGGGAGAAAATGAAAATTCTCATGGGAAAAGTAGGGAAAATCACCAAGAACGTAGTATGAGTAGTGAGAACCCTGAAAACCATGAACCCCAGAAGGAAGCAAAGGATAGGCTTGCCTTAGAACTTTCCAAGGATATGAAAAAGGTCACTCCATCAAAGTTTGATGGAATAGTGATTGGTGATGTAGCTGTAGCATGGTTGACGGAAATGGATAAGTATTTCAAGATAAGAAATTACTCGGAAGTAACCAAAGCAGTTTGGGGAGCCTTTCAATTGGCAGGAGAAGCATCCACCCAGTGGATGAATAAGAAAATGGAACTAAATTTAAGTTCCTTAAGAGTAACTTAGGATGAGTTCGTGGAACTCTTTTGCAAAAGGTGGTTGCCACAACTTTATTTTGACCAAAAATTGACTGATTTTCAGAATCTTCATCAAGGAGACATGTCAGAAGTTGAATATGGGGAGAAATTTACCCACCTTATGAAATATGTGCCCTAGTATCATAAGGATGAAAGATTCTGAATCAAAAAGTTTAGCATGGGTTTAAAAGCTCAAATTGGTGGAGAGGTGGATGTACATGGTCCCACAACAATGGACCAGGTATACGAGAAGGCAATTAAGCAAGAACAAAAGTTAAAATCCATCTCAGCTTATCAAGATAGGAATCACAAGAGATTCAATAGAACTCCAACTTCCCAACCATCCAAAAGAAGAAATGACAAGAGTTATGAGAATAAAAGCAATGGTAAGGGAACTCAGAAGAATAGGAGTGGGAGTAGTAATGAGAAAAGGAAAGGTAATTTCAAAATAAATAAGGATAATAATGGAAAGTCTATAGAAAGGAGAGGACCTCTTAGAGGATGCTTTACATGTGGGGGTGACCATTATGCTAATCGTTGTCCAACCAAGAACCAAAATGGTCAACAAAGAGGTACTGCATTACCTACTCAACAAGCAGCTTTCTAGCCAAGGATTCATGCAGCTCTTGACAATGATCAAGCAGAGTACGAAATCATACCCATAGAGATGAGAGGTACCTTGTTTGGAGTCCTATTTCTATTTTGATTGATACAAGAGCTACTAAATTTTTTGTTTCTCCTAGAGTTTTAAATAAGTTTCCTAGAAAGGCTGGGTACATGTCTAAACTTTGGTCAGTAGAATATGCTAACCAATCCAAGGATTAGGTAGAGTAATGTTTGTTTGAGGCCAAGATTGATCTCTCTAGTTTTCCAACAAAGGTGAACTTGTATGTAGCCCCCCTTAGGTTCCTATGATGTTATCTTAGGAATGAACTGGTTATGGAAGTATAGAGCCAAAGTCGAATATTTTTCAAAAACAATTGAGTGTTTAGATGACTTGGAAATAAGGTCATTTTCCAGGGTATTCAAAGAGAATTCAAGATTAGACCTATCTCTGATAAGCAATTAAAAAGAGTTAGACAAAAGTGTTGTCAGCTTTTTGCAGTAAAAATGGAGCAAATTGAGGAAGGTCTTGAAAAACATAGTATGTCCTTTGAAGAAAGGTATCCTTTTCTTTGAGATTTCCAGGATGTTTTTTTTGAGGAACTTTCAGGACTACCTCCCAAAATCGATTTTGATTTTGCAATTGATACTAAACCAAGGATCTAAGCCTATATCAAAAGCACCTTACCGTATGACAACTACAAAATTAATGGAATCAAAAGCCCAATTACAAGAATTGTTGGCTAAAGGCTTGATTAGACCTAGTGTTTCACCATGGGGTGCACCAGTTATCTTAGTCAAGAAAAAGGACGGAACTCTGTGATTATGTATTGATTATCATATGCTCAATAAAGCAACAATAAAGAACAAATATCCTTTACCATGTATTGATGATCTCTTCGATCAAATGCATGGAGCTACAATGTTTTCAAAGATCGATTTGTGATCATGATATCATTAGTTAAAATTGAAAGATGAGGATATCCATAAAACAACTTTTAGGACAAGATATGGACACTACGAGTTCACAGTGTTGCCATTTGGACTTACGAATGCCCCTGCTGCATTCATAAATCTCATGAATAGTGTGTTTAGAGATTGTTTAGACAAGTTTGTTCTAGTCTTTCTAGATGATATTCTTATTTATTCTAAGAATGAAGAAGAACATTTACAACATTTGCAAGTGGTTCTGCAATGGTTAAGGGAATATAAGTTATATGGAAAACTTTCTAAGTGTTCTTTCTTCTAGAAGGAGATTCAGTATCTAGGACATATAATATTTGTAGAAGGAATATCTGTTGATCCAACAAAGATCAAAGCTATTCTAGATTGGCATGTACCCACGAATGTGCATGAAGTGCATAGCTTCATGAGTTTGGATGGTTATTATAGAAAGTTTGTTCTAAATTTCTCCAGTATTGCAAGTCCAATCACTTCTTTGCAAAGAAAAGGGAAATGATTTGAATGGACAGATAAATGTTAGAAGGCATTTGATCTATTAAAGGAACTGTTGACAACAACACCAATTTTGAAAGTTCCCAACCTCGAAGGGCAGTTTGAGGTAATAACTGATGCCTCAGAAGAAGGATTAGGGGGTGTGCTTATGCAAGATGGCCGAGTGATAGCCTATGAGTCAAGGAAGCTGAAAACTTATGAGAAAAATTATGCACCGCATGATCTAGAATTAGCAGCGGTTACACATGCTTTACAAATGCGTCACTATTTGTTACGGAAAACCTTTGTACTTATCAGATCATTGAAGTCTTAAGTATATATTTTCTCAACCTCATCTTAATGGTCAACAAAGGAGACGGTTAGAGTTGATATCTAACTATGAATTTGAGATAAACTATATCAAAGGAAAAGAGAAAAGAGTAGCAGATGCTTTGAGTCAGAGGAGACGTATTTCTTCAATTGTCTTTATACATGCAAATTTTAAAGATTTAGTGTTGCAACATTTATCAGGTGATGAATATTATGAGCAGGTCAACCAAGTTCTAATGGTAAATCCTAAATATTCAAGGTATGATGGGTTTCATTTTGAGTCTAATGGACTATTGAGATACATATGAAGAATGTATGTTCCTAATTTAGCTGAATTAAGAAATCTTGTGTGGAAAGAAGTTTATTCTACACCATACTCAGGACATCCAGGAGTAACCAAACTTTTAGCGGATGTAAAACCTCTTTATTCTTGGAAAGGAATGAAGAATGATGCTGCAAGATTTGTAGCAAGTTGTCTAGAGTGCCAGAGGGTAAAAGCAAAACATCAACATTCCACAGGACTGTTATATCCACATGGTGTACCAGAATGAAAGTGGCAAGTCATAAGTATGGACTTTGTTCAGGGTCTTCCAATGTCTAGGAAAAAACATGATGCCATTTTAGTTGTGGTTGATAAACTAACAAAGGTAGCACATTTAATGTTGGAATAAGGTCCCATTAACCGTGTAAATTCTAATCTTGTATTTTATTCCATTTATTATTTGTTATTTGTAATTACCCATAAGGGAATGAGGTAGTCTCATTAACAGTTGTAATTTCAAAGTTACCAACAGCAGTTACGGAGTGACATTTACGGTTGGCAAATGTAAAAACTCAGTAAATGAGGGTAGGCATGCTCCCTTGAGGAATCTACTATATTTGGCATGTATGACAACTGCCATAATGTTTGGAAAGTGAATCTATGACAGCTGCAAGTTGTCATAAAATTCTGAGATTCTATGACGCATATGATAGATATGTTAGTTGTATATTTTCTATATTTAGCCCAAGGTTCCTATCTTGGAAAGATACTCTTTTGTGGAATCTATGATGGTTATGATGCATCATAAGATGCTATAAGAGGCTAGATTTAGTCTTGGTCCCCCAACCTTTGCATGGCTATTTTTGGACAAGTGTAAGATGCTTGTAAGATGGTAATTAATGTTTACAGGTTGGAGAATCTTAGGAGAGAGAAGGTGAAAGCCTAGGATGAGTTGGAAAATGTTTCTATAAGTATTTTCTATGTATTTTTTGCTACAATACAGATTTTAAATATTCAGGTGCTACTGGAATGCTGTCGGATTGAAGCCTTGTGGAGAGTTGTGTAGTTGATGTATTGTACAATCTTGTTGAGATTAATACAAATTTGTGCCTCTTTCCTGGTGGAGTTTTTTACCCACAAGGGTTTTCTCCATGTAAACATTGTGTCATTGTGTTGAGTTCTTCATATTTGACATCTTTTCTATAGTGGGTTTTATGTTTTGTTACAATCTCCATTATTAAAGCACACTTAAAGATTTCTGAAATTTAACTTGAATCAGATTTCTATTGAAGTAGTGTTGCTTTCATTTCTAACATTTGGTATCAAAGCCTGGCTAGCTTTGACTTTTGGGTGGTAGTGTGGAAGCTGTAGATGTAGTGGGAGATTTGGTGGTATTTGTTTTGCAAATCTTGTGTTAAGATTATGGCTGCATCCATCGTTGCATCAACCTCTTGATTGGACATTAAGAAGTTCAACGGAATATGGTATGAGTTGTGGAAGCTAAAAATAGAAGATTTGTTGGAAGAAAGAAACCAATGGTTGGTTGTTCAAAAGAGAAGAAACCCGACGATGTCTCTCAAGATGAGTGGGATAGACTGGATAAGAAGGCACAGGGAACCATCCGGTTGTGTCTTTTAGACTTTGTCCTGTTCAATGTCGCAAAGGAGTAGACCACACACAAGTTGTGGAATCAGTTGCGTGAGATCTACCAAGCCAAGAGTATGGTAAATAAACTTTATTTAAAAAGAAAATAAATTTTATTTAAAAAGAAAATTATTTTCCATGAAAATGCGAGAAGGTGAATTAGTTACAGAGTATTTAAATTCTTTTAATTTGTTATTCAGTCAGCCTGATTCAGTAGATGTTGAGGTTAGTGAGGAAGATAAATGTTGGGAATTAAGGTGTCTCAAACTTGGTAATTCCTTGTATTATTTCATTGTATTTATTTATTTATTGCCTATTGTGTAATTAGGGTGCAAATCCTATGTTGTCATCTTGTGGGAGTTGGCACGGTGATGTGTCATCCTACACGGAAGATGACCACATGTAAATTTGTCCTCACATGAGGAGATAGGCATCCCACTTAGTGGTAGGAATATTTTGCCATGTGTCAGCATCTTAGATAGTGTGTAAGGGAATATTGACCAAAACAGTCATGACAGATTCCTATGACAATTCTATGACATGTAAGAGTCAAAAATAGAAGGTTCTATGACAGGTGAAGACATGTGTCACAAGGCATCTTGGAAGAAGGCATCTTTGGGCACCCCAAGGAGGGTTATGACAAGTTGTAAGAGAATATGCTATTTATAGCCTGTTTATGACAAATTCTCTTACAACTGTAAGATATGTTAGTATGACAAATTCTATGAAGGTTGTAAGAGTCGTAAGAGCATCTGTCATTACCCATCTTGGGAATAGGTGACCCCTTTGGGATGGGGTGACTTGACAAGTGTCAAGAATATCCTACAATGTTGGACAAGTGTCCATAGGTGTGGGTTTTGGGCCATGAGGCCATGTTGGATGCCCATCTCAAGATAGAGCCATTTTTGCCTTGTATTTTCTATATAAACAGGTGCTTTGGAGAGGAGATAGATTATGTGATTGATAGGTACTGTTATGCTACTGGTTTGTCTCCAGATATGAGTGTTGAAGACTCCTACAAGAGCATTGGCTTTGTAATTGTATTGTAACCTTCATTGTTTATGGAATACATTTGAGCTGTGTTTTGTAGTGTGGGGTTTTTCACCTGATAAGGGTTTTCCCCATGTATATCTTGTGTCTCTCTCTTCTATCTCATTTTTGTGTGTATGTGTTTGCTGCAATATCTCCATTGTTGTTGATAACATTATGTAATTGTAAAGGATAAAATAAATTTGCACTCTTCTCTCCTCTTTAGATTAGTGTAGGAAGCGATTTCCGCACACTTAGCTTCCTTTTAGTTGGTATCAGAGCCTGGCCAGTTTTGGTTCTAGTTGCTGGGTAGGGGTTTTTTGAGCTAATCTTAGGTTGAGTGGGAGTTTGTACAGAGTATTCTATATCTTCTTGCAGGAAGGAGATGGCAACCACATCTGGAAGAGTAGAGGTGGAGAAGTTCAATGGCACAAATTTTGAGTTGTGGAAACTCAAGATGGAAGATCTACTTGTTGATCGTGACCTATGGGAAATTGTTGATGGAACAAAACCTATGACCAAGTCACAAGCTAATTGGGACCTCAAAGATCAGAAGGCTAAGGGTCTCATAAGACTATGTCTAGCTAACTCTATCCTATTGAATATCCATGAGTAGAAGATCGCAAAAACTCTTTGGAAGAAGCTAGGAGATGTTTATCAGGCCAAGTCCTTGGTGAACAAGCTCTTTCTAAAAAAGAAGTTGTTTGTTCTGAAGATGGAAGATGGGGGATCTATTACGAACCATATGAATGCTTTCAACATGATTGTTGCATATTTGACATCTGTGGGTGTGAAAATGGAGGAGGAGGATCGATGTATGGCCCTGCTTTGTTCTTTGTTGGATTCGTGGGATCATCTTGTTATGGCCATTAGAAGCACTACTACCACCATCAAGATGGATGAGGTAGTGTCTTTGCTATTATCTAAAGAAATGTAGAGAAAGACATCCGAGTCGGCCAAAGAAACTCTTGCGGTTTGTGGAAGACCTAAAGAGAAAGGGAAGAAGAAGGACAAGAAAGGTGAAAAGGGAAACTCTAAATCCTGTGGGAGATCCAAATCTTCTGGAAAGTCCAAGGCTCTCTATTGGAACTGTGGTAAATCTAGGTATTTCTAAAAGGAATGCAAAGAGGAAAAGAAAAAGAATGCGCTAGATTCAGATTTTGACAAGTCACAAGATGATGGTGATGCCTTCATCGCAACCCTGGCCACCCATGCATCTGATGATATGTGGTTAATAGATTCTAGTGCATCATTCCACATGACCTTGCATCTAAGCTAGTTCACGAAGTATGAAGAGTTTGATGGTGAAAGAGTGTACTTGGATAACGATTCTCATTTGAAGATTGTTGGTCATGGAAGATTCTCAATCTGATTCCTTGATGGATGAGTGAATGATAGGGAGGACTCTAGGCTACCTGCTCTGCATCTTGTAGGTGTACAAGACTGTTTGACAACACTAGTTTTCCTACCAATTCAAAGTGCTAAAAGACATACTCTTTGCAGAGATGGAAAACTCTACTTTTCTGCTTGGTGTGGGACACATACCTTGTCCTCACTGCTTCCAAGATACTGCCTCAATGGCACATAACTTTCTGAGCCCATTGCCCACCCTTCTCACTCTGTTCAAGGGTCTGGACTGCTTGGTGCTCACTTTCCTTCTCTCTATTTTTCCACCCCTGCAAATCTATTTTCCTACTTGTTTATCTAGCTGGACTCCTCACTGAGCTCGCCTAGAACAAGCATGCATTGCCTCTAGCCAGCAATCCGACCACCCCACAAAAGAAAAACAAACAAATAGCATGGCTCTATTTGATGACCTCCATACTGTACAATGGGATTTGAAGAATCATCAAAATAGAGTCATGGCTGGCAAAAGAAAACAAAATAGCAAAAACAGAAAAGACTAATCTACTTCAGAATGATAAAGTGAAAACAGAACAGAATATACAAATGATCGAACTGCTGTATTTTATCTCTGTTCAAAAATTCTGATTACATCAAAATGCTTCACACATCAAAATTTACTTCTTCGATTCTCCTTCCCAACTCCTTACAAAAAGAATGCTACATCTTATGTATTTGCTCATGTCCGTTATAGGACGGTTCAACTTCCATACCGGTTGGTATTCCAACTGTCGGTTCAGTTCTGTGCTATTAGTGTGACAAACAACTATCGGTCTGTCCCGAAATCCTTCCACTGATGTGTCATCTCTTCCCGATGGCCTGTGTGATCCGTAGACTCCCATCGATCCCCAAATTGCTTTTGCAATCTCATCGATTCTCATGCAAATGACCGTTCATTCCAACTGCCTAGAAATTCGGTTACGCTCTGTCCAACTACCACTTGACAGTTCACATTCATGAGAACTTTTAGTCCCACATGCACCCGTTCAAATTGGACACTGCAGTTTATATATCTGACGGCTTAACAAACTATTGTCGGCACTTTTGCCGCCGACGACCCCTGTCTACCCCCATCGGCACAACCCAAACTATCGGCCAACATTCAACCATGAACTCCGATAGTCCCTTGTCTCACCGATACCAAGTCTTCACCCTCCGTTAGCGTGACCACTGTGCATCGGCCTAAAGCCTTAAAGCTACGCCGATAGAAGTCCTTGCACTGACGTCCAACTCCATCGGAGTAACACATAGCTATCGGAGTGACTTTCATAGCCATCACTGATAGCAAGCCTCATACCGATGACAAGCCTCGGCAACACTTCATCGGATAGACAATTAATATCAGAGTGACACCCACATCCTTCACCGATAGTGATTCTCATGCCGATGGCCTTCACCAACCTTTACAACCCCATCGGGGTAACACCAAGTGATCGGAGACACAACCATAGGCTCCGCCGATGACCACCCTCATGCCGATGGACATCACACATTGGTAAGACCTTGGAGATCGGCATAAGACACCGAACTCCTGCCGATAGTAAACCTCAAGCCGATAGCTAGCCCTCCATCGGTATAACATGAAGTATCGGGGATACATCTTCCAGCTACGCTGATATCAATAGTCACTCCAATGGGTTTACTTTGCACATGTATAAACTTCTTCCCACCAAGGCTTATTAGAAAATGCACCACATCACACCAAATTGCAACGATAAGAAAAATTTCACATCACACCAAAAATGTGCAGTATATACATGGGCTCTGAGCCCTTGGTGCTCCTGCACCATACTCTTCCTGTGCGGAAGAAGTCAAGTCACCTCCAGTGACAATGAGGCAAAATCAATGCCCCTCTTTTTGAATTCTGACTCTGCAACCCAGGTAGCTTCTGCTTCAGGCAATTGCTTCCATTTGACCAAATGCTCCATGTAGACGCCATGTCTGGTTTGCTTCTGTACTCTGGAATCCAGTATTCATTCTGCTTGTAGTTTGGGTTGTAATGGCAAAGTCACATCTATTGCTGTCTGTCCCTTCTCTGAAATGGATCCATTTGCTACTGACTGAGGACCCCTGTATTGCACTAGGTCTTGGACATTAAACACTGGTGAGATTGCCAAATCTTCTGGCAATTCAATTCTGTATGCATTATTTCCATACTTGTTCAGGATTCTGCAAGGACCAATCCTCCTCATCTGCAGTTTGGTTGGCATTCCTTTCTACATTCTGGCTTTGTTCAAGTGTACCATAACCAGATCACCAACCTCAAACTGAATATCCCTTCTGTGGGCATCTACTCTGTCTTTGATCTTCTATGTGTTCTCTGTCAAGGTTTTCTTCACCTGCTCATGCACTTCTTTCATGGATTGTGCAAAATCCTCTGCATGTCCACTTCTGTTATCCACGTTTCCCATATTCCTAAGCTCACATATACCTCTGGGATGCATTCCATAGACTATTTCGAATGGACTCTTACCCGTAGTCCTATTCACACTGTCATTATAGGCAAATTCTGCCTGATGAATGACAAGATCCCAACTCTGTCCATATTCTTTGGTTATACACCTTAACAGGTTGCCCAATGTCTTGTTTACCACCTCTGTCTGACCATCTGTCTGTGGGTGATATGCTGAACTAAATGACAAATTTGTCCCCAATCTCTGCCACAATGTTTTCCAGAAATGCCCCATGAATTTAGCATCTCTGTCAGACACAATACTTGCTGGAAGTCCATGAATTCTGATCACTTCTCTGAAAAAACAAGTGTGCTATATGACTGGCATCATGAGTCACTTTGCAGGGAATGAAATGACTCATCTTGCTAAACCTATCCACAACTACATATATGCTGTCATAACCAGTCTTAGTCTTAGGCAAACCAACTACAAAATCCATACTTACACATTCCCATGGCCTGGAAGGAATGGGTAAGGGTTGGTACAGTCCTGCATTTGAAGTGGTTCCCTTGGCCTTCTGACATACGATACACTGCTCTACATACCTTCTGATGTCTCTGTGCATCCTTGGCCAATAATAGAACCTTTGGACTAGCTCCAGTGTCTTATTCAGACCAAAATGGCCACTCAGACTACCATTGTGCTTCTCCTGTATGAGATTTTCTCTCATAGATCCTCTTGGCACACATAATTGTCCACCTTTGAATAACAATCCCTGCTGTAAGGTGAAATCTGCAAACTCACTGTGAAAGTGATTCTCAAAGTCTTGACATACCTTGTATGCCTCAGCAAAATCTTCATCATCTTGGTAAAGATTCTTGAAATCTTCAATTCCAATGCTCTTCAACTGCACTTCCTGCACTGTGAGCAATCTTCTGCTCAAAGCATCTGCAACTCTGTTCAGCTGCCCCTTCTTATGCTTAATTGTAAAGGTATAAGATTGCAGGTACTCCATCCATTTGATATGCCTGCTGCTTAACTTATCCTGTGAGTTTAGAAAACTCAGAGCTTGGTTATCTGTGTAGACAACAAATTCTTTAGGCAGGAGATAATGTCTCCACTTCCTCAATGCTTGGACTAGAGCATACAACTCTAAGTCATACGAAGAGTACTTACTCTTTGCTTCATTCAGCCTCTCACTGAAAAAGGCTACAGGTCTATTTTCCTGATTTAGCACTGCTCCTACAGCTATATTACTTGCATCACATTCAATAGTAAATAGCTTATCAAAACTAGGCAACAACAAAATAGGTTGTGTTGCTACCTCTTTCTTCAACCTTTCAAAACTTCTATCTGCAGCTGGTGTCCATCTGAATTTTGCTTTCATTCCACCCTTAATTGTATCCAACATGGGTGCACATATTCCACTAAAATTTCTGATAAACTTTCTGTAAAACTGGGCTAAGCCATGAAAACTTCTTACCTCTGTGGCTGCTCTGGGAGTAGGCCAGCTTAATATGGCTTCTACTTTGGACTTGTCCATCTTCAACTCTCCCTGGGACACCACAAAACCAAGGTATACCAATTCCTGCTTCATGAATTCACACTTCTCCAGATTGATGGTTAGTTGTTCATCATGTAATTTTTGCAAAACAGTATTTACATGTTCTAGATGTTCTTCCTTGGTCTGACTAAAAATTAGAATATCATCTAGAAAAACAACAACAAATTTACCAATGTAATCCTTTAGGACTTCATTCATGAGTCTCATAAAGGTGCTGGGTGCATTCGATAGACCAAATGGCATAACAAGCCACTCATACAGTCCTTTTGTGGTCTTGAAGGCTGTCTTCCACTCGTCTCCTTCCTTGACTCTTATTTGGTGGTAACCACTCTTCAGGTCTATCTTGGTGAAATACTTTGCTTTTCCAATACAGTCCATGAGATCTTCAATTCTGGGAATTGGGAATCTATACCTTATAGTTATCTTGTTTATGGCTCTGGCATCTGTGCATAATCTCCATGATCCTCCTTTCTTGGGTGCCAATACTGTGGGCACATCACAAGGACTAATACTCTTCCTGATCAATCCTTGATCTAGCAACTCCTGCACTTGCCTGGAAATCTCTTTGTGCTGATCTGGAGTCATCTTGTAAGGTGCCTTGTTTGGCAAAGATGCCCCTAGAATCAGGTCTATCTGATGGCTTATTGCTCTCTGTGGAGGCAATGTAGTTGGTGTACCATCACTAATTATGCCTTTATACTTCTCCAGTATAGGCTGCATTTCTTTGGGAATCTCTGTCTTCTTATCCTGCTGTCCTTCTTTTGGTTTTACTATGATGGCATAACCAATACCATCCTCCTTAAGAGTATTCATAAACTCTTTTCCACTCACAACCAAGATATTAGGACTCTTTGTCTGAACTGCATCTTCATCTTCCAATGACTGAATTTTATAGGTGACACCATCCTTCTGAAAAGAATAGGCATTCTTCTCACCATCATGTACTGCTTTTCGGTCATACTGCCATGGTCTGCCCAATAAGAGATGGCATGCATCCATGGGTAGTATATCACATAATACCTTATCCTTATAGCCACCTATACTAAACTCTACCCAACTTTGTTCATTCACTACCACATGTTGACCCTTATTCAACCATGTGACTCTATATGGGTTTGCATGAGTAATTCTTTTCAAATTCAGTTTCTTAACTGCTTCATCAGAAATAATATTATCAGTAGATCCTGAGTCTATGATAATTTTACATACCTTATTCAAAATCTTGCACTTGATTCTGAATAGTGCTCTCCTCTGGCTTGGTTCAGACTTTACTAGTTCCTTCATCAAGGTTCTCCTTATCATCAGGTTCTCTCCATCTTCTGAGTTCAGATTGACCTCAGGTGACTGGCTGCTGGATGCATTATCTTGGACATAGTGATTTCTCTTATCACCTCCTTGAGAAGAGGATGTGGCCTTTTCTGGACACCTATATGCTGGGTGACCTAGATTGCCACAGTTGTAACACTTCATGTTGGTGAAATAGGATCCTCTGCCTGATCCTCCTGACCTTCCTCTGTTAGATCCTCTTCCCCTGTGGTTTCCTTTACCACTTGACTTCCCACTCTGCTCTGTGAGTTTGGATTTTGCTTGGGATCTATTGTCAGCATTCCTTCCACCAAAACCTCCTCTGTGTCCTCTGTTATCTCTGCCTCTTCCTCTTCCTCTGCTATTTGAGTCTTGTTTCCTCTTATTCTTTTCCTCCACTTTCAGTGCCAGCTGATAGCATTTCTGCACTGTGGTAGGGCACAACAAACTGATTTCCTCTTGTATATTCCACTTCAGACCATTAAGGTACCTTGCTACCTTTATGCTTTCATCCTCCATTACTTTGGACCTTAAGCATAGCTTTTGGAATTCTTCAGTGTATGCACTGACATCTAATTCCTTTTGTCTCAGATTCTGTCTCTTCCTGTGCAGCTGTATTTCATAATCTTCTAGCATATATGCTTCTTTGATTTTAGCTACCATTCCCTTCCAAGTAGCTATGGGCTTCTTATCTTCTTTTGCTCTTTCAGTCTGCACAAATTTCCACCAGGTTAAGGCAGCTCCCCTGAGTCTAGATTTGGCCACCTTTACTTTCTGTGCCTTGCTTACACCATCACATTCAAAGTGATTTTCAAGTCCTTCTATCCACTCCATGACCAAATCTGGGTCCATTTTCCCACTGAAAAGTGGTACTCCTTCCAATGTTTTACCACTCATTGCTCTCAAAGCTTTCAAGAATGGTTCTTCTTCCAACTTAGGATCAGGTGTGGGCTCTTCATCTTCTACAGACACACCTTTCCCCTTATCCTCAGAATACTTAACTCATTGGCTGACTTCTTCAGTCTTTTGCAACATTACACCTAGCTTACTCTCCATTTCTGCTAGTCTTTCTTGTAGGAGTCTATTTTCCTCCTCTTGATCTTCAACTTTCTTTGCTAACTCTGCATTAGTCACCATTTTCTTGGATGAACTAACAAACTCACTTGAACTTGGTGATGACATACAACTCTTCTATTCCTATCTAGGAATAACCCAAATCTTACTGCTCTGATACCAATTTGATAGAGAGGACTCTAGGCTGCCTGCTCTGCATCTTGTAGGTGTACAAGACTGTTTGACAACACTAGCCTTCCTACCAATTCAAAGTGCTAAAAGACATACTCTTTGCAGAGATGGAAAACTCTACTTTTTTGCTTGGTGTGGGACACATACCTTGTCCTCACTGCTTCCAAGATACTGCCTCAATGGCACATAACTTTCTGAGCCCATTGCCCACCCTTCTCACTCTGTTCAAGGGTCTGGACTACTTGGTGCTCACTTTCCTTCTCTCTATTTTTCCACCCCTGCAAATCTATTTTCCTACTTGTTTATCTAGCCGGACTCCTCACTGAGCTTGCCTAGAACAAGCATGCATTGCCTCTAGCTGGCAATCCGACCACCCCACAAAAGAAAAACAAACAAAGAGCATGGCTCTGTTTGATGACCTCCATACTGTACAATGGGATTTGAAGAATCATCAAAACAGAGTCATGGCTGGCAAAAGAAAACAAAATAGCAAAAATAGAAAAGACTAATCTACTTCAGAATGATAAAGTGAAAACAAAACAGAACATACAAATGATCGAATTGCTGTATTTTATTTCTGTTCAAAAATTCTGATTACATCAAAATGCTTCACACATCAAAATTTACTTCTTCGATTCTCCTTCCCAACTCCTTATAGAAAGAATGCTACATCTTATGTATTTGCCCATGTCCGTTACAGGACGGTTCAACTTCCATACCGGTTGGTATTCCAACTGTCGGTTCAGTTCTGTGCTATCGGTGTGACAAACAACTATCGGTCTGTCCCGAAATCCTTCCACCAATGTGTCATCTCTTCCCGATGGCCTGTGTGATCCGTAGACTCCCATCGATCCCCAAATTGCTTTTGCAATCTCATCGATTCTCATGTAAATGACAGTTCATTCCAACTGCCCAGAAATTCAGTTATGCTCTGTCCAACTACCACTTGACAGTTCGCATTCATGAGAACTTTTAGTCCCACATGCACCCGTTCAAATCAGACACTGCAGTTTATATATCTGACGGCTTAACAAACTATTGTCGGCACTTTTGCCGCTGACGACCCCTGTCTACCCCCATCGGCACAACCCAAACTATCGGCCAACATTCAACCATGAACTCCGATAGTCCCTTGTCTCACCGATACCAAGTCTTCACCCCCCGTCGGCGTGACCACTGTGCATCGGCCTAAAGCCTTAAAGCTATGCCGATAGAAGTCCTTGCACCGACGTCCAACTCCATCGGAGTAACACATAGCTGTCGGAGTGACTTTCACAGCCATCGCCGATAGCAAGCCTCATACCGATGACAAGCCTCAGCAACACTTCATCAGACAGACAATTAATATCGGAGTGACACCCACATCCTTCACCGATAGTGATTCTCATGCCGATGGCCTTCACCAACCTTTACCACCCCATCGGGGTAACACCAAGCGATCGGAGACACAACCACAGGCTCCGCCGATGATCACCCTCATGCTGATGGACATCACACATCGGTAAGATCTTGGAGATCGGCATAAGACACCGAACTCCTGCCGTTAGTAAACCTCAAGCCGATAGCTAGCCCTCCATCGGTATAACATGAAGTATCGGGGATATGTCTTCCAGCTATGCTGATATCAATACTCACTCCGATGGGTTTACTTTGCACATGTATAAACTTCTTCCCACCAAGGCTTATTAGAAAATGCACCACATCACACCAAAATGCAACGATAAGAAAAATTTCACAACATCACACCAAAAATGTGCAGTATATACATGGGCTCCGAGCCCTTGGTGCTCCTGCACCAGTGAAGGGGATCACTGGGGTTATGCACATCCCAGGCTTGCCATGGAACCTGCTTTCTGTAAGTATGTTGAATGATGCAGGTGTGTAGGTTGTATTTTAGAAGGATGGATGCAAGATGACTAGAGGATCTATGGTGCTGGTGAAGGGTACTCGGAGAGGTACTTTGTTTCAACTGGAGGCATGCACTTCACAGTGCAATAGTTCTTCTGACTCGAAGAAAAGAGCTGCAATCACTTCATCCCCACTATCTGAATGAGCAGTGAAGAAATCTATTGTAACACATTCTTATGGTAGTGCACATGCTTTAGAAGTTAAGCTTCCTATTGAAAAGACTATGTTATGGCATTTGAGATATGGCCACATTGGTGAGAAGGGTCTTAGAACCCTGAAAAATAAAAACATCGTTGAGGGGTTAAATGATTGTAATATCAAGTTTGACTTTTGCAAACATTGTGTATATGGAAAGCAAAACCGTGTTCAGTTTTACTCTAGTTCTCACAAGTCTTCTGGTGTATTGGAACTTATTCATTTTGATGTGTTTGGTCCTGTTAATGTTCCTTCAATTTCCAAATTCGTATATTTTGTATCTTTCATAGATGATTACAATAGAAGGACATGGGTTTATTTTATCAGAAGCAAGACTGAAGTCTTTAGTCGATTTAAAGAGTTTAAAACTTTTCCTAAAAATTAGACTAGTAAAAGGATTAAGTGTTTGAGAACTGATAACGGTGGTGAGTTTTGTTTGGCAAAGTTTGATAAGTTCTATAAAGAGCAAGGGATTGAAAGACATAAGACAATTCCATATACCTTGCAACAAAATGGAGCTACAGAGAGGATGAACATGACACTGATGGAGAAGGCTAAGAGTATGCTTAGTGGAGCAAGCCTCGAACAAAAGTTTTGGGCTAAAGCGGTAGCCACTACTTGCTACTTGGTAAACAGGTCTCCTACATTAGCTCTTGTTGGTAAGACACCTATGGAGTTGTGGTCTAGTAAGAAGCCTTCAGTTAGACATCTTCATGTTTTTGGTTGTGAGGCATATGCACATGTGCCTAGGGAGAAATGGTCTAAATTGGAGAATAGGGCTGTTAAGTGTATTTTCATTGGCTATGGTGTCAGTGTGAAAGGATACAAGCTTTGAGATCCTGTGGCTGAAAAAGTGTTGTATAGAAGAAGTGTTATCTTCAGAGAGCTAACACCTTCTTCCGTTGTTCTACAACTAGAACAGACAGAAAAGAAAGAAGATGTGGTTCAGTTACCTTCTACCCCAGAGAAGACTGAATCGACAAACCTTGTGAGACCTAATGATGAGGAGAGCTCTAGTAGCTCTGAAAACTTAGAAGAAGAAGCAGAACCTCAACCTCAGCCTTTGAGGAGGTCTACACAAACAAGAAAGCAATCTGATAGGTTTGGTTATTCATTACTTGATTCTAGTTGTGCTTTTGCTTTACTCACTAACACTGATGAGCCTAGAACTGTGAAAGAGGCTATGGGCATGAAAGATGTAGGTTCCTGGAAGGAGGTCATGGAAGATGAGATGGCTTCTTTGGAGAAGAATAAAACATGAGACTTGGTGCCTTTGCCTGAAGGATGGAAACCTGTTGGATGCAAATGGATGTTCAAGAAGAAATTCAGTGCAGATGGCAGTGTTGAAAAGTACAAGGCTATATTGGTTGTGAAGGGGTACTCACAAGTGGAGGGAATTGATTATGGTGAAATTTTCTGTCCCGTTGCAAAGATGACATCCATTCAGTTCTTGTTATCTCTTGCAGATGCTTATGACTTAGAGGTAGAATAGATGGATGTGAAGACAACTTTCCTTCATGGTGATTTGGAGAAAGAGATTTACATGTCACAACCAGCGCATTACATAGAGAAAGGTAAAGAAAATTTGGTTTGCAAGTTAAAGAAGTCTTTGTATGGTTTGAAGCAGTCTCCTAGGATGTGGTATATGAAATTTGATGCCTTTGTGTTGTCCATTGGATTTTTGAGATCGAAATCTGATCATTGTGTGTATTACAAGTTTGACAATGATCGCATTCTCATTATTGCATTGTATGTTAATGATATGTTGTTGATTGGGAATGGTAAGAATATGATTTTTGATTTGAAGTCTCAGTTGTCAGCATAGATTGAAATGAAAAATCTAGGGGCAGCCGAGTATGTTCTGGGAATGGAAATAAGAAGAGATAGAGCTAACAAATTTTTTTGGTTGAGCCAGAGTAAGTATGTGAAGATCATGTTGGATAGGTTTAGCATGGAAGATTGTAGACCATTGTGTGTTCATATTTCATTGGGGACAAAGTTTTCTGTTAATGATTGTCCAAAATCTCCTAGTGAGGTGGAGGACACGATCAGAGTACCTTATACTAGTGTTGTTGGTAGTTTGATGTATGCTATGGTCTGCACAAGACCAAACATTGCTCTAACAGTGGGAGTCCTTAGTCAATTTATGGCTAATCCTGGATGGGTACATTGGGATGTAGTTAAGTGAGTGCTCAGATATTTGAGGGGTACTTTCAAGTATTCCATATGCTATCATGGTAATGCTACAGGACCTCCACATTTAGTTTGTATTCATGGATTCGTATTGGGTAGGTGACATTGACAGCAGAGATCCACCAGTGTCTATGTGTTCACTATGTTCAATGGTGCAATTAGTTGGATAAGTAAGTGAAAACCTGTGGTTGCTTTGTCCACGATAGAAGCTAAGTACATGGTAGCAACTCATGCTTGCAAGGAAGCCATTTGGCTTAATATATTGTGTTCAGATATTGGTGTTGATGTAGGATAGATTATGATTTGTTGTGACAATTAGAGTGCGATTTGCCTAGCCAAGAATCCAACTTTCCATGCTAGAACAAAGCATATTGATGTACAATTTCACTTCATACGAGACATGGTAGAGCATGGGACGGTGAATTTGGAAAAAAGGTAGATACTTTTAAGAATGTTGCAGATGCATTGACAAAACCAGTGGGCACAAAGAAGTTCAGATGGTGTTCAGAGTCTATGGGCCTCTCAACCTATAGCAGTTAAATCATGTTATTTCTATTGGCTCTTACAAGGTGTTCAACAAGTGGGAGAATGTTGAGAATTAAGGTGTCTCAACCTTGGTAATTCCTTGTATTTATTTATTTATTGCCTATTGTGTAATTAGGATGCAAATCCTATGTTGTCATCTTGTGGGAGTTGGCACGGTGATGTGTCATCCTACATGGAAGATGACCACATGTAAATTTGTCCTCACATGAGGAGATAGGTGTCCCACTTAGTGGTAGGAATATTTTGCCATGTGTTAGTATCTTGGATAGTGTGTAAGTGAATATTGACCAAAACGGTTATGACAGATTCCTATGATAGTTCTATGACATGTAAGAGTCAGAAATAGAAGATTCTATGACAAGTGAAGACATGTGTCACAAGGCATCTTGGAAGAAGGCATCTCTGGGTACCCCAAGGAGGGTTATGACAAGTTGTAAGAGAATATTCTATTTATAGCTTGTTTATAACAAATTCTCTTACAGCTATAAGATATGTTAGTATGACAGATTCTATGACGGTTGTAAGAGTCGTAAGAGCATCTGTCATTGCCCATCTTGGGAATAGGTGACCTCTTTGGAATGGGGTGACTTGACAAGTGTCAGGAACATCCTATAGTGTTGGACAAGTGTCCATAGGTGTGGGTTTTGGGCCATGAGGTCATGTTGGACGCCCATCTCAAGTTAGAGCTATTTTTTGCCTTGTATTTTCTATATAAATAGGTGCTTTGGAGAGGAGATGGATTATGTGATTGACATGTACTGTTATGCTGCCAGTTTGTCTCCATATACAAGTGTTGAAGACTCTTGCAAGAGAATTAGCTCTGTAACTGTATTGTAACCTTCATTGTTTATAGAATACATTTGAGCTGTGTTTTGGAGTGTGGGGTTTTTCACTCGATAAGGGTTTTCCCCACATATATCTTGTGTCTCTCTCTTCTATCTCATTTCTGTGTGTATGTGTTTACTGCAATATCTCCATTGTTGTTGATAACATTCTATAATTGTAAAGGATAAAATGAATTTGCACTCTCCTCTCCTCTTTAGATTAGTGTAGGAAGCGATTTCCACACACCTAGCTTCCTTTTAATAAATGTATCTTACTTCTTTGTTCTTTACCTGAGTCTTGGGAGAATGTTATCCTTGCTATCACTGCTAACCTTGCAGATTTGAAGTTGGATGCTCTTGTTTTAGTGCTATTGTCACATGAGTTGAGGAAGAAGAGTTCAGATAGTTCAGGGGATTCTCTCAGTATCAGGGGAAGGTCTAAGGAAAGGGGACCTAAAGGAGATTATAAAGGGGCTAAGGACAAGTCCAAGGGCTGGTCTAAGACTCCTAGTAAAAAGAACAAAGTTAAGTGTTAGAACTGCGGTAAAAGGGGACATGTGAAGGAGTATAGAAACCCAAAGAAACAGTGGGAGAGTGCTTCAAATAAGTCCTCGAATGCAGGTGAAGATGTTTTACTTTCTACATGTAATGTTGTTTCTGATGAAAACTGGTTGGTTGACTCAGGATGCTCATATCATATGACCCCACATAAGGAATGGTTCTCCACATATGAAGAATATGATGGAGGTAATATCTTCCTTGGTGACAACTCTTCATATCCGATTGTCAGGAAAGGAAAGGTATTGTTGTGTTTCAATGATGGGAGGATTAAAACCCTCCCTGGTGTTTTACATGTTCCTGGATTAGCTAGAAATCTGATTTCAGTTTCAAAGTTGAATGATTTGGGAATGCATGTGACATTTGACAAGCATGGCTACAGATTGGTGAGAGGGAACTTGGTGGTAGTGAACGGGAAGAGATTCAGGAACTTGTTTAAGCTTGAAGCGACTACAGTTTGTAATGCCTCTTATGTTTCTGAGGCTTCTGAAAATACTTGTATGTTGTGGCATCGCAGATTCGGCCACACAAGTAATAATTTATTAAAAACTATTAAGAATAAAGAATTGTTGGACGGTTTCTCTTATTCTAATGAGCACTTTGATTTCTGTGAGCATTGTGTGTTTGGTAAACAAAATAGAAAATCTTTTCCTTCAGGAAGAAATAGAGCAAAAGAGAAATTAGAAATTATTCATACGGATGTGTTTGGACCTGTGGATAATGAGTCTATCAGAAAATCTTGTTATTTGTAAGCTTCATTGATGATGTATCCAAATTTACATGGATTTATTTTATGAAGCATAAATATGAATTTTTCACTAAGTTTAAGGAATTCAAAGTCTTAGTAGAGAACCAATCAGGTTTAAAGATAAAAATATTAAGATTTGACAATGGAGGGGAATATTGCTCTAAGGAATTTGATGAGTTTTGCAAGCATGCAGGTATAATCAGACAAAAGACAACTCCATATACACCGCAGAATGGTGTTGCAGAAAGGATGAACCAAACAATTATGGAAAGAGCTAGAAGTATGCTTAGTGATGCATAGTTGGCTAAATGTTTTTGGGCAGAGGCTGTGTGTACTGCTTGCTAGTTGATAAACAAATTTCATTGTAAGGCTCTTGATTTGACACCTTATGAAGCGTGGACAGGTAAGAAACCTTCTGTTTCACATTTAAGGGTTTTTGGCTATGAGACTTTTGTTCATGTGCCTAAGGAAAAGCAATCTAAGTTGGATCCAAAGGCTAAGAAGTGTACATTCATTGGATATGGTGGTAATGTCAAAGGTTATAAGCTTTGGAATCCACTAACCCGTAAGATTATCTTTTCTAGAGATGTTATTTTCAAGGAACTTAGAGCTATTTCTGAACCTGAGTAGCCAAAAGAAAAAGAAGAAAAGGTAAAGAAGGTGCACTTTGATTTAGAGCAGCTATATGCACCTTAGGAAGAACAAAATGATGGATTGGGGGGTGAAGAAGAAGAAGAAGATTCAAGTAGTTCTAATGAAGATGAGTCTGTTGTTACATAAGAAGTTGGTGCAAATGATCATGCAGAAGAACGAGTAGAGTCTCTTACTCCACCCTTGAGAAAATCTACAAGACAACGAAATCTAGTTGACAGGTATAGGCCATTAGATTTCCATTGTGTACATGCTTTATTGAGTACTAACGATGAACCTAGATCCTACATGGAAGCTATTCCTGCAGATGATAGTGAGTCTTGGCAATTAGCCATGCATGAGGAGATGATGGGTTTAGACTCTTGTAACACCTGGGATCTTGTTTGTTTGCCCAAAGGAAGAAAGTGGGTCTTCAAGAAGAAGTTTGGAGTAGACGGGTCATTGGAGAAGTACAAGGCTAGATTGGTAGCCAAGGGCTACTCCCAGAGAGAGGGAGTTGATTTTGGTAAGATATTCTCTCTTATTGCTAAATTGACTTCTATTAGATTTCTCTTATCCACTGCTACAAATTATGATTGGGAGATTGAGCAAATGGATGTTAATACTATGTTCTTGCATGGAGATCTTGAAGAAGAAATTTATATGCAACAACCTACAGGTTTTGAGGTAAAAGGAAAAGAACATTGGGTTTGCATGTTAAAGAGGTCTCTTTATGGTTTAAAATAGTCCCCCAGAATGTGGTATCAAAATTTTGATTCATTTGTTTTGAAATTGGGTTTTTTTAGAAGTGAGGAGGATCATTGTGTTTACATTCATTGTATTGATGATTCTATACTAGTTATTGCTTTGTATATTGATGACATGTTTTTCAGCAATACTAAGGGTATGATCAGTAAGCTTAAAGCCCAACTTTTAGGTGCATTTGAGATCAGGAGGGACAGAGTTAACAGAAAGCTTTGGTTGTCACAAAGTAAGTATGTGAATACTATTTTGCAGAGGTTTAGTTTGCAGGACTGTAACCCAGTTAGAGTTCCTTTACCTATTGGTACTAAGCTTTCATTAGATATGTGTCCAAAGACTGAGGATGATTTTGAGGATATGTCTAATGTGCCATATGCTAGTGTTGTAGGGAGTTTGATGTATGCAATGGTTTGCACTAGACCAGATATTGCCTATGTAGTGGGAGTTTTGAGCAGATTTATGCCTAACCCTGGTAGACAACATTGGAACTATGCAAAGAGAGTGTTTAGATATCTTGCAGGTACTCTTGATCATTGTTTGGTTTATTTTGGTACTGATAGTACTAATAAATTTTTGGACATACAGGGTTTTGTTGATGCAGATGGGGCAGGTGACTTGGATAGTTGAAGGTCCACTAGTGGCTATGTGTTTACTTTGTTTGGAGGTGTAGTGATTTGGATGAGTAAGAGGCAGCCCATAGTTGCTCTGTCCACCACATGATTAGAGTATATGGCTGCTACTCATGTCTCTAAGGAGGTAGTTTGGTTGAGGAGACTGTGTATAGGTATTGGTTATGATTGCAGGATCATTTAGATTGGTTGTGATAGCTAGAGTACTATCTGTTTGGCCAAGAATCCCATGTATCATACTCGGACTAAGCATGTTGATGTTCAATATCACTTTGTTCAATAGTTGGTTGCAAATGGAGAGATTGAGCTAAAGAAGATAGACACTTAGGAGAATGTTGCAGATTCATTGACCAAACCTATGAGTACAGAGAAGTTGGTGCAGAGAGGCCATGAGCCTTGTTTCTAGTGCCTGATTATTTCATTTGATTTCCTATGGGTTGATTTACAATGTCTAATGTCAAGTGGGAGAGTATTGGAATAAGGTGCCATTAACCTTGTAAATTCTAATATTGTATTTTATTCCATTTATTATTTGTTATTTGTAATTACCTATAAGGGAATGAGGTAGTCTCATTGACAGTTGTAATTTCAGAGTTACCAACAACAATTACAGAGTGACATTTACGGTTGACAAATGTAAAAACTCATAGTAAATGAGGGCAGGCATGCTCCCTTGAGGAATCTACTATATTTGGCATGCATGACAACTGTCATAATGTTTGGTAAGTGAATCTATGACAGCTGCAAGTTGTCATAAGATTATGAGATTCTATGACGCATATGATGGATATGTTAGTTGTATATTTGCTATATTTAGCCCAAGGTTCCTATATTGGAAAGATACTCTTTTGTGGAATCTATGACAGTTATGACATGTCATAAGATGCTATAAGAGGCCATATTTAGTCTTGGGCCCCCAACCTTTGCATGGCTATTTTTGGACAAGTGTAAGATGCTTGTAAGATGGTAATTAATGTTTACAGGTTGGAGAATCTTAGGAGAGAGAAAGTGAACATCTAGGATGAGTTGGAAAATGTTTCTATAAGTATTTTTCATGTATTTGTTGCTGCAATATAGATTTTAGATACTTAGGTGCTGCCGGAATGCTGTCGTATTGAAGACTTGTGGAGAGAGTTGTGTAGTTGATGTATTATACAATCTTGTTGAGATTAATACAAACTTGTGCCTCTTTTCTGGTGGAGTTTTTTACTCGCAAGGGTTTTCTCCACATAAACACTGTGTCATTGTGTTGAGTTCTTCATGTTTGACATCTTTTCTGTAGTGGGTTTTATGTTTTGTTACAATCTCCATTGTTAATGCACACTTAAAGATTGCTGAAATTTATCTTGAATCAGATTTCCATTGAAGTAGTGTTTCTTTCATTTCTAACATTTCATACCAGGGAATTTAACTGATGGAGCACTAGTGTTACTTCACAAATTTGTTCAAGAAGTGTTTAGATTACACGGAGTCCTTGAAAAGATTATCTTGGATAGAGATGTGCGTGTAACGTCAAGGTTTTGGCAAACCTTGTTCTCAGTGCTAGGGACTAAACTTAATGTGAGTACAACTTATCATCCTAAAAAAAATGGTCAAGCTGAGAGAGTTAACAAAGTTTTGGAGGATTTGTTGCAAATGTATTGCATGGATCAACAATATAAGTGGGAAGAGTACTTACCATTTGTGGAATTTGCTTCTAACAATTCCTATCATTTTCCTATTAAGATGACACCTTTTGAAGCATTGTATGGAAGAAGATGTCAAACTCCTATAAGCTGGGATAAGCTAGAAGATAAGATTAGCATTGGTCCAGAAATGGTGGCTGAAATGGAAAAAAAAGTTAAGTTGATCAAAAAAAGATTAGTAGAAGCCAATGATAGATAGAAAAGTTATGCTGATACCAAGCGAATACCAAGACAATTCTCTGTTGGAGAGAAAGTTATTTTGAGAGTCAAACCTCAGAAAAGTTCTAGAAAATTTAGAAAGTCTTCCAAATTAGCTCCTCGCTATGTAAGACCCTTTGAAGTTCTTGAAGTGATCAATCTGGTTGCCTACAAGATTGCTCTACCACCAACCGTGTCTAGAATGCACAATGTTTTTCATATTTCTTATTTCAAGAAGTATATTGCAAGAGATAACCATATTCTGAATTGGAATGCATTATAGATGCAGGACCCAAGGGTGGTCACGATCGACCCTCTCAAGGTGCTCAAAACACGCAAGCTCCACTTGCGCAACAGAGAAGTTATGCAGTGCAAGGTCTAGTGGGACCAATATGCAGAGGATAGTGGTACATGGGAGGATTACCATGAATTTTATCAGAAATTTCCTCATTTATTTCATTCTTTTAGCAATTAAACAAAAACTTGTTTTAAATTATATATTTTGATACATTGAATCATCAAGGACGAAGAATCTTTAGGGGAGAGATATGTTACATCCCTAATTTTGGTTTTGTTTTTACCTTTTACTTTTACGTGAATAGAAGTGAATCTACAGATGAATATTTTGACGTTGGGATATAATGTCATTGGAAAAATATCAATTTTATTGAATATTAGTTATGTGATTAAGTATAATGCATATGATGTAATGATTTAGCAATTTATGTTATGAGAACTTGATTTGTTATTCATAAAGTTTATGAATGGACTAACGATGTACTGATCATGATTTGGTAATTGCAAATTATATGCAGGAAAATAGGTTTTTGATGACCCTCTGAGAAAGAGAGAGAGAGTATCTTCCAAGGAGAGGAGAATAGACCTTGGGTTATAAACATTCATTTGCCAAATGAGTATAGTGTTCATTAGTTAGTCACGTTTTAATGGTTAATTTGTGGATCGAGTCGACAGGTTGTCGATATCTTATAGAATCCTTTTTGAGTTAGTTTTGCATCAGTCTTGTCATTTTGTGAAAATGACGTCGAGAAAGAATGTTAGTCGTCTGCGACTAACGTGACCTTTCGTCGATTATGTTGAAAATTATTTTTATTTGCATCTTCAAGGTGTAGTTGGTTAAATTGTTGGCATGATTATAGTTTTAACGACGCATGTTTCATTCATGGCAAAACGAAATTGATGAGAAATAACATGTGTTTGTGAAGGGGAGATGAACTCGACCCTATCACGTTTTATGCAAGTCATTCATCACATTATTATATTACTCTCTATTGAAGTTATATATATGGTCTAAGACTATTATTCTTTTGATTATTACTTTGAAAAATATGTTTGACGAGAATTGCTTGTGGTTTTCAATGTTAACCACCTACTCTATTAGTGAAGTTGTCATCTTTTAACCAATCTCTATAAGTATCAATTATCCTTTTGAGAGCCTTTAGTGGTGTGTGAAGTGGAATAAAACCACAATATCTCTTTTAACCACATGCTCAAACAAAGAGCAGCCATAGGCATGATTATAGGAGTGTATAACGACTTTGGTGTAAGTAGTTTTATCAACTCTTGAGATAACTTAATTATCTTGAGTCGTGATTCAATTGAGTGTCAGCCTTTATGAGAGTTAGTGGTGTTTTATACCACGTATTCCCCCTCTTGATGCATGATCGATCCTCATAGAGTGACTCATAAATGAGTCGTATGAAGTGTTTAAAACACAACAACCCTCGTAGAGTCAAGCACTTAAGAGAACATAGGTTTCAGAAAAGTAAAGTTTTTGGGAGGAGTTATTAGCTTTCGGGAAGGGACTAGAAGGACGAATAACATAGAAGAAAACTATTGAACAACTGGGTAATTCAGAGCTCACGGTGGATGAGCACTTTCTGACTTAGGATCTTCCAAAGCTTATCTCAATCAGGTTATTTTCCTTACGTGAAGTTTTTGCAAGAATTTCACTATACTAGTTTTTATGTTGTTATATTCCAAACTTTGAATCGCTACTCTATCCCTGTAAAGGTTGACGTCCTTGGATGTTAATAGGCTAAACATTTTTAAGTCAAGTATGTTATGATAGCTTTAGATAATGATTATCACTGTGTTAGAGCCATTGTTTTTACTAGAAGGAATTATCATTATCAGTTATTTTGGCAAATAGTATAGTCTGATAGCATATCTATAACATAGGATAAACATAGGCTAATATATTAGTAAGATTGTTGAAGTCGAGACTATGTCTATTAATCATTATATAAACATGTTCTTATATTTGTATGTGTTATATTTTGAAGACTATTCTATATATAAAAGAAACATCTCCATTCTCATTATTTAATAGATGACCTTCCTTGGAGACAGTGAAATCATTTCATATTAATGCATGCATAAGGTCCTTTGATTAAATAAATTCATATAACCTATTAAGCACAAGTTTAATATACTTGTATCATGACTAAGTCACCCCATGTTTGGAGAAATCATGTTGTGAATACTTTGGAACAACTAATGAAATTATAGCTTGTTTTGTGCAAAAAGGCACCCGATAATAAATAGTGAGCTATGACTACATTAGATATATATTTTAGGTATGTGGAAAACAACTTAGACATTAAACCTAGGTTGACAACAACTTGAACTAGACCTTGTGTATTATTGATATCAAATCAAATCTTAGTCAATAATCTAGACTCATTTGAAACCATAGGGTTTGTTGTAATTAAAATTGTATTGTAAGAGATATAACCTTGTTGTAAATGATTAAATGTTCTCGTAGTAGTAATAACATTGGAAAACAATCTTCTATCTAGTCAAGGGTTAATAAACCAAGAATGACCTCATAGTCAGAATAAGACCAAGAGGTTAATCCTTTGGCTTATTAAATTATTACTATATGATTATATATGTTTGTTATTATGATGGAATGGGAAGGACATGTTGATAACTGAGAGGGGAGGGTGAATCATTTATCCTAATAAGTTCAACTCTCAGTACTTCCTTAATAGTTAATGCAACACCAGATCAAATAAGCAATCATAATTAAAAAAGGAAATAACACAAATACACATGACACAATGATTTTGACGTGGAAACCCTGTTGAGGGAAAAAACCACGGGGTGATTAACCCAAGATAATATTCTTTGTTAGAAGAATAGAAGATATAAAATGGCACTTGCCAATTAGGGCTCACTACCCGAGCACACTGCTCACAAGAGACTCACTGTCTACAAGAAAGGAAAGTAACCCAATGCTTGAACTGATGAGAAGCATCCACACATGCTGAGGTTCAGTTCTGGTTAAGCTCAATAGACTGATCTACTGCACTTCATTCTAACTCTCTTTTGATGTTGCTGTACTGTCACATTCTGGACCTGTCTACCTGTTTTCACTTTTCTCTTCTGCTTTTCTTTGCACACTATTTCCTACACACACACACCTTCACATCTAAATCCATCTTGTATATATATCCACATAAGAGATTTCATCACCTTTCTAGTCGGCATCCAGAATGGTCAATTTTCTTCAAACTCTGATCTGTCGGCTGAATCCTTGCATACCAATTAATGCAGATCAAGGATATACTTGTAGAAGTAATCAATCATGTCAGCCAATCATAACTTATGTCTTAAGAACCTTTACCATCATTAGTAACACATCCAGAATAATGTCTAATGTTCTGTCAGTCAGTTCTTCCTCTGTCCACACTGCCAATCAGGAACCTGTCACTCAAGTATTCATATCTTTTCCTTAATCTATCACCAGAGGCTAAATCCTTGGAATCTGTAAGTAAAGGTACTCCTCTTGACTTCCCCAAATCTACACTTCACTGAGATACTTCTTCTGAGAGATTCAGACCTTTCTGTCAGACCTTATTGACTGCTCTGTTCTTGCTTACCGGACCTCAACACTTCTTCAATCTGACTTCCAGTAAAGACTCATTATGTCCTGCGGATGTGTGGGATAACTTTTGTTTCCATCAATGACAACATTCATGAATCCATATAGTGTCTCTTGCCAACAATCTCCCCCTTTGGCATTGATGGCAACACTTAGTGAAAAATGACTAAGTGTCACACTATACTCCCCCTTGGCTGATGCTCTATTTTTATATACATTTTCGGAGCTCCCCCTTAGCTGGATTCCTCATTTTTCACTACTCCTCACTCCCCCTTTGACATCAATGGCAAAGGGTAGGGTCTGCACACCAAAATTTTCAAAAAATTCAACTATACTTAGCCGCATAAGTGTATACATATAGCATACTTACATATACTGAAGAATGTCTGAAAAAGTTGTCTTCAATTGGACAAATTCTGTTGCCCAACTTTGCTTCATTCTGTCCAAAATTGGTAAATGACCACTCAATAGGAATGCAAATGCATCTGCCCTTTTTAGATTTGTCGGATCCCTAGTCTAGGCTATGGTCTGAGCTTCACTTAGGCCCTCATGCATGGCCTCCAACTTAGGAATGATTATTCTTCTAAGTTCATTTAACCTGCTGATTCTATTTTCCTTTTCTTTCTCTAGCTTCTTGATTTCATCCAAGACTGCAATAGTCTGACATTCTTGATTTGTTATGGATGAGGTAAGAGGATCAAAATTCTTAGAGAGTTTTGTTAGTTGGTTCTCCTGTTCTTTCACTTTCTTCTCTATATCCAATGTTACTTTGGACCACGATAAACAAAATTTGTATAGTTCACTGCCATCTTTAAGAGCATTTTCTAAGCTCTTTATCCCTATATCCATATTTCTCCTATCATTTGATATTAGACTTAGTACTTCAGAGAATCTTTTATCCAAGAACTCTTTCTGGACCTTTTCCTCTGCTGACTTCTCTAGGGAATCAAAATGTGTGCTAACACTATTGACTAGAGATTTGAGATTACCAGATGCGGAGACTGAGGGATCCTTCTGAAAAGATGGCATGATCTTTTCAAGCACGCCGGATGCAGCTTCTATAAGCTCACAATCTTCCATGTGAGACTTCAGGAGTTTTTCTTTAGCCTTTGCATTAGCAAATGAAGCTATCTTCATTGTTTGAACCAGGGAGAGAGAATCAAAGTTAAATGGAACTTGAAGTAACTCCGGTTCATCAATCTCCATCATTTCTTTTGTTAAAAGGTCCTTGACAGTTTCTACAGTGTCTCTTGCCGGAGACAGAGATTTTTTCTTTTCTACACTGTCACTTATGTTCTTCTCAGCTTGACTTTCTTCTCTTCCTTTCATTTTTTCTTCTTTCTCCTCTATTCTTTCTTCTCCTTTAGATCCGGAGACTACAGGGGAAACTGGAGGAGTGATGTTTGTTTGTTCATGGGCCACCTCTTTCGGAGTAGAGGATTCCAAGCCCTTATCTTCACCAGCGTCAATACTTCTTCTATCATTGCTTCAGTAGATTCTTCCTCAACACTTGTGGCCGAGGGATCAACACCTAAGTCCTCTATAATAGGAAGATTGAATTTTTTTGAAGGCTTTTAGGAGGATCTCTTTTGTTTCATTTCCCACTTTATTAGTTTCTCCCAGCATGAGTTGATTCATTCTTGCTTTGCTCCGGAACTCATCCTTGCAGTCTTTGAAGATCATATTCATTTGCTTTGAATCGATTGAAGGATATAGCTGAATGGATATCTATTCCCGGATCTCAAGATCTTTTGCCATGACATTATTCTTTCTTATTTCTAACTCTTTTTCTAGGCTTTTGGGAATAAGAGATATAATTTTAATAAAAGCCTTGTTATATATGTTCAGATACTTAACTGTTGCTTCCTGCAAGATCTTTTGGTCTGCTTCATTGTAATCATCATAGAATTCAGCCATTGGCTGAAGATTTCCATCCACAGTGACTGATTTGATGACATCATCTAAAGACAAAGTGGGCTTTTCTACAAATTCCTTTGCCTTTTCTTCTTCACCTTGACCGGTAGAGGGTTGACCGGATGTTTTCTTCTTCTGCTTCTTCATTTTCTTTATCTCCTCATCTGATTTAGTTTCTTCATCATCCTTCTGACTGACATAAGACTTTGTGGCCTTTGTTTTAGTTCTTTTCTCTCCTCTCCTAGATGATTTTGATGTTCTTGGGCTTTTAGCAGTGGTAGGTGCAGATTTCTTTGATGATCTCGTCTGAGTGAAGGATTCTACTGGAGCACTTTCCTTACTTCCCTTTTCTGCCTCTTTCTTCTCTTCCTCAGCCCTTTCCATCTTTTCCCTATTGGCATCAAGTGCCTCTTTTGAGATGCCTAAGCCTTTGGCAACTTTTTCAACTTCTTTTCTCACTTTTCTTTTTATTTCCGGTTGTCTGAGTTCCACATGAATTCTTACACTTAGCTCTTCAAAGTTTCCAAACCTTTCTGCCTTTGGATCCTTTGGCTGACTTAGCATGTGTTGAACATGCAGCTCCATAATTTGTTCATCAACTTCATACCCCATAGGCATGATCCATACTATCCTTGGCTCTACTGCCTCCATTAGGCATTGATCAGTGTCTATCATGAAGCACACTATATCTTTATATTTCTCAACCAATGATTTTAGAACTCTTTCTCTGATTTGCATAATATTTTGGAAGTTCTTAAAGTACCCCCATAGAGCTGTATTCCTTGCCTTGGCATCCCCAAGTTCATGCAAGTAATCTCTGATTTGAATTGCTACCGGTTTGTTATTTTACCATACCCATCCATTAGATCCGGGCAGTTCATTCATGAAGTAGAAAAATAAGCACAATAGTAGTCCACCATATTTAAAGGAGTTCTTCTTGTCCTTTTTGATCTTCTGTATGTTTTCCATCAATTGACTTAGAAGGAGTTCACAGAGATCATACTCTGCATTCTTTCTCAGCATCTCATAGGCAGTATATACTGCAGTTCCAGATACTGAATTCTCCCTACTGGAGTGATATATCTTATATCCTATTATCATAGATGCAAACTTGATATTCGGGTCAGTAATATCTTCAATGGTCATTGCCCTCTTATCAAATTTTGATCCGGTGGCCTCAGTTACAATGTTGTTTTTGACAGATTTGAGGATAGGTATCCCTCCGGAGGAGTGTAAACTAGTTACTGCCCTAATTGCCGCCTTAGTGATTTTGCAAGGTCTGTTCAGCCATAGGAAGTTATCATGTACCCTACTCAATACATACCGGACCCACTCATCTTCTTCAAAGTAGGGGAAATGAATGAACTGATCAAAATGTTTCTCCTGGATGCCCTTATATTCTAGTTTAAGCTCAAAAGCATCATCTATTAATTGTTTGTAATAGATGTCTCTTAGTTTGAATTCCCCAAACTCTTCAATATTTGCATGTATGTAAACCCTAATGTCTTCTGTGTGCAAAACACCATGCGGAACACTAGAGAATGCTCCTAGGGGATCTACCTCCAAGGATTTGTATGGATGTTTCTTGAATTTTGGGCAAGGCCTATCAGAGATCTTTACTATATTCGGAGTAGCCATCATCAGAGAATTTTACTGAGAGATATCAAGAGCGGAGAATACCTTTTTACGTTGTCTAGGGCACACGATGGAATCCTGATTGATTTGTAGGAAGAATCGTCTTGATCTTTGGGAGAATATGTTGCAGAGCTCCTTTTGTCTTCTCCTTGAATGTGAATGTGCAAATGATGAACAAAAGAAGCCTTATATTTTTGTACAAAACCCTAATTCCTTGTTGCAATAAATGCATATCTTAAGTTGTTCCGGTTGCTCTATTTTCCTTAGGGAGAAATTTATCCGGATCATTGTGATACCTGTATGATTGATGTTAGTGATGAATCATATTGTCCACTTCTTCTTTTGATCATCCCATATGTCCATAGATCAAGATGTTTTAATTTAGATTCATGGACCAAACTTTGTGAAAAACTTGTTTTACCGGAAGATTGTTTAACCGGATCAATTTTGGAATGATTAGACTCTTCAAATCTTTTTGCGGATCTCTCAAATTTTTACCAGACCTTCTTTAGATGTTTCTCTAGGAACCCTTTTATCCACAGCTCTCCTTGTGCCAGTTCCGGCACCAATTGACTGGCTGGGGGAAAATGGTTTTCTTTGTGTCTCCCCCTGAGCCAGAGCTCACTTTTTAATTATCGGAAGGAATATCAGCACCAGAGTTTGGTGCGGATCCATCCCCTACATTCTCTGTACTTTTCTTTACCCAAATCTTGTTCATCTCACTTTGAACTTCATCCGCATTCACTTTTTGTTTTCCCTTGTCTTGATTCTGATTATGATGTACCGGACCTCTTTTGTCTTGATTCTTGCTTCTATAAATTTGGCAATATGACCAGATCTATTGCAAATTTGGCAAACAATATTTCTTTGCATATTTGATTGATATCCTCTTGATCTGCATTGATTAGCCATATGACCCATTTTATTGCATGCGAAGCATCTACCATTGAATGAACCGTTCATTTGCATATTCCTGCATTCATGAGATTTGTGACCAACCCTTTTGCAATTGAAACACTGTCCAGAGAAGGATGTATTAGTCTAATTCATTCTCTTTCTACACTTATTAGCTTTATGACCAAAGTTATTGCAGTTGTGGCAGTATGCATTGAAGGATGGATATCTTTGAGCATTAGGCTGCCTTACCAGAGGTCTTCTAGGCTGGTTCCTTGGATTTTCTGATCCAAAATTCTTCTGACTGGATTCAGAGCTTTCACCTTTTTCATATCCCAGGCCACACTTGTCATCTACCCTCTTTTGGCTTTCAAGGAGAACTTCAAGTTGAGCAGAGCTTATTTTGAATTTCTCTTTGTATTCATTTGCTGTTTGAAGATCCCTTTTAAGAGAGACAATTTGATCCTCAAGTTTTTCTTCATTGTCTTTAGCATCTTCAAGATCAAATTCAAGATGTCTGATTATTCTATCCATCTTGTGGCAGTCTTCTGATTTTTCCTTGAGAGATTGTCTTAGATCATCTTCAGATTTTCTTTTCTCTTCAATTTCTTGGGTAAACTTCATAACTCTTGATTCCATTTCATGTCTTACCATGATGATTTCTTCTGATAACTTTTCACATAACTTGGTTTTCTCTTTTAGATCTTCATTTGTATCATTGGCTTCACCTTGACTTGCTAATTGTTGAAGTAGCTCCTTTATCTTTTTCATAGAGAGACTCAGTTTCTCTTTTAGTTCTTTTATGAAATCATCAGCCTGTTTGAGTCTTTCTTTTAATTCATTGACTTTAGAATTTGATTGCTCAAGATCATCAAGGGCAGACTTAAGTTTCTCCCTCATACTATACACATCCATTTGAATTCCTAGATCTTCCTCAAGCTGTTAGGCTCAGTTTGGAGGAACTTGGCTCTGATACCAATTGTTGATAACTGAGAGGGGGGGTGAATCAATTATCCTAATAAGTTCAACTTTCAGTACTTCCTTAATAGTTAATGCAACACTAGATCAAATAAGCAATCATAATCATAAAAGGAAATAACACAAATACACATGACACAATGATTTTGACGTGGAAACCCTGTTGAGGGAAAAAAACCACGGGGTGATTAACCCAAGATAATATTCTTTGTTAGAAGAATAGAAGATACAAAATGGCACTTGCCAATTAGGGCTCACTTCCCGAGCACACTGCTCACAAGAGACTCACTGTCTACAAGAAAGGAAAGTAACCCAATGCTTGAACTGATGAGAAGCATCCACACATGCTGAGGTTCAGTTCCGGTTAAGCTCAATAGACTGATCTGCTGCACTTCATTCTAACTCTATTTTGATGCTGCTGTACTGTCACATTCCAGACCTGTCTACTTGTTTTCACTTTTCTCTTTTGCTTTTATTCGCACACTATTTCCTACACACACACACCTTCACATCTAAATCCATCTTGTATATATATCCGCACAAGAGATTTCATCACCTTTCTAGTCGGCATCCGGAATGGTCAATTTTCTTCAAACTCTGATCTGTCGGTTGAATCCTTGCATACCAAGTAATGCGGACAAGGATATACTTGTAGAAGTAATTAATCATGTCGGCCAATCATAACTTATGTCTTAAGAAACTTTACCATCATCAGTAACACATCCGAAATAATGTCTGATGTTCTGTCAGTCAGTTCATCCTCTGTCCACACTGCCAATCAAGAACCCGTCACTCAAGTATTCATATCTTTTCCTTAATCTATCACTGGAGGCTAAATCCTTGGAATCTATAAGTAAAGGTACTCCTCTTGACTTCCCCAAATCCACACTTCACTAAGATACTTCTTCTGAGAGATCCGGACCTTTCTGTCAGACCTTATTGACTGCTCTGTTCTTGCTTACTAGACCTCAACACTTCTTCAATCTGACTTCCGGTAAAGACTCATTATGCCCTGCGGATGTGTGGGATAACTTTTGTTGCCATCAATGACAACATTCATGAATCCATATAGTGTCTCTTGCCAATAGGACAAAACCTAAAATCGACCCAATAGGGTAATTTTATATACTAAACCATTGTGATCATTATATAGATCATGAATGAAGGGGCAAGTACCCTAACTTTGATTGTTTATTCTTGTAAGACAGAAAGAAAATATTTTCCTAACCAATAATGCTTAACCTTGGTAAGGTAACCTACTTAGTTGTTATAAATCAACTTAAGTTTTTAAGTGTCGTTAAGTATTGGATATCAGGTATTGCAAAGTTGCAAAGAGAATCCTTGTATAGAAAGATAATCCATAAGGTCTATGGAACAATGACAGTGTTTTGTTAACCTATCTAAGTTGGGAAGACTGAATTAAAGTTGTTAAAACCTATATCGTAAAACATAGTTGACTAAGTCAAACTGTAGGACTATGATAGTATCCAAGTCAAGTTGGGGTGGGTGGACATAATGACTGCATTTTTTTGTAAATGTTTATTCATATTGAATTTTTGGCCAAAGTAATGGATACGTCTTTGCGTGCATTGTCAGTCCATTGTATCTGGATTGCATAACCTATTGGAAAGATCATAATTAGCTAGAGGGTATTTGGGGTTGTATGATCGATAGCGTTATATTGGATACAACACCAATATTTAGATGGCAAATTACCGTTGGTCACCTTTGGTCTATACTCTTTGTGAAGGGTAGGGCCACTTCCAATTGGAAGATGTGTGGGAGACCGCCAGTTTGTGGTTGGAGGAAAAGCACTGGGAAGATGCTCTCTCTCTCTCTAGCAAAAGACATGTTGAGGCTTGTGATAAGGATGTCAAAATTCTAGATGCAGTATACCTTTGGGTTATGTGACTTGTGAATCTTAAGACTATGTAAAACATTATCTATTGCAGATGTTTGTAATTGAAAAGAAAGAATGTCGTCTTTGTAAATTATATCATGTTGTATATTTCATAAAATAAATTTTGTAAATTGTTGTATTTTGATTTCAAGTTAAATTAAAAAAAAAGAAATTATATCTTTTTTACCCTTTGTGTTTTTATCTCATGGTAAATATTTGAGTTAGTCTTGTTTAAGAATTTTGGTTGTTACATTTTTCCTCTACGACACTCTTTAAACATGTGAACTCTTCATGTATTGTTGGATCAAGTAGCAATCCGTGTGCCTTAAGAGGCTTCAGTTGCAACTGTAATTTCCTATTCCCTTTTTTGCAAAGTTTACAATAAATGCTACCTCCTTTTAAATTGTATCTCTGAATTGAAACTAATCCTGTAGCCACACCATGTGCATGTTCTTCCTCCACATGTTCCTTAAAGTCTTCATCATCATCCAAATGGCCTTCTTCATGGTGTTTTGACAAACATATAGCAACAGGGATGTAAATCACTCAACTGAGAACATGTCATGACCATTCTAACTAAATCAAGACAAACTTGTCAAAACAAAAGTTAAATAACAAAGATGAAAATGAAAAAACTTTTTGGTGACATAAGATTGCCAACATTCTCAGGTGCTCCTACATTAGAAATGCCGGGTAGAAAGTTTGTGAGTATAGGCTCACAAAGGTGGATTTGAGTAGTTGAACTACCCTTTCAGGTTGCAATCAACCTACAACGAACTCCATTGTTGTGAAATGTGTACAGGGTCAAATTTTCTTCCTCTTTTTCCAACATCTCGCGGGCATAATCATTATCCTCCTCCCACAACTCCATTCACCATTCCTCTCTCCTCTCATGGATTCACATCCACCATATGCCATCCTCCTCCACCAAATGATCCCTATTCTCCTCTCCTCCTTCATGGGATCCAACCCACCGCAAACCGACCACCTCCACCAAAGCCCTGCAGCATCATCCTCCACAATCTTTATATACAAATATGCAACGTCTACAACATACTTTTCTTCTCTATCCATCTCTACCATCTTATCTAAAAACAAAATATCATCATCATAAAACAAATTTACCTCAGCTACAAGATCAATTTTCATTGTGACATCTTCCACATCCTTATTAGCTGCAACTTTTCATTTTTCTCCCTTCGCTGCAACAATGAGCTTCGACATCCACTCTTCTTCAATCACTAACATTTGTGCTAACAAATCATCATCTTTACTATGCTCTACTAATGCAACCTCTTTGTATTTCATCGTTGCATCTTCATCCTCCATGTTCTTGGTGTCCACGTCTTCATCTTCAACCACTGCTACACTTGCATCCTCTTGCTTATCCTCATCATGCTTGACCAATTTATCATGCTGCCATGCTTCCAATCTACTCAATCTCTTATCTAATATCTCACATATACCTACCATCATCTCAAGAGTCTTTCTCTCTTGATACTACCTCCAAACTTCCCATATCACATGTTTCTTTCTCAACAATATCCCCATCTCATTTGCTACTGCAATCTTTCATCATCACTTCTCACACTCTGTAATTTGCAAAGACAAATCCTTTCACGGCTTCCTAGCTCTCACTTGCGCAGGACTCCTCTGTACCTACAACAATCTTTCGATCTCTTCACAACCACTTCACTCTCTTCTTCTACCTGCAGGTCATGGCATGAGCTGCCTCACATTCAGCGCTCTGCCTATGCACTTAGGAACTCTAGCTTTGATACCATTTGATGCAAGGGCAAAAAATCCTACACCAAAATAGACATTCACTCACACAATACTCTGTCCAAGTCTAATTTCTCAACAAAACAAGATTACAACATTAAATTATGTTTATTTTATTCCACTAAAAACAAATCTGCAACAAATGAACAATCAAACTCAAAGAGGCATTTGTAGCCTTCAATGTTCATTCTCTGCACCATATCTCATCCCTGTAAGATCTCATCAGTATTTTATTCACTTATTGGTTGTCTTGGCAGTGAACACTCAGCTATACACTTATATTCTTCTTCACTCTTTCTTGTTGTCCTCTTCCATACATTGATTGTTCTCCATTTTATTTATCTGGTAGCCCCCTTTCTTCCCATCGATGGTCATCCCACACCAATTCCACATCTATAGACTTATTTTGTATTCAATTTTCTATTGCAGGTAGTGAAATTTCATTATTTCTCCCCCTTCTCTCTCTTGGACGCAAACCTCATACCAAATTGACCTCTTCTTTTGTTATTGTATGTTGTTATTTATGATTCAATTCACCTTTTTCCTCCTCTAAACAGACCGACGCCCCCTCACATCCTTTTGTTTACCTTTTTTATAGTGCAATGAACAACTGAACCCATCGAATGGGTTGTCCAAACAAGTGAAGCGTCACCTTAGAGATAAAGGTATGCGTAGAAGTTTAATTGCCTTTTGAAATTTCAAGTCGCCGCAGATAAGAATATTTTCCCATGCATATAAAAGGTCTATTGACTTTGCAATAAAATCATGTAAAGGAATGCCATGATTTGCGAGCCTTCCAATGTGATCTTTTTTATTGAAACCGCTGAACCATATCTCCACATGATATTTATTGGCTGGGATTCCTCAAAACTGGCTTCTCACCCTTCTAAATCGACCTTCCCTTTCTCACGTTACATGTTTTGTCTTATCACTAGGCAAGCATGCACTACTCAAACCATCGTTTTCCCCGTTTATTCTGCCTATGACATTTTGAAGGAATAATGTTGCCCCCAAAAGACTCTTAGCATTCTATGTTGATTTGACTTAAGTCAAATCACACAACCGTGAATTCTTCCATTCCAAGCCGCAGGAGATATGCTTCATAGATACGCGAGTTATTGAGTTCAATGTGGAGGGTAAAGATAGCTCTGTGACTGTCTACATTTGGCTATCAACAACTTTCATTCTACTATGTATCGTGAAATTCATTGCGGCAAGATTTTCTTCTAATTCCTTGGTTTTCTTATCTTTTTCCTCTAGGGCACTCTTTAAACGGGTGAAATCTTCATGTATTGTTGGACCAAGTAGCAATTTGTGTGCCTTAAGAGGCTTCAGTTGTGACTGTAATTTCCTATTCCCTTTTTTGCAAAGTTTACAATAAACGTTTCCTCCCTTTAAACTGTCTCTTTGAATTAAAACTATTCTTATAGCTGCACCATGTGCATGTTCTTCCTCCACATGTTCCTTAAAGTCTTCATCATCATCCAAAGGGCCTCCTTCATAGTGTTTCGGCAAACATATAGCAACATGGATGTAAATCACTCAACCACAAATATATCATCACCATTCTAAACGAATCAATACAAACTTATCAAAACAAAAGTTAAACAATAATACTGAAAATGAAAAATCTTTTTGGTGACATAGGATTTCCAACATTCTCGAGTGCTCCTGCATCATTCTTTCACATGTTTGGTGGACTACACGTTTCATAAGGCATCAAACCTTGTACCTCCTTAGGCTGACTAAGATTATTCCTAAAGATTGAAGCTGCTATATAAACATTGTTTGTGATCATTGGAAAGTAGTTTAGTTAGAGGGAACATGGTAGAGGAAAAACATTTTAGTCTTTGGAGCTTGATATGGGATTTTATTACAATATCATTTGAATTATATAATTCATACATTTGTAATCAAATGGTTGAGGCCTAACATGTTGGAATTCCATTGTGATAGATTATAATTGGTGTATGATAATAAAAAATAAAGATCATACTATGAACTAAACTTCATTTTAGTTTTGTTGTGCATGTTTCATTTCACTACATGGTTGGATAATCCTTCCTTGGATCCTTTGTCCATGATTGCATCAAGTGGTATTAGAGAAAGGATGGGTTTTGGGATGTTAGGTTTATGAGTCATGATGTCAGGTTGGTTTAGAAAAGATAACTTCTTTTAGTAGGAGAGTGTTGGGTAGAAGATGGAGATTTGATATTGGTTGTGGATATGTTTGAGATGATGAAGGAAATAAAAATCTAAATGGATTGTTTTGAAGAAGATTGTAGAAGAAACCCTAAGCCTAGAGCTAATGATAGTGATGAAGAATAAGTAGCTAGCCCTATCGAGCAAAGTGAAAGTGAAGAAGAAGACAAAGTAGAGAGGATCTTAAAAGATATATCAAGCATTGGTAATAAAACTAGAGTAGATATTCCTAATTATTCTAGTAGTTTAAACCTTGAATAATTGGTTTATTGAATAACTAATTTGGAATACCATTGAATATGAAGATATTGATGATCTAGATAGGGTAAAATTTGCTAAGACTAAGTTGAAGGGCCACACTTCCATTTCGTGGAAGGAAGTTCAGTTAGAAAGAAGTAGGAAAGGTTTGTGTTTCCCAAATGTTGGATCTTATGTGAATGATGTTGTGTAATTGATATTACTATGGTTGTTGGCTTGAAAAAGTAAAAGATTATGTTATACTGATTCACCCCCCTCTCAGTATAAGTGTGTGCTCATCAATTGGTAACAAAGCGGGTTCCTTCGAATAGTGTAACTGCTAGAAGGAAGATCTTAAGAGCACATATGGAAAAAAGAAAAGGAAATAAGGGAAAAGGAAATACCAAGCAGAGCATTGATCGACAAGCACCAATAAACCCAAATGAAAGTGATGATAGAGAAGCAAGCAAAAGTGATGGGGTGACAAATGGAACACACATGGCAACAAAAATGAAAGATGATATCTTCAAACGAGTAGATAATTTTGTGAGTGAAAGAAAAGAAGAGATGGATTTAGAAGAAGAAGAGTATGACAAAATGGATGTCAAAGTTGATTTAGAAGGAGAACTCATCTGTTCCCTAGATAAGATCAAGAGGCTTAGAAAGAAGAGCGAAAAATTAAAGCTACAACTTCAAGAGGACAATGAATCTAATGTAGAGTTAGTACGAAGCCTTGAATAATCTGAGAAGATAATCGTCGAGCTAAAAATTCAAATCGAAGAAGGAAATAGGATTAAAGATGAAGTGAGAATCCAATTAGAGAAAAAGGAAGAAAATTGTGAAAGGTTAGAGTCTAAAATTGTCTCCTTGAGAAAGGAATTGGACAAAGCAAGTGCTCAATTCAACAAAGACCTGAAGAATGAAAAGAGTACAGAAATGTTAGATAATATTCTCAATTCCCAAAGGCCAACTTACAATAAGAGTGGTATTGGCTATGAAGAAGGTCAAAGCTCAAAAACCACACAATCCTCAAAGAAGATAAATAGAGAAAATCCAAAAGGCTATACCCATGCTCTCAAGAGTCCCATAAAAAAGGAAGACAACAAGAATGAGGAAAATCAAGTCCCACAGAAGACCTACATCCCTCAAAAAGATATTAAGGACAAGTTCATAAAGTCCTTTCCTCCAAGGCAAGTTGAAATGACTTGGTTTCAACATTCTTTCTATGGTTATTTCTATTCTTGTAATAAATTTGGTCATAAAACAATAGATTGTTGGACACATGCAAGAAATTTTGGTTGGAACAAGAATGTAAGTACTTATGGGTTCTCAAGCAGGAACTATAATTCTTTTTCTCCTTTAGTAGATCACAATGTTACATGCTATAAGTGCAACAACCTTGGGTATACAACACAATTTTATAGAATTTATTTTGTGAAACCTAGACAAAACAAGAAAGTGGATAACCTAAGCAAGAAAAGGAAAGAACCTATATAAAAGTTTGGAAGAGGAAACAACAGTAAGAGAAGGAAGAATATATGCTTGTGCAAACTACACTTCATGCACAAGTGGTATCACTAAGTTCATAAGGAGAAGTATGAGTTCAGGGGAAGCTAATCATTGTATTATCTTTTAGCTCTGTGGAGAAGAAAACTCAAAGGATGAAGTCTCATAGAATATTAGAGAAAGAGAAGATATGGTTGGAAAGAAGAATGAGAATGCTATTGTAGCAGCAGTGGGAGATTTTTTTTATTATGCCATGAAGACAAGAAAAGATAATGATATGTTAATAGCAGACTCCATATTAGAAAGTTACCATATAATGAAGTGAAGGAGAATTAATGTCAAGATGATAAAGAGCCTAGAAGATTTGAGACAATGAGAGAAGGAAGAAATCATGATAAAGTTGTTTGTAAGACTAAACTTGATGAGAGAGATTTCCAAAATTTTGATAGTAGGATGAGAACGATCGATCCAAAGAAGTCTTTGCCTAAAGAGTATGCTCGTATATTTGCACTTGACAATTTTTCTATAACATGTGTTGGCAAAAGAAAAAGAAATTGATAATGGAAAGTTGGATGGTTGTGTTGATGCTTATGTTCAACTTCACATAAAAGGAGTTCCTATTGATGTAATAATGCCATAGAAGACATTGATTGAAGTATAATGAACATCCCTTTACCATTTATGTAAAAAGGGAGAGTTATAGAAAGAGGGAGAGTTATAAGAACAAGGAGAATGATGTAGTTGATGTCAGGAGGAAGTATTACAGAAAGGGAGAGTTTTCTTTGTGAAAGTACTAAATTTCCCTTTGCCATTGATGTCAAATGGGGAGAGATATAGTAAGGGGGAACATTGCAAAAAGAGAGAATTATGTTCATGTTGCCATCAATGACAAAGGGGGAGATTGTTGCAAATGTTGTCATTGATGTCAAGAAGGGATTCATTGTCCAAGATTGTTGTCATTGATGTCAAAGGCGTATGGATGAGATTGTTGGATAAAGGTGTGTGGTAGTATTGATGTCAAAGGTGTTTTCATGAAATCACATAAAGGCCAAAGGCCACTAATCAGTTCAAGGGCAGATTTATTTACAGCTAAGGACAAATTTATGGGCTGACTTCTTTTGGTAGTTATGAAAGATAAAAATTAATATTCATACCACTCTAATTCTAGTTGATCATATTTATCAAAGACATGTTTATAGATATAATCGCCTAAGACAAAAGTTAGATATATAAGGTAGTGATTAACATGCCATTATGTGTAGTGATGCATATAAAAGAGAAGTAGTGAATTAAGACTTATATAATAGTGAATATAATTTGAAGACATTTGTTAAATTGAATCATTTTGATAAGGCCAACTTCACCTTGGCATCAAGTCAAAAACTACATGTTTATACATATTTAATCGCCCAAGGAAAGGATGAAAAATGTGTATGAGGCATAAATTACTATATATAGTGAAGCCATTATGATTTATAGGGAAACAATTATCATTCATAATAAGTAGCGAGTATAAATTAAAGAGTGCAACAATCAAGCATCAAGAAGGAACAATGATCAAGCATTAATTAGAGTGCAACGATCAAGCATTAAGAAGGAATAATGTATCAAGTATTAATTAGAAGGCATCGATCAAGATTTAACTAAAAGACATGTATTTAGGACTCCTCCTTTGGGAATGATGTAATCTTTCATGAAGTTGCCTTTTTTGGAAAGATATAAATGAAGATTGGGAGTGGTGGTAGAATAGTGTGTGTAGAGTTGAGTGAAAAAGGTAAATCAGATATACACCAACATATATATGAATATGTCAATGTAAATTTAAAAAGAGATAGATGAAGATCTAAAAAAGGAATATGCATGATTTGAGTGGAACAATAAAGTGAATAAAACATATATAAAGAACACTCAAGGAGATTGTGTAGTGTGGAGCAAAAATGACATATTAGAAATACACCAAGCAGATCTACATATGAGGATATATTAGAAGATCATTAAAGGCAGACTTCTTGAGTATATGGCAGCAGATTTATGAGTACATTGAATGTATTATAATAACAGATTTATGGCAGATTTTTGAAGAGAAGTGCATAGAGATTTGAGAAGGAAAGTACATGCAGATATAGAAGAGAAGTATATGCAGATTTAAAGGAAGAGGAGAATATGCAAACTTGAAGGAAATTGTAATGTCCATCATCTGTTGAAGAAGCAACTTTCAGAAGGTGGAACTTTGTTGTGGAAGTTGGTGCTTCCTAAAGGAGAGATTGGTGTCTCTCACTAAGTTGGTGCTTAGTAGTGGGGGTTGGTCCCTCCAGTAGGTTGGTGCCTACAAAGTGCACAAGCGGGGATTGGTGTCTCCAGTGGGTTGGTGCCTACAAAGTGCACAAGCGGGGATTGGTGTCTCCAGTGGGTTGGTGTCTACAAATTGTACAAGTGGGGATTAGTGTCTCTTGTAGGTTGGTGCATACAAAGATTTTAAGATATATATATATATATATATATATATATATATATATATATATATATATATATATATATATATATATATATATATATATATTGTCGTGGTTTTCTCTCGTAAGGGTTTCCACATAAATCTTGTGTTTCTCAATTGTTGGATCTTATGTGAATGATGTTGTGTAATTAATATTATTGTGGTTGTTGGTTTGAAAAAGTAAAATATTATGTTATATTGATTCACCCCCCTCTCAGTATAAGCATGTGCTCATCAACCATTAACTTGCACATGCATAAGTGTTAACATTCAACCTGTTTTAGAGTCTTTCCAAATCTAGTATAAGTTTCCTTTGAATGTTAAGTATTTCCTTTCCTAAATTCTATATTTTCCTTTCCTGTACATAATTTAATAACCTCAACCTTCATAGAATCAAAAGTTCTACATATAGTACATACATCATATGAAGAAAAATGCCCCTGGGTTGAAAAGTAAATGAAGCACAACATGAACTAAGTGGTTGCTTGATCATTGGATAGCCTATCCATTGAGTTGTGTGTAAGTTGTAGCTACACTAGGTTTAATTAGGAATTGTCTGAGCTCAACAATCTCCTCCACAACAACTTCAAACCTTTCCTCTTCCTTTCATGATATTATGAAATTATATAGTTCTCTTTCATATACTAAGTACACATCAAAAGATACTACAACTTTAAAAGCTTCAGATTTACCTTGGTATTCCTCAAAGATTTTGACAACCTCCTGCTCTTGTAATGTTTCAGCTAGAACTTTGTTTTGCCTACTATTTTGCAACTATAACTTTTCTTCCAAAAAAATGTTCATTCTATCTTGGTTCCTCTGTATTTCAACTTTTCTCTTCTATATGTGTATCATTGTATCAATCAAATGATTTGCATTTTTCCATTTATTAGAGACTTAAAGAACCCTCCCATGATTCACATCAATAATTTAATTTACCCTACTGTAATGTTCTCCACAAAATATTGTATCCAATAAATTTTAGATTTGAAATGCTAAATTAGATCTTGCAAAAATATTTGAATTTCTTCTCAATTTCCAACAATCTAAATAATTTAAACTTTGGTAATTTTGATCAGAAAACACTTGGAATCTTCTCCATTGATATAAATTTGATTATTATACATATATCAAAACAAGTAACACACAACAAACTTGCTAGAAGTGATAATCTACAACGACAATAAAATTATTACAAAATTTGTCAATACAATGCATACAATGATCGCTCAAAATTGGCAATTTGTATACCAATTGGAATATAAACCTTCAATAGTTTAATTGAACCTATTAAATTCTATAAAACACTAATATATGCTATAATAACAATAGATACAACAGCCACAACAAATCTAAAAATTAATCCAAATAAACTACTACAAACATGATGCTTGTAATGCCCTAGATTTGATAATTTTGGCACCAAATTACACTAAACTCCCCTCAAATATGAAAGAGGCATCTTGAAAACTATCAAGAATAGGAAAATGCTATTGTAAAATACTTACAACAAAAAATAACATAGTAGCAAAAATTAGAAATCAATCCACCCAATAAACACCTGAAAACATGTAAACAAACACACCATAATTTGCAAACTACTCCAATTAGCTCCAATACAACCTCTAAGTGAGATTTCTCTCTTGAAATCAAAGGGGCTACATCCTCTAACATTTGAAATTAATAGATTTTCACCCACTGATCCCAATCTCCGATGGGTTGTCATCAAAAGCCCTCTATGAAAACCCTTGCATATTAATAGAGGCTTGAGGCCTCAAATTGGGGAAATAAAAATAATAAAATATTATTATTTGCAATAACTTCCCTCGAATGATGCTCAATAAAAATCTTGTCATTTCTTTGCTAAAAATCTAGGCTATAACTCCCTCTTACAAGTTGTCATAAAATTTGTCATAGAATGTGCTATAATTAGGTGCCACATGATCTTGAAAGTTACTAATTTCTCCATAAGAAACCCCAAGCCCCATTTTGGGTTGCCATCAAAATAAAATAATAAAACATATTTAATATTTAATTTGGCCCCAATTAATAAGCTCTAAAAATATAAAATAACATGGGCCTAAGAATGGAAGGCACTAGAGATTCTCTGATAAAAATTACAATACGTGGAAGCAATATATGTTAACCATTTATAACATATCTATATTAGATAATTTTAAAGATGTTCCTTTGCGATGGAGCTCCTGCTCGAGGGTTTTTTGAATGCCAAGAAGGCATCCCTTTCCCTCATCGACCTGGTCCCATCCTCGGGTGATGTCAAGCCTCAAGCCCTTCCAATTGGTGAGGCTACTGGCCCTAGCTTTGTAGATGGCATTTCTGTGCAGGTTCTGACATAGGCTCCTTCTGCTGGTGTCTTTGTTGTGCCAGTGACGGGTTTTCCTCTGATGCCTAGTGGATTTAATGTTCCTTCAAGAGGGCGTGGCTCCTTTAGGGCCCTCTTTCCTAAAGTGGATGACACTATTACTTCCAGGAAGCTTCCTGCTTGTCCCTCTCCAAGAGCAGTTCCTTTGCCATCTACCCTACCTCCCTTGGTGGTGGTGTACCGACAAGATGTTCTTGAGAATGAGGAATATTATCAGCATATTGGGGTTGTTTACATATTCAACAACCTGTGGCCGTCCCTTCTGGACCTTCACGAATGGGCCTTGGAGACTTGCAAGCCCTTGGTGGTGGGCAAGATTGAGTTGTTTCCATGTGCCAAGGGGTTCTTTGTGGTGACCTTTGATTCCTCAGAGGAGCAGGATACTATGTTGAACGGTCGGGTTTGGATGTGGGGAGTGCATTCTCTATCCATTAAACCTTGGTCTTGCTCCTTCAACACTCTCATCGAGCCTCTCAACATCAGGCCAACTTGGGTTAGGCTCGAATCTCCCTCTTCAGTGCTGGGAAGATTCCTATTATGAGGACATTCATAGAAATGCTATCGACCGCTTCTTGATGGTGGATTCTACTACCTCTTTCATGGGACACTCCACATTTTCCAGCATTTTGGTCGACATTGACATCTCCAAACTTCTTCATGGGGAGGTGGTTCTGCAGGTTGGGGATAGGTCGTGGTCGCAACTACTTAATTATGAGGATCTCTCGTTCAAATGTAGACAGTGCTTTGTCATGGGCCACCTGGCCTCCATTTGTCCCCACTCTCATCACAAGGGTATGGCCACTTGGTGGAAGAATGCTTCAGACGATCACTTGACCATCAACGCTTCTGACTCTTCGGTAGATGCTCCATCACTGGTAGGTGCGCCCTCTCCAGTTGTTGTTTCATCCACTTTGTGTCCTTTGGGTGTTTTGGCAGTTGAGGTTGCCACGTGTCCCTCGCTTCCTCGAGTGACTTATGATCAGCCAATGGTTGCCCCTTCCCTTGTGGATGATGTGGAGCTCTGTGCTCCAGTTTAGTCATTAGGTACCCAAGCTTCTTGTGCTGGGGGTTCCCCCTCTTCTTGAGTTTCATCTTTGTTAGTGGAATCTGATGAGGATTCCCTATTGATGTGAAAAGGGTTTTTATCTATCTGGTTTAACCCTTGTTGTATGGATAATTCATATTATTTAACTATTAATTAGTTAAATAATACTCACACACATGTTCACATGTTAAGTTGACTTAGTGAGTCTACTAGATGTTTCTAGTTGTGTCTAGTTGTTGCTAGGTGTTGATAGTTGTCCTATCCTACACATGTGATCTAGTTGACATCCTATCCTCTAGTTGTCACATGTGATAGGAATGTGACACTTGTCACATGACTACAACATCCTAGCTCTCAACCTTGGTTTTTATAACCAAGGCCTCTCATTGTATTATATCATTTTGTATCAATTCATTATCTTGTATATAGAATATTATTCTATAATGTTGATCTTCTTTGATTCTTGTGAATAGCTCTTAGACATCTTGATCCTGTGATAGCTACTTCCATAGCTAATCCTAACATGGTATTAGAGCTTGTAGATTGTCTAGAGTTAGTTCATTTTTAGAAGATCTTAGATAGTGATTTATTTTTCTTTCTTGAAACCAAGTATGCTCTTCTCTTGCACCCTTGGATGACCTGGAGAATCAGAAAGGTTGAGAGAAATAATAGTTTTTAGGGACCTTCTTGTTGCAGGTTGCTTTTAGTGCATTTTGGAGCAAATTAGTGCATGTTAAGATCGACTATAAACATGATATACTTCGGTCAAAGTCAAATATGGCATTTTTTTTTACCCCCTCTGTAGATTTTTTGTCCAAAAGACAAAAAAAATTTAGCAGAGGGCAATATTGTCCCCTGCAAATTTTGTGGGTTGATTATTTGCTGCAAGTTTTGCAAGCCCTCCAGGCCCTTGATCCATTTTTTGGAACAACTTGACCCATTTCAGCATAGCTCTGCTCTCATTGGCCTCCTCAGTCCAGATCTAGCTCCTACACTCCACATTTGAGCCTTGGTTCGTGGCGTGCCATTTTTTTGTCCTATTGAGGTGTTTTGAGCACGACTCGGCCCCACATCCTTCGAATCTAGCATTTCACTTCTGCTCCCTATCTGAGCTCAGCAAGCATTTGAATCTGGCAAGGCATCATTTTTTGGTGCCCCTGATATTCCCATCGGCTATGGCCTTGAACCTATTCATTGACAGATGTGAGGTAGTTTTTTGGTTTGAGTGCTCTTGATCTGCTCGTATGGGTTTTGGCTTGTTTGTGATCAATTTTGGATCTATTGTGTTTACACTCAAATTTTTTCCACTCAAACAGCCCCGGTTGAGCTCTTCTGCGACTCATTCTGGCCCAGACAATCCTTGATCTGGCCGCTTATTAATTCAGATGATCGAGCTTAGTTTGAGGCACCATTTTTGGGCCGACTCGGCCTCGTAGCATCTGGTCCCTTTGTGCATCTTAGTCACCAAACCAACAGCTTTGGTAGCGCCCCCGATCACTCTGTGAAGTCTACAGACATTTTTTTTGGTTCCAAGTGGACACACTGGTCTGAGAATTCCAGATCTAACACTTCTTTGGTTACGACTTGTTTTATTTTGCCTACTCGACCACACTGCACCAGAAGTTTTTTTGTGTTTAACACTTAGCACGACATTCTCAGTCTTCTGCATCATGTTTGACCTTGGTTTTAGCAACAATGCATAGATTTGCCTTTTGTGGGCATTCTCCAAAGTATTCAGCCACTGTAGATCTAGTTACAGAGCGATTGCTGGTACCTCCACAGGCCATTCGGTCCTCAACGTGGACTGTCATTTCGACCTTTTTTTTGCAGCATAGTTGTCTCTTGTTTTGGCGCTGCCAGGATTGATCTTGGTATCTGCACCTATTTTTTCATTTGTTGCTACGACCTCTGCCACTAAACGACTTAGTCAGCCTTCTTTTTGCACCTGATTTAAGGTTTTATTTGCTCTTATCTTAGCAATTGGGAGATCTGAAGGAGCCACCGGGAGCTTAAGCACTCTCTCTAGTTGTTGAAATTGTACAGTTTACATTGACATCTGGATCTCATCGCTCTTTTACTTCCAAACTTTCTTTGAAGGCGCCATTTTTTTTGATGCTTGGATGCCATTCTGGTGGTCGCAAGACTCCTTGTCTCAATCGTCGTCTAGTCTTTTTTTAGTGGCATTCTCTAAGTGTGTGGCCCTTTCAGGTGGTCTTCTTGACTTCTCCCCTCGACCACGACCTAGATTTATTGGCATCCGTCCCTTCTAGTGTTGGATTGGCCGGTCTTTGGCACTCTCAGCCCTTAAACGACCTCCCTCAGGTCCATCTTCACCAAAGCAGGCTCCTTTGGATTGCGCACAAGCCTCTGTTTTTGGCTTCCACTAACCTATTCAGTGTTTTCAGCCTCTATAGATCGATTGGATGAAGTTTTTGTTGGTACTTACTCTAGGATTCCACTTGGTCGACCTTTGGACCTGCCCGGCTACTCTGTGGACTCGGAGAGCCATTCTTCAAGCTTGAGCCTCTTAGTCTCCAACCGCCTGAGGATTAGATTTTGTGCTAGGCTCTCTACTGGGAGAACATATTTATGGGCAGTTTTTATCTACAAGGCAGAATTTGTAATTGAGGAGAACTATTTTTTCATACTCTATTTTTTGTTTGTCGAAGGCGGAGAGTGAGGCTCGGTTTGGCAGGAGGCCATTACCCTCTCACAAACAAACTCATTTCTCACCTCTTTGCTTGCTGGTTCCAATGACTGGTCACACAATTGTTTTTTGTTTGTGTCACATTCAAGTAGACGTTGTTCACCATTTATTTGCAAATTTCGACAAAGAGGGAGATTTTTTTCTTTTTGCCACAACTTACACCTGGGGAGTCAGATTTTTGCGTCCTTATACTCGTTGGAAAGGTGGTTCCGTGTACTTCATCATGGTGTAGGTGATTTTTCTCCATCTTGATGTATTTTTCCAAAATTTTCCTCTGAATGTCATATTTGCTTGATTTTTTCAACATTTTTTGACAATGCATAACTTTTGCCTACGATGTCGAAATTGAGCAAACTTTTTTTTGAAATTGATCAAAAAAATGCAAAGAATATGATGGTTTATGTCATTTTTTGTTTTGGTAAGCCAATTTTCTTGAAAAATTGTAAAATCATCGTATGTTATAAACGGTCAATTTAGGCTTCCACATTGACAACATTGTACTTAATCTTGTATTTCTTTCTGGGGGGCATATTTTGTAGCATTATTTGTTATGGGGGTTCATCCTTTGTAGTTTTTTGTCATTTGTTTGAGGTTTGTAAGGCATGCATGGTCAATGTCTTCATTATTCAGCTCATGACATCAACTCATTCAGTCCTTGTTTTGGACATTGCATGTATCCATTAAATGCACTTGTTAATTTGTAAATGCACTAAGATAAAGTGTCGCATATTGTATTTGTAGTTTGGGGATCTTGCACATCATGTTGTGTCATTTTTGTACTCGCATTACTTTATAAAGTGTCATGGGGGGTTGTGTTAGTGCCTTGTTATTTGCCATCACAATCTTGTCTGGTGAGTGTCCCTCCATGACAATATTTTCAGCCTCATGCATGTGTGCCTTAATATTTACACACCCTTTATTAGTTGTAGGTACTACTATGTGCATCTTATGATGTTGCTTCTTCACCTTCTTGCACTACATTGTGACGCAGTTTCAGTGGAGTTGCCATACCTGTCCCTTGTCAGCATTATGGGGGGTATCATACTACTTGTGCTAATGCTTCCTTGGTTTCGCTTGGAGTGAACAATGTATCCAGTTTTTGTTCCTATATACTAGGCGGATGCAGCGGATGCAGCGGCTGGTTATCCATGCATTTCGGTGAGATGGAATACATACCATATAGACACTCTTGCATTCTTGTTTATGGAGGCAACCTTCTACCTTATTCAGATGATCAGAGTCCTTGAGACTAGTGGCACTTGTATTTTCAACTATCACATTGGTTGAGTAGTGTCGTTGGGGTCACTCGTACAGATTGATATGCCATTTGCATCTTCGACTATCAGATTGATTGTCATTTATGCAGATTTTTGTCTCTTTGATCATGATCTTCATCCTATTTTTAGTGGAGGTTCTTTAGCAAAGTAGCAATTCTTTGGCAGTTGTTTGCAGCTTTTTTGTGCTTCAGTGGAGTTCTTCATGTTCCTAATTTTTTTGGGACATCCTTTGTGAGGGCTTCTTAGTCCTTATTTTATCTCCTATGGGGGGGATATCTTTTGTATCTTTGTGATGGAAGTAGTCCTTGGGGGGTCATGTTGAGTCCTCCTTCCTTCCTTCACTTGTTCATGCTTTCTTTGCATGTTTTCTCTCTTTTGGGGAGGAGTTTTTCCTGTGAGGTTTTCTCTTTTTCTCCGCTTGTGAGAGATCTTTTGTACATGGGTACCTTACATGGCCTTGTTGTCGGGACCCATCTTTGCATGTTTGCATTTGTTTGTTCCTCCCTAAGTTGCACTTAAGGGGGGGTGTTGGTGTGAACAAGGTTTTTACTTATTTGGTTTAATCCTTGTTGTATGGATAATTCATATTATTTAACTATTTATTAGTTAAATAATACTCACACACATGTTCACATGTTATGTTGACTTAGTGAGTTTACTAGATGTTTCTAGTTGTGTCTAGTTGTTGCTAGGTGTTGATAGTTGTCCTATCCTACACATGTGATCTAGTTGGCATCCTATCCTCTAGTTGTCACATGTGATAGGAATGTGACACTTGTCATGTGACTACAACATCCTAGCTCTCAACCTTGGTCTTTATAACCAAGGCCTCTCATTGTATTATATCATTTTGTATCAATTCATTATCTTGTGTATAGAATATTATTCTATCATGTTAATCTTCTTTGATTCTTGTGATTAGCTCTTAGACATCTTGATCATGGGATAGCTACCTCCATAGCTAATCCTAACATTCCCCTCTCTCTCCTTGTTTTATGGACTTAGACTCTTTGTGTTCATGGACCGTTGTTTAGAGAAGGAAGAAAGGTCTTCCTAAGTTTGTTTCTACTTTGCACCCTTGGGTCAAAGGCGTTCTTTTCGCTAGGTCAGGTTCTAGTTTCATCTAGTTCTTGACGTTTTATCCTTGTTTTTGATAGCAGGGATGCCTTTTATTGTTCAAGGGTTCGGGCCTTTTCAAAATCCCATTTTGTTTCCCAGTTTCACTACTTGTGAAACTCGCTTCGTTCGCCTTTTTGGCTTTAGTGTATGGGTTCGAGCCCTTCCTGATTATCTAATTCAAAACATGGGCCTAAGAATTAAATATTAAATAAATTATTTCCTTAACCCCTTAGCCCATGAAAAATATTGGAATGGGCATTTTGTCCACTGAATTAGATTAATTGAAAATGGGACATTACAGAAAAGTAAGGTGCACACAAATTGTAAAGGAGGAAATTGTAGGGACATGATATCTTTTAGTACCTTGGAAATATATTTTAGAATATCCCTAGGTGTTTACATAAACAAGAAGCAAGAATGTTTCCTTAAAAGAGTTCTAGGTGACCAATCTTTTAATATTAAACCTTATCCTTACCTATATGACTAGAAGAGTAGTTTTGAAAAATGTTTGAGACATGTTGGATGCAACTAAAAATATTTAAATCAACACAATTATTCTAGTTCGAAACAAGAATGAATTGTGGACAGTATATATGCAAAATATAAAGAAATCAACAAAACTTATAACTATGGTATAACCTTTTTTACAAAATTAGATCTTGATTCTAAATGCCATTAAACTAGAATTATAGAAGATACATAAAATAACATATAAAACTTATAAAAGCCTTTGCATTTTCTTTGTAATTTCATTTGGTCTTACAAATGTTCCTCCTAAATGTTAGTCTTATGAATTCATTGGTGATTTTTGACTAACAACAATTTAAATATCTTCAACATGTGAATAAGGTTGTGAAGGTGGCGGGAGTTAATCAACTTTACACTAAAATGTCCAAGTATACCTTTATAGCATATAATTTTGAGTAAGTCACTTATTCTCTTACAGAGCCAAGGTGGACCCATAAAAAACAAAAATAATAATATAATAATCCATTCTAAGGATTATTAAGAGCCTTTGTGGATTCCTAAATTTAATAGGCTTTACTATAGATTTATTTGTAATAATGTGCACATTGCATGTTGAAGAAACTCCCATTCATATAGTTTGATACCATGCCTAAGAATTTTGAAGCATTCATAGAGGCTCTTACTACTACTCCTATCTTGGGTATCGTAGACTTCAACAAAAAAATCATCAAGTGTAAAATCTTGGAGACGAGTATTGGAGCATTATTAATTAAGGAAAGCCACCTACTTGCATTTGAAAGCTAGCAACTTAAGGGGAAATTTCCAATTCAAATTAGGAAAATGATACATTGGTTATTGTTAATGTAAGACATATAATGGTGATCTTGAACTTTTTTAGAGCAAGCATTGTCTTCAAAATAGATGTTGGGTTATGATTTTGAGTTCTACAAAAGGCCAAAAATTATGTAGCAATTCTCATGTAATAAGAGGAAGATAAGACTCATTCAATCTTAATCATAAACCCTAATTGGATTAGATTAATATGTCTAGAATGGTAGTAGGAATTGATAAGCCTACATATCATCCAACATTTGTGAGCTGATCAAAGGTCACCCAATAAAGTTATGGAATGGGGAATCTCCACTGTTCAAAGATTGGGTGTAACTACGTTAGACTTCACAGTTGAAAGTCATGTCCTCTCATAATTACATGTTTCACTCATACCAGGCTATTCAAACATCCTTACTATCTATCACATGATTTCATTTCGAAAGGTTTAAAAGGAGATGTTCAAAAGTTTATTGTTGATTGTCATAAAGGTAAGGCAATGAAATCATCAAGACAATCATGATCCTTGAACATTCTTGGTTAATGATAGAAGATAGTTTAGTTATAGCAATAATCGATATGCATGCTAAATATTTCTAGTTTTAAGAAATAACTTTCCATATTTGACCAACAAAATGTCAAATTATTTTAAAAAGCATACTTATTAACTATAAAGATACTAATTTATTTTAACAATATATAAATATTAATATTTAAGATCATGTATGCCTCATATTAGAAGCACAGTTAGGTGCCCCCTGCATACTAGGAGTATGAGGTAGTCTCATATGTTATAAGCCCCCTATAGACCCAAAATCATGTCGCCCCACATCATAGACTATAAAAGGATCCATATCCATATCCATACAACAAGTTTTGCCTAGAATTCTTCATTCATAGCCTAATTATAAGAATAAGATAAGTTTATCAACAAATATATCCATTGCCTTTGTAGGTTTCTAAAAGTTTATCAAAGTGCCTCCGCCCACGGTTATGTGTTGCCGCTTTCCATATATAGACTAAAATGATTTAGTTTGAGAAAATATCATCTACTCACCATTATTTCATATCTGTAGTGTCCCTCAAAAACTCGATCCAAACAACATTCTCTTAAAGCTTCGTAAAATTTTGATCATGGCTTAGAACACGGTGAATCAAGGAGATCAGCATTAGAGGTATTGATTAAGCAATAGAGAGGCTTCGAAATTTCACCAAAATTGTATGACCCACACAAGATACTTCATAGAATTAGCACCGTCGCTTACCAATTAGATTACCTTTCAATTCACGCCTAAACATTGTTATTTGTGATCAGAGATGGATCTCACCGAATAGAAAAATCTATCATTTAAGAATGCTGAATAATTTATGTAGGAGCATTAGTATCTCTCAAGCATTGATATAAAGCACTTTCTGAAAGGGGAGGGTGTGTGCGCACCAATGAAGCAACTCCACTATGTATGATCCGGGAAATGTAGGTCATTATCTTCACTATATATGATCAGGGAAATGTAGTGTCATATATTCATTAAGTATGATCAGGTTACATGATATCGTACTTAAGAAATCATGCTGTAGAAAATGCCCTACGTTGCACCAAGAACTTCTAACATTTAAACTTCAATAAACAATGACTTAAAACATATAAGCAATACTCCATGAAATAAACACTGCTCCTTAAAGGTACGCTACAGACCACAAAGCACTGACCAAAAGAACTCTAGTATAAACGGTTCCAAATCTTTAAAAAACATTAGCGGCATGACGAGTTACAAGTTGGTAGCCATATGTACAATGCACTGTAATAAAATTCCTCTTTATTTCTTGTTTTATTCAATATTTTTTTTGTAATTTATACATAAATCAAACCCATCACAAGCTTTGCTACCTATTATCAAGGGCTTTAAACAAGATTAACTTGCTCTGAGTTCAGAAGCACTCTACTTGAACATCATCCACTTCAATGGTCAAACAGTCAATAGTAATTTTACACCTCATCTACAATAAAAAATGGTAAATATTTGTCTTATTTTTATTAGCCAAAATTAACTTTTAACTGTTAAAATGGACGATGTTTAAAAATAGCCGTTTAGAAGCGTGTTACAAATAATGGCTTGTATTACATTCAAGAATAATCCAAATACAAGTTCTGCTTAGCTTAAGCACTAGCTCCTGGCTTTCTTGCAGGACCATTCTCTTGGAATTGGACTTGTGAAATAAACTATCGCCTGGTTTGGTTGGGACGCTGACTTTGGGAAAATGGTTGCCAACTTGCTGAAGGAATTCCTTGTGGCTGTTGTCCCTGCTGCTGGGCACTAGCTTCTGGTATGCTTGCGGGACTACGATGCTGGAATTGGCCTTGAGATATAAATTCTGGTCTAATTTGATAGTGGGGTCGACTTTGGACAAATGACTGCCCAGTTCCTGAAGCAACTCCTTGTGGCTGCTGTTGCTGCTGCTGGGCATCAGCTCCTGGCATATTCGCAGGACCATGACCTTGGAATTGGCCTTGTGGCCTGGCTTGACTAGAAGGTTCACCGAGAATAAATAGTCGCTCAATTCCCGAACGAATTTCTTGTGGCTGCTGTTGCCGCTGCTGCTGACCTCCAGTGCCTTGCAAAATTGCAGGACCATGACCTTGGAATTGGCTTTGTGATGTATTGTGTGGCCTGAGTTGATTGAAAGTTTGAGTTTGAACAAATGGTTGCCCAATAGCTGAAGGAATTCCTTGTGGCTGTTGTTGCTGCTGAAGGGCACTAGATACCGGCACACTTGCAGGACCATGACATTGGAATTGGCCTTGTGATATTAATTGTGGCCTGGTTTGATCGAGTGGTTCTCTTTGGACAAATGATTGCCCAATTGCTGAAGGAAGTCCTTGTGGCTGCTGTTCCTGTAGCGGCGTCAGTGACTTTTGCATCTCCTGTTGTTGTTGCTGCTTCTGTGGATGCAGTTGTTGCTGTGGCTGCTGCTGTTGCTGTGGCCGTTTCAGTAATTTCTGCAGCTGCTGTGGCTGCAGTTGTTGCTGTGGCGGTGGCGGCTGCTGCTGCATATGGGGTTGGTTTGGTGGTTGTGGCATATCAACAACATTTTCCTGAAGGCAAAAGTAAGAAAGGATTAACTTATTTCTATAAAATTAAGAGTTATAGACAACCATATATCTCAAGAATACAACTCACTTTAGGGAGAAGCATGCCAATCATTAGGCCTGGCTGGTCAGAGCTGGAAAGGAACAGTATCTGAGTTGGCAGTCTGATAACAGCAGTCTGTCGAAAAGAAAAACAATCATAACTAATTAGTTATAATTCTTTCAATTATATTTCACAGATTAATTAACCACAAAAAATTGGTATAAAGTGCACTTTGTGGAGCCAAGCAAGCACCAACAAATGCAATGTTCATAGCCATTGGAAGGACATGGCAGGAAAGTACACAGCCGTGTGAAACAACATTTAAAAGCTGTGTGAACCATTAACATTTAAAATAGACTGACCATGCACTTTCTACTAAACTTTACAGTTATTATCCATAGTAAATCAAAATTATGTGCACAGTTTGTACAAACAATACCGCTAGAAGTAACAATAACTTATTGATCAGGTGCACTCAATCAATGACTCACATTTTGGTCAGAGTGAAACAATGACCTGTAACAAGTGATCACCATTAACTGGGGCATCAATGGTGAACTTTCATGACAAATTACCACTAACTAGGACATATTGCACTCAGGATGCATCAGAAAATTCCGTGATGAAGCCGATTGCCACTTATTGAGTGCATGTTAACATAAGCTTCATGCTTCAATTACTGAAACCTTCAGTCTGACTAGGCCAGATGAACAGAAATGTTAAATACCAATTCTTCGTATTCAAGTTTTACGCAGTGCAATCCAACGATGCCATTATTTGATACACAGCTAATTTAAAAATCATGAAGAATATAATAATAAAGATTCCATCTATAATGCTCCAACATGCAAGCATAGGATGATAAAGCTCTATAATAACTGCTAAATTGTTGGTACATATATTGAAACTATACACGCCCTTCTGTTAATTCATATGATGTCTACGGAAATGTATTTAGATTTGTTGGCCTAAATACAATTTTCCATTATAACATTTTCTGCATATAATCACCAATCCTTTGAAAGTTTGCTTTACCGTTTTATACACAGGCACTGTGATACATGATGGTGACAACGTACCTCAACTATTAGAGAGTAATGTTCCAAAAGTAAAGTTGCTGCCTTAATTACAATTCAAATTACTATGTGTATGAATAGTAGGACTAAATCTTCCTGACTGAATTATTGCATGCTGTCTTCTTGTCACCTTGTATATGTGCTTTAGAAAGAAGATTCTTATTATTATTGCACGCAGTCTTCTTGTCACCTTGTATATGTGTTTTAGAAAGAAGTGGAACTGTATCTCCAGCATAGGTTAGATGCATTAGTAGCAGTTCATTTTTGGCAGTGAGCCATCCCTTCTTCTATCTCTTTCTATTCAGGATAGTGAGCCACTTGTAGTGAGCATTCTTGATAGTGAGTCCATCAATTTGTATCAACCTTAACCGGTTGCATTATTAATATATTGTGAGCTAATCCTCACCGTGGTTTTCCCTTTTTGGGTTTTTCACGTAAAAATCTAGTGTTCATGTGTTGTGTGCTTTAATGGTTGAATTCATGCTTTCCTTTCTCATTGCAATTTAAATATGCTATGTGGAATGAATGTTTAAATGCTTAAGTGGTTTAAGAGAATATTGATTCACCCCCCCTCTTAGTATTCCGAGTGTTCAACAATTGGTATTAGAGCTTGGTTCCTTGGAAAAAGCTTAACAGCTTGAGGAAGATCTTGGAGTGTGAACACATGGCTACTAGGAGATATCCCATTCCTTCGGAAGAGATTCCTGTTGTTGAATTCACTGAAGAAGATTGCTTGGTCGACATGAATGGAGAACCCAAATCAACTCTTGAAGATCTGGAAAAAGCCCAATGTGAGAACAGAGATTTAAAAGAAAATATTGGGGAAGCAGATGAATGCATCAAGAAGTTGAGAGAACAAAACAAGAAGTTTAAAGAAAGGTACAAGGAAATGAATGAACAACACAATGAGACTATTATCAGTCTGAAAGTACAAGTTGAAGAAGGGAAAAAGGTTGAAGAATGTCTAAATACAAAATTGAAAGAAAAATCTGAAGAATGCTCAAGACTTGAACAAGATTGTGGCCTTGAAGTCAGAACTAGAGAAAGCAAAGAATCAAGAAGACAAATTCAGGAAGAGCTCAATCTTGCTTGAAGAAATGATTGCAAATCAAAAGACTCCTAAGGATAAAGAAGGTCTAGGATTTGAAAAGAGTGAAAGTTCAAAGGCAAATCAAATTCAAAAGAAGAATAACAACAAATTGAAGATTAAAGATCAGAAGGATAATAACAGACAAGTCAGGAACTAGAAAAGAACCTTCAAGAAGCCACCTATCAAACAACTAGCTTCACAAAGGTACTCTGGCTATTGTTATTCTTGCAATAAATTTGGACATAAGGCTGTAGAATGTAGAAGCAAAATGAATCAGAATGTTCAATAATTTTCTGGTCAGTGTTTTTCTTGCAAAACAATTGGTCATAAGGCTAGTGAATGTAGAAGTCAGATGATGTTTCAAGGTCACTGTTATACATGCAATGGGTTTAGACATAAGGCTAACTCATGCAGTTCCAGAAAGAATGGAAGTGAGCTTGTCCAAAATGTTAGATGTCACAAATGCAATAAATTTGGATGCATTGCTAAGGTTTGCAAAAGCAAGAATTTGAAGGTTGATCTGGTAAAAAGGAGTGATCCTGTGAAGAAGGTGGATCCAATAGAGATAAAGAGAGAAATGGACAAGGTCTAGAGAAAGAAAGAAGAAAATAAGGTGAATGATGAGGCTATGCCAGTATCTGGTGCAGATGTTTCCTCTGGAAACTAAGTTGATCGAGCTTTGGTTCAGGGGGAGCTTTAATGGAAATCTTTTATCCCTTGGCAAAGAAATGGTATTGATGCTTTAGTACGAGGATATGTGATGAAGATCAACGCATTTGATCTATTGGAGAAAATATTGGAGGGCGGTGGATAGGGGCGCATGACATAAATGTGGTGAGCGGAGGGCGGAGTCCCCAATCTCAGATGAATGCAACTGGGACGGATTGATCGGCGGGAAGGAAGTATTGGAAAAGTAGGGGCTGAGATCAAGTTCCTCTCTTGCCCTAAAATTTTTCTGCAGTATCTTGAAGATGTTTAGTCCACAAGTCATAGAAATAGTGGACCGTCCCTGCCCTAAATTCAAGAAACATCCTTTCAAGTCTATGGAGATAGATTTAGATGGTGCCTTTTCGGATATTCCATATGGTGTCTTACATACAGAGGATGTGAAGATGTATATCCATACAAAGCTGGAAGAATACAATCATGCAAAACTGGGAGAAGTTTGGTTTAATGAGCTAATTGATGACAATTTTGACTTAAAACATGAGTACAGTGCTCTAACAGAGAAGAAATTGGATGTTTGGAATGATTTCCCTATTTTGTGCTATGAAGATGCTTGGGTTAAGTATGTATTGAGCCACATCCATGATAAGTTCATGTGGCTTGATCTACCACATATGATAAGCAAGGAAACCATTAGGGCTGTGATAGGATTGTGCTCCATCGGAGCTGTTCTGGCACTAAAATTAGTCAAAAATGATGTGGTAATGAAGCTCACCAGAGAAAAATTTGATAAGAGAGCCCTAACTATGAATGACATTGAAGACCCTGCTGTGAAGTGTGCATCTATGATGATTGGATACAAAATCTACTTCACCAACAAAGAAAACTTAGTCTCTACTACTACCATCAACACAACATATGAGATGGTTAAGAATGGTGCATACTATGACTTGTGTGAACAGTTAAGACAACAATTGATGGAGAACCTTCAAAAGACAAAAGACTCCAAGTACCCTTTCAAATTCAGTACTTTAGTTATTTGCTTACTGTTTTATTTCCTCAGAGAAATACCTGGTGCAAAGAACATTGTATGGTTGGGACATATTACGGTAGTAGTGCAAATCAAAGATCATCTAAAGAGGATAGGAAATTTAGAGGCCCAAAATGCTGCACTCTGGAGTTTCTTCAAAAATTTCCAAGAGAAGATGCAAGCTAGGGAAAGGATCCCTAAGAAGGTTG